>CM045736.1:9875890-9970890 GCA_024760905.1 Plotosus lineatus | reverse complement strand
TGAAACTTCAGTGGTACCTCACTTTACAAAAGTCTCACCAAACGAAAAATTCAGGTTACAAAACACACTTTACTAAAATTTTTGTCTCTGTATATGAAACAAGCTCACGTTATGAAAGCGCCATCTTAAAAATTCTTACGAGCCATTCAAACATTCAAACAATGCGCGAGTTGCTTTCACATTGGTTGTCTTCCAACACCCTGCCGCGCTGGCCTCCCACTGGCTAGGAGGCAGCTGAATCTCCATAATACAGTACTGTACCCATAATGCTTTTCGTGGACCTTCGACCCATTGTTCGACACACGCGTGAAGGAGAATTGTACTGTTGGGGTGAGGTTTTTTGAGTGTTTTCATTGCAGCGTTATTTTTCGTTCTTAATCATGAGCCCCAAAAAAGTGATTCCCGGTGAGACTGAAAAGAAGAAGCGGGCTCAGTTATCAATAAAAGTAAAACAGAAGATGATAAAAAAAATATGAAAGTGGGATGCGGTTGAGTGAAATCACAAAGGAGTTCGGCTGAAACCCCTCTACAATCGGGACAATATTGAAGCAGAAAGAGGCCTTAAAAGCGGAGATACAGTGACGGAGGCGATTATTTAGGAAAAAGCAACCGCCATATTTAAGGACCTCGTGAAGGAGATGGGGGTGAGGGTTCTTTGGACCAGCAACCCCCAGACCTTAAAGCGTCACATGGGTGGTTTGAGAGATTTAAAAAAAGGTAAATAGTTTTCTTTTACTTTTAACACATATTTCATACAAAATTGGTGCACTTTTATACTTTTTAAAGGGTTTATGGGGTAGTATTGGGAGCCTTGGAACGAATCACGCGTTTTACATGTGAAATGCGGTTCAACTTACGAAAAATGCAGGTTACGAAAAAGGCTCTGGAACGGATTAATTTCCTAAGGTGAGGTCGCACTCTTCTTCTTCTTCTTTTCCTTTCAGCTGTTCCCTTCAGGGGTCGCCACAGCAAACCATCCGCCTCCATCTCACCCTATCCTCTGCATCTTCTTCTCTACCTTCATGTCCTCCTTCACCACATCCATAAATGTCCTCTTTGGTCTTCCTCTAGGCCTTCTGCCTGATCGTTCCAACCTCAGCATCCTACTACCAATATACTCACTATCCCTCCTCTGTACATGTCCAAACCATCTCAATCTAGCCTCCCTAACTTTGTCTCCAAAACCTCTTACATGTGCTGTCCCTCTGATGTACTCAAGGTGAGGTACCACTGTATTTCAATAGAAGGTGTGACGAGGTTTTGTTAAAAAATCTAACAGAATCAGGTCTGGTTTGTACAGCTTTACAAGTGCAGTGTCTTCTGGGTGTCTTAAAGAACCAGGTACAGCACAGTTCTCCCGGAAATGTTGACTGTCACACTTAATTCTTTATTTGTATATAAATTGCAGCAGCCTTCATTATATTTTTGTCTGGAAAGTCATCTCTTATACGTAAAATTCTGCTTTTTTTACTGGCATACTGTACTAATTTTTTTCGTGTAAACATTTAATTTTATTTTGTTTGGTAACCTAAAGTGGTTTTGTCCTTAACTTTCTCATCTACAACTTATAAAATAAAAATCTATAGCAAAAATTTATGCTAAAAAATATCATGTGCCAAAGACGTTTGCACAGTAAAGAAATACGCTCTCAGCTGTTCAGATTAATGGACATACTCCGTCTTCTTGTGCGGCTTGTGGTTGGCAGAAATCCAGTCTTTTGATCCTTTAACACACAAGTCAATATAGTAGCCAATGAGGTTATTGGGTTCTTTTGGAGGAGCCCACTGGATCAAAACAGATGTATCTGTTTCCCTTGTGGCCACAACCTGACCAGGGGCTGAAGGAACACCTGGAGAAACAAAGAACCTCATTACAATGATCATCCACTGCTGATTGAACTACCAGATGACTTTGGAAGCATGCATTTGTTACGCTTTACAGCACCATTGGCAAGTTAATTACTGTTCTCCCGATCGAGCCTTGAATCAACCTCGCTTTTTGCTAAAACTTCAGACAGAGGTGTCGTTAGGGCGGGTGGGAGGTTTCAGGCTAATTCCTCAAGCTTATTTGTGGGTGGCTGGCATACATAAACACCGCATATGTTTATATTCATGTTTAAAAGCATTGTAATACCCAGTACAGGCAATGAAACATCAAATGAATATGCCCTTCAGTTTGCTTTATCAAATTTTATTGGCCGCTATCATTGGAAACAGGATTAAATGATCAGAATCTTTTTTTTTTCATGTTTTTGTTTGTTCCAGCTGCAGTCTGAGGAATGGGATATTGGGCAGATGAAAGTGGATCCAAGACTTTATTTTCAGCATTTTCTGTGAAACTGCAAGAAAGATGTTTTATGACAATGTTCATCTATATTTATAGGGCGTAATACATTGGGTCTAATATCAGGTGTAAAATATTGAGTATAGTATAGGGTTTAATATATTGGATCTAATGTAGAGTGTAATATATTGGGTCTAGTACAGACCATATACATTTTCACCCTCATCCAATCAGCAGGGTTTCACAAGACGCAAACACAATGCTTCATGTTAATAAAAATCTTTTGGACCGTTGCTTTTTATTAATAGAACAATTATAGCAACACAGTGGTACGTCACCTTACGATAGTCCCAGCAAACGAAAAATCCAGGTTACGAAAAATATTTTCCAAAATTTTTTGTCTCTGTATACGAAACAAGTTCTCCTTACGAACCGTGCCAAACGCGACATTCAAACATTAAAACGCAGCATTCAAACATTCAAACAATGCACGAGCTGCTCTCCCATCAATGACGTTCAAATATCTCACCCCGTTGGCCTCCCATTGGCTATGACAGTTGACGCAGCTCCCTCCCATTGGCTATCTCCCAACATCCCGCCCTGCTGGCCTCCCATTGGCTAGGAGGGATGACGCAGTTCCCTCCTATTGGCTATTATGGAGCTGCATCTCCCATAATGCTTTTTGTGTAAAGGACAGAGTTACTGTTGTTCCATGCTTTATTTCTTGACTCAGGCTTTTAACCTTCCATAAACATTTGTCAGATTATAACTCAGCTAAGAAGGCATGGTCAACACACGTGCGCACATACGCGCGAACACACACACACACACACACAC
Organism: Plotosus lineatus; assembly: GCA_024760905.1. Taxonomy (NCBI): domain Eukaryota; kingdom Metazoa; phylum Chordata; class Actinopteri; order Siluriformes; family Plotosidae; genus Plotosus; species Plotosus lineatus. The sequence goes on along the minus strand of CM045736.1, from coordinate 9,967,770 downwards.
ACGTGTGATTTCCGACGCAAGTGAGAAGAAGAAGTGGGCTCGTGACATGCGGTTGAGTGATATCGCAAAGGAATATGGCCAAACCAGTCTACCATCGGTACGATATTGAAGCAGAAGGAGGTGTTAAAAGGTACACTTTTATAATTTTTAAAGGGTTTAGGGGGTAGTATTGGGGGCCTTGGAACAAATCACACGTTTTACATGTAAAATGCGATTCAATTTACGAAGAATCCAGGTTAAGAAAAAGGCTCTGGAACGGATTAATTTCATAAGGTGAGGTACCACTGTATTGTAGCAAGTTATTTTGAACTGCACTGAACATAACTGTGAACTAAATATATTCTGTGTAGGAAAATAAAATGTTTTGATGTGTACTGTTCGAGTTCTCACCACGCAGTTCTTGAGTCTTGATGGGTACAGTGGGCTTGGAGGCCTCGCTGATGCCGTACATATTGGCTGAGAGGATGCGGAACAGGTACTCCTTCCCTTCAGCCAGGTTGAAGACGGCGTAGCGCGGTGAACGCACTGGCACTTGCGTGTTCACCCTCTGCCAGGAATTACTGCCAACCAGAGTCTAAGCCGTTGAAAAGTGCTCCATTACTTCACCCAGCCGTGTCAGCTGACAATCAAAAAACTTTTACAGTAATTTCAGTCGCTCCATTCACAGATTTAAATGGACAGTTAATTACAACTGTCTTTAAAGCGTTAACATCAGCAATGAAAGTGATGTGATGGGAGGTAGGGGTGGATTGAGCTTTGTGGAGTAGGGAGTAAGATTAAAATCAAGTCTGTTTTTTTTTTTTTTTTTGTTTTTTTTTTTGTTTTTTTTTTTTTTGTTTGTTTGTTATTTTTATCAATCATTGCCAGAAAAAGGCTTCCATCCAGAGATTAAACCAATCCATCAAAAAGCACTCCATTACTTCACACAGCAATGCCAGCCAGCAATCAAGAAATGCTTACACTAAACCGGACCTGTTCATTTATGTGTATAAACTGATGATTCATTGTAAATAAAAGTGCGAAAGCAATGCGGACTTGGTGAGCGTCAAACCGGTCGCCGTTATGATGTTAATGTGCACCAACCTTCTCAATGTAGTACCACATAGGGGCCTTGCCGTGGTACACTGGGGGGGTCCAGCTGAGCACAACATATGTTCGATCAGTCTCAGAGGCATAAACATTGGATGGAGCTCCAGGAGCTGTTCCCTCGGCTACAGGCGAATCACATCAAACAGAATTACTGCAGAGTGTTTCACATTCAGTGCTTTTCCTCACGCATGCATAAATACCTCTCCAAAAACATCTCAATGTCATCGGCTCTGCTCTCAAAAGATATGATAGCACCCGTAAAATGAGTGCATCATCTGCCGTATTGGTGGAATCATGCACACAAAAGCACACGCATCCTGACACCAGTGGATGTGTTCATTACGGGTTGAAAAAGAGCCACAGATGGTCAGACACTCCTTTCCTGCTGGAATTCTCATCAAAAGGTAATCAGCACCTCTCGAATATGAGCCAATTGTGCTTTGTATAATTACGGAGGGGGGTTGCAACAAAAAATACTGTAGATTAAAATCATGAGAGGAATAGTAAAATTAAAACATAGGTGAGAAAACATGGTTTAATTACATCTACAAATAACGAATGTAAATCATACGAGTGGGGCCAATTAGAAGGAGCTAAAACAGCCAAATAAAATTTTCCTGATTTGTGTATTTCGGAGCATAAATATCGAGATTGAGCAAACATTAGCATACTGCATTTCTATAATCGTTCCAGTTTTGTTTTCTTTTTAGTTAATTTTCTGTAACCGCTTAACCCTAATTAGGTTCGCGGGGAGGCTGGCGCCCATCCCAGCCGACTCTGGGTGAGGGCAGAGTACACCCTGGACAGCTCGGCAGGCCATCGCAAGGCGGAAACACGGTGATGGCTTTGCAGCTACCCTTGTCGAAAGTCAGCAATGGTTCTTATACATGAATCTCCCACCATAGACATGTGAGAGACATGGCCGGCCTTTGATAACCCAGTCAGCTGTACTGGGGGGGGGGCGACACAGTGATAACCTGTTGATATTGGGGCTTCAACCCCCAACCTTGGGATCAGTGATCCAGCACCTACACCACTAGGCCGCCACTGCCACGTTTTCTTTTCAATCTTTTCTAAAATAATTAAGACGTATTTGTTAAAGGCGAGCTGGATATTCCCGAAGAAAGAGTGGAATATTTATTGATACAAGATTTTTTTTATAGTTTATGGAATTATTAATTATGGTGGCGGTGCACACATGCCTGTGTGAGCTCGAATGTAACAACAATATTTGCATAAGTATGATGCGCTGGAGCGCCGTTATTATTAATTTACTTATTTTGTTTCTGATTGGTGGAAATAACTCAAATTATTCTTAGTCGTGCATTATTGCCATGGGATAACTGAATTATTGCATCGTTGCCTTCAGATTAATTGGATTATTGCATGACAAGTATATGCAGGATAGTAACATGACTGCCTACTTTGAAAATCATTTAAATGTAGTTTTCAATGATTATAGAATTCGGCTTTTGTGTCATTATGGGATGTCATTGTCTGCTGTCGTAGGCGGACTGCTCCAAGGTTTTTCATGTACAGTATGTTGTTTGTCATGATCACAATGGACGTATAAAGTAGCTGTTTGATGTCCAATAGACAGTGTGAATCACACCGATCATCATTCTGAAATACTCAAACCACTGATGCCAGACGACAATCTGATTGGATAATTGCATGAACGAACAGGTGCACAGGTGTTCCTAAAAAAGAGGTCATGGTAAGCTATCAAAGAATTGAATGAATGTATAAAATTCAAACCACCTTCAAGGTCATCGTGGTAGGTAACAACATCAAGTTTTCCACCCAGTCTTGCCGCTGTAAAAAGAAAGGAAAAAAAAGGAACAAGATGAAATCCAACATCTGCCACTCGGTGAATGATCTTATTAGTAACAAGGGATCTGGCAGATGTTTACCATGAAGTCTTTCAAACTCAGTAGGATCTATTGCAGCAATGGGTTCGGACATTCTGGAAGGTCTGCTGATGCCGCGTGCGTTAACAGCACGGACGCGGAAGTAATAGGAGTGACCCTCGAATAAGCCAGACACTGGGTATTTACAGATCTTAATGGGAGAGTCATTACACTGTACCCAGTCCTCGGTTCCAACTTCACATCTACCATGGAGTTGAAGCAGAGATGATAAAATGGACAACGACAAGAAGGAATTGTTCAATGCACATGCATTATGTCGGCTTACAATGAAAAAGTCAGTGAAAATTACAACCCATTATGAAAATGGGGATGTGTTTAAGACTGATAATGGAACTAAAATATCCATTTTTTAATTCCCTATTAGCACACATCTCTTTGGAAAGATTTTAATCAAATTAAACGCCAAACTATATTTGAAGCAATATGTAGGACAATGACTTTTGGTACTGATACCATCGGAGACTTTTAAGGGCAAAAGTTGCATTATTAAAATAAGACTCCTTCCAACCCTCTTTGTTTTGCTTTTTTCAGTTTGTTTGTTTTCATATAAATCAAAGAAATTGTTCAAATTAGGCGTCTCCAAACTCCGAATATAATCTTATAATCTACAAATGATGAAATCCTCTCAGCGCCTTCCCACATGCTGGCAATCAACAGCAATTAGTCAGGTTCATTAGGAATGAAAGTAATCAGACATGTCAGGCCGCTCAGTCACCTGTCAACAAAGTATCCAATGATGGGGCCCTCGGTGGTGGTGTTGGGCGGCTTCCAGGACACGATGACGTAATCCCTGTTCGCATCATGGATCTTAATGTCCATGGGGGCTCCAGGGGCCTGAGGAACTGGAGGGGGACCATCTGTAGAAATGTATCACAGATCTGTGATGCAGTTCTCGTGTTACCTTGTTAACAACAATATTATTATTAAATGTAATTATTTAAGATCGGTCTACTTCACAAATAAATCTATAAAAAGACAGGGGCAACTTGACCCTGAGAATGTAGTTGTATGAGCAGAACAATGTACCTTACGTAAGCCGAGTTGTGGATTCTATGCATTTTTATTGGTTGTTTTACTCTTTATTGCTCAGCCTGTGATTACGCTGGTATTCAAAAATGTTTAATTTCATTCTTTTCAAAAGCTTCTTCATTTTACAGGTTTTCTTCTGCACAAGACCTTTGCATGGCACTGAGTATATGCAGGGATCCCTCTGTACTTCGTGCTTCAGTTCATGCGGCTTCAGCGCATTGCCCGTTTTAAAAAAATAAATAAATAAATATTCGTTGAATTAAAAAATAAGGAAATTAAGGAAGAATACGGGGAAACGGTTCAGGAAAATGCAACAAAAACAAGGACAATTATGCAAAAAAAACCCTAAACTAACAAAAAACAACCCAAAACCTCCCATCAAAACTAGTTACAATGTTTTCAGGTGCGCATCTGTGTGTGCATGCGCATCTGCGTGATTGCCTGCATGCGCGTATGTATGTGTGTCGTCTTCTTCTCATGCAATATCATCTGTATGTGTGTGTAGTTATAGTTTATTTACACCTCATGCATTATTTTTTAATGTTTAATTATTATTATAAGCATTTATAGCATTGAATATGTATTTATTGATATTATATACACATATACGTGTAAGTATACATCAGTCTGGGGGGGGGTGATCCTACTTCGAGCCTACTTCGATTTCGATGGTCACATGGGGATTTTGATCCCAATTAACCGCGGAAAGTGAGGGACCCCTGTATTAACACTTGTAGAGCACAACGTGCTATAAACCTCCATGTAGTTGAGCAATCCTCCATACGAAACAAATTGTCAAGAATCTCACAATGTTAAAGAATGTTGGAAAAATTCCTGGATCCAGAATTTGCTCCAGATCGTCTCCAAAATATGGTGGAATCTTCCGAGAACAAAACATCACCTCTGGAAATAAAGTCATTAAAATTTGGACATAATTTTGCATAATCTTACTCTAAAATACCCAAACCTCAGGCAAAATATAACCTCTCTGGTGAATGTAATTATAGCTAGAACACTGTTTCTTATTTGAGGACAAACATGTTTAATTTCCCTATAATTAAGAAAGAATAAGGAATTAATTCACTTTTCCTTTCGGCTGAGACATTTTACCTTCCACATAGACATAAGCCTTGTGCACTGCATCTCCTCCTTTGGTCACCATGCGCAAGGTATAAAGACCCTCATCATCCTTGGCGAGATGAGTAAGTGTGAGCTTAGCGACACCTCCACCTGATTCCATTTTCACCCACTTCGACTCCTTCAAAAGGTGCTCTATAAGATTTAAAAGATGTAGCACAGCATGGTAGATCTTTTTGTCCCCCCAGCATAAATGAAAAACAAGCCTTTCTTTTGAATCTGGCTGAGATGTGCAATAAAAGGTGTAATTGAATCTTGTTTTTAAGAACAGCAGGTGAGGGGGTTGATACTGCGAGTCACAAATTGGAGAATTATCTCAAGGTCTATGCCACTGATGTATTATGACTTAACCTAAATACGCTATTCATTCATTCATTAATTTTCTGAACCCTGATTAACCCTTTAACCCCTGAATTATTTTTTGCAGTTAAAAAAAATCACTAGTTTTTACAAATCAAAAAGGCCTAAAGAAACACCTTGAACAGATTTCTTTCAACCAAATTATAATAACACTAGTAATAATAATATAATAATAACAAATAATAACACTCACAAATTCGTGAACAACACAAACCTGCGCACTCAAGGTCATCTCACAGCTGAGTGAGGCACGTGGGATCAAGCTGTGTTGCATCAGGCGACGTCACAACAAGTATAGAACATGTTCTGAACGGCAGCAGCACTGAGTACAATGCATCTAGTAGTTATTAGCATGTTTTGAAAGAGGACCATATGGTCCTGCTAGGGGTTAAAAAGTTAACCCTAATTAGAGTCACGAGGAGGCTGACGCCCATCTCAGCCAACTCCAGGCGAAGGCAGAGTACACCCTGGACAGCTTGCCAGGCCCTTTTGCAGCCTCTCTCCACAGACAGTGAGACACATAGCCGGCCTTTGATGACCCAGTTAGCTACACTGACTGGGGGACAGCAGTGGCAACCGATTGATAGTGAAGCTTGAAACCTCAACCTTGGGATCAATAATCCAGTACCTTTCCACTGGTCCTCTATATATTATATAATGTATTTACGGGCAGCGGTGGGCCAGTAATATATATAGATAATATATAATGTATTATATAAATGTCAAAACTTACAGGTTGCTGGTGTTCAAATGTAAGTTCTGGATTGTAGAAGCACAATTACTGGATACCTTTAACTTATTAAATTTACACACCATTCTTCAAGTAAGTTAACGTTATACGTTTTAATTTACTCATCATCAACTTAAATGTCATTGCAATGTTGGGCCTTAAATGATTTTATCAACTTTTTTCCTGGTGCACACATTTTAATTTTATGAAGAGAACGTCAAACTTATACATACAGAATTAAAAAAATAATAATACACCCGGCACACACCTAATATTTATATAATTATCCCTTAGCAAGTTTGGCCTCGTCCACATGCTTTCCATAGGCATTATCAAGCTGCCGGCAGTAATCTTGTTGGATAGTTCACGGTCCTTGTTGAAAATGTTTCATTCAATTTGCTGGTTTCTTGTCCCAGACCTGACTTTTAAGCAGTCCACATGTTTGGGAAGGTTATTCCTAAAGTTTGAAGGTATTAATTCTGGAGCAGGGCTTTTGGTTTTTTGGGGTTTTTGTTTTTGAAGGGACCCTCTCAGTCCATGAGGATACAAAAACTCACTACACAGTCACATTAGTGTTCCAATAACTTCCAGTTCATGGTAGCGTATGCCATCGCAGATTCTGGTTTGTTCTTAACTGTCCAAACTCATTTCCAGTCAACTCAGGGTGGCGGTTTGGGTGTTGGTCCAGATTTCACCCATGTTTCTAAACCTCCCACTAACTTGTACAACAAATTGAACGAATGATACTTGACCTTGCGTATCTGTGGTCAATCCGGTAAGCGTTGTTAAAAAAAGCTTTTATCCTTTGGTATAATATACCAGCTGTAGCTAATCATGATCATGAACAGGAAGTTCAGACCCCTTGGCAAGTCATAAGGTATTTTGAAAGATTCAGCTCATTTTTACACCTTTTAAAGATTCTCTTAAAAAATATTATATAATTATTCTGCCTAAGAAAAAGGCAGCTCAATTTTTTTTAAGTTACTGAATGCCCAACTTAGCCATGATATTCATGTCCATGATGAGTGTGACTAAACATCTGACCACAACTGTCTGAATTTAATGGAATAAAATACTATTGTCCTCCTTATTTATAACTTTGTTGTAGGAAGTATGCTGTGTCCTATTTTGTTCCGTACCATCTCTGTACCACCGGGCTTCGGGCTGCAGGTTGGCAAGATTGGGGCTTATAGTCATCTTACAGGACAGAGTCACGCAGTCACCCTCTTTCCCAAACATCACATCAAATGTCTCCAGAAAATTGATGTTGATCTTTGTATATTTAATCTCGGGTAAAATTGCATCTAAAGGAAAAAAAAATAGCATCAATAGTACAGATACAATCCAGTGCTATTGTGCGATAAATAAAAATCACAAAGTGATGTTAGAACAGTGTTTAAATTTACACTCATAAGGCATCCAGGAAAAAGGGCAGACCTTCTCTTCATCTTTGACCCCTATACAGTGTGCACAAAAAACGTTCGCCATTAGTAAAATAGTTTAAAGCACCATTGCTACAGACATCATAACAAGTTATGGAGAAACTTATGTCTCTATGGTGGAGAATAAGATCTATCTGGCCTCCCACGATAATAAGAATCATCTCTATTTTACAAGTTATGCGCCATATAACGCAGACCTCCCTTCTCCAGAGCACCAGAGGGAGCCCTCTCCCAAGTAATAACCCACTTCCTGTGTATTATTTACTATTTCCTTTAAAATTGATTTAAAAAGCGTATTAATTTGAACTTTTGAAGATTGTTGGCTTTATTTGACTGTGTTATGCCGTGTATTGATTTTGCCTTGTGATGTTTCCTTCTAATTATTTTGCAATTTTTGTGATGTTCAGCTCTCCTGATCTCATGCCACTTATCTTCGACTGGGTTTAGGATCTGTTCCGATATTGTTGTGATCAGAATATCTTAATCTTTCTGAACTAATAAATCTTCAACTCCACATAAATTATAAAAAAAGGTTCATAAGTAGATGTTGACATGTCTGGTCACCAAGAACGCCCTGGGTTCGAGTCACTGGCTTAAAGGGTACCTGTAGTGAAAGCGCTCATATACCTAATTTGATGTATTGTGTATAGCTAGTGACAATACACCTATAAGGCGTTTATTATATTCTCTCACAAACCAGCTTTAAGCGATTTAAGGGATTCACTAACATCAAGCTTCAGAGCACAGGAGTTTTGCAGCGTCGCATTTCCTGTGACGTCACATCGTTGACAAAGCCTCTACTGGAACTGCGAGATTGCAATGTAAACCTATGGCTATATACCTGACACAACAACACAAGCTCACGGAAAATTGGAAAAAACAGATATTATAGTTTTTTGTTTTTTTTTAAACCATGGACGAAGACAATGTCGTAGAAGGAGCAGAACGTTATTTATATGAACCACTGAAGAAAGACTATCCACATTTAGTGAAATCGGACCAGGAAAGTGACGACTCGGAGGACGATATTGGAGAGTCGGCAGAAGCTCTTACACGGGAAAATCGTAGCAAACAACCAGCAAATATTTGGTGCTCTTGTGGAAAATGCGTGCGTCAAAAAACCGATCAGGAGTGCTATTGTTGTAAAGAACATGAATTGCTTGAGGAAAATATACTGACAATCTGCAATTGGCTATACGACTGTCAACGATGTTACATCACAATGACCTTTGACCCCGGTGAAAAAAAGCCAACATGTCCGTGTGCTCAACCTTCGTGAGCAAGGAATGTCATACATAAGAAAAGGAAATGTAGACTTATACATAAACTACCGACATCACGCAATGTTTAAACATTAATAATAAGGTATAGTGGATATTTTTTTTAACGCTGTCAATTTTAGGTACAAGTACCCTTTAAGTATATTGAACATACTGTATTTTATCCTCCTGTATGGATGTAGATTATATTGGTAGTGTGATTTAGGAGATACTCACTCTTAACAATGACTGCAGCCTGTGAGGAGGCCTGGCCGTGAAAGTTAGCAGCAACAGCCGTGTACTGAGCAGTGTCATCAATCCCACATCTGAATACCAAGCACACACAGACACATTCATCTGGCTTCCATTTTCCAACTTCTCCCAGGATTCATCCCAAACTCAGATCAATACACAGAATCAATAACGGCTTCAATCTCATTCGACTTGTTAATCAAATGATAAACCTGCCACTGCTGTACAATGTCTGCTTTGATCGGATATACAGCATGGTAATTTCCTAATTGACAATTGGACAGCATGCAAAAGTTCTCACCAGTCTATAATACATAAGCTGTCTTTGATCTAGTGCTGCGAAGGAAATAAGTGTGTTAAGCTGCGTGCAGTAGAGTGCTGCTTACACATAAGGTTAAGGACGTTTTTACATGCCGAATCAACATTCAAGGGACTAAAAATATAAATACAATAAGTGTCAGACATCCAAGGGGTGTCCTCAGTCCTGAGGAGGAAATGGCAAGTCACTAATCTACAAAAAGAAAGACTAGATCGCACATTCTCGTGGTTGCACATGGCAAAAATTCAAGCCACCAGCTCGGTGAGAACTCTTTGCAGTTGAAAGTTATTCAGTACTTCAGTGGCATGGAAATAGGGAAAAATGGAAATACCGCATTTGACGTGATAAGCGCCCAGGGCGCTTAAAAATTTGGAGTGGGTGGGCGCTTATTAAAATGTTACCAGCGGAGTAGAACGGTAAGTGCTTATTACCATCGAGGTGGAAAACATAAATAATAACAGAACAATAAAACAGTTTTAATGGTATTTGTGTAATTCATTTTGTGGTATCAACCAAATTACTTACATGAAAGCTGAAAATAAACAGAAAACAGCATAAATTAAAAAAAGACTTATCCTTCCCTTACTTTTCCCTCCCGGTGATTTTCCTTTAAACATTTCCTTTAAACATTTTCTTTGAACATTTTCCCAAGTAAAATGAGCCAATCAACACCAATGTCAACTTTAGCACATGTCAAGTTGAACCAATCAACATGAACATAAACAAAAGCACATGGCCAGGAACATCTTTAAATTTATGAAGTTAGTGAACGGGAGAATCAGGAGAAAAATACTCATCATCACTTTCTGATAGGTCCATATCTGGCTCATCGCTCTATTCATTCAGAGCATGCCATAGTTTTGCTGTAGCAGTTTCTAATGGTTCATCTTGTTGGACATTTACCAAGAGAACACAGCAAAATATTTTCCTGTTTTCTAAAGCATGGCGGAACAATCAAATGTGTTGTTACTGATGAACATTATAGACATCTCCCAGTAGCAGGGGGTCTTGAAATACCGTGTAAACTCACTTTTACAGGCAGTGAACGCCTCATTTTACCATTACAGAGACTGATCCAATAAAATTGTTAAGTTTGATCTACGATTTTGCTCCCAGTACACATGGGCGGTTATTAGACGTAAGATCAAAAACATGGGGGGGAGCTTATTGGAGCTGGGCGCTTATTACGTCGAATACGGTAGTTGTCAAATCAGTTCAAGTATCAGTGAAGTTCTCTGCTTCCAGATCAACCATGAGTGGCGGCCACGTGACCTTCACCTCAACCTTCAGTGCTATTTAAAAGTGCTCTTGCTTCTCTTGCTGCCTGGATATTCACACTTTACTGTGTTGTACCAATGGCAGACTTGTGTCCTGAGGAAGCAGTAGCCTGGTCCTGAATTTGATTGTGAAGACACAGATTGTTTTTCGGAAATATAAAAGAATATTAAAAGCGAAAGGCAACTTTAAACTAAAGGGCTGGGTGGACATTACAGTGATATCAATGGAGGGACTGTGAGAATGTGACCCTCACTCTTTAAGGTGCTGGCAGGTCGCATGTCGCTGAGCTCAGCACTTGGGCATGAACAGCTGAGGAGAGCTCAAGACATGTTAGGGCTGGGACTAAATTGGGATAAAAGTTCATACACACACACACACACACACACACACACACACACACACACACCCACACACATACTACCTTTTGTGGATAAATCGAGAGTAGTGTCCAAATTAATTAACTAATATTTACAATAATTTGGTTGAAATAAATAGTATTTATCCTTAATCTGTAATTTTAATCTGGTAGGAAATGACCTGATGATAATTTTCATAAATGTCATGGCAAGATTATGATCAAGAATGGAAGGAAATGAACGGATTCAAGCTGAAACATTAAATCTAAGGATAAAATTAGTGAAAGAACGACCCTTTTTTTATAAATTCGCAAAGATATAGAATAAATACTTTTCCACACCCAATGAATCTCTAATTAAGGAGCTATAGCAAATTACGGCATTCTATTCAAACACTTTTTAGTATACAAACAATAAACACAATGCTATTCCATGCTGATTTTAGTTTCAATTGATGATATAAATCCAATTATCCCTGTTTAATTACTTGATGATGTTCAAGCAGTGAATTCCAGCATTGCTTTCCACGAAGTATTTTCCGGAAGAAATGTCGATCAGGACATCATCTTTGTACCTGAAAAAAAAAAAGAACAGAATAAAAGCTGCCTTTATTGAAGGTGTTATTACATCTTGTGTCAATTTCAGCCCACACTATGTGTACCAAATTTCCACTGTGCCTTTTCGCTTTATATGAAATATATTATGACATGCTCTCGCCAAGCATTATGACTGCTTTTCACAGGAATTTGGTCCTTCTGAGGTCGTGGCATGCACTGTTAGAATGAATCAACATGTCAGGTGCACCTTTTCTTCTTGCATTTTAGAATAAATGCCACACTGGCAGGATAGACAGGTGATTTATTTGTGGCGGTTGATGTAATTCTCCTATCCAGTAAAGGCCAAAAGACTTATTTAAGGTAGAGTAAACAGTATTAAAACACGAGCCTTGGACATGCCAAAACCTCCGCCAAGCTGAAAAAATAACAGTACACAGCACCACCCTCTGTCTCTGCTCCAATAAGACACTCAGTAATCCTTCTTTATTGCAATGTTGAAGAATCATTTAAAAAATTCCTAACTCAAAAATTTGACCCAGATCATCTCCAAATTCTAATGGGATTTTCTTTGTCTAAAGCTCTACCTCTGCTAGAAATTTCATGAAAATCCACACAAGTTTTTTGAAAAAATAACAGAAAAATGCATCACTGCCTTTTGGACCTTATGTAACACACTTCCCAAAAAAACTGTCCTGTCTCATAATGTTAAAGAATCCTTAAAAGAAAACACACAGACAAACAACAAACATAAACCGGGGATGAAACATAACTTCCATGGTGGAGGTAATACCTACGTATTTAAATACATATAAAATAAATGTTTCATACTTATTATTTTTATATAATTTTAACCAAAAATCTGCATAAACAAGACAAGCAAAAGTGTGAAAAAAGATGAGACGTTCTAAACATGAAGCGAAAACATGACTACACTTCCTGTTTCACTCCCAACTATGCAAACATACAGCACATGAACTCTGATACTCACACTTCATAAGCATGTAAAGGGGTGTTGTGCATTTATCTATAGAAATATGATCAGTTTTTGCTAATAATTGGCCTGGAACATAACGAACAGCACACAAATTGCTATGGACTGACGAGAAAAAAGAAAAAGAATGGTGTTCCCATTTGCATCTTAGACACGGACTAACCATCTGACAAGTGGAGTTGGGTAGCCTTCCACGGTGCAGAACAGCTTCACAGCTGTGTTCTCAAACACAGTGTGCGACCTGAGTCTCACCAGGAACTTTGGGCCCCTGATCATGGATGATTCTCGGACATACTTTTCTGGAATCTTCCTTTGCACCTGTCAGAAATAAGACTGCAGTGAGCTCGATGTGGGAACACATATAACATTATACCAACCCAAATAAGACTAATATTTCTTTGCAAGCCAGCATTACCAAATTACATTTATTACAATTACTTTACAATTAGCATCAAGCAGATCTTGTTAACAGTTTACGACAGAATGAGGAATACGACATGACCTGGAAGTTTCAGCATCTAAAATACAGAACATTGCATAAAGATGTCACCTTTATTGGCAGACTGTAAATAAACTTACCACTTTCTGGATATTCTTCTCGGTCTTGTATTCATATTTCACTTGTTCAACTTCGGAGCTAAAAACACAGTCATTCACGTCTTTTACTAAAAACACGGTTTGGATAGAATGCGAGCACAAACGCTAACACACTTCCACATCAGCATACGCACATTTAAGTTCAAAACGTAAAGAATGTACATAGAGAAATCTAAGCTTAAGCTACATTATTTATTTGATATTGAATAAAATAATAAATTGATAAAATAAAAATTCATGAATGAGTATATCAGCATAAACAGATATCAAATTGCAGAGGATTTTCATGAACTGGTTTTTCACAACATAACAACATACAACCAAACTCACAAATAATGCTTCTGGGATGAAAAAATGCAAAATATTGTGCATGAAAGTGACTCCAACAGAACTTATTATTATTATTATTATTATTATTATTATTATTGTTATTATTATTATTACTTAAAAACTCTTTGCACAAAATCCACTGTGCCCAGCATCTTACCTGGAGTATTCCTTGACGACATATCTCGACTGCTTACTATGATAATCATGAGTGAAGTGCTTGTGTCTGGCGATGGCTGCAGCCATGTTTAACTACCGGAAAAGGGCCTGGGAAAATCAAAGCAGTACTGAAGCCTTACAATTTTGTAAACAAAACATATTAACCAATCTATTTAAACATCAACTAAATGCAAGCTGAAGTTAATTCTAGGCTACTTTTATGTCATTTAGATGCTACATTAAACTGCTGGTGTTTGGAAAAATCAGAGAGGAATAAATCATGGGATGTATTAGGTGAGCAATAATCTGTGCACATACACACACATACGCATGCACATACATACATTTATATAATACTGTATATGAATACATGTTTATTAAAGGACTTATTTCAGAAAGAATTATTACTACATCAAATGTAGAGGAATACACACAATTAATTCAGACTCACTTTCAGAATTCACTTATACAAATTCAAATCTTACACAATTGCTTATGGTTTAATAAATGTTAATGTTTATCATCCGAATATCCGATGTTTAATAAACAGCTTGTCTGGTCAAGGGGGCAGTGGTGGTCTAGTGGTATAAGGCATCGGATCGCTGATCCAAAGGTTGGGGGTTCGAGTCCCACTCTGCACAAGGTTGTCACTGTCCCCCCCCAGTGCAGCTAACTGGGTTATCAAAGGCCGGCCATGTCTCTCACTGTCTATGGTGTGAGGCATGTAAAAGAACCATTGCTGACTTTCGACAAGAGTAGGCTGCAAAGCCGTCAGCGTGTTTCCGCCCTGCGATGGCCTGGCGAGCTGTCCAGGATGTACTCTGCCCTCGCCCGAAGTTGGCTGGGATGGGCGCCAGCCTCCCCGCGAACCAAGTTAGGATTAAGCGGGTACAGAAAATGATGATGAATGAACTTGTCTGGTCAGTTAGAAATTATTTTCTTCTTCATCATCATCATCATCATCATCATCATCATCATCATCATCATCATAATTAGAGGTTTGGATGCTTTTCAGTAGTTACGGCTCAGCACATATTTATCATGAAACGGACTATTGATAGTCTTTTTCCATTAGATGTATATAGATATACTAATGTATATTTGTTAACCACGTTAAATGGAAACTTGGTTTATTTTGCAGTTGGACTAATTATAAATACTTCCACACCTAAAATGAACGTAATAAAACTATAAACATACCTTGAAATATAAAATATGCTTTTTTTTCAACTGACATATTTTGTTTAAAAGTAGCAAGAAAAGCAGTCCCTGAAAAGCACTCTCACCCGAAATGTCAAATCCTTCACACGTGAGCTGCGAGCATACTCGAGGAGCTAAACAGCAAACAAAGACTTTAAAGCTACATGGACAGTATTTTTATGCAATTTAAACCAATTACAGTACTGTGAAAGTTTTTAGGTTGCTATGTCAATGATTAATCCCCTTTTTTTTTATTGACATGTCAAGTAATAACCGTCAAGGTCCCTCAGCAGGAAAACTAAAAAAAAAAAAAATATGTAAAATATCTTAATAAGTCTAATCAGGTTCTCGTATTCCATCACCATCATCATGATCATCATTATAATAATGATCATCGGCGTCATTAACATTCATTAAGGCATCCAAGCACAGAACCCATTTCCAAGATGCTCTTTCAGAACGTGCAGTAATCGATTTTTCCAGTGAAAATAAAATAAAGGCCATCTTCAAGGCTTTAAAAGTAGAAACACTACATGAAGTGCATACTTTGGACACTTACCCAGGCAGAGTAGAGAGCAGCGCTTAACACACACATCAGACTCAACTCGCCTGGGAGTCAGCGGCTGATGAAAACAAAACTCTTCATGCCCCCACACGGAGCTCACCACCTCCCTGTACACCATGTATGGGCACGCAACAAGATTATATATAGAATTTAAACTCACATCCTACCATCATTTCCTACTGAGAGAGCCTTAGGCCTTAAAGCACACTGTATAGTCATGGCTCGGACAATAGTTCATAGTGTAAGGATGGATGAGGTGCCTTCAGAAAACAGATGGTTATTGATCAGTAATGGTAAATTTCAAAGATTTGGATTTTACTAGATTTAAAACAATTCGCTTTTATTTAAATCATCCACAAGTGTTGTTTTGTTTATTTTTAATAGCTTCTTTTCTCCCCCAGTGCTTTACAAAACAACTTCCTTCAACCCAAGTGTGCTCCTGCAGTCTTATAGCAATTTCTGAGACAGCCTTGTAAAGACTGTAATACTGCCGAGCTCTATTTATAACAGCAGATTAAGTTTACAGTCAGGGAAACGCAGTTTACAGTCTGTGAAGTGAAACATTCCCAGAAACACCCACAGAGCCACTGTAGTATGCACTTCCCTGCCATCAGCCACATGTCCTGTGCATGCTGACGTGCTCTTCTGCTCACCACAGTAATACAGAGTGCTTATAAGCATTAGTATAGTCTTCAGTCAGCTCAAATTTGCCTGGTCATGTCTGATTCCGTGCAGTATAAACATCCAGAGACTGCTGCAGGAGATCATTAGGCTCTAAAATATTCAAACCACCAAATCTGGCACCAGAAAGCCTACCACACCGTGCAGCTGCAACATGATTGGCTGATTGGATAACTACGTGAATGTGCAGGTGTACGTGTGTTCCTAATAAAGTGATCATGAATATACAGGCTCCTAACTCAGACCTAACTCAGCTCCACAGACAGCTCCGGGATTATAAACAGCCAGGCTATGCAGCCCAAAATTAGAAAAAGTTGGGACGGTACATGTGTGTAATGAATTAAAACAGAAAATATGCATTATTCAATAAACATCTCACAGAAAGGTCCTTCGATTGGAACCTGAAACCTTCTCACCGTGGGCCAACAGTGTAAAATAGCTCTGAAAGTAAAACTGTTTAAGGCACAAAGTGCGTGGTCGACTCACTGACTGTTGATGTTTATTTACACTGGGCTTGTGTAGGTTGTTTATGACTGAAGTTTGCATGTTCTTGTGCTTGCTTGGGTTTCCTCTGCATACATTGGTTTCCTGTCACAGTCCAACGACATGCAAGTTCAGCTAACTGGCTGTTCAAAATTGACTCTAGGTGTGAGAGTGAATGATTGTGCGTGTGCTTGACCTTGCGATGAACTGGAAAAGTGTTCAGGGTGTACAACACCTTATCTGAGATATGACTCTAATAGAATTAAGCAGTTTAGCAAATGAAAGAATGAATGAATGAAGTTATTCATATTTTGAATTTTTTTTATTTATATTTTCTTAATATAGGGTGCTATATTGCTAAAAGTTATATGTGGAACACAGGTGTAGGTGTTATTAGAAGAATGACTTTTACCAATTGCAGTTATTTTTTTATTAATCAACTCATAACTGATAAACATTTTATGAACTAAAATTAGAAAAATAAAGGAATTGTGCCGAAAAAAGAACTTAAGTGAAAGAACTTTATATTTATTTTATTAATGTATTTTCATAATGTATAATGGCTAATCTCAATTTAATTTAAAATAAGAAACTCGAATTATTTCAACTTGTAAATCATGAATAGCTTATCTTCATAACCAAGTCTGTTGCATCTCACCAAGATGGCGGCGCTGGTACTCTCGAGACTCCCCCCCCCCACACCCCCAACCCATCCCCACAGACCACACAGGCAGGCTACAATGTTGCCAGATTTGTGAAAACAAGACGTGAACAGCAATTCTTTTAAAACCGTATCAGTTTTGATGATGTTCTCTATAAAAATAAATCTTTGTATGTCACTGGATATAGAAAATAATAACTCAGTAATATTCAAACATTATGTCTGACGTGCATTACGTGCAGTGCAGTGGTTATTAAAATAAGGGCGATCTGGAAACTAGTTTGAAGGGTTGTTATATTGGATCTGGCAACCATGTAGCCAGGCCAGCACACCTCACCCAAAGTACAGTAAACATGTTCACTGAGACTGTGTCCAACAAAGACGGTCATGTGGATTTAGAGAAGTTCAGTTGTACTTACTCGGCTATTTCTTTACCGTTTTACTCGTTTTATTTCAGCTTCTGCTTTTCTACATGATTTATTCTCTCGGTTTTGAGGAAGTACGTTTTTCTAATACATAAACTCCCAGGTCTTACGAAAGTTTTGCTCAAAACAAGCATACAGCGGTTGTTTCAAGACTTCTGGGAGAAACGGGTGAGCTTATTTTTATTTTCAATCCTTTTCTATATTTATTTACATTCAATATTTATTTACATTACTTTCTCCATTACCGAATACAGATAACTGTATGGGACTTATTTACAGTGTATCAGCTCCATTTAGGCTTCAGTTGGAACCGATTCACCAAAAGATTCATTCTTGTCTTTGAGCAATTATTTTATATGAATCGAAAGAGTCGACTCTGAATCAATGGCAGGGTGAAGTTTAAAATATTTCAAGTTATAACCCCAGTCTTTATTATCTATGATTTTCTTTACCTGTACATCGCCCATTTTTCTATTTCTCTTACATCATCATAGTTAGACAGCAATTAAAACAATAAAGTATCTAGTTTTTTTATAATATTAATTCCTTTTGTCATTTCCTTATAATAATATTTACTCTCGCACTCATTTGCTGAACCACTTAATCCTGCTATATTCAGTGTGAGACTGGAGCCTATCACAGCCGACACAATGAAGGTAGGGTACACCCTGAACAGTTCATCAGACCATCACAGGGCCAACACACATACCCGCATACACATTTAGCCTAATGTTCATGTTTTTGGTCTGTGGAAGGAAACCGGGTACTGCAGAGGAAACCCAAACAAGCACAAGGAGAACGGTCCTCGTGAGCCTCGACTCAAACCCAGGATCTTCTTGCCATGAGGTGGACATGCTAACCGCTACGCCACTGTGCCGCCATCCTCATCCAGTTAGACTCCCACCGTGCTAAGACCCCTGGGCAGGGTCTGAACCACAAGTGTGCCTCTGTCCACCCAACAGTATAAATGGGTATCAGTAAAAATTACTGGGGACGTAACTTGCGATGGACTAGTGTCCCATCTAGGAGGAAGCGAACTCCTGATCGCTTCACAAATGAGCCACTAGGCTTGTTACTTCTTTTGAACAGGATCTGTAGCTCATGGTCTGAGCTCCATCGTTGTGTGATCCTTCTCAATAAGAGTTTTTCAACGTGTCCGTATTGTATGTTCCTTTCTTCAGTTCAGACCAACCCGGGCTACGTGTTGAAGAAGGAATGAAGTCACACATCATCATCCTGTGTCTTGGATATGTCAGCCTGACATCAGCCCTCAGCATTCCTAAGTCAGATTACAGTTTCAAAGTAATTTTAAATGGTGATATGGACCACGTTCAGCGTGGAATAGGAATCAGTAAATTTGTCTTTTTTTGTGTTTGTTTTAGGAAAGAATGGTCCAAACTCCTCATGACGCACCACTGGCCTCTGACGTTTTGCAGCGTAAGCAACCAAATGATGTATAAGTCTGCATATTTAGTATTATTCTGTGTTTTATTTGTGATGAGATGCGATGTTATAATAATAACAACGCTTGTAACACCTGAAAATCTTTCCAGCTTTTCCGAAATCATGTGATTTATCCGTTCTTATTCTTGTCTCATGTCATGGTGACATGATCTGCACTGTCTCCTCTGTAATGCAGAACTAGTTGTAGACATTGTTTGTGTTGTGGCTGTTTATAAACTACGTTATCTTTAGGTTATTTTGTTGTCAGAGTCGTGTTGTGTTAGGAGCTTACATTTGGGAATTGAGCTGGGGGGAGGGGTTTGGATGATTGGCGGTTTAAACTTATCTAATATGATTCTGTGTTTGTAGATGGAAAAATGCACCACAAACTTTAGTTACTGGACCATGCATGGATTATGGTATGTTCAAGGTCCTTTTATATTTTCTTGGTTATTAAATTTACCCAAACATTATAATAATAATAATAATAATAATAATAATAATATCTGAACTGTTCAGTATGAAATAATGCATGTGTTGTGTGTGTGTGTAGGCCTAACACTGGTTCTGAATGTAACTCATCCTGGCATTTCAATGAGAGTTTGATTGCGGTAAGTAGGTAGCTGTGTATCAAGGTGGATGTTGGGGATCGAAATTGCCGCAGATTCCCCAATTTCGATTCCGAATCTCCGGCGAACAATTTGATTCAGTCCAATGTGATTCATTTCTGATTCGGTATCTATTCAGTAGAAATTAGATATGAATTAATATAACTCATTCATTTCTTTGCTAAACCACTTTAACCCTATTCTTATCGTATGATTGAGGCTATAGTCTACCTCGGCCACCAATGGGCAGATGCAGGGTACATCCTGAACAACTCGCCAGTCCATAGTCCACAGTCCATGGCAATCCCAGGACCTCCTTGCTGTGAGGCGGACATGCGAGCCCCCCCCACCCCCCACCCCACACCCCACCACCACCACCCCACCACCACCACCCCCCACCCCACCACCACCACCACCACAGTGCTGTGAAAATACTGAGACTGATATCCACTTGGAGAAATGGAAAGTGGAGGACTAGTGCCCCTAGTGGGCAGCATGGCCATAAACAGTCATGACATTTTTCAATCTGAAATCTATAAACGGACGAATAACAATGTTTGGTCAGAACAGAATCAAAAATAAATACAGCTACAGTGTGACGTTTAATTGATCTACTCTGATGCAAAGGGGCGTGGCTAAAATATCTAATACAATCAGTGTTTTGATATCAGGATCCGAATTACTCGTTTCCTTTCCATATATCCCGCGGATAGTCGTGTTACAGTACAGAAAGAACTGAGCTTTTAGATCACCTCCTCCTCATTGTGGAGCCGTACCCCTGGAATATTTTCATGGAATGCCAGTTCTACCGCCCCGTCTCATTTTTCACCGTTAATGTGTGTTCTGAACAGGACCTGCTACCAGAAATGAAGGCATTTTGGCCAAATCTTCTTAAACCAGCGTCCACGCAGTTCTGGTACGATCAGTGTTTGTTTCTATAGATGATTGATATCTTTCTGTTAATCTTCTAATTGTGTGTTATCATGACTTACGACTTTCCAATGGATTTTTAGGAAGCATGAATGGATAAAGCACGGGACTTGTGCTGCTGAAGCCGAGGCCTTGAACACTCAGCACAAATATTTCGGCAAAACCCTGGAACTTTACCACAAGCTGGAACTTAATGAGTGGGTGATGGTTTGGAGGACTAAAATATACGGATTGTTATAATGTCGTCACTGCAAGCTCAAGGTTGTTTTTTTTTTTTGTTTGTTTGTTTTTTTTCCGTTGTTCCTTTCTCTTTTTCTAGTGTTTTAAAGGAGAGCGATATCATTCCATCGGAAAACTACTACAAGGTAAGTTGCTATGACTTTGCTGTGCTTTTAAATAATCATAATGAGAATAGTAATAATAAGAAGAGGAAAAGAAATTAAACTACCGGACAAGAAAAGCTGCACACTTCAGTATTTTGCTTGAGAAAAGAGAAGCCACTCACTGCATCAGTTACGATGTGTATCTACGTCCAATCTCAGGTTTAGTCGGGGATTTATTTATTTTTGGCCAGGTGGTGTATTTTATTTATTTAGCTAAGTGTGAAGAGGAGTTTATTCTTAATACTGATATTTAAAAGGTATAAATTACATTTATAAATAATAAAACGTATAGCCGTTGGCTCATTGATTGATGGCTGGGGAAAGTTTAAAGTGTCTGTTAGATTTCAGGAAATGTATTGACTTTATATACTGCGCTTGAAGACGATCAGCATATTAGGGGAAGTGTGATTCATTGTTCCTTTTAGCCAAATGACCACACTGCTGATCTTGTGGTTTTATGATGGTTTAGTTTGCAGATGTCGAAGGGAGCATCATCAAATCGTATGGGGTCACACCCAAAATTCAATGTGTTTACCACAGCACGGTAGGAATCCGAATAGTTCTTGTTTCGCATATTTATGATGCTACTGTCATATGTATCTTTTTTCAACATGTTTTTTGTGTGTGTGTGTGTTTGTTTTTTAGGAAAGCGAGTTCCAGACCTTGGGCCAAGTAGAGATCTGCTTGGATCGAGACTTTCAACTTATCGACTGTGAAAAACACACCGCGGCGCTTTCAAACCAAAACAATGAAATTCTGCCATCTGGGTTTACTGATCATTCAGGATACACCGTCTGTGATCCCTCTGTTCCAATCTACTATCCTCCACTAAACAGCTTACGGCAGACGCAGCGCTTTCTTTAAAGCTGTTGAGGTTTGCAAAAACTTAATGTGGCGCAATCGGATATGACGCGAGCGGAATCTTTCCTTGGCGTGTTTGTGACTGTTGAATATGAAACTCTTAAGGCTACAGGGATTTTTTTTTTTTTTTTTTGCTGTCTATTGAAAGTGCTGCGTACACCCAGTGCTGTGTAACAGTTCTGACTCCCTATTTTTCATATTTTACAATAAGGGCGCCTGTGGCTTTTGTGCAGAACTGTATGTGACTGGTAGACCTTGAGATAATTATACTACTGCAGAGATTCCCAACCCTAATCTTCGAGGATTCCCTTCCTCCTTTGCACATTTTACTGCCTTCATGGTCAACAACACTGCAGATGTAACTACTTTTAACTAATCAACAGCTCTACATGATTTTAAGTCGGGGTGATCGGATGGGAACCCCTGCAGTATAGAATAATGATGCTGTGCATTCACGTTTTATCCACTAGAGGGCACTACTTGCACTGGCAACACCTCAAGCAGGCTGAAAGGTGATTGTAATGTGTAATCATGTAAAGTTTTCACTGCTTATTCATTTATGCCTCATCTGGCTGAGGTCCTTCAGATTAAAATCAAAGCACTTTTAAAAGCAATTAATTCGAAAAAAATATTGTTTAGTTATTCTTCTTTGCCTTCCGGCTGTTCCTTTTTTCAGGGGTCGCCACAGCGAATCATCGTGTGTTTGTTTCTACATCGGATGCCCTTCCTGACACGACCCTTTAGCAAGGGGTAGAAACACGCTGACGGCTTTGCAGCTACTCTTTACCAAAGTCAGCAATGGTTCTTTATGAACCTCTAACCACAGACAGTGAGAGACATGGCCGGCCTTTGATAACCCAGTCAGCTGCACTGGGGGGACAGTGACAACCTTGTGGAGAGTGGGACTCGTATCCCCAACCTTAGGATTAATGATCCAGCGTTTTTACCACCAGGCCACCACCGCCTTATTGTTTATTTATGCACAGTAAATATCTTTTAACAGTGGAATAACATCAGCAACAGTAATTTATCAGCTATCAGGAAACCCTTTTTTCCCCCGTGCACTGTAACTGAACTGCGCTGTCCTGTACTGTACTGTACTGTACTGCGCTGTACTGTACTGTACTGTCCTGTACTGCGCTCTCCTGTACTGCGCTCTCCTGTACTGAGCTGCGCTCTACTGTACTGTACTGTACTGCGCTGTACTGTATTGCGTTCTCCTGTACTGCGCTCTCCTGTACTGAGCTGCGCTCTACTGTACTGTACTGTACTGCGCTGTACTGTATTGCGTTCTCCTGTACTGCGCTGTCCTGTGCTGTACTGTACTGCGCTGTACTGAGCTGTACTGTCCCGTACTGCGCTCTCCTGTACTGCGCTGTACTGTACTGTACTGCGCTGTCCTGTACTGTGCTGTACTGTACTTTACTGCGCTGTCCTGTACTGCGCTGTACTGTACTGTGCTGTACTGCGCTGTCCTGTACTGTGCTGTACTGTACTGTGCTGTACTGCGCTGTCCTGTACTGTGCTGTACTGTACTGTGCTGTACTGCGCTGTTCTGTACTGTGCTGTACTGCGCTGTCCTGTACTGAGCTGTCCTGTCCTGCGCTGTACTGTACTGTGCTGTACTGAGCTGCGCTGTACTGTGCTGTACTGAGCTGCGCTGTCCTGTACTGTACTGTGCAGTACTGTACTGAACTGTAAGGTAATGCTGGTTATATTTACGGTGCGGCTCTTTATCCCGAGTTGTTTCTTTTTATTTTCTCTGTATTTAAAATAAAGCCGATTTGTTTAATCTTATATTTTAGTGTTGTGGACTGAATTCAATAAAAAGATGAATTTGTGAAGTAAACAGTACAGTACTTTGGTTTAAAGTGTATGTTATGAATTGAGTTATCAGGTCGACTTGTTGTAAACAGGTTTTTTTTTTTTCAAAGCGTAAGCATCAATTCAAATCCAATATGGTCTGTGTCGAATTCAGTGAGTATCTCCTTAATCCTTTCTACTCCTCGTCAGGTTCAGTGAATATCTCCTTACAGTCCATTAGCTGTCCTTTCTGTTTGTGTGTTTAAAATAATCCAGGGTTCAGGCACAGCTCTAACTCTGTGGAAGGGTAAATAAACAAAGAGACTCAGAATGAACCACACAACACTATTCCAGCCAATGAGGAACGAGAGGAGTGTGTGCTCATGCAAAGCATCGATGCACTCTGTTGCTGATTGGGCTGCACAGGAAATGGGGTGGTTTTAGTGTTGCTGGCTTGACCATGTGCATGCAGTAATGCTTGGCGTTAAGTTCAAAAACCACAGTTGATGGTTGCCCCCTTATCTACTTTGCATCTGAAAATGAACAAGTAGTTGATGGTTAAAGCGAGAAGTGGGTTCTTGATGTGTACTCATCCTGTTTGAAATGTTCAGATGTTTTGCAGTTGCTATGTACTGTGTGTATTGTCATATTTCAAATCCAGCAATCCCTCGCTACTTCGGGCTTCAGTGCATCGCGGGTTTTTCAAAAATATGCATCAAAAATAAGGAAAAATAGGGGGAAAGTTCAGGAAAACACCACAAAACAAGGCCAATTATACAAACAAACAAAAAAATAACCCAACCCCAGCAAAACGACTTATATTTTTATGTGAGGTGTGCGTCTGTGTGTGGGCGCGCGCGTGCGTCTGTGTGTGTATATATTTTATTTGCACCTTATGCATTATTTTTTTGAATATGTATTTATTGATATTATATACACATACGTATACATCAGTCAGGGGGGGGTCGATCCTACTTCGCGGAAATTCGGCGAGGGTGACGGGGGGGGGGGTCGGTTCCCTCGGTCCCCATTAACTGTGAAAAGTGAGGGATCCCTATATATGATACACTGTATATACAAGATTATTTGTACCACTGTGCAGAAAACAGGCATGGACTATAAACAACTGCCAGTACATCCAGGACAGGCCACCCCAGAAAACTCAGGTCATTTGATGTGAAAGTGTCCACGAGCCCCCTAAAAAAATTTCATCGTAGGATCTGCAGCTAACTATTGCAACTGTTGTTGTGAAAGTGCACAACAACATAAAGAAAGGTATTAGTCAGATTGAGCTCTGTGTGAAATTTACCAGGAAAGACCTTCAGAACATTTGAGCAGGAATACTGTTTCCTAATTGACATGCAGCCAAAGACCCAAGATTCTGGAATACTGTATTGTGCTGAAGACAAAGTCAAAGATTATGTTGTTTGGCCACAGATTGAGGGCATGCATGACCAAATGAAGACCAAAGACTCTTTTTTTTTTTTTTTTTTTTTTTGTGAAGAGAACCTCATAGCAGCTATTAAAGCATGATGATGGGAATGTTATGGTTTGGGGTTGCTTTGCTGTCTCGGGGATCTTGAAGCTTGCCGTCATTATAACTGATGAAACTTCGATGCAGTTGGATTATGTTACACGCGGAGAGTTCACTCACAGTTCAAGCTGATCCAACTGTGAATTCTCTATCACATCACAGAGTCGTTGAAGGTAATAAAGCCATCTGTTTAAAAGATGAACTTAGACTTGAGGTGCACCTTTCAACAGGATAATTATCCACACTAGGAACGAATTAAAAAAGTAAAATTGGTATATCGGAGCACCTGCGAAAAGAATGCATACTTCAGTAAAGTGGATGAATGGTTTTCTTGTTCATGGCATGGCATATATTTTTTTAAAAA
Source organism: Plotosus lineatus (assembly GCA_024760905.1). Taxonomy (NCBI): domain Eukaryota; kingdom Metazoa; phylum Chordata; class Actinopteri; order Siluriformes; family Plotosidae; genus Plotosus; species Plotosus lineatus. The sequence goes on along the minus strand of CM045736.1, from coordinate 9,942,016 downwards.
TCCACCGTTTTCTTGGGATATACTTAATTGTTTGCTTGACTGTAGCTCTTAATACTGGCGTGGGATCCATAGCAGGAAGTGGGTCATCCCGAGATAGCACTTATTGAGTGCAAAATGACACCAGTCTGGGGGGGGAGAATAACTAACTATTACTTTTGAAACCTTTTTCTTCTTACTTGTCACTCGTGGCACAGGAGAGAGTGAAGATTTTTATTCGTGTGAGCTGATAGCGAGGATGAAGAGACCCGGAATCTGGTAAGGAATGTCATACAATATCCAGAACAGGTAATAAATGTTAATATCATCTAAAATTCTGAAGGAACTGATAAGCCATGTTGGATTTTTATATAATACTTTTATCATATAATATATAGATTTGATTATATGATCACATGGAAGTGGACATTATATAGATAAAAGGTTCTCAAAGTTGGTGCTTGAATAATAAATCTTCGAGCCAAGCGCCGCCAAAAAACAACTAAGTAAACAATTACTTTTGCCGTAAGGCAGCGCGTATAGTTGACAGTGGTGGCTTAGAGGTTAAGACGATGGTTTACTGATCTGAAAAGTCTGCTGTTGGGTTACAACATAGGAGCCAAACACTGGCCTGCCTCTTCATTTTGTGAGGTTGGTGAGAGCTTTCAAAGAATACGATTATCGTACATTCTTTGCATTGACCGTTACCATGAAACATAATTTATCATCTTTCCACTAGGGGGTGGCAGTGTGTTTCGAGTAAACAGCTCGTCATTCATGGCTGAAGAAAGTTTGAATGTTAGCTTGTCGCTCGAGCTCTTTTGAAATAGCTATCCAGTGATATTTCGGCCCTCGGTCACCTTAAAGTTTAGTGATGTGGCCCTCAGTGAAAATATTGTGGGGCCGGTGGTATAGTGGTTAGGGTGCTGCGCTCATGATCCGGAGGTTGTGAGTTCAAATCCCACTGAGACCCTCACTGTGCTAAGATCCCTGGGCAAGGTCTCGACCACGAGTGTGCCTCTGTTCACCCAGCAGTATAAATGAGTACCAGTAAAAATATACTGGGAAGGTAACCTGCGATGGACTAGCGTCCCATCCAGGGGGAGTTGAACTCCTGGTCGCTTCACGCTATGGAAACCGGGGATAAGCACCAGCCTGATGAGCCATGAAGCTCGGGTGTAAAAACCCAACAGACTTACCTTTTACCTCAGTGAAAATGACAGGCAAGTGATTTTTCCGCGAATTCGCGGAATTCCGATTTTTTTCATTGGCCCGGTTTAATTAAAAAAAAAAAAAAAAATCTGATTTTTCCATGCCAAATATGGCCAAATAACCTTTTCCATTTTTATTCCGTTCCGAGTTTTGTATAAAATGACCTCTCTTGAAAGGTTACTGCTGATTGGCTGATGGCTTTCTAATAGCGAATCGCTGATGTTGAAACATGTACGTGGACATTCGCGCCACTTCCGATCTGTTCAGCTATCGAAAGCATGTTGGTCATTGAGAGAAAAGATTCTGCTCGAATCAAAGAAATAGACAAACAAGTTTAGGTGGGAATGGATGGAAAAAGAAACTGTAGCATTCGTAGGTAAAAAAGAAGTTGATGAACTTGTTCCGTGACTTCTTCCGTAAAATCGATCGACCTGGGAAGGCGTTGTGTACGTGGTGTAAAGACACTATCGACTACGGTGGAAGGAGTTTTAAGGTGTTTGACAGCCACGCGAAAACCCACAAGTTGAGGAATGTATATGGAGATTAGAAATGAAACTTTTTCAGTGTCATGACCCCTGGCTGACTTTCAGATATTTTGGTAATGGTCAAGTCACATGTCTGAAATGAGTTTGGTTTGACATTGTGAGTTACAGTTTCCCTTCACTAGAACGAGGTCTGGGGCTCAGCATGACTGTCCCCATGCGCACACGGTGAACTCCGGGAAACATGCCTTGCCAAGGTTAGAGTGGGAAACCATTCGTCGCTTACCCACTGAACACATTTGAGATGACCAGGAACGTCAACCGCCCCACGTGTCCTCATCTGACAGCGGACCCTAAATAAGGCTTTTGTAGTAGAATCCACACAGCGTCACTCCAAAATCTAATGGGCAGCCTTTATTCCTCTATCAGGAAACCCTTTTTTCCCCCGTGCACTGTAACTGAACTGCGCTGTCCTGTACTGTCCTGTACTGCGCTGTACTGTACTGAGCTGCGCTGTACTGTCCTGTACTGCGCTGTACTTTAATGTGCTGTACTGAGCTGCGCTGTACTGTCCTGTACTGCGCTGTACTTTAATGTGCTGTACTGAGCTGCGCTGTACTGTCCTGTACTGCGCTGTACTTTAATGCGCTGTACTGAGCTGCGCTCTACTGTCCTGTACTGCGCTGTCCTGTACTACGCTGTACTGTACTCCGTTCTCCTGTACTGCGCTGTCCTGTGCTGTCCTATACTGAGCTGTGCTGTACTATACTGAGCTGTGCTGTACTGTACTGAGTTGTACTGTACTGTACTGTACTGTGCTGTACTGTATTGCGTTCTCCTGTACTGCACTGTCCTGTGCTGTACTGTACTGAGCTGTACTGTACTGCGCTGTACTGAGCTGTACTGTCCCGTACTGCGCTCTCCTGTACTGCGCTGTACTGTCCTGTACTGCGCTGTCCTGTTCTGTGCTGTACTGTACTTTACTGCGCTGTCCTGTACTGTACTGTGCTGTACTGCACTGTCCTGTACTGTCCTGTACTGTACTGCGCTGTACTGTCCTGTACTGCGCTGTCCTGTACTGCGCTGTCCTGTACTGCGCTGTCCTGTACTGTGCTGTACTGTACTTTACTGCGCTGTCCTGTACTGCGCTGTCCTGTACTGTGCTGTACTGTACTGTGCTGTACTGTGCTGAGCTTTACTGTGCTGTAAGGTAATGCTGGTTATATTTATGGTAAAATCTAATGGGCAGCCTTCCCAGAAGAGAAAAATTTATTCCGAAAGCCAATAGGAACGTAACCTGGAGTCTATTGATCAGGAAATAAATGAGTGTGATGGTCAAGTTTCCGTATTGCAGTCTTGCTGACTTTTAACGTATATTAGAACTCGGTGAAAAATCTGTCGCCATGTTCTTGGTTGGTTCTGACATTAACCGGCCCGGCTTTAAAAATGTGGTTACAACATTCTGAAATCTATTTCACGTCAACTACTAATGCAGTGACAATAAAACAATCCTTTTCAGAGTTTATAAATACGTAATCCTTTCCTGAACTTACTGGAAAACACCATAATAGCATCAAAATCTCTCTAAATAAAGGAACAGAATATAAAGTGTGCGCAGAGCCTCCTGCTTTTTTCATTGAATAATTATATTATGGTAATTGCTGCACCAAAAAAGACGAGAATCTTACCTGAAGATTAATATAATTCAAATTAGTATAATCATTAGTATAATTTTGCTTTGATTATGTCTGTCTTTTTACATGCAGAGACTACCGAGCTGTTTTTTTTTTGTTTTTTTTTGTCCCAGTATCTCTGCGTGACAGGAGGTGTGAGAGAGAGAGAGAGCGAGAGAGCGAGAGAAGTTTCAGACCCTGAGGCATACTGACTGAATTAAATCGCAGGATTTCTGACACTTTCTCATCAGAAGGTTGACTCTCAGTATGGACAGAAGCACAGCTGCAGCTATGTGGCAGAATAGCTCAGAGATTCCGGTGACTAACGCAGCATTGAGAACATTGTGTTTTCTCTCGTACATCAGTCAGCAGCGTTTATTGTGTCACTCACTTATCATTTACATACAGCATATTAATGCAAAAAAATCTGAGCTTAATTACGCGAGCGCGTGGTAGACTGGTGGATCCTGCCGGCTGCTTTGGGCGTGCAGATTACGCGATTGGGAATTGGCAGTGCAATCCTTAAATTATTAATACAAGCTACCTGAAGGAGGATGTTTGGGCCTTGCAAAATGTTACAGCAATTATTATTGTTGTTGTTCCTAACGATCACATCACATCAGATGTCGTATACACCAGCGCGCGAGTTTTACATGACTTCTATAAGTTATACATATGGCATAATGATTGGATCAGGTGTGTTGTTATAGCAACCATTTCACATTTTCCATTGGTAATCTCAGGACAGGCCAGCACGGTGGCATAGTGGTTAGCACAGCCGCCTCACAGCAAGAAGGTCAGGGTTCGATTCCTGGCCTGGGCGTTTCTGGGTGGAGTTTGGATGTTTTCCTCGTGCTTGCGTTTGGTTTTCCTCTGGGTACTCCGGTTTCCTCCCACAATCCTTCACAAACACGTGCAGTAGGTTAAGTGGCTGTTCCAAATCTCCCCTCGGTGTGAGTGTTGGCTCTGTGCTGGTCTGGCGAGCTTGCCAGGGTGAACCCTGCCCACGTCCTGAGTCAGATGAGATGGGCGCCAGTTTCCCTGTGACCCTAATTAGGGTTAAGCGGTTCAGAAAATGAATGAAAAAATGATGAATATGTAATCTCAGGATATACTGAAAGCGGAAAGTCAAGAACGTGACGCATTCATTCTGATTAATTCTAAATAGGGACGTTGATGCCAATCTCAGTCGACTTTGGGCGAGTACAAAGTACAGCAAGGGTTCTTTTACAACCTCTTTTCACAGACAGTGAGAGACATGGCCGCCCTTTGATAACCCAGTTAGCTGCACCGGGGGGACAGCAGTAACAAATGTTGACAATGGGAAACGAACCTCCAACCTTGGAATCGGTGATCCAGCACCTTATCACTGGGCCACCACTTCCCTTTGCCGGACGCATTCATCCTTTATATTACATTCACAGGGACCCAAAATCCTGGACCCTATCTCAGTCAACACCGAGCGAAGACAGGTACAGTATACCCATCACAGGGAAAAACACACACACACACACACACTCACACTTCCATTCACACACATTTGCACACCTAGAGGAAATTTTAAACAGACAGCATGTTTTTGGTCTGTGAGAGGAAACCGGTGTACCCAGAGGAAACCTATGCAAGCACAGGGAAAACATACACTCACCAAATCCGGGATTTGAACCCAGGACCTTCTTGCCATGAGGCAGAAGTGCTACAACCTCATGCTAATTACCTAGTAGAATTAATTAATAGTAATTTTACTTCTTTAAAAAAACATTTTTTATTTTGATTTGTTTGGTGCACTTTAGTTCAGTTATCTTATGAAAGCCCAATCCCGTCTGATCTCAGAACATGAGTAGGGTCAGGCCTGTTTAGTACTTGAATCCATGTTTTCTTCCAAGAGTGTAGACAAATACCATGTGCTGTGAAAGGTTATGGAAGGACCTGGCAACCTGCCAATCCACAGGCAAGCCACCAAGAGACCTCTGACAATAGACTGGGTGACTGTCTGTTCAATCCGTTGGTTGTTATGGAGTGAAATGATACCAGCAGATTAAAACTTGGAAGAGCGTCAGCAAGCTGAAAGACAGCACATGTACATTTTGCATCATTCAATTTTGATAATAAAGGCTGTAGGGATCTTTCTTTGTTTTTTCTATAGAGAAAAACATTGTATAGATATTCCTACTGCAGGGCTGCTTCTTCAGCACTACGAACATTACCGGTCTAAAAATGTTGGAATGGATAGGTGGGTTAATGTGGCCTACAATGAGCTGACAATGGGTGACTCGGCATGCTGGGAACAGGCATGAGTAAGTACGTATATGTACTTAGTCATTTACACTCACACCTAGGGGCAACTTGGAACAGCCGAACCGAACATGCCACATGGCTGTGTGGCAGACATGCTAAAAAAACACAACAATATAACTCGTAAAAGCGCAACAGGGTGGTATCCAGGTTAGCATGTCAGCCTCACAGCAAGAAGGTCCTTGGTTCTGTGGGTTCTATGTGGAGTTTATGTGTTCTCCTCCTGCTTGAGTGGGTTTCCATTCACGATTACTACAGTTTCCTCCGACAGTCTAAAGACATGCTAATTGGCGGTTCCAAATTGCTACAAAGTGCCCGTGTGTGGTTGTTTTATGTGTGTATTGCTCTATGATGCTCTGGCGAGTTGTTCAGGGTGTACCCTGCCTTTGCCGACTGTGAGCTGAGATAGGCAGCAGCCACCCTGCAACCATAACAGTAGGATTAAGCAGGTTTTAATCCCTGATCTTTTTCTACAACTGAGCGCAGTACAGTGACGTAAAATAACACTAATGCACGTCCTGCATTTTTGATTACAGCTGTACTCATGGCTCATGTTGACACGTCAGAAAGCAGAGGTTGCCATGACATTTCATCGTTCGTTTTCTTGTGCTTCTTGCCATTAAAAGCAGAGTGTGTGTGAAGAGAAGTCATGGATTAGCACCTGCTGCTAACACTTTGTTATCGGCGTCGACAGCAGCGTTTCTTGAACGAGCTTTTTTATCAGTCACACTTTGTATGGTGTCACATGCTCTTTTACAAATGCCACTTCACGCACAGGATGTTCTCTGACATGGTGTACGTGATCTTCAGTTGTATGTAATGGAAGCAGACTACGTATTCCCTATTTTCTATTAATATCTTTTATAGCATTCGAAGACGTGTGTGTGTGTAATGCAGCTGTGAGGGAGGGGCACAAGCCAGTGTCTCTCCCTCACGCCGGTCCCAAGCCCGGATAAATGCAGAGGGTTGCATCAGGAAGGGCATCCGGCGTAAAACAAATACCAAATAAAACATGCGAGTCACAACAAAGAAATTCATACCGGATCGGTTGAGGCCCGGGTTAACAACAACCGCCATCAGTGCTGTTAACCAACAGGGTGCTGGTGGAAATTGGACTACTGTTGGTCGAAGACGTCGAAGAAGGAGAGGCGGGAGGCGTGTCCGTAGGCAGAGAGAAGAGGAAAGGCATGAGTCTAGAACTGAAAGTAGGGACTTTGAATGTTGGAACTATGACCGGAAAAGGTAGAGAGCTGGCTGACATGATGCAGAGGAGGAAGGTGGACATACTGTGTGTTCAGGAGACCAGGTGGAAAGGTCGCAAGGCTAGAAGTTTAGGAGCAGGGTTTAAGCTGTTTCTTCATGGTGTGGATGGGAAGAGAAATGGAGTAGGAGTCATCTTGAAGGAGGAGTTTGTCAGGAATGTTCTAGAAGTGAAAAGAGTGTCAGACAGAGTGATGAGTCTCAAGTGAGAAACTGAAGGTGTGATGTTCAATGTTGTTAGTGCTTATTCCCCACAGGCAGGATGTGAGCTAAAAGAGAAGGAGAGATTCTGGAGTGAGTTAGATGAAGTGATACAGAGCCCCCCCAGAGGTGAAAGAGTGGTCATTGGGGCAGACTTCAACGGACATGTTGGTGCAGGAAACAGAGGGGACGAGGAAGTGATGGGCAGGTTTGGTATCCAGGACAGGAACACAGAAGGACAGATGTCGGTAGATTTTGCAAAAAGGATGGAAATGGCTGTGGTGAATACTTTCTTCCAGAAGAGACAGGAGCATAGGGTGACTTATACAAGTGGAGGTAGGAGTACACAGGTAGACTACATCTTGTGTAGGCGATGTAATTTGAAGGAAGTCAGTGACTGCAAAGTAGTAGCGGGTGAGAATGTTGCCAAACAGCATAGGATGGTGGTGTGCAGGATGACACTGATGGTGAGGAAGGTGAAGAAGGCAAAGTCAGAGCAGAAGACAAAGTGGTGGAAGCTGAAAAAGGAAGAGGGGTTGTCTTCAAGGAGGAGTTGAAAATGGCTTGGGTGGTCAGGAAGTGCTGCCAGATTACTGGACAACATCAGCTAATGTGATCAGGGAGACAGGTAGGAGAATACTTGGTGTGTCATCTGGAAGGACAGGAGATAAGGAGACTTGGTGGTGGAATGAGGAAGTGCAGGAGTGTGTACAAAGGAAGAGGTTAGCTAAAAAGAAGTGGGACATTGAGAGGACCGAAGAGAGTAAACAGGAGTACAGGGAGATACAGCGTAAGGCAAAGGTAGCGGTGTCAAAGGCCAAACAGAGGGCATATGATGACTTGTATGCTCAGTTGGAAAGTAAAGAGGGAGAAAATGATTTATACAGGTTGGCACAGCAGAGAAATAGAGATGGGAAGGATGTGCAGCAAGTTAGAGTGATTAAGGACAGAGGGAAATGTATTGACTGATGACAGAAGTGTGCTGGGAAGATGGAAAGAGTACTTTGAAGAGCAGAGATGAAAATGTTGAGGTTCTCTTTGGGAGTAACGAGGATGGATAAGATCAGGAATGACCACATCAGAGGGACAGCGCATTTAAAACGTTTTGGAGACAAACTCAGAGAGGCCAGATTGAGATGGTTTGGACATGTACAGAGGAGGGATAGTGAGTATATGGGTAGTAGGATGCTGAGGTTGGAACTACCAGGCAGAAGGCCTAGAGGAAGACCAAAGTGATGATGCATGGACGTGGTGAAGGAGGACATGAAGGCAGTTGGTGTAAGAGAAGAGGATGCAGAGGATAGGGTGAGATGGAGACAGATGATTCGCTGTGGCGACCCCTGAAGGGAAAAGCCGAAAGAAAAAGAAGAAGACGACGTGTGTGTATGTTGCCCATCAGCGTCAAATAGCTTTAACCTCCTTAACCCCAATGCTAACATGTTCGAAGGCATCTGATATTGTGTGGCTATTGATGGCATGTAAAAGTATCCATTGTTGACTTTCGACAAGAGTAGCGTCAGCGTGTTTCTACCCTGCGATGGCCTGGCGAGCTGTCCAGGGTGTACTCTGCCCTTGCTTGGGATTGGCTGGGATGGGGTCCAGCCTCCCCGTGACCCTATTTAGGATTAAGTGGTTACAGAAATGGTCTTATTGATGTTTTTTTAATGAATGGAACACCGATCATCTTAACAGTAGTAGCTCCATACCTACAGTTCAACTCACCTGCTACCAAGGTAAAGCCATGCAAATCATTGGAGAGTATTTAAAACCTTTCCATGGCAGTGATTTAGAAAACTGAGCTCAACCAAATGATGGATTGAGTGTGTCAGGAAGGCAATCCAGGAACGCTGAACCTCAGTAAATCATCTTAACAAGAATCTCAAAGTATTGCATCAGCGGACTTGGTTTAATAACAGAATTTAGTAAAAAATATCTACTTGTGTAGTGGTTAGGGTTCTGGGCTCATGATCAAGAGGTCATGGATTCAAATTCTGGTTAGATCCCAACAGTGAGAAGACCCTTGGGAAAGATCGCAACCACAAGTGTGCTTCTGTTCACTCAGCAGTATAAATAGGTATACTGGGAAGCCCAGTGGCCAGGGACTAGCATCCAATCCATGAGGAACTCTGGCTATGATGAGCCACTAGGCTTGGGTCAGTAAATATATGTTCTATAGGGGTATCACGTCCGCCTCACAGTAAAAAGCTCCAGGCTGAGAGAGGGGAATTTCTGTGTGGACTATGCATCTTCTCCCCGGGCTTATGTGAGTTTCCTCAGGGTACTCTGGTTTCCTCTCACAGTCCAATGACAAGCATGTTAAGCTGATTGGCTGTTCTAAATTGTCTGTAGGTGTGAATGGTTGTGTGTTTGCCATGCAGTGTTCTGGTGAGCTGTTCAGGGTGTACCCTGTCTTTGCACACAGTTGGCTAAGATAAGCTCCAGCTTAAGTGGTGTAGTAAAAAGACCTATGGAATGTTAATTATGTCATCTGCTGTGAACCGTTGAACAATTAACTGGTTATTCATGTGAAATTAGTGGATGATATCCAGAAGACTTGCAGAAGGACCAGTAAATCGGACTTGGGTGACGTGCTAGCAACCTCTCCGCAGGACCCCAACGAGGCCTTTCTCTGTAGCGTGAAGCTGTAGAGCCCAGAAGAGACAGCATGTTCTAACACAGGCTTCAGTATGAGGCTTAGAGGTTATTCTGGATCAAACCAGGATCAAGGTCAACAACACTACACCCCTACCCAGCCACAGGCTATGTTGGATCTTTGCACAATTAAAGATAATTGTAGCAAACTTTGACAGGGAATTATTCAAAGATGTATAAACTAGGATCCGGGTGGGGGGGCTGCCTGGCTTGACTTGTTTCTTTTATCTTCGCATGCTCATTCAGACTTCGCTCTGCTTGTTGTTATTCTTAATGGTCTGATACCTTCCGAGTCGTAGAACAACTCTTGGTGGCCTGCCATGAAGGATAACACCTTGATGATCATCTTCATGGAGGTTTTCTTGGCAAAGGTAGTGCAGTGGTTTGCCATTGCCTTCTGCACGATGCGAACCTACAGGCAATTTAGAACGGCCAATTAACCTACTGTGCATGTTTTTGAACCGTGGGAGAAAACCAAAGTACCCAGAGGAAACCCATACAAACATGGGGAGAACATGCAAACTCCACACAGAAACATCCAGGCCAGGAATCGAACCCAGGCCTTTTTGCTGTGAGGCGGACGTGCTAACCACTATGCCGCCGTGCTGCCATTATTCTTAATGCTTGGTTTGAATAAAGTGTTTCTAATTTTTTTGAACCCGAGTCTTTTGGTGAATTAAACTGGGTTATGACAGTGGTTTGGAAGATAATTAATTAAATAATTAGTTTATGGCTATAAATAAGGAGATTTTATTTTTTTAATCGGATACCTAATTTTGGTTCATAGTGCAGCTAACTGGGTTATCAAAGGCGGGCCATGTCTCTCACTGTCTATGGTGAGAGGTTCATGTAAAAGAACCATTGCTGACTTTCGTAAAGAGTATCTGCAAAGTCGTCAGCGTGTTTCTGTCCCTTGCTAAAAGGGTTGTGACAGGAAGGGCATCCGACGTAAAAACCTCTGCCAAATTAAACGTGCGAATCAGATGATTCGCTGTGGCGACTCCCGAGTAAAAGGGAAAAAGCCGAAAGGAAGACAGACAGTGGCACTTTTGACTAGCGCCATAGACCTAACAGACGAAATATTTAACAAGTGTGTTGCCCACATAATCCCCACCGTGCTACCATTTTCATACTAAATGTAACATCTGGGGAGACTCTCATTCTTTCTGTTTGTAGTCACTGTCCACTAATAGCCCTGTATCTTGGCCAGTGAGCTTCCTTCGGTGTAATAATTTTCAGAAATGTGATTTCTGAAAACTGAGGGTTGTTTGCTTCTGCTGTTGTAGCTGTACTCGATTTAGCCGCCTAAAATATTTGACCGGGTGTCTGATTATAGACTTCTGTTTGACAAACACTGACCGTGATTATTTCAATTTACCACCATACTACAAAACTGAGTGCATGGGGCTGGTGGTGTTAATGGTTAGGGTGCTGGGCCCATTGTCAAGAGGTTTTAGGTATAAATCCCCATCAGACTCCCACTGTGCTAAGACCCCTGGGCAGGGACTTAACCACGAGTATGCCTCTCTGTCCACTCAGCAGTATAGATAGGTACCAGTAAAAAAATACTGGGAAGAAAACCTTGCATTCCATTCAAAAGATCTCCAAGTCCACAGGTGTCAAACTCTGGCCTGAAAGCCAAATCTGGCCCACCTCATCATATTCTCTAGTCCGCAAGAGCTTTCAAAGAATATGACTTTTATGCATCAACCACTACCGTGAAACCTAATTCATCACCCCCCCCCCCACTAGGTGGCAGCAACCTCATTCATTCATTCATTTTCTGAGGAGCTTAATCCTACTTTGGTTTGCAGGGAGGCTGGTACCCATCTTGTCGACTCGGGGCGAGGGCACAGTACACTCTGGACAACTCGCCAGGCCATCGCAGGGAAGAAACTTGTTGACGGCTATGTAGCTACTCTTGATGAAAGTCAGCAATGGTTATTTTACAGCCTCCATGGACAATGAGAGACATGGCCGGCCTTTGATCACCAAGTTAGCTGCACTGGAGGGACAGCAGTGACAATCCGTTGAGGCTTGAACCCCCAACTTTGGGATCAGTAATCCAGAAGCTTAACACCAGACCACCTCTATGGGGGCAACCTGTTTCAAGTAAACATCTAGTCATTCCTGACTCGAGAAAGACTGCATGTGTTTCTTTTTGTTTTGTAATGGCTAATATTGCATAAGGATGTATTATTTCATGCATGTGTGTAATGTTGGGGTTTCTTTGTTTTCAATTTATCTGACAATCTCAGCAGAGTCCCACAGAATACCATGAGAAAACATGCAGCCTGGACTCCCCCCTAAATCAGACAGTTGTTGTTCTGCTCCAAAGAGCTTATTTTTTTAGACTGTTTTTTTTTTGTCTGTATATTCGCAAATTAATGAAAAAAGTCTTATGTTGATATTTTTTATAGAATTCCCGTCAGATTCCCATCAGCTTTGAAGATGAAAGGCATAACTCTGGATTAAATTCTGGATCCAGGAATTCGCTCATTCATTCATCTTCTGAACCACTTAGTCCTAATTCGGGTCGTGGGGTGGCACACATCTCAGCTGACTCTGTGCGAAGGCGGGGTACACCCTGAACAGCTCACCAGGCCATCGCATGGATTCAGAAATTTTTTAAAGAATTCTTTAGTATCATGAAATAGGGCTATTTGTTTTTAGAAGTGTGGTATTACAGCAGGCCAGCAGGGGGTGCTTTATACTGTTATTTTTTTCAGTTTTGCAGAGGTTTGCGCTCACCCAGTGCTCTTGTTGGCAATAAATCTGATGTCAATTCCGAACACATCTGCCAATAAATGCTATTCGACCCTGAAGCCTCTTATGATTCCTCACGACTATGACGTGCAACAAAAAAGTCAGAAAATTAAAAGCATGAAAGGAATTAGTCTGTAATCATTTTTAAAAATTCTGTTCTCTGAGCACTAGTATTGATTTTATATGGTTTCCTGTGACTTTATAGTGATATTACAATTTCTGTATGAATGGTTTTGTCATAATTTTCATAATTGCTAATTGTCATTTTTATCAACAAACCAATAAAATAAATCCAGTGCACTCGCAGTCATCATGCCTCTATTATTCAATAACTGCAGAGTAACCAATTGGAAAAGTATGTGGTTCCTGCTTGGTTATTTGTCCCAAGTGTCTGACTGTTCCACTAAATTGGTGCCACCATCATTGGATATATAGTACAGTCCCAGATAATCCCAAAGATAACAAGCTTATTTAAGGCCACTGCTGTGTTCTTGTTGGTATTTTTAGAAGGGAGTCATGCAGAAACACATATGAGGCTGTAAGTGATGTCTCAGATCATGTCAGACGCATCGATCAAAGTTAATGAGCACTCATCATCTTTTCATTTGGTTCAGCAATCTATAAATTCTTTTATAACAAACAAAATGCAATAATCTGTTTCTTTCTTCTTCTTTTTTTAAAGGAAGCAGAGTAGTCATCCCTTCAGGACTTTGCAGTGCTGGCTGGTGGTGAGATGAGGTGGAAGGCCAAACATCTGTATACTGTATAGCATAACAATGAAGCCGTTCATGCTGAACAACACATTGCATCACATGGTCTTTTTAATTATGTAATACTCATGACGTGCTGCCACTTGTGTTATCTCTAATTGCATTTTCTTTTTCAGTTTATAACCCTTCATTGGGTGATTGTTCAATTTAACCCTGCTCATGAAGTGAGCTCGATCAGATATTTGGTGTATTTCTACCCAGCTAGAGGAGTTTGTGCAGGTCTGACACCACCTCTTTGGGTCCACTCAGGGAGATAAAACTGTGACAAGTCTGGATTTTTTAGATCGAGTCTCTACAGGCAGAAGTGATGGGTCAGGTCTGAGTCCACCCCTTGGACTTTAATTACTGCCCACTCAGTCAGGTGGAACTGGAACAGATACGACTTCCTTTCTTGGACATTTACTTTTATTCTACTCAGGTAAGTGGATCCAGATCCTGGCCGGACTCAACCCTGTGGATTTTTTAATTCACGTCCCTCCATGTAGGAAGACTTGAGGGACCGGTGGTGTAGTGATTAGGGTGCTGTGCTCATTATCGGGAGGTGGTGTGTTCGAATCCCAGTTGGACCCCCACTGTGCTAAGACCCCTGGGCAAGGTCTCAACCACAAGTGTGCCTCTGTTCACCCAGGAAACAGTAAAATATACTGGGAAGGTAACCTGCGATGCACTAGCGTCCCATCCAGGAGGAGTTGAACTCCTGGTCGCTTCACGCTATGGAAACCGGGGATAAGTGGCCTGATGAGCCACAAGGCTCAGGTGTAAAAAGCCCAAAGAACTTTACCTTTTTACCAGGTAGGAAGAGCTGGGTCAGGTCTGTCTCCACCCCTTGGAGATTGAATTTGGTCCATTGGGTGGAATGGATTGGCTCCAAAGGCAGTGGTGGCCTAGTAGTATAGGTGCTGGATCACTGATCCTAAGGTTGGGGGTTCAAGCCCCACTCACCATACGTTGTCACTGCACCCCACCCCACCCCCCCATTGTGCACCTAACTGGGTTATCAAAGTCCGGCCGTGTCTCTCACTGTCTGTGGTGTGAGGCTGTAATAGAACCATTGCTGATTTTTGACAAGAGTAGCTGCAAAGCCGTCAGCGTATTTCTGCCTCGTTATGGCCTAGCCAGCTGTCCAGGGTGTACTCTGCCCTCACCCTGGAGTCGGCTGGGATGGGCGCCAGCCTCCCTGCAACCCGAATTAGGATTAAGCGGTTACAGAAAATAATGATGATGGATTGGCTCCAACTCCACACCTTGGACTTTTGATTCCAGTCTTGGGCTGGATGGGCTGAAGTAGGCCGGATTCTTTACTCTTGGTTTGAGTTGGGCGAGTTTGAAGGAACTGGAGCAGATTTGACTTCACATCCTGAAGTTTTATTTGTGCAGTTAGTGCTGTGTCTGTGTGGGGCATCAGTATATTAAAATGTATTTTTAATATATTCAGCATCCAGATGTTCTGAAACAGAACCATAAATCCTGAATAAAATAAAATTCCTGTTGAAATCCCTGGTGTGTGTGTGTGTGTGTGTGTGTGTGTGTGTGTGTGTGTGTGTGTGTTATGTGCATTAATCCCCCGTGTAGTACTCATGGTATTACAGCTGCCCCAGTTCCCAAGCAGCTCTGTTTCCAACACAAGGTGATCCGATTCTCTCGAGTCTCGAACGCACATTCGTTTCTCCCCATCCCAGCATCCGCGCACGTTTCCCGGCCAACCCGGCGTCCTGCGCTCTGATTGGTTGGGCGTGAATGAAAGCCAAACAGCCCTCCAATTACGCACTGGCGGGCTGCGTGTGAACGTGAAGCACGGGGGCGGGGTTTGCTCGGACAGCAGTGCAGAGGAGCGCCCCGGGACCAGGAGGCGGCGGCGGCGGGCCGGGGATTGGCTGCAGGAAAAGGGAGTGGGAACTGAAGGTAGAGCAGAACAGGTCACACTGACGCCACAGAGGGGAAGGATGCTGAAAAACACACGGCCGTGTCACCACGGTCCATCGGCAGGCAGTGACAGCGAGCCGCGGCACGGACGCACGGACACGGTGCGCCTCTGGTCCAAACTCTGCGCTATGGAGGAATTCGAGAGAAAGCAGGTCGAGAAGCTACCGTAAATCCTCGTGGTGTGTGTGTGTGTGTGTATGTGTGTGTGTGTGTGTGAGACTGACTGAGCAGGATTTACAGCGCAGGGGAAGCTGAAGTGTCCCGGAAAGACCGAATCGGGACAATGGACGCGAACATGCGCAAATTCACCGTGCGGAGATGGTTCTCGGTTTACCTGCGCAAAAAGTCCCGATCGAAAAGCTCCAGCTTATGCAAACTCGAGGTGAGCGCTTCCTTTCTTCCCCCCCTCCTCCCCTCCCCCCTCCCTCCCTCCCTCCCTGGTTAAAGTTGTGAGGTTTCACTGCTGGCATCTGTGTTTATGTGGAAGTTGTTCTAGTGCAGATGATGGACTCTGCCTTGCAGGCGCATTGCGTGTGAACAGCCCAAAGTGCTCATCAGCCTCATCCACACTGACACTGCAACCTCAATATCCTCCCTCCTGAACCATCATCATGCAAATAGGAAGGAACCCAGAATGAATTCTGCTTTATTACAGGCTACAAGAATTAACCTACAAGAATAGTGACGTCCCCCACTGCACTAATTGGGTTACCAAAGGCCGGCCGTGTCTCTCACTGTCTATGTTGGGTAAAGATAAAGTCTGTTGGGCTTTTTACACCCGAGCCTAGTGGCTCATCGGGCCGGTGCTTATCCCCGGTTTCTGTAGCGTGAAGCGACCAGGAGTACAATTCCTCCTGGATGGGACGCAGGTTACCTTCCCAGTATATTTTTACTGGGACCCATGTGGTGAACAGAGGTACACTTGTGGTTGAGACTTTGCCCAGGGGGGGGGTCTTAGCACAGTGGGGTTAGAACCACTACGGTTCCGGCCCAGTCTATGGTGGGAGGTTCATGTAAAAGAACCATTGCTGGCTTTCATTCAGAGTATCTGCAAAGCCGTCGGCGTGTTTCTGCCCTGCGATGGCCTGGCGAGCCGTCCAGGGTGTACTCTGCCGTCGCCCGGAGTCGGCTGGGATGGACGCCATCCTCCCAGCGACCCTAATTAGGATTAATCGGTTACAGAATGAATGGATGAATAGTGATGTCACCCAGATGACAGAAATTTGCATATTTCCATTTCTAGTATTTATTATGACACTTTCTCTCTCATAGCTACCCTGGAGTGTTTACCTTCAAGGATATCTGAGGGATGGATGGAGAGAGAGAGAGAGAGAGAGTATATACACTCTGTAGCCAGGAATCCCATTAGCCACGTTTTCCATTGATTAATTTTTTATCGTGCTTATCCATTGGGCTGTGGGTGACCTGAGGCCAGTCCCAGCTGACACTGAGCAGGACATGCTTATGGACAGTTTGTCCAAGCTAATTTATCGATGTCCTTGGAGAAAGGTGGAAACTGGCGCACTCAGAGGAAACCTACATAGACACGAGTAAGTCATGGAATCTCCAGCCTCCACTTCATACAGCGGGTTTGAACCCAGAACCTTTGTGTTGTGAGCGGCAGTACAAACCACTGTACTGCCATTCTGCACCCCTCCCTCCGCCCCGCCCCCCACCCCCCACATAGCTTCTTAACGACCATCATCAAAATATTTGCGTATGGGGTGGTGGTGGCCTGGTGGTAAAGGGCGATGGATCGCTGATCCTAAGGTTGGGGGTTCGAGTCCCAGTCTATGGTGAGAGCTTCATGTAAAAGAACCATTGCTGACTTTTGTAAAGAGGAGCTGCAAAGCCGCCAGCGTGTTTCTGTCCCTTGCGAAAGGGTTGTGTCAGGAAGGGCATCCGACGTAAAAACCAATGCCAAATCCAGCATGTGATGATTCGCTGTGGCGACCCCTGAGAAAAAGGGAACAGCCGAAGGGAGGGTACGGTAATGTTTTATCTACGTCTTAAAGTCAGAGAGTTTTTATTCTTGACATTTCCACCTACTCAATACAGAAATTATTTTTGTTTTTATGCACTGTGGCTTGGAATAAATCCCGTATGCTTCATGGGACCAGTGAAGAATGTTCACACCAAGCCCAATAATAATAATTCTTAAAACTTCTGGGAACACCTGGTTTGCACAACTGCATTCCTGTTACTGCATTAAATCAGTTATTCATTCATTTTCTGAATCCTAATTAGGGTCGGGGGAGGCTGACGCCCATCTCAGCCAACTCTGGGCGGGGGCGTGGTACACCCTAGACAGCTCACCAGGGCGTCTCAGGGCCAACACTCACACAACCGTTCACACTCCCACCTAGTGGCGATTTGGAACAGCCAATTAACTTACTGTGCATGTTCTTGGACTGTGGGAGGAAACTGGAGTACCCAGAGGAAACGCACGAACATGCGACTCCACACAAGACACATCAGAGCGGGGAATCGAACCCAGGACCTTCTTGCTGTGAAGCGGACGTGCTAACCACGATGCCACCATGCTGCCTGCATTAATTTGCCTGATCATAGGCCTCGCGGCAGTAGTATAGAAATCACTCATCGAACAACTCAATAATACTGTCAGTACTGCAGGGAGGCGAGAGGCGACCGACGCTGACACTGGGCGAAGGCGGGGTACAGTGCACCCTGAACAGCTCACGAGATCATCTCAGGGCAAGACACACACAACCATTCACACTCACATCCACTTCGATGGGCAACTTGCAAGAGTCAGTTACCCAAAAGTTTTTGGACTGTGGGCGGAGACTTGAGAACCCGGACCAAACCCACACAAGTATGTGAGGCGGATATACTAACTGCTACGCCGTTTTATTTTATTCACGCTGGCACTGGCTTTTATTCCAGATGAATGTCATCGTTATAATCCAGTGTGTGAAATTCCTTTGAAGAGCTTTATTTCTTCCTTCCAAACACACAATGGCTTTTGTTTTGTTTTTTAAACAAGCTGATTGGCCTTGACATGACTGCCCTACGGTATTAGAAGTGAAGCCGTCACGGTGTCCGTGCACCTTGGATTAATCCCCTCAGCTGATGAGAGATCAGATGTGACATTTATGTTATGTTACGCGGCACAAAAAAAAAATACTTAGAGCGGATTATTAAAAATAGCCGATAGGCGATACCGTGTGTTCATTTGTGCGCCGAAATAAAACACGCAGGTGACAATTAGCTATGCTTTTAACCTTAATTAAAGGCTTACCTTCATATGTTTATTCAATTTTACTCACATTTATAGAATCTCATGAGCCCTGTATTTTCCTGCCTTGCGTATATTTCGATGCTTTCTGCTCATCTTCTCATTTACCTGATGCTTTTATCGAAAGCGACAGGCTCTCAGTAAGTAGTTGAAGGTTAAGGACCCTGCTCATGGACAGAGCAGTGAATGTAGTGGTGGTTGTGGTCGGATTTAAAATCGTATCGTTCAGTTCATTTTCTGTAACCGCTTCATCCTAATTAGGGTCACGGGGAGGCTGGTGCCCATCCCAGCCAACTCAGGGCGAGGGCAGAGTACACCCTGGACAGCTCGCCAGGCCATCGCAGGGCAGAAACACGCTGACGGTTTGCAGCCTACTCTTGTTGAAAGTCAGCAATGTTTTTTTTACATGCCTCACACCATAGACAGTGAGAGACATGGCCGGCCTTTGATAACCCAGTTAGCTGCACTGGGGGGTGGGGGGGGGGCAACCTAGTGACAACCTTGTGGAGAGTGGGACTCGAACCCCCAACCTTTGGATCAGCGATCCAGCACCTTATACCACTAGACCACCACTTAATCACAGACTGGACACTGCATGACATTGAGTTGGATTGGTTTGATCCAATTCATTAATTTTGTGCTTTTTATGACTCATGGTCAAATCAGCGTGAACTCACAATGTGCTGTATGAAAGTTGAAAAGCCTGTATTTTCAGGCTAATCTGACACAACGTAATTGCCTGATTGAGGTTCAAACCAATCAGGTTGCCCGAAATTAAATGCAATAAGTCTGTCCTTCAGTTGCTGCATTGTCCCTCATCTGTATTCCTTTGCTCCGTACGATGGGAGCGTGGATGTAATGTAATCAGGTTGATATGTGAAGATCTAATATTACTCAGGGAGTACAGAAGCATAATAAAGATTTCCAGATAATGAAAAGGAAAGAATCTGGTTGTTGGTTATTAATTGTTAGAAAAATGAAGGTTATTACGCAGAAGTGTGTCGCCTGCAATGGAAACCCGGATCCAGCTGTTATTACTAAGGATAAGTATATGACCTTAAAATTTTTCAAGTTTTGTTATGTTCAAAGGTTAATGATAAAGTGTGATGAAGTCAAGACGTTTTCTTGAATAGTGCAAATTACCAGCGAATAGACTCAATAAAAGGGCAGTGGTGGCCCTTTGGTAAGGTGCTGGATCCCAAGCCGCACTGATGTTGGGGGTCCCCCTAGTGCAGCTAACCGGGTTAAAAAAGGCCGGCCATGTCTCTCACTGTCTGTGGTGAGCGGCTGTCGAGACACCATTGCTGACGTTCATCAATACGTAGCAGCGTAGCCGTCCGCATGTTTCTGCTCTGCGATGGCCTGTCAAGCTATCTAGGGTGTTCTCTACCCTCGCCCCATGACCCTGGTTAGGATTAAGCGGTTCATAAAATAAACGAATGAAGAGACTCAACAAGGGGAAGAATTTTTGGCGTTGGGGTTAACACGGCCGCCTCACAGCAAGGAGTTCCTGGATTTGAGTCTTGGGCTCAGTGAAGGCTTTTCTGTTTGGAGTTCGTATGTTCTCCGCATGCTTGTGTGGGTTTCCTCCTACGTGTGAGTGTGAATAGTTGTGCATATTGGTCGTACGATTGTCTGGCGAGATGCTCAAAGTGTACTCTGTCATCGCCCAGAGCCGGCTGAGATAGACTCCAGCCTTTACCTCAACCTGAGTGGGATCAACTGCACACCAGACCAGAGATTTCAAGCTCCGTGGCCCTGTTGTGTTATTCTGACACCAGGTAACCGAGTGTTTTGTGGTGTAGATCAGCAACGGTTATGAAGGTGATGAACAGAAGAATAGATGACTTAACGCTGGGGTTGGTTATCTGGAAAGTAAGCAAAACCTAAAGGTCGCATCTCTTTAGGGCTCCAGCTAAACCTTTCCTTGCCCTTGACGGTCCTCCCAAAGCCACCCGCCCCTTCACAAGCTTGAACTCTGGTCTGGTTGCTTTGACATGCATGGTAGAGTTACACATAGACATGGAGCCACAGGAGCATTTGATTGGATATTTCTCAGCAGACCACGAGGCAGTGATTGGTCAGCGTTTTTAAGGGATTACAGTGGCCTAGAACCTCCAAACAAGCTCAAGGCCCATTTGTAGGACAGTGGCCTCAGGTGACAATTGTTTCAGTCCTTTGTCAGATCTCATTACTTATTGGTTGCTGTCAGGATGTAAAGTTCATCTCAACCAATAACAGTTTTGTTATACAACTTAAAAGCTACCAACCCTGGCTTTATAGACTGTTGCTTCAGTGTTGGTGCCAAAGATCACAGCAAAACATCGGTGGTCTTATGGCAGCACAAGCAGGTAATCCTGTGGACTCCCAATGGACTCACCAATAACCTTGCAGTAATGCAGTGCTTCTCAATTATTTTCTGTGGCGCCCCCTCTAGGAAGAAAAAACATCCCGTCCCTGTCCTTGTAATGTTATGCAGAGGTGTACTAATAACAATATTATAGACAAATAATATTGTTATTAGTACACCTCTGCATAACATTATATCTTTATTAACATTAAAAACAAACAAAAAAAGAAATATAGTTCAACTTACAATGAAGAAAAACTTAATGAACATTTTTAATCTGTAACAGAAAAGATTTAAAGTGCACCAATGTGCCTTGAAATAAAATAAAAAAAACATCCTTATTTAAACTTATTCAACTTATTTATGTCTGAATACAGTGGTATAAAAAACCTTTTGGAATTTCTCACATTTCTGCATAAAATCACCATCAAATGTGATCTGATCTTTGTCAAAATCACACAGATGAAAAAACAGTGTCTACTTTAACTAAAACCACCCAAACATTTATAGGTTTTCATATTTTAATGAGGATAGCATGCAGACAATGACAGAATGGGGAGGAATAAGTAACTGAACCGTCACATTTAATATTTTGTGGGCCCCCCCTCCCGGCAGCAATAACTTCAACCAGACGCTTCCTGTAGCTGCAGATCAGTCTGGCACATCGATCAGGACTAATCTTGGCCCATTCTTCTTTACAAAACTGCTGTAGTTCAGTCAGATTCCTGGGATGTCTGGCATGAATCGCTGTCTTGAGGTCATGCCACAGCATCTCAATGGGGTTCAAGTCTGGACTTTGACTTGGCCAATCCAGAACGTGTATTTTGTTCTTCTGAAACTATTATGAAGTTGATTTACTTCTGTGTTTTGGATCATTGTCTTGTTGCAGCATCCATCCTCTTTTTAGCTTCAACTGTCTGACAGACGGCCTCAGGTTTTCCTGCAAAACATCCTGATAAACTTTTGAATAAATTTTTCCATTAATGATTGCAAGTTGTCCAGGCCCCGAGGCAGCAAAACAGCCCCAAATCATGATGCACCCTCCACCATGCTTCACGGTGGGGATGAGGTGTTGATGTTGGTGAGCTGTTCCATTTTTCCTCCACACATGACATTGTGTGTTCTTAACAAACAATTCAACTTTGGTTTCATCAGTCCACAAAATATTTTGCCAAAACCTCTGTGGAGTGTCCAAGTGCCTTTTTGCGAACATTAAATGAGCAACAATGTTTTTTTAGACAGCAGTGGCTTCCTCCTTGGAGTCCTCCCATGAACACCATTCTTGGCCATTGTTTTACATATAGTTGATGTGTGCACAGAGATATTGGACTGTGCCAGTGATTTCTGTAAGTCTTTAGCAGACACTCTAGGGTTTTTTTTACCTCTCTGAATATTCTGCGCTGAACTCTTGGCGTCATCTTTGGTGGACGGCCACTCCTTGGGAGAGAAGCAACAGTGCCAAACTCTCTCCATTTGTAGACAACTTCTCTGACTGTCGATTGAGGAACATCCAGACTTTTAGAGATGGTTTTGTATCCTTTCCCAGCTTTATACAAATCAACAATTCTTGATCGCAGGTCTTCAGACAGCTCTTTTGAGCGAGCCATGGTGCACATCAGACAATGCTTCTCATCAAGACAATTCTTACCAGGTGTGTGTTTTATAGTGGGCGGGGCAACTTTAAGCCACTCATCAGTGAGTGGGCACACACCTGACTTCAATTGTTTGGTAAAAATTGGTTTCATTTGCTCTTTAAGTCTCCTTAGGCAGAGGGTTCAGTTACTTATTCCAAAAGGTTCAGATACTTTTTCATACCACTGTATCTCCGTCTCGCTCCACCTTTCTCTTTTTTCCTGTTAGAAAATTTCCTGTGTTGTGTCTTGAGGGGTTGTTTACTGCACTTCATATCGTTTGCTTGTGCGAAAAACCGCTACAGTACCCCACAGCGCAACAATGAGAGCGTCACTGCCAACTACTGCAGTGGAGGTGTAATTATGATCCCCAGGGTCATAAGCACCCCCCCACACACACATCATACCACGCCCCCCAAGGGGGGCACGCCCCACTATTTGAGTAGCACTGCAGTAATGAGTATAGGGTCTTGATGTTGTCCATGACAAATGTCTCGTCATAGTTAAAAATGATGTTTATACTTTTTGCAGAGAGAAGAACTTTGTTACAGATCTCATTCACATAGATACTATTATAATATTTACCACATTATATCAGTAATGTTATAAAATATGATTCAACCGTGATTCACACATTGAATGTTTACAACAGCTCCATTAGTCACAACGAAAGCTGGCAAAACCTCTTACTAGTACACATGCAGGTTAATGGCAAGAGTGTTTGTTTCGCTCTAATCACATGGTCTCCCCCTCTGTGCCATCTGCTTCCTTTGCAGGATGACAGCATCCTGAAAGAGATTGATATAAGCAACCATGTGAAAGAAGGCTTCGAGAAAGCTGACCCTTCACAGTTCGAGCTTCTGAAAGTGTTGGGACAGGGCTCCTATGGCAAGGTGAGCTGAGAAACTCATGATTTCTGTTAGTTAGCACCATGCAAATTCATCTTTGCATAAACAAACAGACGATGCTGTTGTTGACATTAATGTCAGGCTGGTGTTGTGAGGTTCATGTACGTTATTCTTGTACTTTAGTTTTAAGCAGGTTATAAATACAAACATGTATTTATAAAGCTAAATAGTATATATCAGGAGATGACTGGTGTCACAGATATATTTTTGGATTAAATTAATATACTTTATTAATCCCACAAGGGATTCAGGCCCCTCGATCACTGGGTTGTCATTGCTGTCCTCCCAGTGGAGCTAACTGGGATACCAAAGGTCTCCCACTGTCTGAGGCTGTAAAAAAACAATTGCTGATTTTCTTTATGGCTCTGCGATGGCCTGGTGAGCTATCCAGGGTGTACTGAGTCCACACCCAGAGTCTGGCAGAGATGGGTGCCAGCCTGCCCGTGACCCCAATTAGGATCAACGCTTCAGAACATTAATGAATGAACTCACAATGTGAAAGAAATTTGTTTTGAATCATCTCGAAATTGGAAAGCCCCTTCTCTGCAAGAAATTTCACGAAAACCTGCACAAAGCCATTTGTGTAATCGTGTCAACAAGCTCACAAATAAACCAGAAATAAAACATCTTCCTTGGTGGAGATAATCATGAATTTTCAGAAACTGGTACAAAAAAGAGAAAGAAATAGATGGAATGACAAATTGAATTGAAATGCATGAACATTTAAACTTAAAGTTTTCCCATTGTTTTTCGTTTCCTGCATTCGCTTAGTCACTTAGCCGAGACTTTCAGCATTCACCTGACACTTGGGCAGCGATAAAACAAGGAAACGCAAAAAAACAAACAAAAACATCATCACTAAATGCACCCTGTGATTGGTTATAGCCATGTGGTGTCCCACTTGAACATGCCATCTTTAATGTCTCTCAATCAGTGCATCAGTGTCAGGGTTTGCACTCCAGTCCATTGATCATTACCTGTAAAATCCCGAATAGGTCCATGTTGGACTATTTAAGAGTTAAAGACAACGCAAAATGTCGAAAACAATATCAGAAAAAAAAGATAACATGCTAGGGCATAAACTGGTACACTTCCAACCAATCAAAAAGCATGTTGCACAACTAATTTGCATTGCCTCTCTATCAGGGCAAAGCTCCCAGGTGTCCCGGAAAAAGGAAATGGTTAAGCAAATTGGCGAGAAAACAGGGAACCAGACAGGCAAACGATCAACAGAACAACCCTTTCAAATGCCAGATTAACATCTGTATCCATAGATCAATGTAATTGTAACTGAATTCAGTTATTTAAAAATAATTATTTTAAATAGTTATTTGAAAAATCTATTATTTATTGAATATAGCATATTTCATTATATTTTAATCATTGATTATTTTTACATTTAATTTATCTTATTCTTTTAATGTACTTCACTTCACTTATCCATTAACATCCGAGGATGTCCTTGGGGTGCCTTCATGGCGAGTCTTGGGCTGATTTGGCCTGGCGTAGCTCATCCCTCTCCAGGTCATAGAAACACGCTGACGGCTTTACAGCCAACTCTTTACGAAAGTCAGCAATGGTTCTTTTACATGCCTCTCACCATAGACAGTGAGAGACATGGCTTGCCTTTCATAACCCTGTTAGCTGCATTGGGGAATTAATGTACTATACACACACACACACACACACACACACACACACACACACACACACACACACACACATACACACAAACATATATATGTGTGTGTGTGTGTGTGTCTATATATATATATATATATATATATATATATATATATATATATAAGTTATATAGTGTGTTACCCTTGTGTTAAGACGTCTCTGTGATCTTTGTGTTTACACTGTTTTGTGGACTTTTTTAACCCTAAGCAAATATGGTTGGTCAGAAGCGTAAGCCTACTAGCATGGGTGCAAGTCTCATACACAGAGATGAATTAACTATCTGCTCGGATCGGCACAATCTACCATGCATACTCAGTTAAGCAAAGAGAGTTGTAAAATTAATGAAAACCCAAATCCAGAAAAGAAAAAGAACTCTCCGCTCTGCCGGTGATTCACATCATTGCTGGCTGAGTACTGAGTTCAACGGCGCCCATGCTCACTTGAAAGGCCGGAAGTCCGGATAACCCACAGCAAGTACACTACTTTCGGTGTTGAGCGCCTCACATATTGTAAGCATTGATTGGCTGTTTTAAGCTTCATGTAAAGTCACTCGGCTCAGCTTCATGTTGTGTGACTCGGCTGAGCTTCATGTAAAGTGACCATCCGTCGACCATCGGAACCATTTACAAGCAGAAAGATCGCATCACAGAGAATGTTATAGGTTATATTTGATACTGTATTTGATATTTGATGAGTGAATTTGATTAAAATTTATTTATTTGAAATTATTTTGCTTGAATTTTATATATTTGAAATTAATGTTGTTATTATTTGATATATTTGATATTATTTCACAATGTTATGTTTATAATAATTGATTTAGGGGTGTTTGATGAAATACGGTAATGGTATTTTTCAATGTACAGTACAGTATGAGCGTCATATGTCATACGTCATGCGTCACTGTAACAACTTACGTTCGGCCATTTGGAACCAATTAAAAATGTAAGTCGGGGAGGGTCTGTGTGTGTGTATATATATATATATATATATATATATATATATATATATATATATACATATATATACACACACACACAGTGATCCCTTGCTACTTCGTAGTTCGGTTCCCGCAGCTTCAGTGCATCACGGGTTTTTCAAAAATATTCATTGAAAAATAAAAAAATAAGGAAATTAAGGGAAAATAGGGAAAAAGTCCAGGAAAATGCCACGAAACAAGGCCAATTATGCAAAAAAAAAAAAAAAAAAACAAACAAAGAAAAACAAAAAAACAACCCCAAACCCCCCAACAAAACTAGTGACATTTTTATGTGAGGTGCACATCTGTATGTGCGTGTGTGTGTGTTTATATTTTATTTACATCTTATGCATTGTTTTTGAATGTTTAATTGTTATTATAAGCATTTATAGTATTGAATATGTATTTATTGATATTTTATAGACATATACATGTATGTATACGTCAGTCGGGGGGGTGGATCGTACTTCGCGGAATTTTGCGGTCACAGGGGGATCTTGGTCCCAAATAACTGCGGAAAGTGAAGGATCCATGTTTATCTATCTATCTCTATACAGTAGGCCCTTGACTATTCGTGGGTTTGCACTCACGGTTTGCATATTCAAGGGTCGCCGAGCAACTGTCACATAATTCAATTTCAGCCAATGGCTGTCCTCCTTCCTGCTGATTGGTTGAGATGATATCACGCCCCTTTTTTCACGCACAAGTTGACAATGAGCCTTTTTTAGTGTGTTTTAATTACCAGTTACGCTCTATGATGCCACTGTGCATCTTCTCTGGCTAAGCGATAGAAAAGGTAATGATGTTGGATGTGAAGAAATAAGACTTTCTCCTGAAGAAACGACAGTTTCTTCTGAAATGCCTGAAAAGGAATAATTATCTGAACTGTTGTAAAGCTATAGTATTAAAGTCTTTTTCAATTATTATTCCAGTACAGTGCCTAAGTTAATGTTTAGAATGTTTGTTTGTGTCTGCTTTCTCCCACGTTGGCTGAGCTGCTCGGACTGAATGCAGGTCATACTTGAATTAAGTGCAATCTCATTTACTCCCTATAAACACAAATCGCCCGCTCACCTCAATTAAAGCACGCTTCTGAAGTCCTTCCCCTTTGAATGTGAGGCGTTTGTTGCAGGTGACAAACGGAGCTTGTGAGACGAAGCACGGCTTATCCGGACTTCTGATTTTTCAAGTTAACAAGTGCGCTTGCGCACTTGCACTCTTGCGCACTTGCGCATTTAAAAGATCAAGCATTCAGTCGGAGCAGCTCAGCCACACCCCTCAGCCAAAGCAGGAAAAAGCAGATGCACACAAACATTGTAAACATTAACTTAGGCACTGTACTGGAATAATAATTGAAAAGACTTTAATACTCCAGCTTTATAACAGTTCAGGTGATTATTCCTGTTCAGGCACTTCAGAGGAAACTGTCGTTTCTTCTGGAGAAAGTCTTATTTCTTCAGAAGAGACGGCGCGTAGCGCGCGTTAGAGTGGCATCATAGAGCTTAACTGAATAATATATTATACATACAAAATGGGGGAAAAAAAAAATATATATATATATATATATATATAGGTATGCTGGGTAATGTTTATATATACATATTATATATACATTATTAGATACAAAATAAAAAAAAATTCTTAATCATTACTACATTTTACTACATTAATACTTTATTAATGAGTAAGACTGGCTATAGAATGTGTTTAAGAAGCATATTTTAGCGCATGTAATAGATACATAGTATTTTACTTCCGGTTGCTCATTCGCGCATGTAATATGATACATGGGGTTTTACTTCTGGGTACAGAACTCGCAGATTATCTTTATTCGCTGGAAGGGCCAGAACCGAACCCCCACGACTATCAAGAGCCTACTGCACAGACGCTCCCTGACTTACGTTCATTCGTTTTATGTTTTTTCGATTTTATGTTTTTGGTTGTTTTGTTTTTTTTTTCAAAAAAATAATTGTCAAATTTTAAGTTTAGACGTACCTACGTAGTACGCTGACGTAAAGATGCAATGACGTAATGACGCTGCGTCCACTGTTTACAAACGACAGACTGAACGTGTCCCTCCTTCTTCACAGTTCAGTTTTATAGACAGTGTATATATACACACAGGTAAGTCTGTTGGGTTTTTACACCTAAGCCTAGTGGTTCATCAGGCCAGCGCTTATCCTCGGTTTCCGTACCGTGAAGCGATCAGGAGTTGAACTCCTCCTGGATGGGACGCTAGTCCATCGCAGGTTACCTTCCCAGTATATTTTTACTGGTACCCATTTATACTGCTGGGTGAACAGAGGCACACTTGTGGTTGAGACCTTGTCACGGGGTCTTAGCACAGTGAGGGTCTCGGTGGGATTTAAACTCACAACATCCCGATCATGAGCCCAGCACTCAGCCCAGCCCAGCACACACACTACACCACTGGCCCCACACTACACTACCGGCCCCACCTCAGTATATCTCAGTTATATAGCGTGTTACCCTTGTGTTAAGACGTCGTCCCTGTGATCTTTGTGTTTACACTGTTTTGCGGACTTTTGTAACCCTAAGCAAATATGGTTGGTCAGAAGCGTAAGCCTACTAGCATGGGAACAAGTCTCATACATAGAGATGAAATTAATTATCTGCTCGGATCGGTGCAATCTACCATGCATACTCAGTTAAGCAAAGAGAGTTGTAAAATGAATGAAAACCCGAATCCAGAAAAGAAAGAGAACTCTCCGCTCTGCTGGTGATTCACATCAATGCAGGCTGAGTACTAAACGAGTATTCAATGGTGCCTTTGCTCACTTGAAAGACCGGAAGTCTGTATAATCCGTGCTTTGTCTCAAGCACAAGCAAGTAAACTACTTTCGGTGTTGAGCGCCTCACATATTGTAAGCATTGATTGGCTGTTTTAAGCTTCATGTAAAGTCACTCGGCTCAGCTTCATTTAAAGTGACCATCCGTCGACCATCGGAACCATTTACAAGCAGAAAGATTGCATCATAGAGAATATTAAAGGTTATATTTGATACTGTATTTGATGAGTGAATTTGATTAAAATGTATCTATTTGAAATTATTTTGCTTGAATTTAATTTATTTGAAATTAATGTTGATAATATTTTATATATTTGATATTATTTTACAATGTTAGGTTCATAATAATTGATTTTGGGGGGTTTTGTGAGATCCGGTCATGGTATTTATGGATGTATAATACAGTATGAATGTCATACGTCACTGGAACATACAGTAACAACTTACATTCATTTTCAACTTACGTTCGGCTGTCCGGAACCAAACAAAAACGTAAGTCGGGGACGTCTGTGTGTGTGTGTATATATATATATATATATATATATATATATATTTTTTTTTTTTTTTTAATTTATATATTAATATACAGTTATTATTTATATACCTAATTTTATTAATGGATTATAAACTGAAATTTCCCCTAAGAAACTCTCACCATATTGGTATTCTAGTGCCAGATCACTCTGTGAAGTTAAAATAACGTTTTATTTATTTTATTTATTTTTTTTTTTTTGTAGGTATTCCTGGTAAGAAAAATTAGAGGTTCTGACACCGGGCAACTCTACGCCATGAAAGTGTTAAAAAAAGCCACTCTGAAAGGTAATAACAGAGCTTCAATTAAAACATTTATCTAGAAAACCCAATGTCCTGCTTCCAGAACAGACTGTATTTCCATCGTACCTGCCAATCTTCCCTCAGACGTTTTAGCGACATGTGTGCTTGCGTGCAACTCACAATTGTATTAAAAAGGAAAAGAGCGAAAATGCTCTGGGGCAACATTTTTTAAAAGAGCATGTAATTTAGCATCAGGGAGTGTCTGCATGAGGACCTACGCAGTCCTGTAGGCTCGCCATCATTCAGCAAATCTGCAGTCTGTGAGAAACAGATATATATGTGAGGTACAGGCTCACCATGTAAATCATGTGGCTGCAACACCTTGAATGAATGCAAAGGAGCTTTTGGTAATTTGTTTTTCAGTTGCAAGGTTGCTGACCACCCTTACGTGTTTATGTAAAGATCCAATTGACCAATCGTGTAGCTGGAGTGCATAAAGTAATATCGATTAGTTGATGTCTATCATCAGCATGAAAATTAAGCCTGGTTTACTAGGAATGGTGTGAAATTTGAACTATCCACTGAGTGCCAGTTCTGCATGTGGATGTGAGAAGTCGGAGTGGTTTGAGCTGACTCCTGTCACAGGCAGTAATAACAAAAATAATAATAACCACTCTTTTCAACCGGACTGATCCAGATTGTACCTGTGCTTTTTCTATTACAAGACTATTATTATTGTTACGCTTTACAAAATGAAATGATTTCCCATTACGTCATTCAGTCCTATAGGCCCATAACTGCTTATTGCCTCATTACCAAAACATAATTCAATATAAAATGAGATTTTCGCAATTTCCCTTGTATATTTCTATTATTCAGACACTATATTTCCAGTAAACGTTTTGCCATTAAAGTCAATTGTGATGTCCGTTTCAGAACCAGGCTTTTCCACAACCTGTGCACAACCCACGTAACTCCCTTTGTGTAACCATGGTAACATCCCAGACTCTTTTTTTTTTTTTCCGTTTTCTTCTCAGCTTTTACTAAGTCCTCTCTGTAAGTTCTTTGTGTACTCGTGAGTGAAAAATTACACCACCAGTGGGTGCGACACCTTAACAACAACCAGTTCCGCTTCACTTACATAAACCAGAAATACCCAGCTGTGTAGCATACACTTCTCTGCTCCTCGTAGAGCTCTTCGAGATGTTGGATGGTTTAAAATGGAGAAAGATTCCATCATTTGATTTGTAGATGTCCTACCAGCAATGAGTTTGAGCCCATGTAAGGAATTGGGACTGGAGGGACCTCTGGTTAGAGGGTGCTGTCTGTTTTGAAGGAGAAGGGAAACGGGGTGGTGGTGATGATGACGGTGATGGTGATGATGATGATGATGATGATGATGATGTATTAGAATAAATTTATCTTTACCCAAAGCAGAGTTTTGGTCTAGGAACTGTATTATGACTGCCAATGTTTGTTTATTTGTTGGTCAGTTCGTCTGTGAACAAAATATTGACCACACCTGTGCATCGGATTTTACCAAACCCAGTCAGGACACTTCCCTACCTGACTCCCAGAGGCTTTGAATTTGAATTTCACAATCAAAGGTGAAGGTCAGATCAAGGTCACAAAGTCTTCAAGATGCGGTGCTTATAATTATAACACAAGTGCCAATGGGCATGCTGGTACTATGGAGAACTAATTATTTAGAAAACCATAAATGAGTTTTGAAGTTAAATGATTACCTTTGACCTTGAGTGACCTTGCAGGGTCAAACCCCAGCTATCCCTAGCCATCCTGGAAATGAGAAAGTTTTTTTTTTTAATTTGGTCACATCCACATACAATAAAACTTATTGAAAATGAGAACATGGGAGAATAAAATCATTACCATCAAGGGCGTGTTTGCTGCATGTCATGTTCTGTGTTGTCGAGGTACCATGTATTCCAAAAGTGACCTTATGGACTCTAGTTGACCCTATTTTCTAAGCCACTTAATCCTAACTAGGGTCATTGGAAGGCTGGAACCCATCTCAGCTGACTTTGGGCAAGAACGGCGCACAGCCTGGACAGCTTGCCAGGCCATCGCAAGACCAACACTCCCACAACCATTCATGCTCCAACTCACTCAATTACTATTGTGCATGTTTTTGGACTGTGGGAGGAATCCGGAGTACCTGGAGGAAGCCCAGCCAAGCACGGGGAGAACATCGAAACCCCACGCAAAAACACCCGAGCACGGGAATCGGACCCCGGACCTTCTTGCTATGAGGCGGACGTGCTAACCACTACAACGCCGTGCCGCTCTCACTGGAGCTGATACTATTATTTGTTTTTGTTTGTTGTATTTAAATAAAAGTGTAATGACTTGCAGAAGTACTAAACCATCGATTGCACATCACTATTGGCCTTGCAAGCACCAGTGTTGATGTATTTCATGACAGTGTAGTCATCTTATTTAGTCTGCAGCTCAAAGCCCACATTCACATGTGCAGTACTTATTTATATGTTACTCAGAAAGGAATGGGATCAAAAGGAAGCCACGAATATATATGCAATACAGTACTCAGTGTTTTGAAATGACGTCGAGGACGATAATAAAAGACTGTATGATTGCAGCAGGAGTTAAATATACACACAAGTCTACAAGTATCCCCGTGTATTTATCCACTGAGGAAAGAGTGAGGTGTGGGTATATATGGTTGATGGGAATTGCAAGGATTTTAATTACAATCTATGTTTGCATATCTGACCTTCTGTTGTCTTATCTTCTATCAAGTGCGTGACAGGGTGCGGTCCAAAATGGAGAGGGACATTCTTGCTGAAGTGAATCATCCTTTTATAGTGAAACTTCACTATGGTGAGCAAGCATTACGTTCCTTCTGAAGAAAAAAGTACGATTATAGCATCACCAAATATCCAGTTGTTACACTCATCCTTATTTTTGAGACAGTGTGTATTTGACATTCGTTCCTGCAGTCACTTATGTTCGGCCAGCTATGTTGATAATAAAATGTACAGGGGTCCCTTACTTTCCACGGTTAATTGGGACCGAGATCCCCACGCGACCACCAAAATTGGTGAAGTCGGATAACCGCCCCCCGACTGACATATAAATACATGCATATGAGTATATAATATCAATAAATACATATTCAATGCTATAAATGTTTATAATAACAATTAAACATTCAAATATTCTATGAATATTTTTTTAAAAAACCCGCGATGCACTGAAGCTGCATGAATTGAAACGCGAAGTAGCGAGGGATCCCTGTATACATATGATACTTTTCAGGTCTGAGTGTTGGTTTGAATGGTAGTTCCAGTCACAGTGCGTGACGAGGAAAAGAGTTGCGTTATTGTAACGTGGTTTGTTTCCTGCAGCTTTTCAGACGGAGGGAAAACTGTATCTCATCCTGGACTTTCTGAGAGGAGGCGATCTCTTCACCCGTCTCTCCAAAGAGGTTAGAGGCTCGGTGTCTAAAACAACCCAAGATTCTGTAGGACTGTAGCCCTGTACTGAGGTCTAGGACCTTAGACCTTTTTGCTATGAGGCAGATGTGCTCACCTGAACACTATAGTTTTATAGTACAGTGGTATGAAAAAGTATCTGAACCTTTTGGAATTTCTCACATTTCTGCATAAAATCCCCATCAAATGTGATCTGATCTTTGTCAAAATCACACCGATGAAAAAACAGTGTCTGCTTTAACTAAAACCACCCAAACATTTATAGGTTTTCATATTTTAATGAGGATAGCATGCAAACAATGACAGAAGGGGGAGGGATAAGTGACTGAACCCTCTGCCTAAGGAGACTTAAAGAGCAATTGAAACCAATTTTTACCAAACAATTTAAGTCAGGTGTGTGCCCAATCACTGATGAGTGGCTTAAAGCTGCCCTGCCCACTATAAAACGCACACCTGGTAAGAATTGTCTTGATGAGACACATTGTCTGATGTGCACCATGGCTCACTCAAAAGAGCTGTCTGAAGACCTGCGATCAAGAATTGTTGATTTGTATAAAGCTGGGAAAGGATACAAAACCATCTCTAAAAGTCTGGATGTTCATCAATCGACAGTCAGAGAAGTTGTCTACAAATGGAGAGAGTTTGGCGCTGTTGCTTCTCTCCCAAGGAGTGGCCGTCCACCAAAGATGATGCCAAGAGTTCAGCGCAGAATACTCAGAGAGGTAAAAAAAAAACCTAGAGTGTCTGCTAAAGACTTACAGAAATCACTGGCACAGTCCAATATCTCTGTGCACACATCAACTATATGTAAAACAATGGCCAAGAATGGTGTTCATGGGAGGACTCCAAGGAGGAAGCCACTGCTGTCTAAAAAAACATTGTTGCTCATTTAATGTTCACAAAAAGGCACTTGGACACTCCACAGAAGTTTTGGTAAAATATTTTGTGGACTGATGAAACCAAAGTTGAATTGTTTGGGAAGAACACACAAAGTCATGTGTGGAGGAAAAATGGAACATCTCACCAACATCAACACCTCATCCCCACCGTGAAGCATGGTGGAGGGTTCATCATGGTTTGGGGCTGTTTTGCTG
The DNA here is from genome assembly GCA_024760905.1 of Plotosus lineatus. NCBI lineage: Eukaryota > Metazoa > Chordata > Actinopteri > Siluriformes > Plotosidae > Plotosus > Plotosus lineatus. The sequence continues at coordinate 9,907,845 of CM045736.1, read as the reverse complement.
TTTCGGGGCCTGGACAACTTGCAATCATTAATGGAAAAATTAATTCAAAAGTTTATCAGGATGTTTTGCAGGAAAACCTGAGGCCGTCTGTCAGACAGTTGAAGCTAAAAAGAGGATGGATGCTGCAACAAGACAATGATCCAAAACACAGAAGTAAATCAACTTCAGAATGGTTTCAGAACAACAAAATACACGTTCTGTAGTGGCCAAGTCAAAGTCCAGACTTGAACCCCCATTGAGATGCTGTGGCATGACCTCAAGACAGCGATTCATGCCAGACATCCCAGGAATCTGACTGAACTACAGCAGTTTTGTAAAGAAGAATGGGCCAAGATTAGTCCTGACCGATGTGCCAGACTGATCTGCAGCTTCAGGAAGCGTCTGGTTGAAGTTATTGCTGCCAAAGGGGGGGGCACAAAATATTAAATGTGATGGTTTAGTTACTTATTCCTCCCCCTTCTGTCCTCATTAAAATATGAAAACCTATAAATGTTTGGGTGGTTTTAGTTAAAGCTGACACTGTTTTTTCATCTCTGTGATTTTGACAAAGATCAGCTCACATTTGATGGTGATTTTATGCAGAAATGTGAGAAATTCCAAAAGGTTCAGATACTTTTTCATACCACTGTATATTTATTTATTTATATACGTATAGGTGTTCTATCATAAGAACTTTCTTGTTGTGGAAAATGTACAGCCAGCACTATGTCAGTCATGCTTTTCAAAAAGCTAAATCCACATACAGTGGAACCTCAACTTACGAAAGCCCCAACAAAAATCCAGGTTACAAAAAACATTTTCCTAAAATTTTTGTCTCTGGATACGAAACAAGTTCACATTATGAAAGCGCCATCTGAAAAATTCAAACAATGCACGAGTTGCTCGCCCATTGACTATCTCCCAGCATCCTGCCCCGCTGGCCTCCCCTTGGCTAGGAGGGATGACGCAGCTCCCTCCCATTGGCTATTATGGAGCTGCATCTCCATAATGCTTTTTGTGTAAAGGACAGAGTTACTGTTGTTTCATGAGTTTTTCAAGTGTGCTCATTGCAGCTTCATTTTTTGGCTCAGGATTTTAACCTTGCATAAACATTTGTAAGATTATAACTCCGGTAAGAAGACATGGTCAACACACGAGTGCACTCAGACACACATGCGCACACTCAGACACACACGCGTGCCCTCAGACACACACACACACACACACGCACACACACACACACACACAGACACACACACACACACGTGCGCGCATGTGATTCCCGGTGTGAATGAAAAGAAGAAGCAGGCTTGTGGCGTGCGGTTGAGTGATATTGCAAAGGAATATGGCCAAACCTGTTTACCGTCAGTACGATTTTGAAGCAGAAGGAGGCCTTAAAAGGTATACTTTTATAATTTTAAAGGGTTTAGGGGTAGTATTGTGGGCCTTGGAACAAATCACACGTTTTCCATGCAAAATTTGGTTCAATTTACGAAAAATCCAGGTTACGAAACTACGTCCTGAACGGATTGATTTCGTAAATTGAGGTACCACTGTATTCAGATTTAAGAATGACTCCAGCGCAGCATGATAGACCTTTAAGTGTCAATTCGATCTCAGATCCTCTGGTATGTGCACCGAAGCTAGACTGTAGCCTCCTAATGGAGATTTATTCAGACAATACTGGGTAATTAAAAGCATGTCTTACAGCTATTCTCCGATGAATTGTTCCTCCATGGTGTAATTCGCATCACCGGTGCTTAGTTATAAGTCTTGCTAATGGACTCTTACATTCCCCTGATTGCATTAGTAATCGTTTATCTATCTCCTGGAAGAAGAAAACACCATTCTGAGATTTCCTTCAGATCTCCTTTGGACAGATTATTGATCTTCATGTGATTGTTTGTTTAGATCATTATATGCTTACAGGATCAGCAAGTTTCATTTGCGATGTTAAACAGTGCTCACTGTGATGAATTAACACTATCACTGTCATTCATTTTCTGAACCTCTTAATCCTAAGTAGGGCTGCGGGGAGGCTGGTGCCCATCTCAGCCGACTCTGGGTGAGGGCAAAGTACACCCTGAATCATTGCAGGGCAGAAACTTGTTTACGGCTATGCAGCTACTCTTGACGAAAGTCAGCAAAGGTTCTCTTACAGCCTCTCACCACAGACAGTGAGAGACATGGCCGGCCTTTGATAACCCAGTTAGCTCCATTGGGCGGGCAGCAGTGACAACCTATTGATAGTGAGGCTTGAACCCCTGATCTTGGGATTAGTAATCCAGCACCTTACCACCAGGCCACCACTACTCCTGTATCACTGTAATACATCATATTCTTTTTTTTTTTCAGTGGACATGGATTGAAGGTGTTTGTTCATGGTTTTCTGATTAATTTTGCTGTAAATACTAATCCGAATCCTGTATGGATGTCCATCCGCTTCCAGAATGTCTGATTTTGATGATACACTCAGAGTGTACAGTGCCATCCTACCAGTAAAACCATGAACGCAGTGATGTGTTATGATTACCGAGGACACTCAATTTAGTGTTATGTGCATTGATTAAGATGCGTGGCCAAGAATAACTTGTTGCCGTGGAGATAGGATAAGAGATGCTACAAATAATTTTTAAAGCTCGTATAACATTAAGAGCTTCTTCAGACCTTAATGAGGGTTGTGCCTGTTAGACAGCACATTACTATTTTTATCCAGAGCCAGGCTGTCCTTTGTGCTTTATCTTCTCCAAAAAGTTGATGTGCAAAAAGTCAAAAAGTGTACATGCTAGCCAAAAATAAACAACACGACTTAATGTTTGGCAGCTGGCAAAGTGGTGAGAGATTATTGATTTATAGCCCAGAACCGTTGGTTTTCTCTATCGGCACCTTGCTATCAAGCTTCAATTCAAAATAGAGTTCTGTAATGAAGTCTTCTAAAATAAGTTCACGATTTGGGAATTTGCTTCCCGTAATTGTCATGTGATGTGAGATAGAAATTTGAGCTCAATACAAGGGGCACTGGAAGCATTTGAGTATTATAACTATTGAAATGGGTCCCAGAAGAGGACAAAAAAAGAAAACCTAGTAAAGGGTAATTAATGATTGAAAGTTAAATTAATAAATGTTAATGGGCCTTCGCCCAGTATAATGAGGAATTGTTGTTGTTGTTGTTGTTCGTCCTTTGAGGTCGAAGATGAACATGACTTCATATCAGATTGATGATCAGTGGCTGTGGGGCCAGAGATGGCTAGTGAGGCCAATCCGGGCCCAAAAGTCTCACCCACACACAAGAACATGTGTGGGTGGGTGCTGGGATGGAAGTGAAGGCAGCTCGAGCTTTGCGCGCTGCGCATATAGTATATACAGGGATCCCTCACTTTTCGCGGTTAATGGGGACCGAGACCCCCCGCGACCGCCAATTTCCGCAAAGTAGTATCGACCCCCCCGACTGATGTATACATACATGTATGTGTATATAATATCAATAAACACATATTCAACGCTATTAATGCTTATAAAAACAATTAAACAATCAAAAATACTGTATAAGATGTACATAAAATATAAATACTCACACATATAGACAAGCGCGCACGCACACACTCAGATGCGCACCTCACATAAAAATGTAAGTCGTTTTATTGGGGGATTTTTGGTTGTTTTTGTTTGTTGTGTTTGCATAATTGGCCTTGTTTTGTGGTATTTTCCTGAACGTTTTCCCTATTTTTCCTTTTCTTCCTTATTTTTTATTTTTCGATGAATATTTTTGAAAAACCCGCAATGCACTGAAGCCAAAGAAACTAAAGTATGAAGTAAAGTGCTTCGTCAACTTACGACCACTTTTGGTTCCTGCAGACCAGTCGTAAAGTGATCTGGTCGTATGTCGACTTTCCATCCAAATAAAACTCATGCCAAACAGAAACAGATGAATAAATCTCGCGCATTTAAATCTATACATCTATTTTCAATTCCACATCACTGTGGCGTGCAGCAGAGAGCCAATCCTTTCTGTACCCCAGTTGTGGGCGGGTCCAATACCTTGAAACTCTAATTTTATTGGATTATAACAACAGCCACAGACTGCGCGTGTTGTTTTTGAGTAAAGAGATAAATTTCCCTCGTTTTGATCGGCTCATTTCCACGAAGCCAAGCACAGCTGGCAAGCAAACACAAATGGACAGACATGGAAAAGCTTCAACCCGCAGAGCAGCTGATTGCCAAAACTTAGGACACACTTCCTGTCACATAAACTGCAGCTTGTGAGTCCAATAAAATTAGAGTTTCAAGGTATCGGACCCGCCCACACACAGAAAGGACTGGCTCTCCGCTTCGCGCCACAGTGACATGGCATTGAAAGTAGATGAATGGATTTGCTCTGAGCTCTGAGCAGTTAGAAAGTGAAGCTGCATCATCTCCTGCTTGGCCTTTTAAGATGCTGGCACTACCGACAGCGCAAACAACTGTCGTACGCAACACTTGCACTGTACTACCATGAATCATGCTTCACCACTTTTGCGGTTGTAAAGTCGATCAGACGTAACTCACATAGGTCGTAAGTCGACGACTCACTGTACAGTAGTGAGGGATCACATATTAAAATGTTCCCATTTGTGCCATTTGTTGGACATTTTTTTCCTTGCAATCAAAGGGTTTGGCTAAAGTAACATCTATCTGTTATATCAAGTTAGCGATCCAATTAGCTTGTACCTTTTAAAACAATAGTGTATATTATAGAAATCCAAAATCCCAAGTGATGCATTGACAAAGTGCATGACTATTAACCCAGAGATCACACGTTCCAATCTGGGTTAATGCCACATCTGTCCGTGTCCGGGAGTCCGTGGCAATTGGCCGAGATTTCACGGGAGGGAGGGATGTCATGTTAACTTCCCTGTCATTCACAGTGATCACCAGCCAGTCAATGGCATCTGTTAGCTCATTCTTTTGAGGGGTGAATAGTATTTCCCTCCGAGAGTGTTAGACCACCCCCAAATATGCATGCACTGCAGTTCGCAGGATAGCTAGCACATATATATATATATATATATATATGGGCAGTGGCGGTCTAGTGGTATAGGGCGCTGGATCGCTGATCCAAAGGTTGGGGGTTCGAGTCCCACTCTCCACAAGGTTGTTACTGCCCCCCCCCCGCCCCCCCAGTGCGGCTAACTGGGTTATCAAAGGCGGGCCATGTCTGTCACTGTCTATGGTGAGAGGCATGTAAAAGAACCATTGCTGACTTTCGTAAAGAGTAGCTGCAAAGCCGTCAGCGTGTTTCTGTCCCTTGCTAAAAGGGCTGTGACAGGAAGGGCATCCGACGTAAAAACCTCTGCCAAATCAAACGTGCGGATCAGATGATTCGCTGTGGCGACTCCAGAGTAAAAGGGAAAAAGCCGAAAGGAAGACAGACAATATATATATATATATATATATATCTTCTTCTTTTCCTTTCGGCTGTTCCCTTCAGGGGTCGCCACAGCAAATGGTCATATATATATGCATAGAGAAACACGCTGACAACTTTGCAGCCTACTCTTTACGAAAGTCAGCAATGGTTCTTTTGCATGCCTCACACCACAGACAGTGAGAGACATGGCCCGCCTTTAGATTAGATAAGATAAGATTCTTCTATAATCACCTGAAGAGAGAGGATGGTTTCACCACCCCTCGAAACAGATCTGTAGTGATAAATGGAGTTTCAATAGAAAGTCTTTGTCCTGTCCTTTTATTTTTGTTATTTGCTCTACCAAAAAGTATTGAGCACTCCCCTACGGAAGGATCTACTCAGAAAATCATATATATATATATATATATATATATATATATATATATATATATATATATATAAAAGCGTGTGTGTGTGTGTGTGTGTGTGTGTGTGTATATATATATATATATATATATATATATATATATATATATATATATATATATATATATATATATATATATATATATATATATATATACACACACACACACTGCTTTACTAGTTCTTCCAAACCAGACTGAGTGGGTTTCCAACACTTTTGTTCAGACTGTGCTTAATTAGCGTCATTCCCCTGGCGTAGCATCCAATCGCACCCTGTCTCAGCATCATCACCTTCAGACAGCACAGCCACAGCAAATTAATATCGCTTGAACATATGGGCTTTAATTCGCATATTCACAGCTTCTTATTGCAATACTAATGTCAATATCTTTATCCTCTACCCTCTGTGATTTCGCATGTAGTGAGCAAAAGCATTTTCAGTGATGTTCTGCATGACATCAGCAGTGGAAGTGTCCTCCATTATCCAGTTCGGTTCCTCAGGTAGTAAGAAATAGCACACCTGAGAAGAGCATTGATTCATTTTTCTTTTTAAAACATCACGTGGCGATTGGACATACTTTTTCCGCTCTGTGCTATGTGTCAAGCTTGATTTAATCATGATGCGCTGAGCATAGGCTTGAGAACAGGAAGATGTGAATTAATTATCGTCAGTGCTGGAATCAGTCATCTGCCCGCAGCAGCTGCCGCACTCCTGCCTGGAACTTGTTACATTCCATACAAACCAATTTTCTTCCTTCAGAATGCTGGCATCTGTCTCCCAGCACATCGTATACAGAACCTAAATGAATTTGCCAGTAATTAAAAGCTAGAGCAACAAGGCGTCCTGTCTTTTTTTTTTTTTCTTAAGTAAATAAATAGAGCGAGTAGCTCTCAGTCTTATTTGGTAGTTTTTCTCCTGTTTAAATGCTGCATGAGGCATTTGAAAGTTTAATGATATCAGTCTTCTTGGTCTGCTTCTGCTTCACCCTGCAGGTCATGTTTACTGAGGAGGATGTGAAGTTTTATCTCGCTGAGCTGGCGCTAGCTCTGGACCATCTTCACAGCTTGGGAATTATCTACCGTGACCTCAAGCCAGAAAAGTAAGTATGACCAAAAAAAAAAAAAAAAAAAAAAAAAAAAGGGGGGGGTGGAAATAATACTCTGCAATAAAACTAACCTCATCCTGCATGTCCTAGCGCAAGGGCAGAATGTCCTCCACCTACTCCACCCAGCTATTTATTACAGACATATCCGGAATTATTTATAATGTTTGGGTAGGAAAATATCTTTTGTGATTAATTAGTTTAATCTCACACTGAAAATTTGAGCAGAAGTTAACCTTTTATTTCAGTGAAGTTATTTTATAAAGATGCCCTTATCCACTCGACGATCATTAACTAGAGCTGTAATGAGCTCGTCTGCAAGAGGACAGAAGTGTATTCTTCTTTATTTTTTTATTCATGTCAGACTTTGGGATGACCATCTTTCCACATCTACACTTAGTACTGGTGACTACAAACCAACAAATTTATTTGATTAGGGAAAAAAACAAAACAAAGCAAAAGTGCCTGGAGTTCATGAGATATGACTTCATCCTTGATTCTATGCTCAGATGAGACACAAATAGAACATTCTACCAACAAACAACAACAATTGCTCTCTCTATAGAGCAGAACCTAACATATGCTGTTCTGTATGCTGCTGGATCTGTGATGTTTTGGACCCAGTTATGTATGTACAGGGAGCCCTCGCGACTTTGTGCTTCAATTCATGCGGCTTCAGTGCATCGCGGTTTTTTTTTTTAAATATTCATCAAATTAAAAAATAAGGAAATTATGTAAGAATAGGGGAAGAAGTTTAAGAAAATGTAGCCAAACAAGGCCAATTATGCAAAAAAAAAAAAAAAAAAAAAAAAACACAACAAAAAAACAACCCAAACCAAACAACAAATCAAAACTACGTACATTTTTATGTTTTTGAATGGTTAATTGTTATTATAAGCATTTATAGCGTTGAATATGTATTTATTGATATTATATACACATATACATGTACATATACATCAATCGGGGGGGGGTTAAAAAAAAAAGTTTTAAAGCCGACTGCTGTTCTGAAGCCAGCAGTTAATATCTTGTTGGCAAATTTTCAGTTAATGTTTATGTTGAAGTGATGCAACCACAATAATAAAATAGCTACAGCAATTTAAGCTTTCTACATTGATATAAAAAAGTGAATTTAAAAATCTCAAAATAGGGGTGGGGCTAGTAAAAGAGCACTGACTCCTCAAAGCATTTATTCCACATTCTCATGTCAGGGTATGTCCCGAGGGCGTAGACTGGAAAGAAAGCTTTCAGACTGGAAAGCGCGCTTTCATTTCTATAGAAAGTGACCCAGAGGAAGTAGCTGTCCAGTTTATATACAGTCAGTGATTAAACCCCATTGAGAAAATGAAAGGTGAGCTGGAGCGTAGGTCCACAATAGAGGATCCGGGAGTGTGGAAAGTTATTGTCTGGATTTTTCATTCTGATTAAGTGCTCTAAGAGAGGCTTTCATAAAGAAGTTAATTATAGATTTTTTAAAATTAAAAGTTAACTTTTTAGTGAGCGATCAAGCAAATCATAGGCAAAGATTTCTCATTTCACCAATAATTCTTTATCTGCGTGAGACATTGTTTTTAAGGTTTTTACATAGGATATTATACCCAGCCCTCGATTAAATACCCTCGAATAAAAACCTCAGCATAATTCCGTGCAGTTCGGCTGAGGTGATATAACAACTTGGTTCCAGGTGTGATTAACACAGCAGGCTGTGCTTGGTCACGCTCGAAGCTCTATCTCCTCATGGACAGCTCCAATCTACACCTGCTTGTGTGAACTCTTTTTTTAATTTGGTCTCACAGCTTTCTAACTCCGATTTACAGTGGTACCTCACTTTACGAAAGTCTCACCAAACAAAAAATGCAGGTTACGAAACGCATTTTGCTAAAATTTTCTGGATACGAAACAAGTTCACGTTACAAAAGCGCCATCTTGAAAATTAAAACGTGCCATTCAAACATTCAAACAATGCACGAGCTGTTCTCCTGTCAGTGACGTTCAAACATCCCACCCTGCTGGCCTCCCATTGGCTAGGAAGGATGACGCAGCTACCTCGCATTGCTTATCTCCCAACAGCCCGCCTCTCTGGCCTTCTATTGGCTAGGAGGGATGACGCAGCTCCCTCTTATTGGCTATCAACCTCCCGCCCTGCTGGCCTCCCATTGGCTAGGAGGGATGACACAGCTCCCTCCCATTAGCTATTATGGAGCTGCCTCTACCATAATGCTTTTCGTGTAAAGGACAGAGTTACTGTTGTTTCATGCTTTATTTCTTCACTCAGGCTTTTAACCTTCCATAAACATTTGTAAGATTATAACTCTGCTAAGAAGACATGGTCAACACACACGCGCGCACACACACACACACACGCGTGTGTGATTTCCGGTGCGAGTGAGAAGAAGAAACGGGTTCGAGTGATATCGCAAAGGAATATGGCCAAACCCGTCTACCATCGGTACGATATTGAAGCAGAAGGAGGTCTTAAAAGGTATACTTTTAAAATGTTTAAAGGGTTTAGGGGGTAGTATTGGGAGCCTTGGAACGAATCACACGTTTTACATGTAAAATGCGGTTCAATTTACGAAAAATCCAGGTGAAGAAAAAGGCTCTGGAACGGATTAATTTCGTAAGGTGAGCTACCACTGTCTACTCTCAGGGGAGTATAAACAAAGATAATCCTCCTCAGGGTCATTTCCCCTCAAGAGGATGAGAGTACGAGGCAGTTTACTCAGAATACTACAGAGTTCCTGAAAGAACCATAACGTGAACAAGCTCCTGCATTCTTAGGGCAAATGATTCATAGCAGGTCACTAAAGACAAGTCACGTCTTGTCTTTTGTCAAAGTCATGTCGGAAAACAGTCACTCTGTTGACTGATTATCATTTTAATTGAACTTCATTTTACATCAGTTCAATTGAACTTCGTCTTTTAAATCACTGAGTAAATTTTTCTCAACTTTTTTTCAGCATTCTTCTTGATGAGGAGGGGCATATAAAGATCACCGGTAAGATCCTGTCTTTCCTTCCCACTCCCTAATCAGCAAAAAGCTTATTAAAGAGAAATGTTTGGCTTGCTCTTTCAGATTTTGGTCTGAGTAAAGAAGCGATCGATCATGACAAGAGAGCGTACTCGTTCTGTGGGACGATTGAGTACATGGCCCCAGAAGTAGTCAATAGGAGAGGACACACACAAAGCGCAGACTGGTGGTCCTTTGGCGTGCTGATGGTAAGTGTCTTTGAGTTCTAACAGCTTTGATCATCAAAGGACGAAGAGCTGTTGGCATAGCAGCAGTGTGCGTTATCGTCATGAGGCTACAGAAGCAGTGAATGTTGCATAGAGAAATATTACGGAAGACGCAGCCTGAAGAGAAGAGTAAAGGAAGGAAAAGGCCAGATTTCCTCAAACACTGACTAGTGACAATAAAAAGGGATTGGTGACGCTCACTTGCTTTAAAGACTTGTGCACACAGACGATGCTCACACACAACCCACATCTTTCACCCGGATGGAGCCCCGGAAAAACGTGCCTGATCACCAAATCCGGCTTTCCCTCTAAGTCTGTGCTACTGAGTACAGAGAAATAAGCGAGGAAATGGACAGGAATGATTGGTTAAAGGTGATGCTTGGAGCAACGATTGTGGCAAGAGAACTGATGATGGAGAGAAAATAAATATTTACTACATTTCGACTGTGCCACCAAATATCGCTGCGGCTGGTTTTCGCCCAGATGGTTTTCGCCCAGGTGATTTTCGCCCATGTATTTTTCACCCAGGTGGTTTTCGCCCAGATGGTTTAGGGTTAGGGTTGGGGTAGGGTTAGGGTCAGAATGGGTGAAAAACACCTGGGCGAAAACCACCTGGGCGAAAACCATGGATATCCCAAATAGCATGTCATGTTTTCTTGTATTTTTTCTTTTCTGAACAATCATAATGGTAAAACCATGCCAATGATTCCCACACTAGTAGAACCGGGGTCAGGATCCAAACACTGACTGAGAAAATCATGTCACCATGTGAACACCAATCAATGATTGTACTTTCTACCATCTGAAAAACATGCGCTCCTTTACAGCCAAGTTTCCCCACAATTGGAATTTTCTTTGAATAATATTGACAGAATCGAAAGCTCGCTCTCCGGCTTGTATATTTAATTCCAGACCTTTCGCAGGTATGTTTCATGACACCCGGGAGCTGAAAACTGAAAGTGTTACCGTTACAGCCAGATTCAGAAATAAATGAGTCAGCATATTTATTTTTAAGGAGCTAGCATGTTGTCAAAGCTGGGGTTTGTCTTTTCTTTTCTTTCTTTTTTCTTTTTTTTTTTTTTTTTTTGCAGTCTTTGCAGGCCCTGTGGCTTGAGTCGGTTCTATTTCCGAGCTGATACGCCCTTTAACAATCCTTACTTTCCCAAGGTTACATGACTTGATGAGTCATCGTTGAGTTAAATGTCATTTGGTACCGTACTCAGACCAGCAAAAAAAAAAAAAAAAACAGCTTTCAAATGCAATCACAGCATAAAAAATATATTATTTATTCGTAAGTTAATAGATGTGCGAACAATGTACAAATACCCTTTCAGGCTTTCAAGTTTCAAGTTTCTCGAAAAGACTCTCACCTCTCTGACCTCATCTGAAAGGTCATACTAAAAGGTCATTAGATAATCTATTGGACAGGATATTTTACAGAGTATTTTGCACATACAAAATATATTATATTAGCATTACCATGAAAAATTTTCTTGCCTCATTTTTGAAGATGGCATCGACTATAGCAAGGATGTATATTTTTAGTATCCACTCCGGCAGACTGAGCACTGCCTCACGTCCTCATATTTCAGAGGAAAACACAACTCCGAATACAGGAGTTGGGCACCACCTGTGAGAGCTGATGCTCTGAAAGTGCTAACGTCAAACTGACACCAATGACTACTAACATTTTTACTATTGTCCTGCAGTTCGAAATGCTGACTGGATCTCTACCATTTCAAGGCAAAGACCGCAAGGAGACCATGGCACTTATTCTCAAGTAAGATCTGACATTTCGGTTTTATACTGAAAGTAGGGTGGGGCTTCTAGGTGGCGTCACTTAATAATGAAACACGTATGTTGATAGATTCTGGTTTATTTTTACAGTTCATTTTTATTATTTTATTTAAGACAAACAGATATTTTCTGCTATTTTGATCTGATAACTTGTACTAGCATACCCTTACTGTGCAGTACCAATGCTAAATATATAAAGGATGGCAGAATTAGTACTGTAGTGTACACATAATAAACATGACTGGACATGAAGAAAGTAAAATACAGTGGTGCCTTGACTTACTAATTTTCCAGGATGCGAGCTTCGATCCCACCAAAAATCTGCCCCATCCAACCAGCAAAATTCTGATTTACGAGCTCTGCTCGGGAAATGGCTTTTCTGGGCCGATTAGCCTCGCATCCTTCCGTGTGTATTCCTCCGCACTCTGAGAACACCTTGTGACAGTGCTTCTCAATTATTTTCTCTGATGCCCCCTATAGGAAGAAAAAAAATACATTTCACACACCCCCAGTGCACTGTGCACCACTATAAATAGTGTTTACTTCATATCGTTTGCTCAGTGTTTTTCCCCCACATCACAGCACAACAATGAGAGCGCCACTGCCAACTATTGTAGTGGATGCGCAATTACACTTAATTCTAGTACAGTATGGCAAAAAAGCATGTTCCCCAGGGCAATACACGCCCTCCGGCATCACACCGTGCCGTCCACTATTTGAGAAGCACTGGCCTTGTGGACGCTCACCATGAGCCTTTTTTCACTGATATTCGTAGCGTGTACACGCACAAAATTCTCCTCCTCCTCTGTTACACACCACCTCCTGCCTGCCCACGAGACATCTCTGCCATAGTTGATGATTGGAAGGGTGAGTTGACTTGTTGTTTATTCTTGTTTTATTATTGTTTATTTTTAATTATTATTAATGTTAATGTACATGTATTATTATGAAATATTTATTGTTTTTACATGTTTATCTTTAATATATTTGGTCAAATACGTGTTTGTGTCAGGTGATATGAGTTTGGGAGGGGCTTGGAATGGATTAATTGGTTTTATGTTATTTCTTATGGGAATAATTGTTCCATCGAACAAACTTTTTGGCTTACGAGCTCGCCCTCGGAACAGATTATATTCGTAAGTCAAAGTACCACTGTACAGTGTTTCACCACATTAAATATTTATATCACATTAGCATATTGATGTGTGTACTCGTGATTTGTTTCAGTCAGCATGACATGAAATGTAACTTTGTTTTCTGAGAAAATGTGTGATTAATATTTGATCTATTTTTAGGGCAAAGCTTGGTATGCCGCAGTTCTTAAGCCCAGAAGTGCAAAGTTTATTGCGAGCACTTTTTAAAAGGAATCCAACCAACAGATTAGGTAATGTACTGCAAACCTGCACCACACCTTTAAACACATTTCTGTGCAGCTTGATAGCACTAAAGACATTGAAAATATTTTCAATATAAGTGAAAACGACATGCATTACAGCAGCGTTATTATGCTTTATGGTTTGTTTAGATTATTTCACGTAGCTGCAATTTTTTTAAAATCTTTAGTGATTAAGATTTAGTGGTAGAGCTCGTTAGTTCAAGCATCGCTGGCTGTTCAACCTGATTACTTAAAATGTAACGGGCTATTAACTGTTAACTTATTATGTGAAGACAGGGATCCCTAACCTTCTGCGGTTAATTGGGAGCGAGATTCCCCTGCGACCACCGATTTCCGCGAAGTAGGATTGACCCCCCCGACTGACGTATACGTACATGTATATGTGTATATAATATGAATAAATACATATCCAATGCTATAAATGCTTATAATAACAATTAAACATTCAAAAATAATGCATAAGATGTAAATAAATTGTAAATACATACATACAGATGGTACCTCACATAAAAATGTAACTAGTTTTGATGGGGGGGGTTGTTTTTTGTTTTTGTTTGTTTGTGGGTTGTTTTTTTTTTTTTTTTTTGCATAACTGACCTTGTTTTTTTTTTGGCATTTTCCTTATTTTTTAATTTGATGAATACAGTCGGCCCTCTACTTACAAAACCCTCTTGGTATGAAAACTCCATGTTACAAAAAACATTTTCCTAAATTTTCGTCCTCTTTTTACAAAAACACCTTTTTTTTTAATGAAAAGCGCCAATCACGCCATTCAAAAATTCAAACACGCCATTCAAAATTCAAACCATGCGCGAGTTGCTCTCTCATTGGCTGTCTCCCAATATCCCGCCCCGCTGGCTTCCCATGAGCCAGGAGGCAGCTGAACTGTATCCATACCTCCTGTACCCATACTTCCTGTTTGTCACACGCGTGAAGGAGAGTTCAACAGGACTGTTGGCTTGTTTTGAGATCATTGCAGTGTTATATTTCTTTATCGCCGAAACCCCTCTACAATCGGGACGGTATTGAAGCAGAAGGAGCATGAGCATAGTACTCCATGGGACAAGACTTCCGATATCGCAAGGAAGCAAGTTAATATTAAATCAGGACCTCTGATTTTTCAAACAGGTACTGTAATTCTGCTTTAAATACAACATCCCGTCCATTTAAACATTTTAAATAGAATTGTTCCGTCAGCTGTGCGTTGCGTGTGTGTGGAGCCCACATTCGGCAAAACACACCATAGAGACAAGAGTTTTGTGTGTGTGTGTGTGTGTGTGTGTGTGTGTGTGTGTGTGTGTGTGTGTCTGTGTGTGCATGTGTGTGTATATGAGAGAGAGAGAAAGAGAGAGAGAGAGAGAGAGAGAGAGACAGTGTGTGTGTGTGTGTGTGTGTGTGTGTGTGTGTGTGTGTGTGTGTGTGTGTGTGTGTGCGGCGTGCAGCTGCAGCACTTGCCTGCCAGCGTGTGTGTGTTTGTGTGTGTGTGTGTGAGAGAGAGAGAGCTAGAGAGAACTGCCTACAGAGTCAGTCAGAGATGAAAGGAGGCTTAACTCTGTTTCGAGAGAGCACATTGCCACTTATTTTTCATTTTTTAAGTTGTTTAATTCAGTAAATGTGGCGCACTCTGCCGAATGTGAGCAAAACGCGGCTCATCTGGACCTCCGATCCCTCAAGGAATCAAGTTAAAGTTGAGTTTGGACCTCCGATCTGTCAAGCAGAGAATGCGCTTTGAATTCCCCTCTTAAAATGCTCCGGAGTCCTGCGTGTGGGCGGAGCCCGCTTTCAGCGGAACGCACCATGTGTATGTGTGTGTGTGTGTGTGTGTGTGTGTGTGTGTGTGTGTGTGTGTGTGTGTGAGAATGAGAGGGAGAGAGAGAGAGAGGAGAGACAGTGTTTTGTGTGTGTGTGTGTGTGTGTGTGTGTGTGTGTGTGTGTGTTAATAAAAATGTTTAGTCATGGTTTAATTCATAAATATGTTAATAAAATGGTTTAATATGTTAATAAAATATTTAAATGGTTTAATAAATAATTTTTTTTTACTTTTAAAACCACATATTTCATACAAAATTGGTGTACTTTTATAATTTTAAAGGGTTTATGGGGTAGTCTTGGGAGCCTTGTAACGAATTACCCGTTTTACATGTAAAATGTGCCTCTACTTACAAAAACTCCAGGCTACGAAATAGGCCCTGGAACAGATAAATTTCTCAAGTAGAGGGCCGGCTATATTTAAAAAAATGCGATGCACTGAAGCCACATTCATTGAAGCGCGAAATAGTGAGGGATCCCTGTATTTATATTGCATGAACTGTCCTTTTTTTTTTAAATTTTTTTATTTTTATTTTACACAAAGCAGATAGTGTTAGCATGCTTGCAAAAACAGCACAAGAAAAAAAAATTTGAGGCTTGTAGATTACTTGCTCTTACCCGGTATAAAAGAAACGCCAGTGTTTCCTATTGAAAACGATTTTTTAGCTAAACATTTACAGAATAATATAAACATTTAAGCACTGCCTGAAATTATACAGCCATAATTTAACTTGCTGTCTTTTCAGTGTTATTTGAAAACATATTTCTCCTCAAGGACAGAAACCTTTGATTAAACAAGATAATTTTCTGCAAAATGCAAGTGCACTCAGTGCTGACAGCAGTTGCCTCTGTGGGCAATTATGGATTGCTGCTATAATTTCACCATCATTCACTAACTTCCCATCAAAATAGAGAACAAATAGCTTTGCTTTTCAGTAAATAAATACATTTTCCTTTATAGTGCCATAGTGGCTTTTTAACATACTGTCTAGTTTCTATTGATTGACATGATGATATTGCATGCAGTGGTGGCCTGATGGTAAAGGTGCTGGATCACTGATCATAAGGTTGGGGGTTCAAACCCCACTCTCTACAGGTTGTCACTGTCCCTCCCCCAGTGCAGATAACTGGGTTAACAAATGCCAGCCATGTCGCTCGCTGTCTATGTTGAGAGGTTCATGTAAAAGAACCATTGTTGACTTTCGAAATGATCAGGCTGCAAAGAGGTCTGCGTGTTTCTGCCCGATGAACTGTCCAGGGTGTACGCTGTCCTCGCCCGGAGTTGGTTGGAATGGGCGCCAGCCTCCCCACAACCCTAATTAGGATTAAGCGGTTCAGAAAATTAATGATGAACATCGCATTAACAAAACAATCTTACAGCCTGAGGCTGAAAAAGGTCTTCTACCTGGCCATGGCATGATGATTTACACAGTCTTTTCGATGGTATACAAATCAAACCCGTCTGTGAGGCAATCTCAGCTCATATCAAATGTTCATCTGCACAGTTGGCTCAACTGCTGTTGCGCATGACACAGCCTCCACACGGTGTCCGTTTGCTCTGCAATTACATCATATTGTTTGAGGAAGCATCTCTGCATGAAGTATACTGAGAGCATAAGCTTCTGCTGGTTTTCTACTTATGTCGCTGAACCTTTTTTAATATCTGACAGCAGTCTGTAGCACATATTCCTTGTTATCTATTATAATGGATTAATATTTAAATGATTCTGAAATTTGTACTTCTGCTCAGTAATTAACAAGTTCTGCCTGAGATTTTTTTTTTTCATGACAGCTGGTTGAAAGAAATCTGCACATCAGTGTAGCAGATTTACAGCTTTGTGAAAGCAGACCGAGGAAACAATCGTCTTTGCAGACAACATGGCATGAGTTGATCCAGCTTTAGAGAGGATGCATACTGAAAGAAACTAATGCATTACAGATTTTACAGACGGAGCAGGGGTGTGCGTTCAACTATGATTAATGTTTGCTGTACTGAACGACCATGGAAGTGAATTTTTAGCTTGAATATGGGAAATTATTATTAAACCCGCACTCAAAACACTGTTGCTGGGTAAAATTTCTGTCAGTTGAAGTTTCTTTCAGCACGCATCAATGCTCCAAGACCTGACATGATATGTTTTATTTTTATGTAATTTGGGCATACTTAAATTGTTATAGCAATTGTTGGTAGGACATCCTGTTTCTCATATCAACGAGGGCCAGTGCAA
Source organism: Plotosus lineatus (assembly GCA_024760905.1). NCBI lineage: Eukaryota > Metazoa > Chordata > Actinopteri > Siluriformes > Plotosidae > Plotosus > Plotosus lineatus. The sequence continues at coordinate 9,890,484 of CM045736.1, read as the reverse complement.
ATTTGGTGGAAGTAGTTCTTATTTAAGTCTGAGTGGAGTCACATTGAGGCTCAGAGGCAGGTCATTTGTGCAAGCTGTGATTAAATGCGGCTGCGATCACTGTGCATAATTCATCAACGAGAAAAAAATAAAAAAAAGTATGCAGTAGAGGTAGTCTGCTGTGCACAGCTGGACAGGCCTGAGCCTTGTACCTTCTACTTGGAAGACATCGTCTACATAGTAACAAAACCCTGGCCTTTCCAGGCAACCCATGCATCATCTAGATCAGTGTTTCCCAACCCCTGTTCCGCGGCACATTAGTGTGCAGTGAGAAATCCTCAGGTGTGCCGCGGAAGTTTAACCAATTTCACTTAGTGTGTAGTAACAGTGCCGTTCTGCTAGAGGGCAGTATCATTTTTGTTCCGTGGTGTGCCTCGTGATTTTTTCTAATGTAAAAGGTGTGCCTTGGCTCAAAAAGGTTGGGAAACACTGATCTAGATTCTCGAAGATTCTTGCAGGAGGGAAGTGAGAAAAGTTGACAGGATAAAGATACGAACAAATATTAATGGTTCATATGATCTGTTGAATCCATGTCATCAGTTACCTACATACCAAAAGTATTAAACTGGACTTAAGAGATTCATTCATTCATTCATTCATTTTCTGTAACCGCTTAATTCTAACTAGGGTCACGGAGAGGCGGGCGCCCACCCCAGCCGACTCTGGGCGTGGGCGGACTTAAGAGATGCAAATGGAAAAGGTGTGCGGCATTAAATTTCATAAACTGTATTGGAAATGATGGTTTGATTGCAGTAGTTTGATCTTTCCTCCTCTGGCTCATCCATAGGTGCCGGACCTGACGGAGTGGAAGAAATCAAAAGGCACCACTTCTTCGCAATCATAGACTGGAATGTAAGTGGCTCTTTCGAAAACTTCAAATAATGACAAAATATCTCAGGAATGGTCTAACAGAAAAGCCGCATCAACTTTCAAAGTCTTGGTCTCCCATCAGTGTTGCAGAGATCCATAGCCTGGAACCAAGGCAGCAAAGTCTGAGTTGGTCAGACAACATAGTCCTTTTCCTTTGCCAATCACAGGGTTCACTTGTCAATCCTAGGCTTCTTTGACATAATGTATGCAGAAAAGGGTAGATGGTGCTCCTGTCCTGTGACAGAGCATGAGTTTATAAAACTGGCCTGACATGTCTTGGAGGAAGCGTGTGTTGGTAGTCACCCTTCCCACTTGGTAAGTGTTATATAATACAGGATAGTAAGTTGGTGGATGGGAATTAACATGACAGATTAGCCAATAATGCCATTATTTCTTGCCAGGTTTTCCTTGGCTGAAGACTGGTAACACTACAAGTTTGATCCTGACCACTCATTGCCACATCCCTTTGGGTCAGAGGTGTCAAAATAATTTTCACTTAGGGCAACAGAACAAACTTAAACATGATTGAGGGCCAAATAATCACTGAAAATCTATTCTAAACGGGCTAAACAGCGACAGGTGAGCATATAATCTTGAGACATGACCTGACCTAAATGGCTGTTTACTTGAAATCGGCTGTCGCCATCTAGTGGAAGGATGATGAATTAGGTTTCATGGTAATGAATGGCCGATAATCATATTCTTTAAAAGCTCTTGCGGGCCACATACAATGAGGAGGCAGGCTGGATTTGGCCCGTGGACCTGAGTTTGCCACGTATGCTTTAGGTCATGGGGAGGAGGGCCAATCGTGGCCATCAAGGAACATAGTGTAGGAACTGTCAAACTTAATGAGAAGATACAAAAATTCTGATATGCTAAATTCTTCATCAGAGTGTCATTGAGGGCATTTGTTATTCTTAATATCGGACCAGGGGTTGGAAATGTTCAAAATTGACTGAATTGGTTGTTACTGTTGCTGCTGTTTGCTATAAAAAGCTGCAAAATCATCAGATATTGCTATCATTGTGGCAACATTTGATCCTCACATAGAGAAAGCAAAATGCACCACACATGCATGCACACAGGTCTGACACGAACCTCCTGGTGTTCCACTGAACTGAACTGAAGATTGCTTGTATTTTTGTTTTTTTTTTCTTGTTTTTTTTTTTCACTTTTCTTTGTCGTCTTTGCCCTCAAGCTATTCATACTGAATAAAGTTTACACATTGTCAATATTGTAAATTTCAGTGGGTGGGTTGTGTCCAGGTAGTCAGCATCCCTCTCTATGACATCACAGCGTGTGAAGGTCATTTGACACACTGGCAGGGGCATCGTGACAACGAAAAAGAGGGACACAGAGTGTGGCCCCTGACTGGAGCATCGCTAAGTGGTGTTTGCATTATTCATATTTAGATTAGTCTCTTTGTCACGATGTCTACAAGAGTGTCACATGACCAACACATAAGTTCCCCCGCCCCCACCCGCTTGGCTTTACACATTACTTCTGACTGTGTTTTGTTTAATGGACTGTGTCTATTTTAACCCACAGAAATTATACAGGAAGGAGCTGAAACCTCCATTCAAACCTGCAGTTGGCAGACCAGAGGACACCTTCCATTTCGACCCAGAGTTCACTTCCCGCACGCCAACAGGTACAATTACCTTCAGATTTTTCCACATTACATGCATCATAATGTTTTGTTGTGTTTTTGTTTAACTTAAATTCAGAAACAGAAATCCAATAAATGTTGATGGATATTATACTGAAAGTGACAAAGGCTTTTCAAAAGAAAAGGATTTGCAAAAGACCAGAAGTGTTCGACCAGATGTTAAGCGCCATGTCCCAATCTGACACCAATAACATGAAGCACAGAAAAAAGTCACTACATACACACCAATCCAATCAATTGTGACTTCCCGTCCATGCAGAATCTGTGTCCTAGTTTCTCTGTTGTGTGTGTGTGTGTGTGTGTGTGTGTGTGTGTGTGTGTGTGTGTGTGTGTGTATTTGTTCAGACTCACCCGGTGTTCCTCCCAGTGCTAATGCCCATCAGCTTTTCCGTGGTTTCAGCTTTGTGGCCACTAATCTAGGACAGGAGCAGTGTATATCAGAGACCAGACCAAACACCATTAATCCTATAGTCCAGGTAAGAATAAATCCATTCATTTGTTTTCTGAACCGCATAATCCAAATTTGGGTTACAGGGAGGCTGGTGCCTATCTCAGCCAACTTGGGGCGAGGGTAGAGTACACCCTGAATCATCGCAGGACAGAAAAATGCTGACGGTTATGCAGCTACTCTTGATGAAAGTCAGCAAATGTTTTTTTACAGCCTGTCATCAAAGACAGTGAGAAACATGTGTGGCCTTTAATAACCCACTTCGGTGCACTGGGGGTGGCATTCACAACCCATTGAGAGTGGGACTTGAACCCCCTACCTTGGGATCAGTGATCACCTTACCACCAGGTCTCCTCTCACTCAGTCAAAGGAGAATTACACTCATTTCTCTTTCCTCACTGCTCATTTTTACTTTCAGAGAGATCACAGGATAAGAAATCCAGTGACATTAACATTAGCATTTGATGTGTCATTCACCGCCGGTGCCTTCAGCCACCTATCAGCAGAATAGAAAAAAGGATGTACTGCAAATGAGCTCATCACTGAGATCAGTCATGTACTATACTTGTAATCAAATGCTGTACAGGCCCACAGACACCAGCTGCCACAGTGCCTTTTATTTTAACTGAGATCCTACACTGAGGTTGATAGAGTGGAACCACTGCACATCCCAAACACTTTCACTGAGGTTCAGGTTGAGATGGTGTCAGGTCTCTCCTTTTTCTTCTTCTTCTTTTCCTTTCGGCTGTTCCCTTCAGGGGTCGCCACAGCAAATCAGCTGTCTCCATCTCACCTTGTCCTCTGCATCTTCTTCTCTTACACCAACTACCTTCATGTCTTCCTTCACCACATCCATAAATCTTCTCTTTGGTCTTCCTCGAGACCTTTTGCTTGGCATTTCCAATCTCAGCATCCTACTACCAAATATACTCACTATCCCTCCTCTGTAAATGTCCAAACCATCTCAATCTAGCCTCTCTGACTTTGTCTCCAAAACCTCTTACATGTGCTGTCCCTCTGATGTACTCATTCCTGATCCTATCCATCCTCGTTACTCCCAAAAAGAACCTGAACACTTTCATCTCTGCTACCTCCAGCTCTGCCTCCTGTCTTTTCTTCAGCGCAACTGTTTCTAAACCATACAACATCGCTGGCCTCAACACCGTCTTGTACACTTTTCCTTTCATTCTTGCTGATACCTTCATATCACACATCACACCGGACACTTTCTCCAACTATTCCAACCTGCCTGCACATGCTTCTTCACCTCTTTTCCACACTCTCCATTGCTCTGGATTGTTGAGCCTAAGTGCATCTCTCCTCCCTTTAACCTCACTGTTCCTCTTGGGTCCTTCTCGTAGATTTTCCTCCACTTGTTCACTGCTCTCACTGAGATCACAATGTCATCTGCAAACATCATAGTCCATGGAGATTCTTGTCTAACCTCATCTGTCAGCCTGTCCATCACCATAGCAAACAAGAAGGGGCTCAGAGCTGACCCTTGATGCAGTCCCACCTCCACCTTGAACTCTTCTGTCACGCCAATAGCACACCTCACCACTGTCTTATATCTCTCATACATGTCCTGCATCAGTCTAACATTTTACTATGCCACTCCAGACTTCCTCATGCAATACCACAGTTCCTCTCTCGGCACCCTGTCATATGTTTTCTCCAGATCCACAAAGGCACAATGCAGCTACTTCTGACCTTCTCTGTACTTCTCCATTAACATCCTCAAAGCAAACACTGCATCTGTGGTGCTCTTTCTTGGCATGAAACCAAACTTCTTCTTCTTCTTGTCCTTTCGGCTTTTCCCTTCAGGGGTCGCCACAGCGAATCATCTGCCTCCATCTCATCCTATGCTCTGCATCGTTTTCTCTTACACCAACTGCCTTCATGTCCTCCTTCACCACATCCATGAATCGTCTCTTTGGTCTTCCTCTAGGCCTTCTGCCTGGTAGTTCCAACCTCAGCATCCCACTACCAATATACTCACTATCCCTCCTCTGTACATGTCCAAACCATCTCAATCTAGCCTCTCTGACTTTGTCTCCAAAACCTCTTACATGTGCTGTCCCTCTGATGTGCTCATTCCTGATCCTATCCGTCCTCGTTTCTCCCAAAGAGAACCTCAACATTTTCATCTCTGCTACCTCCAGCTCTGCCTCCTGTCTTTTCCCCAGGGTCACTGTTTCTAAACCATACAACATCGCTGGCCTCAACACCGTCTTGTACACTTTTTGGCATGAAACCAAACTGTTGTTCACAAATGGCAACCTCTGCCCTTAGTTTCGCTTCCACTATTCTTTCCCATAACTTCACCGTATGGCTCATGAACTTTATCCCTCTGTAGTTGCCACAACTCTGCATGTCTCCCTTGTTCTTAAAAATGGGCACCATCACACTTCTCCTCCATTCCTGTGGCATCCTCTCAATCTCTAAGACCTTGTTGGATGTTCTTGTCAGAAAATCTACTGCTACCTCTCCTAGACACTTCCATACCTCCACCGGTATGTCATCAGGCCCAACTGCCTTTCCACTCTTCATCCTCTTCAATGCCCTCCTCACTTCACCCTTACTAATCTTCTCGCTACTTCCTGGTCCTCAATGGTCACCTCTTTTACTCTTTGTGCTCTCTCATTTTCCCTCATTCATCAGCTCTTCAAAGTACTCTTTCCATTTTCCCAGCACACTTCTGTCATCAGTCAATACATTTCCCTCTCTGTCTTTAATCACTCTAACTTGCTGCTCGTATTTCCCATCTCCTTTTCTCTTCTGTGCCAACCTGTATACATCATTTTCTCCCTCCTTACTGTCCAGCCTAGCATACAAGTCATCATACACCCTCTGTTTGACCTTTGACAACCCTACCTTCACCTTATGCTGTGTATCCCTGTACTCCTGTTTACTCTCTTCAGTCCTCTTAATGTCCCAATTCTTCTTAGCTAACCTTTTCCTTTGTACACACTCCTGCACTTCCTCATTCCACCACCAAGTCTCCTTATCTACTTTCCTTCCAGAGAACACACCAAGTACTCTCCTACCTGTCTCCCTGATCACATTAGCTGTAGTTGTCCAGTCATCTGGAAGCACTTCCTGACCACTCAAAGCCTGTTTCAATTCCTCCTTGAAGACAACACGACACTGTTCCGTTTTCAGTTTCCACCACCTTGTCTTCTGCTCTGCCTTTGCCTTCTTCACCTTCCTTCAAATTACATCGTTTACACAAGATGTAGTCTACCTGTGTGCTCCTACCTCCACTTTTATAAGTCACCCTATGCTCCTGTCTCTTCTGGAAGAAAGTATTCACCACAGCCATTTCCATCCTTTTTGCAAAATCTATCAACATCTGTCCTTCTGTGTTCCTGTCCTGGATACCAAACCTGCCCATCACTTCCTTGTCCCCTCTGTTGCCTGCACCAACATGTCCATTGAAGTCTGCACCAATGACCACTCTTTCACCTCTGTGGGTACTCTGCATCACTTCATCTAACTCACTCCAGAATCTCTCCTTCTCTTCTAGCTCACATCCTGCCTGTGGGGCATAAGCACTAACAATATTGAGCATCACGCCTTCAATTTCTAACTTGAGACTCATCACTCTGTCTGATACTCTTTTCACTTCTAGCACATTCTTGACCAACTCCACCTTCAAGATGACTCCTACTCCATTTCTCTTCCCATCCACACCATGAAAAAACAGCTTAAACCCTGCTCCTAAGCTTCTCGCCTTGCTCCCTTTCCACCTGGTCTCCTGAACAGTATGGCCACCTTTCTCCTCTGCATCATGTCAGCCAGCTCTCTATCTTTTCTTGTCATAGTTCCAACATTCAAAGTCCCTACTCTCAGTCCTAGGCTCATGCCTTTCCTCTTCTCTCTCCACCTACAGACACACCTCCCACCTCTCCTTCTTCGACCAACAGTAGCGAGTTTGTCAGGTCAAGTATAAAAATGATTCCACCTGCTCCTTGAAACACTCTTTCAATGGTTGAGCCTGGATTTTATACCCATGCTATTCAGGAAGAAAAATATCCACTAAATAAAACAAAAAGGTCATTTAGTTCATCGAGGTCATTAATTGACATAATGTTGCTGAGCCTCGACCTGACCAACTGAACCAACCCATGATCATAGCACTATCTCCTGATGCTCATACAAGAGCCACTTACCATGTATGATGGGTACATGGCTTCATGCATTTCCATTTTTACCCTGCTGTGTCCATCGCTTTAGTTTAGAGTATGGTAGATCTCTACTCACCAGAGCCACATGATCTTTAGAAAACTTACAAGTGCCAAAAAGTGAGGCAAGCCCAGTTGTTGGCACTGATGTTCTTCCCAGTTTTATGTCACAAAGTAAGACAATCTATTGCTTATTTTCACCATGCATAGCAAGAGCATGTGTGACATGCAGTGAGGTAAACCTTTTTCATGAAAGAATACTTATTCTTTTGGCTCATTTTTTTTTTAAATTTCTGATCGCATGCGGTGTTTAGAAAAGAAATAAATATGGGAAGCTGTTGGGACTTTACTTAGTGACTTTCCCAAGCACTGAGGTATAAAGGGGTTGTATGTGGGGAGGGACAGCATGACTGCAATTTTTTGTTGAATAATTGGTTCATTTTTAGTATAGTCAATAACATTTTTTTGCACTTTTTTACCAAATGGACTCATTTTTTGGTGATGTTTCCTCTATTCATTCATTTTCTAAGCCGCTTAATCCTAAGTAGGGTCACAGGAGGCACCCATCTCAGCCAACTGGGCATAGGTGGGGAACAACCTGAGCAGTTTTCCAGGCTATTGCAGGGCCAACACACATACCACCATTCACACTCACACCTCGATGCGATATGGAACATCCCGTTGGCATACTGTGCATGTTTTTGGACTGTAAGAGAAAACCAGAGTACCCAGGTGAAACCCACGTAACCGCGGAGAGCATATACAAACTCCACACAGAAATACCCAAGCCCAGGAATCAAACACAGGTCTTCTTGTTTTGAAGCGGTCATGCCCACCACTGTGCCATTGTGCCGCCACAAGAAGTTTATAATCTAAGAATTATTTTAAATGTTGAAACATTCATTAATTTGTTTTTGAACCGTTTAATCCTAATTAGGGTTGTGGGGAAGCTGGCGCCCAACTCAGCCAACTCTGGGCAAGGGCAGGGTACATCCTGGACAGCTCACCATCAAACATGCTTCATTCTTTGCTATTCATGTGTAATATAATGTCAATAAGTTGTTCCTGTGTTCTATTGAAGCAACTTCATAGCAACAACATCCATTTCACTGACGGCTATGAAATCAAGGAGGACATCGGCGTCGGCTCGTACTCGATATGCAAACGCTGTGTGCACAGAATCACCAGTGTGGAGTATGCAGTTAAAGTAAGGAGATGCATACACTGTGTATTTCACAGTTTCCTTTCCTAATGTGTTCCGTATGAATAAAGCCGTGATTCCCACCCATCCCTTCCTTTCAGATCATAGACAGAGCTAAGAAAGACCCATCGGAGGAGATTGAGATCCTGTTGCGATACGGGCAACACCCTAACATCATCACTCTGAAAGACGTGGGTCAGATTTCTTCATTCATGCATACAGTCATACTGCAATTTAAAAATAGCTCATTTTGACAGAAGAATAACAAAGCGGTTCAGCTAAGAAAGCGGTGTGTCGCTGCCTTCAGGTCTACGATGATGGGAAGTTTGTGTATCTGGTTATGGAACTGATGCGGGGAGGCGAGCTGCTCGACCGTATCCTGCACCACAAGGGGTTCTCGGAGAGAGAGGCGTCTGCTGTGCTCTGCACCATAACCAAGACTGTGGAGTATCTCCACTCGCAGGGGGTCCGTGTTTCATTTCACTCTCACACGTACATATGGCTACAGTTATGGCCGCGAGGCATGTGCTGAAGTAGTTTCTAATGTTATACAGCAGTAGCTGTTGTCCTGCATGTCAGCTGCATGTACACAGTGCTAATACAAGTATTATCTGTTGCTTATATATTTGTGTGCGGTGCCTCATAGGTGTATTTTTGTGGCGTTATACTGTTGTCCAGGTTGTACATCGAGACCTAAAGCCTAGCAATATCCTGTACATGGATGAGACGGGCGATCCCAATTCGATAAGAATCTGCGACTTTGGCTTCGCAAAGCAACTCCGGGCTGAAAACGGCCTCCTCATGACCCCCTGCTACACCGCCAACTTTGTGGCTCCAGAGGTGATGAAACATCTTCTCTCCTCATTACTGCTATTACAAATGCATATGTGTATTGGGGTATAATCAGTGTCTGTATATATATGAGTGGACAACATCCTGCCATAGTGCAGTTATGAACTGTTATGTCCTAACATGTCAATCAATTTATTAACCACGCCCTTTCATTTATCACTAAATAACCCCCAAAAAATCAGAGCAAAAACTACTTTGCTGGAGATCAGTGTCCACTGGTCTACTCTTCCAGGAAGGCTGCTCTCTTGTATCCTCGCTCCTCACATCATGCTCCTCAGTGCACAAATACACGAATTGGGATGACCAGCAAAGATGGCTGACAAGAAGAAGTCCCGGTTTGAGGAGGGGTTGGGAAATGAGAGATAAAGTTTTTTGACGCACAATTTGATTTGATCTTGATGTGTGTTGGCCTGAATGGCCATTGCTTGGCCCATTTATCCTTCCTGACTTCCCTCCTTCCTCCCTTCTTCCTTTCTTCCTTCCTTCCTTCCTTTCTTCCTTCCCTCACTGCCTTGCTCCCTTCCTCCTTCCTTCCTTCCTACCTCCTTTACTTTATTTCTTCCATTGCGGTCTGATACCCACCTCTAGTCTCAACCATATGCCCTCTGAATCTTTCTGGCAAGCCTTCCACACAAGGAACAGTGTGCCTCCTACTTGTGTCTGTATTTTATTCTGTTCATTCTGAATAATCGATTTGTGATGTTACATACTGTATTTTAAAAAGTTGCTACAGACCTAATGTATTTTTTTAAATACATAAAATTTTCACATCTAAAAAGCACTAAATAAAACAGTAAGTCTGGATGTTCAATGTTAAATAGCTAATAATGGATCTAGCCAGGGTCAGGTTCCTGATGCTTGATTCAGTCCAGCGGCTTGACAGCAGGAATTTTATTGTAATGAATGAAGTGGTTGACGCACCCAGATCAAAAACCTCATAAGTCGCATTTCATGAAATGTGACTTATGGGTTTTTTTATCTCAGTGCCTCAGTTGCCACCGTTATGCGGACACCACACTATGAGATAACGTAGATAGCTGGTGTGTGTGTGTGTGTGTGTGTGTGTGTGTGTGTGTGTGTGTGTGTGTGTGTGTGTGAAGGTTCTCAAGAAGCAGGGATATGATGCTGCTTGCGACATCTGGAGTCTGGGAATCTTACTGTACACTATGCTTGCAGGGTAGATATTGAGTCCACACACACACACACACACACACACACACACACACACACACACACACACACATACCTGCTCTCTGTCTTATCAGTCGATGTTATCCTTGAATGTACTTTTAATCATATTGTTATTATTATATACTGTAATTACATTATTCTATGAGTACTGTGACCTGTTTATTTTATATCTATATATATTTATTTTCTCAATGATGATACATTGAGACATTGAGCCTGAGTTTGGTGTATCACCTCATCAAAACACTACAAGACAAAAACAGGAACTGTCACCTTAGAAAAATTACTATGGATTTGTTTTCTCAGCTTCGACTGTACTTGTATGCACTTGTGAAGCTGCATTTGTTGCTATGGTAATGACATTTACCCGTATGGAATTTTTATTGTGGGTTATGTTTTACGTGAGGAGTTTTTCAGGTCTGCTCAGGTCTCATATGCCAAAGTAATAAGAGTGTTTTTAAAAGAAATGCATGCATATGCACATTGCTCGAGGCTATTAGGTTGTCATGTGGTACGTGTGGTCATGCTCCAAATGACCCAAAAAGCACTGAATTCCTTTTTTTCCATTTAGGATACAGTGAACACCCTGACAGGCTGATCAACTGATAAGAGTCAGGGGTTAAATGTTCTATTCTCCAAGTACTCGAGAATATAGGCTTTTCTTGCCATTTTGCAACGAGTTGAGCAGATGGAATTTGTAGGATTGAAGAAGCCTGTACCAGTGATATAATTTCTCTGTGCATTCCTTCCTCAAGAGTACCACAGCCCGTTTGAAATCTGTTCAGTGAGCTGACAGCTTGTCCTTGCGGGAGTGAATCAGTGCCGTCTGCCTGACACCTGCCAACCTTCTCTTCATGGTCCCGCACTGACCCGTGTTCTTGCAGAACAAGCAAATAGAAATCACTCCTCCGATCACGCTTTCAAACCGCTGCCTATGAAAGGACTCCTATTTGGTGCAGGGTTAAAAGGATTACTGCATAAGCCCAGCTCAATTCAGCAACTGCTGTGATGAATCAAACAGTTTAATGTACGTGTGTGTGTTTGCTGAGCTTTAAAAGCGCAGTGGAATCAGAGCATCAAAAAAGGGCTCATTATAACACATTGAACCTGGCAGCCTAAAAATAGAGCTCAGAAATTGGGCTTCAATACAAAGCACTTTCCTGTTACTTTTTTTTTTTCAACCTGAAACTCTCACTGCTGACAGATTCACGCCCTTTGCCAGTGGACCTGATGATACCCCAGAGGAAATCTTGGCTCGAATTGGCAGCGGCAAATACACCCTCTCTGGGGGCAACTGGGACATGGTGTCTGATACTGCCAAGGTTAGAACAGCTTGCTCTGGTACATCCAGTTTACTGCCTAGCACTGAATGTTACTGAACACTCATATATTATACATATAAATTACTCATGGAAGAGAATTTCAATATAGTAGTGTATACTACAATGCCCGGCCAAAAATATGAATCACTCGAATATGATGTTCTCCCGCCTTTATCATTGATCACAGCACATAAATCATCATCCCATTGTTTCAACAAACCTATTCATTTCTATCCACTGTCGGGTTCATTTCTGACCGACGACTTGAATTGATGGGGGGAAAAACTGAACCACTCCATGAAGTCTTCTCCAGCACATCCCATAAACTTTCAATAAGATTAAGGTTAGGACTCTAGGGGTGCCAATACATATTTGAAAAGGATTCCTCATGCCCCCTGAACCACTCTTTCATTATTTGAGTCCACATTGTAAACACGTTCCAATTAGAAGTCCTTTGACGTGATAACCTGTTCATTCAACTCATCAGCTTCTTCATTTTACTGCCACATTAATGTTGCTGAGCCTCAACCGAATCAACTGCAGCAACAATGCCATTGAGGTTACATGCTGTGATCAAGAATAAATACATTTTATGAAAATATTACAGAGTGACTATTTTGAGAGTTTTTTGTTTGTTTGTTTTTGTTTGGCCAGGCAGTGTATATTTAATGAAGTTCCACTGTAAGCTGATCATTTCCTATGAAATGTTTTTAGAGGTCACATTGTCTAAAAGCAGTTTTTACTTTGTAATGTTTTATTTTTATTGTTTCTGGTTTAAATAATCTTTCAACAAAAATTGATTTTTTTGGGAAACAAATTTTATGTTGTTTTTTATTATTATTTTACAGAACATGATGTGATTTTTATTCCTTGGTTGTAAATGCTGTGATTATGCAGGACATTGTGACCAAAATGCTGCATGTGGACCCTCACCAGCGACTCACCGCCCCGCTGGTCCTCCGTCACCCCTGGATCGTAAACCAGGAACAATTGTCCCTGAATCAGCTTACCCGGCAAGATGTCCACCTGGTTAAGGTAACACTTTTTTTTAATCACACAAGGCACTGATTTGGTTTCTGTTGCAATGTATGTTTTGAATGCAAGCCATCTAAAGAACCATATATATATATATATATATATTTATATATATACAGGGATCTCTCGCTACTTCGCGCTTCAGTTCATGTGGCTTCAGTGCATCGCATTGTTAAATATTCATTGAATTAAAAAATAAAGAAATGAAAGAATAGGGGGAAAGTTAAGGAAAATTCCACAAAAACAAGGCCAAATGTGCAAAACACCCCAAAACCAACAAAAAACAACCCAAAATCTCCCATCAAAACAACTTACATTGTTTTGAGATGCGCATCTGTGTGTGCACGCACATCTTCGTGCGTGCGCACGCGAATGTATGTGTGTCGTCTTTTTCTCATGCAATACCATCTGTATGCGTGTGTATTTATATTTAATTTACATCTTATATTATTTTTTAATGTTTCATTGTTATTATAAACATTAATAGCATTGAATATGTATTTATTGATATTATATACAGATATACATGTACATATACAATGCAGCCATGAGGATAGGCACAAACAAGTTCCCGTCCTCACGCCGATTCCAAGCCTGGATAAATGCAGAGGGTTGCAACAGGAAGGGCATCCGGCGTAAAACTTTTGCCAAAATACAGAATGTGAACCATCAAGACAAATTTCATACCGGATCGGTTGAGGCCCGGGTTAACAACGACCACCATCAGTGCTGTCAACCAGGGTGCTGGTGGAAATTGGACTATTGTTGGTCGAAGAAGGAGAGGTTGAAGAAGGAGAGGCGGGAGGCATGTCTGTAAGCATCGAGAGAAGAGGAAAGGCACGAGTCTAGGACTGAGAGTAGGGACTTTGAATGTTGGAACTATGATAGGAAAAGGCTGGCTGACATGATGCAGAGGAGAAAGGTGGACATACTGTGTGTTCAGGAGACCAAGTGGAAAGGTAGCAAGGCGAGAAGCTTAGGAGCAGGGTTTAAGCTGTTTTATCATGGTGTGGATGGGAAGAGAAATGGAGTCGGAGTTATCTTGAGGGAAGGGTTTGTCAGGAATGTTCTAGAAGTGAAAAGAGTGTCAGACAGAGTGATGAGTCTCAAGTTAGAAATTGAAAGCGTGATGTTTAATGTTGTTAGTGCTTATGCCCCACAGGCAGGATGTGAGATAGAATAAAGGAGAGATTCTGGAGTGAGTTAGATGAAGTGATGCAGAATACCCCCAGAGGTGAAAGAGTGGTCATTGGTGCAGACTTCAATGGACATGTTGGTGCAGGCAACAGAGGGGACGAGGAAGTGATGGGCAGGTTTGGTATCCAGGTCAGGAACACAGAAGGACAGATGTTGATAGATTTTGCAAAAAGGATGGAAATGGCTGTGGTGAATACTTTCTTCCAGAAGAAACAGGAGCATAAGGTGACTTATAAAAGCGGAGGTAGGAGCACACAAGTAGACTACATCTTGTGTAGGCGATGTAATTTGAAGGAAGTCAGTGACTGCAAAGTAGTAGTAGGTGAGCGTGTTGCCAAGCAGCATAGGATGGTGGTGTGAAGGATGATGCTGATGGTGAGAAAGGTGAAGAAGGCAAAGGCAGAGCAGGAGACAAAGTGGTGGAAGCTGAAAAAGGAAGAGTGTCGTGTTGTCTTCAAGGAGGAGTTGAAACAGAATTTGGGTGGTCAGGAAGTGCTTCCAGATGACTGGACAACCACAGCAAATGTGATCAGGGAGACACGTAGGAGAGTACTTGGTGTGTCCTCTGGAAGGACAGTATATAAGG
>CM045736.1:9833390-9870890 GCA_024760905.1 Plotosus lineatus | reverse complement strand
AAAACAAAAAAAGTTATAAATATAGTTCAACTTACAATAAAGAAAAACTTCATTAACATTGCTTTTTAATCTGTAACAGAAAAGATTTAAAGTGTACCAATGTGCTTGAAATGAAAAAATATATACATCCTTATTTAAACTCATTCAACTTATTTATGTGTTAATATCTCCGCCTCTCGTCACCTTTCTCTTCGTTCCTGTTAGAAATTTTTCCGTGTTGTTTCTTGAGGGGATGTTTACTGCACTTCATATCGTTTGCTCATGCGAAAAACCGCTACACCATAGCTCAACAATGAGAACGCCACTGCCAACTAGTGGAGTGGCTATGCAATTATACTTAATTCTCGTACACTATTCCAGAAAGGCATGTTCCCCAGGGTCATCCGCGCTTCCCCTCTCTCCCCCGGGATCTCACACACACACACACACACACACAGACACACACACGGCATCATACGCCCCACTCTTTGAGAAGTACTGATTTAACTGAATGCTGTACATTTTTTTTTTTTTTTTTTGGTAAAATTGCTACATTTCCTGGATATTTGGACTTAGACCACTATTGCTCTGAAAAAATACAATTTTGCTGGAGTTCTTCTACGTCCAAAATTGCAAATTTTGCCAATTTACACTGAAAAAGTATCTGGGAGCAGTATTCAGTGAGACTCAAGACACTAAAATAGAACTCATACAGATTTTTTTAATATAGCCTTAAAACAATAAAAAGCGCTCTCAGGTGCTGGATCACTGATCCCAAGGTTGGGGGTTCCAGCCCCACTCTCGACAGGTTGTCACTGTCCCCCTAATGCCGCTAACTGGGTTATCAAAGGCCGGCCATGTCCCTCACTGTCTATGGTGAGAGGCTGTAAAAGAACCATTGCTGATTTTCGTCAAGAGTAGGTTGTATAGCCGTCAGCATACAGTTTCTGCCCTGCGATGGCCTGGCAAGCCATCCAGGGTGTACTTTGCCCTCGCTCGGAGTTGACTAGGATGAGCGCCAGCCTCCCCACGACCCTAATTGGGATTGAGCAGTTCAAAAAATGAATGAATGAATGAATGAGAGTTCTCGTGAAAATATTTTGCAAAAAATGGACTTAGCCTACTGTTGCTCTCAGGGGTTCATTTCTTGAAATACATTCATCGTGTGATTTACTTACTTGCTTTTAAAGTGCACTTGTTCGACAGTGATGCTTGGAAACGAGTGCCCGAGTTTTTTTGCACTAACCTTTTTACGAAAATATTGGTTACACACTGTACAGTATATGCAGACAACTCGGTGTCCATCATATTTTTCAATGTCAGATGTTTATCATGTGGTTTTGCCCCACCCCACCGGCGAAAATACTGGTTTATTTATGCATACTTATTTGGGATTTTCTATTCAACATGAATTTCATGGTACAGAGGATCTTATTTATTTAATACAGTATATAGATCATGTGGTGAAAGCATACACCTTACCCATTTACCTCAAAAATAAGCCTTATCCTGAGAATTCAATCCAATGTCACAGCTCTATCATTCAGGATCTTATACAGTGACACGTCCACTATACTGTGTGTTTATATCAGGCTCTGAAGCACCTATAATGAACACTTATTTTTATATACGTGTATTCAATCAAAATACACAACCTGGCCAAAAAATAAATCACAGACTAATATTTTTATGAGGTGCATTTAGCCTTGAACACAGTATATAATCTCCATGGCATTGTGGCTTCAGTTGGTCCGGTCGAGGCTCAGCAACATTAAGCAGTAAAATGAAGCAGGTTCTGAGCTGAATGGACTGAATGGACTGAATGTGCAGGTTATCACGTCAATGGATTTTTTCCTTCCCTTACAGCACAGACATACAATGGGGACTCAAATAATGAAAGAGTGGTTCAGGGGGCACGAGGAATCATTTTCACATATGTATTGGCACCCCAAAATCCTGACCTAAACCCTTGTTGAAAGTTTTCGGCATGTGCTGGAGAAGACTTTATGGAGTGGTTCAGTTTCAATTCAAGACACTGGTGAGAAATGGATGGAAATAAATGTTATGCTGCTCAAGTTTGTTGAAACAATGCCATGGCGATCATGTGGCGTAATCAAGGATAAAGGTAGAACAACAACATATTTGTTTGCAACCCTTGTTTCTTTGGCTGGCTATGTCGGCGGTCCTTTTTTAAAATCCTTTTTACGTTTATTTCATGAAGTATTTCCTGTGTGTTTTCTGTCGTACCCTGGCTTGTTAAGACCGTTTTCTCTCCATTCTGATTCCCTTTGGATGGGATGCTTGTGAAGTGTGCAGTGTTTTACTACCATCCTTAAGAGCATGTATGAAGAAACTGTGCCTTGAGGATGATGTTAAATCTCAGTGTACTTTTCTCAGAATTAAAGCAACCATACCGTCTGTCCGTCTCGTCCCCATTTCTGGGGCGGTACCACCGAAGATGTTCTAATGATATTTTGTAATATTATAAAATGGTAAATGTACATCATTTGTCTTTGAGGTTCAGCTAGGTATAATGATATGAGGTAAAAAAGATATGTACACCGCAATGTAACGGTACCGCCCCAGCCAATAGGAAAAGAGCATTTTGGTACCTTTAATTCTGAGAGAGAGTCTGGATCAGATGCAGAGAAAACTGAAGAACACATTGTTGTTTTCCTCTTTATATTGGCTTGCATGCCAGAAATTTCTAAATAAATCATTATTGGGGAAATTTCCTGAATGGTTTTGTTGTGATTTCAGTCCTGAGGAAATAATTTTCTCATCCTCAAACGGTATAATGCATCAATAAAACAGCCAGAATATTTCTGGTGTGAACAATAAACAATCAGGGTTTTTCTTCTGTTCTGTTATTATTATTATTATTTTTTTTTTTGCCCCATTTTCTCCCGAATTAAAAATAAGGTAAAGTCCTTTGGGCTTTTCAGGCTGCAAAGTCGTCAGCGTGTTTCTGTCCCTTGCTAAAAGGGTTGTGACAGGAAGGGCATCCGACGTAAAAACCTCTGCCAAATCAAACGTGCGAATCAGATGATTTGCTGTGGCGACTCCCGAGTAAAAGGGAAAAAGCCGAAAGGAAGACAGACAGACACCCAAGCCATGGTGACTCATCAGGCCGGTGCTTATCCCTGGTTTCCTCTCCCTAATTTAGTCGTATCCAATTCCCACCCAACAGGGATCACCTTCCCGATCACACAACCACCATCAACTAGGGACGGGCGAAGCATGCTCACGCCCCCTCCATGACAGGCAAGGGTAGTAACCCGCCTCTTTTTGAACTGCAGCGTATGTGTATTTTGTGGCGGTCTAACACACACGAAGGAAAAGCACAATCTGCCCCCCCCTGTACGAATGAGCTCACAGACGCCCATGATTGGTTGGTGATTGCTGTGAGTGACAGGGAAATAAGCGTATGTCGTCCCACCCTCCCGTGACAGCTCGGACCATTAGCTCCCATGGACTCCCGGTCACGGACGGCTGTGGCAAAACAATCAGGTTATTAATCAGATGTATTATATCTGATTACATATATCACATGATTTACTTTCCTTCGGTTTGTGTGCTTGTCAGCAAAATTAATTGGGTTGCGGGTGAACTTTTTCATTTGCTCACTCACCTGGGACACCATTCAAAGTTTTCATGAAATATTTTTTGGATGACAAGACTTGAATAAATTTTTATAAATGATCTGGGTCAAATTCTGAAATTCTGAATCCAGGAATTTTTTAAAGGGTTCTTTCACATTGTGTGATATGTTTATTTATTTATTTAATAATTTATTTACTTACTGACGTTACATTACAGCAGTTCCAAGAGGGGTGCTTTTTTTTTTTTTTTTTTGCAAAAAGATATGTGTAATTTTTTTTTTTTTTTTCATGAGGTGTTTATTCCTCAAAGTTTATGTGGTTTTTATTAAAAACCAAAGGGCTTTCACTTTTAATTTATTTTAAAGAGGTGTTATGTGCATCAAATTAAAGTAGTTTATTTTAAAAATGGCCTGTACCATATTCAACTTTTTTAAATTTTCTTTACACTCACATAGCCTTGAACATGCCTGCCATTAAGTTATCTCACAACATGTTTCAGTTGTACTTGATCAAACAATGAATTATCAGAATAAAAATGAGTGATGGCACGAGGTTCCAGGAGTTTGGAATGAAGTGCCATCACTCATTTTTATTCTGATAATCCACCTTTTGCTGAGGCAATTTTATTTTACACTAGAATAAATGAGAAATTTTAAATTATTGAGAGAAATACAAATACAGTATGTCATCTCTGAAGCATATTTCTGAGGAAAAGTAGAACATTTTTTGAGTTGACTGCAGTGTGTTGGACTATTCAAGATGTAATCTGTGATTTTCTGATGAACTGAGATTCACATGCAATAACACAGAACACAGAAAAAGGAAACAGAAACCGAAAGGAGGAGCGTGTTGATCCTTCATAAATAAGAATAATTTTTAAAAATAGCAGTTTCATTTTTTTAGGATAAAAAAAATGATAAAAAAGTGAACATCAACTGGAACTGTTAAAATCTTCCTATTGATAGAGAATAATTAAAGATGGATGGATTGCGAATGGTGCCCCAGGTGAGAGAGAGCGAATGAGTTCCTCCTGACTATAAGTACTGTATGGAGTTAGGAAGTTTCACCGAGTGGCAGAACTGACCGAGGAAGGGAAAATGGACGGGAACCACGGAATTTTTTAAAGAATTTTTTAAAGGGAAAAGAGAGCTGCTGAGTGACATTCATTGATTCATTCATTCATTTGCTGAAATACTTAATCCTAAAAGGGACACAGGGAGGCTGGAGCCTATCTCGACTGACTGCAGATTAATATGGGGCATACCACTAACAGCTGGCCAGTTAATTACCGAGCCAACACAAATGCTCACCCTTAACCAGAGGCAATTTAGAATAGCCAATTCACCCAATGTGCATGTCGTTGAACTGTGGGAGGAAACCTATGTAGGCACGTGGAGAACATGCAAACTCACAGCAGAAATGTCAGGGCAAGAACCCAGGGCCCTCTTGCTATGAGGTGGATATGCTAACTGTGCAGATTAAGATGACGTTTTTTTTCTCTTTGATTATTCTTTGTGGCCAAGAATTAACTTCAGAAACATTTTTTATAAAATTCTGGCGGTGGGTGATATACGGCCCCTCAATTGTCGCTAGCTTTTTTTTGTTTTGTTTTGGGGTTTTTTTTGCTGAAAAAAAAAAAAAATCCAAATTTTCAGGTCCCGGAACAGAATGGTTTTCATTCCAGGGCCTCTGGAAAGGGCCATTTTTCAAGGGTCAAACTGCACTTTTAAAATAAATTAGCTTTTGAAATTGAAATATCTCAATGCTCCCACAACAGCCTGCCTTTATTTTGATAGATAGCGATCTGTGCTGGACGGAGCGCCGGGAAATTGTAAAATTTCGGTGGGCTAACAAGGGCGCCACCTGTAGGGGGCGCTGCGCACTCAAATTTTCACACTCGTTTCTGCAGGAGAGAACCCCACGAGTAAACCCAGCACCATATAACATGAGTGGTGTGGTGTTAACGCACTGGGTCCTTGAGGGTGAATGCTGTAGCGAGTGTAGTGAAGTTGCTTCGCCATTCTCGCTTCCAGCTGCAGCTGCCACCTGACCATGCCCTGGCACTCACCAACCAACCACCCACTGCCTTGTGGGTAGAGCCTTTTGAGGCAAAGGCTAAGAGAAGGACACTCTGACTCCAAACCACCTGGTGCCTTGCAGGTTATGCCTCTTCAGGCAAAGGCTAAGAGACGGCAAACTCTGAAGTAAAATCTACGCCACTGTCTTGTGGAAATTCTTCGGGAGCAGAGAAGGCTAAAGGAGTAAACCTGATCCAAATCCGGAGTGGAGCCCCTAAGGCAGTTGACTAACGCACTGTGTTACCTTCCGGCAGCTCCTGCAGCCAAGCTGTTGCCAAATGTATTGCTCTGCATTCCTTTGGAGTACAACAGTGAGGCCGAGAGGGGGGTCTTGGTGCCTGGGCATACCAAGTCCTCCATATTCCCTGCCCAGGCTTTTGCACCCCGGTGATGCCGCCCTGGTCTCCCATTCTCATGCTGGCCTCCAGAAGTTAGTTACCTGTTTGGAAGATGCCTGCAAAGAGTTTGGCCTTACAATCAGCCTAAACAAGACAGAGATTATGGGCCAGGGCGTCAGTGCAGTTCCCAGCATCAATATTGGTGACTACACCTTACAAGTGGTTGAGGGATTCACTTACCTGGGATCAACAGTCTCAAGCAGCCTGTCCCTTGACCCTGAGCTTAATAGGCGAATAGGGAAGGCTGCCACTACAATGGCCAGACTGTCCAAGAGAGTGTGTGAAAACAACAAGCTCACCATATCCACCAAGATGGCTGTATACAAAGCCTGTGTCCTGAGTACCCTGCTTTACGACAGTGAGAGCTGGACAACCTGCTCACACCAGGAGAATCGGCTAAACAGTTTCCATCTTCGTGGCCTGCGTAGTATCCTCCACATCTCCTGGACGGACCACATTACTAACACAGACGTCCTTAAGCAGGCCAGCCTCCCAAATATGCACGCACTCCTCTCGCAAAGACGCCTTCGGTGGCTCGGCCATGTCCACCGAATGCAGGATAGTCGCATCCCCAAAGACGTCCTATATGGAGAACTTGCTGAGGGTTCGAGGCCCACTGGACACCCAGCAATGCGTTTTAAAGATGTTTGCAAGCGTGACATGAAGAGTGCAGACATTGATACAAACATCTGGGAAATTACTGTGGCTGATTGGAATGCTTGGCGCCGTTCCATAATGAAAGGCAGCACAATAGTGGAAGTGAAGAGACCTCAAAAGTGGTCATAGAAAAGAGAGAAGGAAAGCTGGGAGTAGCATGCATCCAGCTGCAAGCCATCAGCCTTTGTATGCGTTAACTGCAACAGAGACTGCCACTCCAGAATTAGCTTGTATAGTCATAGACAGCACTGCTGCCCAACACCGAACTGGAGTAGAGTACCGAATAGTCTTCCGAGACAGAAGGAACCAATGAAATATCACGAGAAATGAATGTGGGCTGATGAGGGCGCAACAGTGTAGATGGTGCTACAGTTGGTCAGTTACTGCATTACAGGATGCGGGCCTCATCAGATTTGAATAAATTATTTTTTATCATATAGCCCTGTGTGTCTACTACTCAAGGTTGTAGTGGGTTTTAGATGAATTAACCCTTTTCTAACCATTACCTTGTGGTGTATCTTAAAAAAACAGACATGAATCAAAATGCTTTGATATTTTTTAGAATAAAAAAAACTCACACAAAAATATCAAATATTTTTGATAGTCCTAGAGACTTTTTTCTATCTTTCTATTTTTTCCAGCAAAAAAATTCAGACACATCTGAGGGAATCATATATATATATATATATATATATATATACATATATACATATATATATATATACATATATACATATATACATATACATATATACATATATATACATATATACATATATATACATATAAGGCCAAACAGAGGGCGTATGATGACTTGTATGATAGGTTGAACAGTAAGGAGGGAGAAAATGATCTATACAGGTTAGCACAGCAGAGAAATAGAGATGGGAAAGACGTGCAGCAAGTTAAGAGTGATAAAGGACGGAGAGGGAAATGTATTGACTGATGACAGAAGTGTGCTGGGAAGATGGAAAGAGTACTTTGAAGAGCTGATGAATGAGGAAAATGAGAGAGAAAAAAGAGTAGAAGGGGTGACCGTTGAGGAGCAGGAAGTAGCAAAGATTAGTAAGGGAGAAGTGAGGAGGGCATTGAAGAGGATGAAGAGTGGAAAGGCAGTTGGCCCTGATGACATACCAGTTGAGGTATGGAAGTGTCTAGGGGAGGTAGCAGTAGATTTTCTGACAAGAATATTCAACAAGGTCTTAGAAAGTGAGCAGATGCCAGAGGAATGGAGGAGAAGTGTGCTTGTGCCCATTTTTAAGAACAAGGGAGATGTACAGAGTTGTGGCAACTACAGAGGGATAAAGTTGATGAGCCATACAATGAAGCTATGGGAAAGAATAGTGGAAGCAAGACTAAGGGCAGAGGTCAGCATTTGTGAACAACAGTTTGGTTTCATGCCAAGAAAGAGCACCACAGATGCAGTGTTTGCTTTGAGGATGTTAATAGAGAAGTACAGAGAAGGTCAGAAGGAGCTGCATTGTGCCTTTGTGGATCTGGAGAAAACATATGACAGGGTGCCGAGAGAAGAACTGTGGTATTGTATGAGGAAGTCTGGAGTGACAGAGAAGTATGTTAGAGTGGTGCAGGACATGTATGAGAGATGTAAGACAGTGGTGAGGTGTGCTGTCGGTGTGACAGAAGAGTTCAAGGTGGTGGTGGGACTGCATCAAGGGTCAGCTCTCAGCCCCTTCTTGTTTGCTATGGTGATGGACAGGCTAACAGACGAGGTTAGACAAGAATCTCCATGGACTATGATGTTTGCAGATGACATCGTGATCTGTAGTGAGAGCAGAGACCAAGTGGAGGAAAATCTAGAGAGGTGGAGGTATGCCCTGGAAAGGAGGGGATTGAAGGTTAGCCTCAGTAAGACAGAATACATGTGTGTGAACGACAAGGACCCAAGAGGAACTTTGAGGTTACAGGGGGCAGAGATAAAGAAGGTGGAGGATTTTAAGTACTTCGGCTCAACAATCCAGAGCAATGGAGAGTGTGGAAAAGAGGTGAAGAAGCGCGTGCAGGCAGGTTGGAATGGATGGAGAAAAGTGTCCGGTGTGATGTGTGATAGGAGAGTATCGGAAAGAATGAAGGGAAAAGTGTACAAGACGGTGATGAGGCCAGCGATGTTGTATGGTTTAGAGACAGTGGCCCTGGGGAAAAGACAGGAGTCAGAGTTGGAGGTAGCAGAGATGAAAATGTTGAGGTTCTCTTTGGGAGTAACGAGGATGGATAGGATCAGAAATGAGTACATCAGAGGGAAAGCACATGTTAGATGTTTTGGAGACAAAGTCGGAGAGGCTAGATTGAGATGGTTTGGACATGTACAGAGGAGGGATAGTGAGTATATTGGTCGTAGGATGCTGAGGTTGGAACTACCAGGCAAAAGGCCCAGAGGAAGACCAAAGAGAAGATTTATGTATGCGGTGAAGGTGGACATGAAGGTCGTTGGAGTAAGAGTAGAAGATGCAGAGGATAGGGAGAGATGGAGGCAGATCATTTGCTGTGGCGACCCCTGAAGGGAACAGCTGAAAGGAAAAGAAGAAGAAGATATATACAGCATTTTAGCAGACTCTCTTATCCAGAGTAACTTACAGTTATCCTTTTATTTCCATATAACTGAGGGTTAAGGGCCCTGCTCAGGGGCCCAGCAGTGCTGACAGTAGATATTGAACCAGTAACCCCCGAATAGAAAACTGCCTGAATCTTATCAAAATTGGCTCTTAATTAACATGTTTGTATCTGGCGGTGGGGCAGCGGTGGCCCAGTGGTGCTGGATTACAGCTCCTAAGGTTGGGGGGGTTCAAGCCCCACTTTCAACGGTTGTCACTGCTGTCCCCCAGTGTAAACACTTAGCTACTGGTGGTGTGACACACATCAGCACACTGCATGGTGTAGGCAGCATAGTCGTCAGCGTGTTTCTACCCTGCGATGAGATGTCTAGGGTGCCCTTTGCCGAGTTGGCTGAGACTCTAATTTGGATTAAACGGTCTATTAAATGAATGAGTGAACTCGGGTCCTGATTAAGCTCAGAGAACAAAAACAGGTTCTGTTCAATGGGTCATGTGATTTTGTGCCATCCGGAGCGTCTTACGTCAATGGCCACGTGCTTATCACCCAAAAAATTCCGATTTGTTTATTTTATTTTATTTTTACATGGACAGCGTTACTTTTCCTCTCTGAAATGTAAGACCGTTCCTTTGCAGATGTGGAGAATTCACAGCACATATATTCATCACTGAGATTGAGTTCCACCGGTTTGTACACAGCCTTATAAAGGGTTTCGACGTCAGCGTTTCCTAGGGAGCCTCTGTAGGACACAGTGTGCGGTTTGAGACGCGGCCGGCGACCTGCCTCAGGGACGGAGGTTTCAGGAAGTGTCAAAGAATATTATTTCTAACAAAACACTCCAACCAACCATGGACAAACTCAGGCGTGTTTTAAATGGCCGTGAAGACGAGGAGCTTGGGCTTACGGCTCAGGTACACTGTCACACATGATATAATTACTGTAAAAGTAATGATAATATTAGCTAAGCTAGTTAGCATGCATCCTGCAAGGTGATCACTACTTCCTTTCAGCTCGTTATCGTAATTATTAAGCAAAGGCTGAGCAATTTGACCATGTAAGAACAACTGTTTCAATCTAAGGGAAAAAAATTAGAAGGTTTTAAATCCTGTTTCGGTTTGTTACTTTCGGGTCGAGTCTCAAATGAATCTTTGTGTAACCAGTAGTTCATTATGTAGCGTTCAGTCGTCGTTATGTACTCCCCTAATAAGTGTGCATATATAGGGAGTCAGGAGTCGTATGGGACACAGCTCTGAATGTTTATGCTAAAGTACAGTTAGCATGAGTTTGTTTATAATGCGACATGTAAAGTTGCACATGGTAAAACTTAAAGCTGTTTAATTAGAAAGAATGACTGATAATAAGATTGTATGTGTTTTTATAAGTGTTACATATGAAGGATATGAGCAATTAAAATAAATTGATAATTTTCACTACTATATATATATATATATATATATATATATATATATATATATATATATATATAAAAATGAGAATGATCTGCTAGTTGTACTACTAACTTCTAAGCTTATTTGAAATCTATATTCGTATTAACTACGTGTTTGTTCCACTAAATACTCCCTGCTCTCAGAGGATGGTGAATAAAAGGTAAGGTTCATCTTTGAGTTTTGGAAACCATAGTGAAAACAGTTTTATTATACAAGCTGACTTATTATCTGAGCCTTAGATCTGTAAAATCACAATCATCACCCATTCATCCTTTTGCTGAACTGCTGGAGTGATGACAGGGCACACCCTGACTGCACAGCTTGCCATGGCCAACACATACAGCCATTTACACTCACTTTCACACTCAAGGGCGGTTTTGGAACAGCTAGTTGGCCTAATGTGCATGTTTTGGGTCTGGGGAGGAAACCAGAGGTCCAGGGGGAAACCTTCGCTCACACTGAAATAACTTGGAACCTTTTACAGAAACACCTTCTCCAATCCTCAACCAGAACCTTCTTGCTCTGAGGTGGACATGCTAGCCACCATGCCACCTTTGTTCTCTCTGGGCGTGTGTAGATTCCCCTGGATATGAAATTCTTATTGATGATATTTCAGCATGAACTGTTTGAATTTCACCTTTAAAAGGATTAATTTTCTCGTACCCTCATGCTCTAAGGGGACAACAGTATGGGAGCCACCTTTTCCCCTTCATTGCATGCATCACCTATCTGTATGCAATAGTTTTACAGCAATGTGGTGTTTTCAAAAACCAATATGGGATAGACACTGATTGACCTCCCAATCTTGTTGTTGCATGCTCCTTTAATTATTCCCATGTTCATGGTGTTGGCTTTGCATGGTGTGTTTGTGTCCACTGTTGTATTTTGAAAGTGTTGTCGATTCTGCATAATGTACAAGTTTGAGTCCTGTGACTTTGCAGTAGTTATTAACTAATGGATTCTAACAGCTAAGGGCAAATTGGTGTTAATCTTTCACACTAAAAGGGAAAAAAAATCAAGAGCACCAAGAGAGTACAAACCTCTACCAAGCCTTATTACCATTATGAATTAAAATGTACAAAATGGAGATAATTGGAGGCTTCCTTGTCCAAAGCTCTACCCAGGGTAGAAATTCACACGTGGCTTTTTGTGTAATCCAGCTCAGAAAGAAAAACCCAAGCAAAGGGTAAAACATGTTATATGGTGGAGACTCGGGTAGGGGATGACCCAAACCTACTTTTTTTATCGTTATTTTAATTGCTATGTTGACTTCCAGAAATCAAGAAACGATTAACTTGCCACTGTCTTGCATCGATACAGGTATACCTCGGCGATAAGTCGCACACTCGTGGAAACTTGTCTACCTTGGCTTGGAAATCTGTCAGTTTTTGTGACATTGTGGTCTTCTCTCTGATAGAGAGGCAGTTGCATCGCATGAAGTGGTAACGCCCCCCCCCCCCGAGTTTATTTATATTCATCTCCTTGGCCACTACCTGGTCGTGGAGACGCAGCTGCACTGTTGACAAGCCCCTCCCTGAGGTATGTTGCTCAAGCACCCATGTGCGAGCTCATTCCTCTAGCTCTGGCCATCTAGCTTTTAGCCTGCGATTAGTTTTGTTTGTTTGTTTTTCTTCACTGCAGTAATAATGATCTCTGCTTTTCTCCAGTCCCTCAAGTTTCTCGTTCACTCCAAACTTTCTTTCTGCTGCTCAATTACCATTTTCTGCTGCATATTTCACTACTTGCAGCTTGTAATCCGCAGAATAGGATTTTCTTTTTGGGGACATTTCTTCAGTGGTACAGGATGAGTAGGTACTGGTACCCAAGCCTATAGTGCCCTCTTGCGGTTATGAGTGTAAAAATAAGAAACATGTGAAATTATGTCTTATTATTATGACAAACCGAATTATGGAATCGTTTCACATAAGTTGCTCTGGAATATGTAAACTCGGTTTAATACCTATGGTTGAGTACCAAGTTTCTTCTGTACATTTGGCAAGTATACCATTTTAATTTTAGTCAAGCTTTTGCTGTTGTTCCTTAAATGCCTTATCTTGTGTATTAATGCCATCTAAACATTTGTTGTCAATATGATTAAATAACATTTAAGCTACAGTTTCTCCAAGTATTTTTGTTTAAATCTCATGAATTATGTGTTGGCTATCCTTACAAATGTCTTGTTTGTAATGATACAAGTTGAAAGTGGTCCTTGAAAATGCAGTATTTGTTGGTTTTTAAAAAGTGCTTGAATTTTATCAAGCCTTGGCTGTATGAACACTGTAGTCTCAGTCAGCATTTTTTTATTTCCTACTGAAAGGAACTTTATTACATCCTGCCATTGTTTTGTTTTTTTTCTCCCTCTCAGGTCCTGGATGCCTCCACACTCAGTTATGGCACAAGGATCAAATGGTTCTTCATATGCTTTGTGGCTGGGATCTTGTGCTCCATACTGGTTGGTAGTCTTCCACTTTTATTTGATTGCAGGTTAGTACAGTGCTAAGGCGACATGGCAGCCAGAAACGAAGATGGTTTCAAATTCAACCACCAGTTTACTGCCACCTGATTCTCTAACACGATCAATGATGTGATCTTTCATTACTACTACATGCTGTTCATTTTCTTCCTCCATGTCTTGGCTCAGCTTTTTAGTGTGTAGGTTCTCTGTCTGTTAACATCAGTGAATCCGGAATGACTTCCGGTTCTATAAATGCTTTGGGCACCTCCGTGTTAACTGACATACTCTGAAAGCCCCGCCTGATCCAATCCCCTTCCTGTCCTCCATCTCGCATTATGGGAATGGCATGATCTGATTCAATCACTCTTTGTGTGGGGATAGTGAACATTATTCCAAATGGATAATGCTTAAATATTAATGATGGCTACACACGGTTTGTCCTTGTTTCCTGAGAGCGAACTACAAGTCATATCACGATTTTTTTTAGATGGTACAATAAATAATACTTTTTATTTTCTGAGTTTTATGTGTAGTATACTAAAAACATGCCCGTAAACAGTATTTATGCTCATCTTCCTTTGTAATGCTAAAAGTACACTGGAATCTCACCTTATGATGGTACCAACAAACGAAAAATCCAGGTTACGAAAAACATTTTCCTGAATTTTTTTGTCTCTAGATACGAAATGAGTTCACGTAACGAAAGCACCATCTCAAAAATTCAGACAATGCATGAGTTGCTCTCCCATTGACTATCTCCCAACATTCTGCCCCGCTGGCCTCCAATTGGCTATTCTGGAGCTGTATCTCCATAATATCCATGATCATTTTCATGTAAAGGACAGAGTTAGTGTTGTTTCATGAGTTTTTCAAGTGTGCTCATTGCAACTTTATTTTTTGGCTCAGGCTTTTAACCTTGCATAAACATTTGTAAGATTATAACTGTGCTAAGAAGCCATGGTCAACACGAAATAAGTACCTTAAAAGGTATGCTTTTATAACTTTTTTTTAAAGGGTTTTGGGGGTAGTATTGGGGGCCTTGGAATGAATCACGTGATTTACATGTAAAATGCGGTTCTACTTGTGAAAAATCCAGGTTACAAAACCACCTCTGGAACGGAATAATTTCGTATGGTGAGATTCCCCTGTGTACAAAAAAATGTAGAAATCTTGCTTGTCTTTTGATTTTTCTGTAAATGTCTAATACAGGGTGACCCAATAACCTCACACATTTTCAAGCCTAATATGGGGGGGTGAAGATAAGCCAGATGATTAATTTGAGTAAATCTGGGGTCTCCAATCTTATCCACAAAGGGCCGGTGTGGGTGCAGGTTTTCACTTCAACCAAACAGTAGCCACGCCTTCCACCTGTTTCAATCACTGATCATCAAAAGAAAAGGAAAAAAACTAGCTTGGACATTACTGTTTCAATTCTGAAGTGGGGCCATCTTGGTTCCACTCCAGAGTTGAATGTGGGATCTAGTGGGTTTTTCCCCCCCTTATGATGACTGGTGATTGAAACAGGTGTGGCTACTGTTTGGTTGAAGTGAAAACCTGCACCCACACCGGCCCTTTGTGGATAAGATTGGAGACCCCTGGTGCAAAATGATTGTCTTTTTGCTGTTTCCTGTCCCACATACCTTCAAATGTGGTAAGGGTTTTTATTTTGTTTTGTTTTGCTTTTCCCTTTTGGGTCATCTGGGGGTTTTTTAGGGTCACCCTGTATATCAGGACTATTCCGTTAACTTGTAATGGGGGACTGGATCATGAAGAGAATCCCAAATGATGGGCTGAAGAAATGCAAAAGTAACATCGAGGTGCACATGGTGTATTTAGTAAAGGTCTAATAAAATTAGTGTGTTGTATTGGATTAAGTCCTGCAGGCCGAAGGCCTTTCTCCATTCAAATAAAAACAAATGCCACATCAGGTCATTAATCCAGGTGAATGGCAAAGCAACTCCATTGTGGCTTCCTCTGTAAATCTGGCTTTGATCTCGAAAGATGCTGCCTGACTTTCTCTTGAGGTGTACAAAGAATATACTTATCTGATTTAATGTGAAGTAAAATCTATCAATGTGTGTTGGACTTGGCTAACATTTAGACAAGTATCTCTGTAGTGAGTTCGATTCCAGGCCTGGTCGCTTCTGTGCGGAGTGTGCATGTTCTTCCCGTGCTTGTGTGGGGTTCCTCTGGGTACTCTGGTTTCCTCCGACAGTCCAAAAACATGCACTGCGAGTTAATTGGCTGTTCCAAATTGCCCGTAGGTGTGAGTGAGTCTGTATGTGGCCTGATGAACCATACGGTAGATCATTGTGATCACAGCCATGGCAATCCCTGTATGAGCATCTTTTCAAGCTTCAGGGATCGACGTCCATTCCTCATGATTGGATGTAGACGTGGAGAGATGTAGTCATGACATCCTACCACCCATGTGTCTGCAAAGTTTTTTTTGAAAAAGTACCAGTGCTTTCAAACATGAGGCTCAAGCCTGGAACAGAAATGTTGAGATGGACAAGCTTTTAAAGTACAGACGCTCCCTGACTTATATTTATTCGTTTTACTAATTTTTTGATTATATCTTTTTTTTTTTTTTTTTTTTTTTTTTTATCAAATTTTGAGTTTAGCATGCTCTCTGTGGTATAAGACATAACTATGTAGTACGCTGACGTAATGACGCTGCATCCATTGTTTACAAACGACAAGACTGAACGTGCCCCCAGTGTGTTACCCTTGTGTTAAGACGTCATCTCTGTGATCTTTGTGTTTACACTGTTTTGGGACTTTTGTAACCCTAAGCAAATATGGTTGGTCAGAAGCGTAAGCCTACTAGTGATGGTGGTAATCAGAAAAAGATGGCTGTTATCAAGAAAATCGATGCTAGTGAAAAACTTGTGAATGTTGCACGTTTCTTCCAGACGTCTCCGTCGACCATCGCACCATTTACAAGCAGAAAGATTGCATCATAGAGAATGTTAAAGGTTATATTTGATTAAGATTTATCTATTTGAAATTATTTTGCTTGAATTTAATTTATTTGAAATTAATATTTGATATTTTATAGATGTTTATAATTGATTTAGGGCTGTTTTATGAGATACGGTAATGGTATTTATGGATGTATAGTACAGAATGAACGTTATACGTCACTGGAACATACTCTAACAACTTGGGGGGGGGGGGTCACCTTGTGTTCGGCCGTCCGGAACCAAACAAAAACGTAGGTCGGGGAGCGTCTGTAACCGCTGATCTGTTTTTTTGAAACATTTATGCATGCACCTCTTTCTCACTAATTGATGGTAGGTACTTACTGTACAACAACCAACCCCCCCCCCCCCCCCATTACACACACATACACACACGTACACAAACAAACTTGAGTTTCAACCCAAAACAAGTGACTTGTGAAAGAGCTATAAGTAAAGATCCCACCCAGAAACTCAATCTACAGTTGGTTTGGGCATACTGAGCAGAGAGCTGATATCTCACACCATGTTAACCACCCTGCTGTGTGAGCTCTCACAAGAACATGCAACACTATCCATCAGCTCCTGGTTTTCTGAAACGGAAGTAAATTACCCCATTAAACAGGTCACGAAGTATTATAAAAATAATATTAATAATACTAACACTGTGTCAAATCCAGTTAGTATTGATGTAGTTTTTATATCAACGGTGTTGTGTGTGTGTGTGTGTGTTTTTAAATCTGAGTTTTATGGGTTTTGATTTTATTTAATTTCAACATTTTACAAATAATACTCATAGTGCAATATATTCAGTCAATAACAATTTATACCATACAATAGTTTATAATGTTTGGGTTTTTTTATGCCATTTAAGAAACCCAACGTTATTTGTATAATGCACGCACCAATATATTACTAATAAATATACAGTACTAAAGTCTAAACGCCATCTACTGGTTAAAAGGATCCTGAACTTTGTAAGACTGATACTGGTGTAGAGTCAAATGCTTGGTACTTCTCTGTTCATTACTTTTTTTTTTTCATACCTTCTGATCGGAAGTCGGTGAACCACATAACCCCCAGGCCTCACCCTTGCTTAAGAGACTGAAACTGGTCTCACTTTCAAATCCATGCCTATTTGAGAGGGGCAGTGATGGCCTGGTGGTAAGATGCTGGATTACTGATCCCAAGCTGGGGGTTCAAATCCCCCATCAATGGGCTGTCTCTGCAGCCCCGTAACCCCAGTGGGGCTAAATGTATTATCCAAGGCTGGCCATGTTTCTCATTTTCTATGTTGAGAGGACATAAAAGAACCATTGCTGATTTGTCTAGAGGCTGCATAGGCCACTCAAGTGATATCCGTGTGTTTCTGCCCTGGCGTGCCATCCAGGATGTACTCTGTCCTTGCCCAGAGATAGGACTCGTATGTTTTCCCACCTTATTTCCATAACTTTTGTTGCATATGTTCAACTTGAAATAAACCTAATAGTAAATCTGATAAATGAGAACGAAACAGGCATTTGTTGATGCGCTTCTTGTAAAATAATAGTGCCCAATCGTGCTCCTGGAGATCGACCTTCCTGAAAACCTTCTCCCTACATGGTCAATGTGACTGATCTAATCAAATCCTAAGTTTTTGTTTCAAGGTCTTCAACCTTAATTGGATTGTCAGGTAGGGATGACCAGGGTTGATGTGAAGGTTTTCAGGAAGGTGGATCCCCAGGTATGGGATTGGGCACCCCTGTTGTAAGGAGTGTCCAGTTCCAGAATTGTATCAAAGTTCATGTTTTGAAAAATGACACCACTAGGTGGCAGCATGTCTCCAAATTCACTAACTTATCAATTCAAGAGATCTACTGAAGGAATTTTGTTCTGTAGTATTTCATATCGGAATAATCAATTTGTGTTTTTGGCTTGGTTTTCAAACTTTTTTTTTTTTTTTTTTGCTGCAATGGTACCTGGAGTTTTCAAATAACATTTTTAATATAGAATGATGTAAAATATATAAAATAACCCTTTTTCTTTCTTGCTTAAACAGGGCACTGCGCTACTCTTTGTAAGAAATGGATTAAAGCTGTTTGCAGTGTTTTACACCTTAGGAAACATTTCTGCTCTATCTAGGTAAGTTTTATCTTTAAACTTTACACGGAATCTTTCTGACCATGTCCTTTTGTCTCAAGCTGAGCTCAAGTGTAATTTTGAACTGATTTAATGTGTCAGGACTTTTTAAATAGAGCAACCACGATACAGCACTACATTAGCATCAGCAGGTTTCATTACATACTTTGTGTGTAGAATTGAAACGTCCTCATGGTGGCCCTCTTGGCTGTTGCTGATGGAGGCTTTAATCATTAATGCACTTCTTTTACCTGACTAAACCCATGTGCTTTTGTCTGTTGTTGATCCACTTGGATTGTTAAAGTTACGCAAATGTGCTATTGTGTGCTAACGTAGGCCAAACTCATCTCCATGGAAACCCTGTCCTTTTGAAAGGAAAAAAGGCCACTCAGTAGTATGTGATCTCTGCCCTCAAACACCGGCATGTCTTTATACGACCTGGAGAAGCCTCATACATTCTGTCACCTGTGTGTGTGTGTTAAATAATCCTCTATACCTAAAACAACCAACACCAGTCTTCCCACAGCCATTTCTTCTGATTGGTCATGTACTCTGTAATAAAACTATGTGGAATGTATATACTGTTGTACTTCCGCTTGAACTTTCCACCAGAGTTATGCAATGTATTAATTTCATGCAGTGTTGGTGTCCTTTCACGAGAAAGCAGCAAGAACAATCACCCACCCACATGGACACAGTGAGCTGGCGCCCCCTTGGTTATGTGAAAATTAAGACCCAGGCTTCCAATTTTTTTTTGTGTGTATTTTGGGGTTGCAGTGAGATGTGGGACATTTGTTCTGCTCAGCACCACACAATCAGGTCTGTCTGGTTTTCTTAAATAACTGGACCATAGCTCCAGCTTTTTTTTTTTTTAAACCGCTACTCATAAAAGCAACATCAAAACAAAGTGACTTCCCCTCGTTTGCATTTGAAATAAATCTGATCCCAGTTGAGTTGGTACGTCCCTCCGCTCATCTGAATTCTTTTTAAGGCACAAGTTCAGACAGCATGTCTTTTCTTACAGCACTGCTTGGCTCGACACACACACACCCCATGACCCAAGCTGGGATACTGCACCAGTCTGTAGTGACCGCACTTCACAATCAGTCACACAAGAACCAGGCAGAGGCTTAATTATTAACTGAAGTCACGGTGCATGAAAACACCCTTTGAAATTCCCTGGCATCTTTATGTGGGGCATCTTGGTGGTTGTTGGTGCTCTCTGAAATAAATAACGATCCACGGTGCTGAGGGATCATTTTATATCTCAAGCGTGTATATTACGGAATAAGAGATTATAATTTGGGTATAAAATGGTTGGGCTCAATCAAACATGAATTTCCATTGTTGACCTTTTTTAAAGTATCTTGTAGAGGTTTAAAGCTGTATTGTGGTGTTTCCCCTGAAATGGATACCATGCATACAAATGGCACACTAGGGTTGTACCCGGTCATTATCGTACAGTTTGTGGTTCATGCTGCAGTGGTTAGAATGTCTGCCTCACAGCAAGAAGGTCCTGGGTTTGAGTCTCGGGTGTTGACGTTTTAGTTTGCATGTTGTGGGGGTTTCCTCCTACAGGCCAAAGATACTGTATGCCCATTGGGCTGAATGTCTGTTTCAAATTAACCCTTGGTTTGAGTGTCTATGTAAATGGTTATACTGTATGTGTTGGCCCTGGGATAATCTGGTGAGCTATTCAGGTTGTATCCTTCCTTCACCCAGAGTTGGCTGAGCTAGGCTCCAAGCTAAGACATTAGATAAACCGGGTTGTTTGATATTTCAGAGTATTCACTGCATCAGATCATGTAACCTTCCATTCACCTATGAAGCCAGTAGATGAGCCAATCATCATGGAGTGATGGACAAATGTGGATGCATGTTTGGGTGTATGCACTGTCTGTAAGCCAAGCCCCCTGTCTTCTCGAATGTTGAGGATGATGTCTTGGGTCTGGTTGTATAAATGCTTGCTTCTAATTATGATGCATGTGACTTGACTGCAGCTCAGGCATTAGCTGTTCCTGAATCTAATATATGCCTCAGTTAGTACGTTTAACAAACGCACTTTAGAGCCCCTCTGCCCTCGCGGGACTTGACTTGTACTGGTCATGTCGGGAGAGGGAAAGGTAGAAGGAATCTCCGTGTTCTTTAATTCAATTTTGGACTCGTAATTCAATACGAGTCCCTGTGCAGTTTACTTCAATTACCCATGACGTGGGTGGGTTGTTAGCAAGGGTCTGGGTCTACACTAGGAATGAGTGCGATCTGGTGTTTAAAGGTCGAATAAACCTAATTTGCGTATTATATTAAAAGTAATTAAACCATTAACATGAAGCCGAAGTCATCCTTCCACTAGCTGCTAGCCACCCTATTTCAAATAAACATCTAGTCATTTATCACCCAACAAAGCTTGCATGCTAGCTTGTTGCCGTTACGTGTCCTCAAATGATACAAGTGAATAAAGGAAAAGAGGATGAATGCCTAAATTAATCATTTTGCCATGCAGATTTCATGGTTGCCCTTTTAGAATAGATGCTCAGTGATTATTCCGCCCTTACTTACCTTTAAATTGAGTGACGTGACTCTCAGGACCCCGGATCTAGGTCAGTGTGTATCAGTACCGACATCATTTTCAAAATTAAAGACCGTGTTGATAAGATACTTATGTGGACAAATATCAGATTTTTTTTTCAATCCTTGTGGAACTGATCTATTGCTGTATGACTCCGCCCCATCAACAGATCACAAAGTCTGATGGGGGGGAGGAGTGACAAATCATATGCTAAGCTCTTCATGACAACCAAATCTTAACTTGGCTGGATGTCTATCGGAGTTTTTGGGCTGACTTGTTAGGTGGCACATCCCACCACCGTCATTCGAACACTAGCTGAATGAATGTAAAAGGTGAAGTCCGTTGGGCTTTTACACCAGAGCCTAGTGGCTCATCAGCCTGGTGCTTATCCCCGGTTTTTGTAGCATGAAGCAACCAGGAGTACAACTCCCCCTGGATGGGATGCTAGTCCATCGCTGGTTACCTTCCCAGTACAGTCAGCCCTCTACTTACGAAAAGCTCTGAATACGAAAAATCCAGGTTACGGAGAACATTTTTCGTCCTCTTTTTACAAAAATAATCTCTTTATGAAAAGTGTCAGACGCGCCATTCAAACAATGTGCGAGTTGCTCTCTCATTGGCTGTCTCCCAACATCCTGCCCCGCTGGCCTCCCATTGGCCAGGAGGAAGCTGAACTGTACCCATGCTTCCTGTTCGTCACACGCGTGAAGGAGAGTTGAACAGGACTGTTGGCTTGTGAGATTGATCATTGCAGCGTTATATTTTATTATCCATCATGGACCCCAAGAAAGTGATTCCTGGTGACACAGAAAAGAAGCAGGCTCCGTTATCAATCGAAGTGAAGCAGGAGATAATAAATATGAAAGTTGGATGCGGTTGACCGAAATCGCAAAGGAGTATGGCTGAAACCCCTCTACAATTGGGGAAGATATTGAAGCAGAAGGAGGTATGAAAAGTGGCGATACAGTGACTGAGGCAATTATTTTGGAAAAAGCAACCACCATATTTAAGGATCTCGTGAAGGAGGGTGGGGGTGAGGGTTCTTCAGACCAGCAACCCCCGGACTTTAAAGCGTCACATGGGTAGTTCGAGAGTTTTTTTTTTTTTTAAAGGGTAACTTTTTCTTTCTTTTAACACACACTTCATACAAAATTGGTGTGCTTTTTTTTTTTTTTTTTTTTTTTTCTTTTTAAAAAGGGTTTATGGGGTAGTCTTGGGAGCCTTGGAACGAATCACGCATTTTACATGTAAAATGCACTTCTACTTACGAAAACGCCAGTTTACAAAAAAGGCTCTGGAACGGATTAATTTCACTGGTACCCATTTATACTGCTGGGTGAACAGAGGCACACTTGTGGTTACGACCTTGCCCTGGTCGTCTGAGCACAGTGGGGGGTCTAACTGGGATTCGAGCACACGACCTCCTGATTATGAGCCCAGCACCCTAACCACTACACCACCGGCCCCACTGAATGAATGTATTTTGGCAGAAATGTCTTCAAGATGGTGATAATCAGTGCCTGGGTGCATTGACACATGTGATGGCACATCTTCCTTTACATTGTGTTTGTGTTTCTATGTATGATTACGTGTATTATCATACCATCAGCTTTTTTTTTTTTTTTTTTTTTTTTTTAAATAAACAATTTGTCTGTGTATCTGCTGTTTCCAGCACGTGTTTCCTGATGGGTCCATTGAAACAGCTGAAGCGCATGTTTGAGCCGACCAGACTCATAGCCACCTGTGTGATGCTGGTAAGGTTCAAACTAAGTGTCTGACTTGCACAACCGGAGTGTTTTTCTAACCTCGTGACTCGGCGGTGGTTTGCCTGTAAAACGGTGACCTCAACAGCACTTTGACCCAGAATGATCCCTGAAGAGAATCAGACAAAAAGGCAATTATAGGAGCTTAAACCAACTTGACACCAAGACCCAGTCATTTAAATCCCAGTAAAGCCCCAGTGTTCAGTATAATGAGATTTTGAGTTCTATTGTTTACCTCCTCTCTACACATATTCATTCGGCTCAGCAGCTAGACACAAAAATATGACTATAAATATGAACTGCGACAGTTCAACCACGCAGCGTTTAATGTTTCGGTAACTTGCTTGTTTAATGTAAAATTTTCCATGTATTGGGTCATAATGTATTCTCAGACCAGACTGAGCTTACTGATTAACGGCAGAGAGTGAGGTCATGCAAAACACTCGCAATAAAGCTGCATTCATGTAACGGTGTTCAATAAATTGACCCAAAAAATACAATATGAAGCCATAAACGTAAGTATTAACTTGTTGAGGGTTTTTGCATTTTATGTTTAAGTACAGAGGTGCTGTAAATAATGGCATTAGTGTTTTAATTAGTTTTGTTCTGTTACCTAAAGCGTTATGGTTTTATTCCTCCCCAGCTGTGCCTTGTCCTGACTCTGTGTGCAGCATTATGGGTAAGCAGCTTTGTGTACATTGAAGTCAGTCAGGTTCTTTTTAAAACTGATTGTGAAATGTAAAAACTCTTTAAATTCCATTCCCAACTGGCGCATGGACGAGGTACGCAACCAACAACCATCTGCAACAAGGAGTCTGTGGGAACCAATTAATCGAGCACCTCCCTGTCACTCACAGCGATCACCAACCAATTATGCATGTGTGTGGGCACGTTCGTACAGAGGCGCTGATGAGGGGGGTCCATCAGAGTGTGTTAGAATACACCAGTTGTTTTAAAGATGCAGCATGCCGTGTCACAGGTGGTGGTCATGATATGTGATGGAAAGGGAATACATAACACACTCGCACCTAGGGGCAATTTGGAACTACCAATCAGCCTTCTGTGCATGGTTTTTGGACTGTGGGAGGAAACCGGATTACCCGGAGGAAACCCAAGCATACAAATATAATATGTATAGTAAAATTCCATTTTAAAATTGATGCAGCCCAGAGTATGAGGTAAAATTGTTTAAATACAAGGCTTAAAATATTGTTTACTTGGTTTTACCAGTTGCATTTGATTGTTTTTGTTTGTTTTTTTTCCCTCCTCATAGTGGGGCAAAAAGGGACTTGCTATCATCTTCTGCATTTTACAGTTCCTAGCTATGACATGGTAAGTACAATATTTATTAATTCCCTCAATATGAAAAAGTCTTCTGAAAATGTCCAGGTTGTCATGAGTTGCTTCAGCATCTAATCTGAGCCTCAATTCAGTTGAAAATGTGTTGAATTGCACATTCTATCTTTAGTGGTAGATTATTATTCTATTCAATTCTCTTCTGAATATGGTCTGTTTGTAGGTGTACTTTTTTTTTTTTTTTTTTTTTTTTTTTTTAAGCTGTTTGTGACCTGAGCCTTTACAATCCGGTTAGTGAGTAAAGTCATGATCACCCACAGCACGAAATCAACCTGGCACTGACTTCCGTTTGTGTCTGGACCACTGCCACCTGCAAGCTCCTGTGATTAACTGTGCCTGATCTGGTTTTAATTAAACCAGGCAGGTTGCTATTAACTGCACGCTGTGTATGATCAAGTAAACGGAACTAAAAATATCCAAAGTGAGGAAGTGGCGAGATAAAGTCCAAAACACAAAAATAATGGGTCATATTTGTGGTGCTGTTCCAAACCATAATATAGAGTCAGAGCCATAACTTTAACACCACCTGACTGGTCTGCATTAATGTAGCTTCAGACGCAGGAAATTTCATTGCACCGTGTTCTGGATCCGTTCCTCATAGCCAGCATTAACAGGTTCAGCTGTTTGGGTTCCAGACCAGACATACTACCGTTCATGTCCCATGGCTTAGGCAGCCATAATGTTTTGAATATTACGACTGATCGGTGTAAATATGACACGTATCCTTGAGATCCTTTTCCTTTCGGCTGTTCCTTTCAGGGGTCGCCACAGCGAATCATCTGCCTCTTCTTTTACACCAACTTCCTTCATGTCCTTCATTCAGCGGCGTCAACTCTTTTCTCCAACCAGCCTGCACACGCTTCACCTCTTTTCCACACTTTCCATTGCTCTGGATTGTTGAGCTTAAGTACTTAAAATCCTACACCTTCCTTATCTCTGCTTCCTGTAACCTCATCGTTCCTGTTGGGTCCTTGTCATTCATACACATGTATTCTGTCTTACTGAGGCTAACCTTCATTCCCCTCCTTTCCAGGGCATACCTCCACCTCTCTAGGTTTTCCTGCACTTGTTCTCTGCTCTCACTGCAGATCACAATGTCATCTGCTAACATCATAGTCCATGGGGAATCTTGTCTAACCTCGTCTGTCAGCCTGGCCATCACCATAGTGAACAAGAAAGGGCTCAGAGCTGACCCTTGATGCAGTCCCACCTCCACCTTGAACTCTTCCGTCACACCGACAGCACACCTCACCACTGTCTTACATCTCTCATACATGTCCTGCACCACTCTAACATACTTCTGTGCCACTCCAGACTTCCTCATACAATACCACAGTTCTTCTCTCGGCACCTTGTCGTATGCTTTCTCCAGATCCACAAAGGCACAATGCAGCTCCTTCTGACCTCTTTTCCTTTCGGCTGCTCCCTTCAGGGGTCGCCACAGCAAATCATCTGCCTCCATCTCACCCTGTCCTCTGCATCTTCTTTTTTGACTCTAACGACCTTCATGTCTTCCTTCACCACATCCATAAATCTCTTTGGTCTTCCTCTAGGCCTTCTGCCTGGTAGTTCCAACCTCAGCATCCTACTGCCAATATACTCACTATCCCTCCTCTGTACATGTCCAAACCATCTCAATCTAGCCTCTGTGACTTTGTCTCCAAAACATCTTACATGGGCTGTCCCTCTGATATACTAATTTCTGATCCTATCCATCCTCGTTACGCCCAAAGAGAACCTCAACATTTTCATCTCGGCTACCTCCAGCTCTGCCTCCTGTCTTTTCCTCGGCGCCACTGTTTCTAAGCCATACAACATCGCTGGCCTCACCACCATCTTGTACACTTTTCCTTTCATTCTTACTGACACTCTATTGCACATCACACCAGATACTTTTCTCCAACCATTCCAGCCTGCCTACACATGCTTCTTCACCTCTTTTCCACACTCTCCATTGCTCTGGATTGTTGAGCCTAAGTACTTAATATCCTCCACCTTCGTTATCTCTGTTCCCTGTAACATCACCATTCCTCCTGAATCCTTCTCATTCACACACGTATTTTGATTTTCTGAGGCTAACCTTCACTCCCCTCCTTTCCAGGGCATACCGCCACCTCTCTAGATTTTCCTGCACTTGTTCTCTGCTCTCACTACAGATCACAATGTCATCTGCAAACATCATAGTCCATGGAGATTCTTGTCTCACCTCGTCTGTCAGCCTGTCCATCACCATAGCAAACAAGAAGGGGCTCAGAGCTGACCCTTGATGCAGTCCCACCTTGAATTCGTCAGTCACGCCGACAACACACCTCACCACTGTCTTGCATCTCTCATACATGTCCTGCACCACTCTAACATACTTCTCTGCCACTCCAGACTTCCTCATGCAATACCACGGGTCTTCTCTTGGCACCCTGTCATATGCTTTTTCCAGATCCACAAAGGCACAATGCAGCTCCATCTGATCTTCTCTGTACTTCTCTATTAACATCCTCAAAGCAAACACTGCATCTGTGGTGCTCTTTCTTGGCATGAAACCAAACTGTTGTTCACAAATGCTGACATCGGCCCCTAGTCTAGCTTCCACTATTCTTTCCCATAACTTCATCGTATGGCTCATCAACTTTAT
This sequence comes from Plotosus lineatus, assembly GCA_024760905.1. NCBI lineage: Eukaryota > Metazoa > Chordata > Actinopteri > Siluriformes > Plotosidae > Plotosus > Plotosus lineatus. The sequence goes on along the minus strand of CM045736.1, from coordinate 9,844,307 downwards.
CCCTCTGTAGTTGCCGCAAGTCTGCACGTCTCCCTTGTTCTTTAAAATGGGCACCAGCACACTTCTCCTCCACTCCTCCGGCATCTGCTCACTCTCTAGGACCTTGTTGAATATTCTTGTCAGAAAATCTACTACCGCTCCTAGACACTTCCATACCTCCACAGGTATGTCATCAGGACCAAGTGCCTTTCCATTCTTCATCCTCTTAAATGCCCTCCTCACTTCACCCTTACTGATCTTTGCTACATCCTGCTCCTCAATGGTCACCTCTTCTACTCCTTTTTTCCCCCCTCATTTTCCTCATTCATCAGCTCTTCAAAGTACTCTTTCCATCTTCCCAGCACACTTCTGTCATCAGTCAATACAGTTCCCTCTCTATCCTTTCAGTCTAACTTGCTGCACATCCTTCCCATCTCTCTTTGCTGTGCCCACCTGTATAGATCATTTTTTTCCCTCCTTACTGTCCAACCTATCATACAAGTCATCATACGCCCTCTGTTTGGCCTTAGCCACTGCTACTTTCGCCTTACATGGTGTCTCCCTGTACTCCTGTTTACTCTCTTCGGTCCTCTCGGTGTCCCACTTCTTAGCTAGCCTCTTTTGTACACACTCCTCATTCCACCACCAAGTTTCCTTGTGTCATCTGGAAGGAGAGGAGATATTTCCACCACTTTGTCTTCTGCTCTGCCTTTGCCTTCACCTTCCTCACCATCAGTGTCATCCTGCACACCACCATCCTATGCTGTTTGGCAACACTCTCACCCACTACTACTTTGCAGTCACTGACTTCCTTCAAATTACATCGCCTACACAAGATGTAGTCTACCTCCACTTTTATAAGTCACCATATGCTCCTGTCTCTTCTGGAAGAAAGTATTCACCACAGCCATTTCCATCCTTTTTGCAAAATCTATCAACATCTGTCCTTCTGCGTTCCTGTCCTGGATACCAAACCTGCCCATCACTTCCTCGTCCCCTGTTTCCTGCACCAACATGTCCATTGAAGTCTGCCCCAATGACCATTCTTTACCCTCTGGGGGTATTCTGCATCACTTAATCTCTTCTAGCTCACATCCTGCCTGTGGGGCATAAGCACTAGCAACATTGACCATCACGCCTTCAATTTCTAACTTGAGACTAATCAGTGTCTGACACTCTTTTCACTTCTAGAACATTTTTGACAAACTCCTCCTTCAAGATGATCCCTACTCCATTACTCTTCCCATCCACACCATGATAAAGCAGCTTAAACCCTGCTCCTAAGCTTTTAGCCTTGCTACCTTTCCACTTGGTCTCCTGAACACACAGTATGTCTGCCTTCCTCCTCTGCATCATTTCAGCCAGCTCTCGACCTTTTCCTGTCATAGTTCAAACATTCAAAGTCCCTACTTTCAGCCCTAGACTCATGCCTTTCCTCTTCTCTCTGTGCCTACGGACACGCCTCCCGCCTCTCCGTCTTTGACCAACAGTAGACTGATGGCAGTCGTTGTTAACCTGGGCCTCGACCGATTTTTTTTTTTTTTTTTTTTTTTTTTTTTTTTAAATTTGCCATGTGTTTTACGCCGGATGCCCTTCCTGACACAACCCTCTGCATTTATCCGGGCTTGGGACCGGCTTGAGGGAGAGACACTGGCCTGTGCCCCTCTCTTCTGGCTGCATTCACGTATTCTTGAGCCCGAATTCCCAAAATTCTTGAACAATAGGAAGCTACACCAATGAAATTGGGGAAAATTTTGTGTAAAGGGTAAACTAAGCAAAGGGAAATAAAGAGGTAGCAATGCAAATCTGCTGATGCAAATTATTTGGAGGAATAATGTAGGTAGGACTGGTCCTCATCGTCCTGTGTACGTGCTGTTTCATTCGCTGGTGGTAACTTTGGTGCAGGTGGGAGGCGCTAATATTGTCCCCGCTAAACTGAGCTGCTCTTCAACTACAAAATAAAGCCAATAGCTCTGTTAACATGTCCTGACCCTTTCTACTGGCTGGAGTCGCACCACAGACTACTGGAGCATGAGAGACAAATGACTAACTTTTATTTGCATTCCTCGCTGTGTGTGTGCGTGCGCGAGTGGAGGTTTTCACACACGTCACTGGTCCAGACTTTATTGCCAGTGTAACTGTCATCAGCACTCTTCCTCCACATCCTGAGTCATATCGGGCAAGCCGACAAGTGCCATCACCCTGGCAACTGCTCGTTTCGTACACACACATGCTCATTGTGCCAACACAACCCTCGCGCTCGACTAGAGAGAAACCATTTCTAATATCAAATGTTCCTTAACATAGGAGGTGCGGTACAAGTCTGAAGTCGGCTCAAGCGTGGAAATAAGATTCCATACATGCCTGGATAGCACAAGCAGTTAATACACAATCTATCATGCACTGTATTAGATAGGAGTTCAGCAGTTATTCGTAAATATTTCTGTTCATAGTCTCCGGAAAAGTTCTGTTGTGATCTTGTATGATTGTTGTATTTGGTAAGTCTGAAACTTAATGTATTACTAAAATATAAATTTTCACTTAAATATAACTGCAATTTTTATATACAAACAAGGACCTAATCAGTCATGAATTGATGGAAATGGGGTGGAATTATTCTTCTTCCCACTCCTTTTCAAATGTGATGCTGTTAACGATTTCATTTTATTCATACCTTCCTGTGTTTTTCAGTTTATTTTTCACTTTTCTTGAACCACTTCCATCTTAATTAAGGTCACGGAGAGGCTGGCCTCGATCATTTATCATTATTCGTACTGTATATTAACATTGTTACTTTCCTTACTTTTTTTTTTTTGAGGCATTTTATTTCATTATCCAAATTTGTCATTGTTTGTACAATCTGTAAGCACAGTTTACCGACTACCATTTTTATATACGTCAAACTAAACATTCATTCATTATACCACGCCCACTGGACATATGCAATCTTGTGTTCTGATTGGCTCCTCTCATAAGGATATTAGTCCATAAGTACAGTGATCCCGCGCTACTTCATGCTTCGGTGCATTGCGGGCTTTTCAAAAATCTTCAATCCTACTTCGTGGAAATCGGCGGTCGCGGGGGGGATGTCTTGATCCCTATTAACTATGGAAAGTGAGGGATCCCTGTATCTACCATTTTTTTTGTAGCAAGCAGCAAAAATTTTCCAAACCTACACCACAAAAATGTATTTGATTGTAAAGACATGATTTATTTTGATAAATTTTCACCAAAGAAACTGTTGTGGTCAGTTTATTGGATTGTTGGTTTATTTAGGCAAATAATTGTGAATTTGAATAAAATGTTAGAAATGCTGTATTTCTGTCTAATACTGACTATATAATTTATTCCATGATATGGAATTGTATGCGACTTGATGGCTGACTCGGTGCTCTGTGATCGTTGGCATGTGTTCTTGATTTTATAGAATCACTGTTCAGTATTTTTGTTTTAAGTTTCAGTTGAATCCACTCAGTCCCTGCAGTGATCATAAATCAACTTTCACATCTGTATCTCATGGACATTTTCTAGTGAAATGTCTGAGAATCCCGGTGCTATGCTGCTTGTGAGGTTCGGTCTGGTTCGTTTTATTGTTCAGACTGTTACCTTTTACGTCATCCTGTTGTATTTGAAAGTTTTGTAATAAATTATCAACTACTCAACACTGGGTTACCTTATTTATGATGATGATGAAATGGATTGTCCAAGGTCCAGGAATGTGCAGAATCTTTTAATGTTGTAGTGAAGAAAAGATGCATCACTCTTCACCCCGCTCTTTTTTTTTTTTTTTAGGTACAGCATCTCCTACATTCCTTTTGCTCGGTAAGCTAAAACAATGAAACTATTACACTCACTTGTATTGTTGTATGTATTAATATTTTTTTTAGGGTTTTTGTTGGTTGGTTGGGCTGGACTGTATTAATTCTATAAGGAAAGCTATGTTCTCAGCATTTCACTCTTCCAAATTGAGCATGTTCACTCAAACAGTGAGGGTGCACAGCACACACACTTGAAGCAGTGGGCTGCCACACACATTTGGGGTATTCAGAGAGTATGTGGGGTCAAGGAAACTTGAGCAATGAAGGTAGTGTTCACCCCACACACGCACAGATACACACTTTTCCTGCTGGTTGGGGAATCGAACCAGCAATCTTCCGATCCCAAAGCCGCTTCTCTACCCATTAGGCTACGGCTGCTCCATATTTATCCTATTATGTTTGCTTTACGACTTAAAACTAAAGCTGCTATTTAACCATTCGCCTTCTCAAGCCATAGTTTTGAAAATGCAAGTAAATAGCAGCTCAGGCTTGTCACCCTTCTGTCTCTTGGCAGACCGTTTCTATTTCCAATTTTACAAAAACCTCACTTTAACCGCCTCCTTATTCCTCACTCGCCATTTACGTAGGTCTGTTCAGTAATATATGATGGATGGGAGATGAGATCACGTATCAGTCCTTGATTCCAAACAAGACTGGAGAATTCCTCCAGATACCAATATGGAACCTCCTCCTGCTCAAGCTGGGTTTGTTTTGTCTGGAGAACTGAATAAAAACGTATTTACCCAGCCTGTCCTGCTGTCCCTGACCATATGGCACTAATCCTCTCCTGAAGCTTGATGGGGTGTTTACACCATGCAAATGCCCCCCCCCCACTCCCTTTCCCATCAGTGGGGAAATCTCAGTGCCTTACATGACCCCCAGAAGGCTGTTTAATTCCTTCATGCAGAAGTCAAAAAGCAGTGATGGCTGTTCAAGGAGTTTGTAAAATCTGAGCATCAGATACCTCCTATTTGTATCTGTTCAATCTGAATAAAATTGTACAGTGATATGATGAATATCATGATTGCTATTGGGTTCAGGAGATGATGTTCTGGGGGGGCATGAATTTGACCCAACATACATCATAGTATACAGATGTTGAGGAGCTAGAGGCTGCTCATGCACTCTTGTTCACACTTGTTGTTTGTTTTTAATAACTAGTTTAATGCGTCATGCTACATTTGTACAGACTCTTTCAGTATTGTATTCATCCGAGTAAAAACAAGTTGATAAAATGGCTGACAATATGAACGTTCATATTGCAATACAGTACATTATTGATCAACCCTATACTTATATATACACACACACAGTGGTACCTCACCTTATGAAAGCCCCGAGAAATCCAAGTTACGAAACGCATTCACCTAAAATTTCACGTTACGAAACGCGCCATCTCAAAAACTCAATGTGCAAGTTGCTCTCCCATTGGCTATTTCCCAACACCTTGCCCCGCTGGCCTCCCATTGGCTAGGAAGGAGCTGTATCTCTATAATACCCATGATACTTTTTGTGTGCCTTCGACCCATTGTTCGTCGTGGAGTTCTAACACGCGTAAAGGACCGAGTTACGGTTTCGTGAGGTTTTTCCGAGTGTGCTCATTGCAACTTTATTTTTCGTCATTCATCATGGGCCCCAAGAAAGTGATTCCCGGTGCGAGTGAAAAGCAGGCTTGTGGCATGCGGTTGAGTGAGATCACAAAGGAATGAGGCCGAAACCCTTCTACCATCGGTATGACATTGAAGCAGAAGGAGGCCTTAAAAGGTATACTTTTATCATTTTTAAAGGGTTTAGGGAGTAGTGTTGGGGGGGCCTTGGAACGAATCGGGCCTTTTGCATGTAAAATGCAGCTGAACTTGCGAAAAAAATCAGGTTACGAAACCACTTCTGGAACGGATTAATTTCGTAAGGTGAGGTGTGTGATATATATATATATATATATATATATATATATATATATATATATATATAAATAAAGGAAAAGTGTCCAAGACGGTGATGAGGCCAGCGATATTTGGTTTAGAAACAGTGGTGCTGAGGAAAAGACAGGAGTCAGAGCTGGAGGTAGCGGAGATAAATGTTGAGGTTCTCTCTGGGAGTAACGAGGCTGGATAGGATCAGAAATTAGTACATCAGAGGGACAGCATATATTAGAGGTTTTGGAGACGGTCAGAGAGGCTCGGTTGCGATGGTTTGGACATGTACAGAGGAGGGATAGTGTAGATGTGTAGTAGGATGCTGAGGTTGGAACTACCAGGCAGAAGGCCTAGAGGAAGACCCAAGAGACGATTCATGGACGTGGTGAAGGAGGACATGAAGGTCGTTGGCATAAGGGAAGATGCAGAGGACAGGGTGAGATGGAGGCAGATGTGCTGTGACCCCTGAAGGGAATAGCTGAAAGGAAAATAAGATGTATATGGTCACATACCTACTCTATAGGTAAACAAGGCCAAGAAAACTGAGTAGTTTAAAATTCAGCACTTTCGGAAGGCGGGAAGGGCTTTTGCATCTAATTTCTAACCAGCTTAATAAAGCCAGTTATGCATTGGTTTTCCCATGGGGGAGGGGTTTGTGAGCGGGAATTGAATCACACAAGGCTTTCTGAAATTTAAAAGTATATTAACTGCTTTTAGAATCCTTGACTGACTGAATCCCGACAGTCAGTCTTACAGAACTTAACTGGTACTCTAATCCATGTTCTCGAAGTCAAAACTGTGCTTAAAATGTAGGTCAGCAAACTTAACAAGGCCCAAATCCGAGCCGCTTCTTTTGAAAACACTCCAGTTCTTGTGCTAGATGATCATTTGTGAGTTGATTCACCTGTTGGATGATTCCGAGGTATTATTAGTTTTGTGGATGTTGCGAGTCAGCGTCCTGTTTTTATTTTCCGGGCTCTTGAGGCTGAAGAATGATGCACGTACTGTGAGCTGTGATATATTCTTAGCAGCCCAGGCCTAGATCTTAAATGAAATCCATTTATCAGTAGTGCAGTGCATGTGAGCCGGACCTCTATAACGCTGTCCGAGTGCATGGGAGCAGAATATGAAGGAGTTCTGGTGATGAAAGTGCTTGGTCTGTTTTATGATTTTTAAGTTTAGTTTCGTGTTGTGCGGTTTGGTTGCCATGTGCTCTAAAAATGCGCTTTGAACCATGTACAGTTGATCAAGCCAAGACCTTTTTCAATTGGCTTATTATTGAATTAGAAGACACTGGCGCTTGCATCATGACTCGATGCACTGGTGCTTTTTGCTTTTTTTTAAATTAGTGTGACACTTCCTGTCAGCCCAACCCTCGAGAACGGAGTCCTATAAGAGTGCTTACTCTATGGGATGCTTTTGTTCTCCATCATGGAATAATATATCCCTTAAGTGAGACTGTATATCTCCGTTACTCTCCTCCAGCGAAAATCTCCGAGACCAGCCAGGTGTGTGTGGTTTTGAAATGGAGAAATGTGGGAGAAGTCTTTTGAGCATGCCTTTTGAAAGGATGGAGTCATCGAGAGCCCCTCCTCCTATATCTCCTCTGTTCCCTTTAACCTTGACTGCTCTTCACACCTCCTCCTGGATGCAGAGCTGTGATACAGTCTGCATAGCAACACAATAACAGTGAGAAAGAAAGACTGGAAAAGAGGGGTGGAGGGGGAACGAGGATAAGGAGGTGCCATGACCTCATTCTGCAGTTGCCATAGTGATCATATGGGTTACATCATTCCTTATTCGGGTACCTGATGTGAGGAGCACGGTGGTCGTTTCCCGCCAAAACCGAACTAAATAAGCAAGGGATCCGCCCATATATGGCGTAGAATAAAGCCGGTCCAACACCATTCGTGGGCATTTTCCTTTGTATTTTTCCTTTTATTTCTAAACTTGAAGCATTTTGCATATTATATTACGTTATGCTATTTTTAAAAATATTGACTGTATAGACTTTCTCCACCTTGACATTTAAAATGACGACACAATGTGTTTTTGTTTTTTTTGTTTGTTTTTTTTTTTCTTCCCACAGGGACGCCGTGATTAAGTGCTTCACTTCCTGTGTGAGCTAAAGCTGCTTCCCATCAGCAGTCCATGTATTACCAACCAAAATATTCATCCAGCCTGTACATAGTCTACATGTAAAAATGTTTTTATTGCCAAGATAACTAATTTCATTTTGTGCAGATAGTACTTTATGCTTCCGAAATATAGCCGACATTCTAGGGATCTACATATATTAAACATTCCACAAAATAAAATGCGTTATGTAAAATTATTTTTTTAATCATGCAATCTTTTTATGATGTGTTCTGTGGGAATGAAAGCTGTGTTCATTCAATGAACAAATATTTAATTGTTTTTATGGTAAGAGACTGCTGTTGAAAGTGTGAAAACTGTGCCTTATTTCTGAAGTCTTAATTTGTCCATGAAATGCTACAGTTTGTGTATTTTACACAAAATATTTTATAACCACCGTGAGATGTTTAACTGTGCACTTCTTGTAATAAATGCAACTTTTCTTGATCTTTTGTGATGTCGCTCGTTCATTCTTCCCTTCAAGTTTGTACCTGATCAGTTCCTTACATTTCAGATTACTGTCGATGGGGTTTCTTCTGGGGTCTCGTGTTTCCTCTGGCCCCAGAATGCCAGAATACAATGGACTGTGAGGACTAAATTTTGTATATGCCTCATGGGGACCAGTGCCATGTGACTGCTCCACTATCTCGGGAACAACGAACATTATTCTGAGTGGATAATTCTTCAATCAAATTCTGGGTTGACACTCCGGTTGTCATGGTCACTTGGAGCAGGTAGTGATATCATTTATGATGCTTCAAAATAAAAATTGTATTCCCACATACTATACCGTAAAACATGTTTTTGCTTGCTTTTGTGTATCATACACGGAAGGTTAAACAGGCCCTGTTGGCTACATTAGCTTGGAATGCGCAGAGTTCACCTGACCTGCCTCTGCATTGTTGATGTATAAAGATTTTGTGTGCTTTTCTTACCCCTAGAGGGGTGCACAGTTTTTTGACGTTTTTATGTAAATGAGGCTGGGGGGGGGGGTTTCCCCTACCATGTATAACACAATGCTTCCAGTTGTTGGTTTAGGCCACATCAGCTTTCCACTCATCTTTACACCATCTCGTACACAAAGGGGACCGTCTAATCTACTTCCAGTAGGTATTCCCTCCCCTCATCATACACTGCACCTGATTTTAGCATGATCCTCCACTATCCTGTTAGAATGTGGTCTAAAACATCATACAGCTCACCATGGATTTGGTTTTTGCTTATTTGCTTAGTCTGATGTGCTGAGAGGCACAGCTGCGGTTGCCATGGTGACCATGTGTAGCAGGCTTGGTGTATCGACCGACCCTCCTCCACCAGCACGTTCTGCACACCATGGTAAAAAAGATGAGATGCATCATGCAACTGTTGTTGGTTTTATTAGTGTTTTTATTTATTTTGTTTGTTATTATGCTGCGATCCTCATTTCATGCCTTTAGACGAAACCTTTCATTTACAGGTTGTGCACACCGTGCATTTTAAACAAAAACCAGTGTGCGGTACATGCTCTGATTAGCTTTGCAGATAATTATTTTTATTTAACACAAACAGCAATTTGGTTCCTGCTTTCAGCTTCTGTTGCATCATTATTTCTTAGCATTCTTGTCACTGAAATGTAGCTCTGATCTACAAATAAACAAAAAAAAATTTTTTTTTTTTTTAGTAATAAAAATCTGCGATCTGGAATATTCCAAAATCTCAAAAAAAAACAAAATGGGCTGTGTATTTAAATCCTATATCTGATTGACTGACTGTTTACAGTTAATTTTATAATAGCTCTGATGTAACTGATCTGGGTTACAAATGGGATATTCCTATTATTTCCTACTTACATGTAGTAAAATAGCATCTGCACAGCTTTAATGCTTTTAACATTAAAACGTTCCCTTATTCTGTCTCTTTGATGAAATATCTGCAGAATATGATTGGAGGAGATAAACTCGTTTGTTTACAGTCCACCTTTTATTAATAAAGCCCTTAAAAAGCACAACAACGTCTGGGGAAAAGAATGGCTGCTATGAACTCCTTGTGGCTCTGCACCAAGTGTTCCTTCAAAATGTATAAAAACAGATTGATTTCTGTTTGGTTCCACTCCAGGCTGTCCCGGTTCAAGAAAAGCAGTTAAACAGACCGGAACCGTGAACTCAGTAGATCTGTTTTGTATTGCATGCATTTTTTTTTTTTTTTTTCTTTCCTAATCAAGGTCACTGATGCACAAAGTGCTTGGACCTGGGGTTCGAGTTTTTGTTCATGAGGCTATTACACTGTGATTGGCGGCACGGTGGCGTAGTGGTTAACACGTCTGCCTCACAGCAAGAAGGCCCGGGTTCGATTCCCGGCCTGGGCGTTTCTGTGTGGAGTTTGCATGTTCTCCCCATGCTGGTGCGGGTTTCCTCCGGGTGCTCCGGTTTCCTCCCGCAATCCAAAGACGTGCACTGTAGGTTAATTGGCCGTTCTAAATTGACCGTAGATTCTCTCCTGCAGCGGCACTGGAACCCAGTCGTATCGGCACTTGCCCTTCCATTGGATCCTTCCGGTGGCGCCGAGACGGGGGGACTTGCTGCTTGGGTAACAGCCTGTCCCTCATTACTCCCTTCCCGGGCTCTGCGCACTGGGGAGTATCACCAGTCGGGGTACAAGCCAGAGCGCAGCCATAGTCCTTCGGGACTGACGGAGGCCTACCAGACCATACCATACACTGTGATAACAGCAATGAGGTTGATGCTTGGCGCAGTCGCGACTTTACAATGAATGTGTACAGGGATCCCTAATTCATGCAGCTTCAGTGGTATTTTTTTAATCATCGAATTAAAAAAACAAGGAAACTAAAGAAGAATGGCTGGAGTAAGGAAAATGCCACAAAAACAAGGCCAATTGTGCAAAACAAAAACAACCCAAAACCTCCCATCAAAACTACTTACATTGTTGCCTGTGTGTATTATTTATATATATTTTTACATATTCTGCATTATTTTTGAATGTTGAATTGTTATGAGCATTTATAGCATTGAATACGTGTTGATTGCGATGATATACTGTATACATGTAGGTATACGTCAGTGGGGGACGGG
>CM045736.1:9758390-9823390 GCA_024760905.1 Plotosus lineatus | reverse complement strand
CTGGATCAAATTCTGAATCCAGAAATTTTTTAAAGGGTTTTTTAACATTGTGAGAGGATGATTTTAATGGAGGTGTAATATTACAGTAGGTCCAGCAGGGGGTGTTGTCATTGATTCATTTATTCATTCATTTTCTGAACCATTTAATCTAATTAGGGTTGTGGGTAGGCTGGTGCCCATCTCAGCCAACTCTGGGTGAGGCCAGAGTACACCCTGGACAGCTCGCCAGGCCATCGCAGGGCAGAAACACGCTCACAGCTACGCAGCCTACTCTTGTTGAAAGTCAGCAATGGTTCTTTAACATGAACCTCAAACTAGAGACCGTGAGAGACATGGCCGGCCTTTGATAACCCAGTTGGCTGCACTGGTGGAGGGTGTGTGTGTGTGTGTGTGTGTGTGTGTGTGTGTGTGTGTGTGTGTGTGTGTGTGTGTGCACTGTTATTTTTTCAGCTTGTTACAGATTTGCTATCTCAGAGGACTGTTATTGTTTATTTGACTGTTTGTTTGTTTGTTAGCAGGGTTATGCAAAAAGATTTTTTTGGATTTTCATGAAATTTTTACCTTAGGAAGGGATGATCTGGATCAAATTCTGGGTCCAGAATGTTTTGGGGGTTTTTTTTTGTAGTGTTGTAATACAGCAAGACCAGCAGGGGGTGCTGGCTACTATCTAATGCTTTTTATTTATTTACGTATTTATTTTTGCTTGCCAGAGGTTTGTACTCTCTGAATACTGTTGTTTCTCATGGAGTTGTACGGTTGTATTGCTCATAACATTTAGCTTACTTTGTAAGAAGAGCAGGAGGTATAGGGGTCCCTGAAATGATGTGAAATGTATTAGAAATTCACATGAAAGCTGGTTTGGACTAGAAATAGTCATTAGTGCGCTACATGGTATTGAACTTTTTTTTTTTTTTTAGCAAATTCGTATTTAAATTCTGTCTATGAATGAATTATACTGTGCATTCAGGGTAAAACTGTGTCCTTGGAAACTGTCCACAGAAGCTGAGGGTGTATTAGCATGTGCTGAAAGGCATTAAAAAAAAGAGTTTTTTGTGGTGCAGTCGGTAAAAAGGTGTAGCTAACTGGCATCGGTAAATGTGATTAGCTGTTCAAAAACGTGGAAAGACTGAATTGGAAAGTGGCCACAAGTAGACAAAAAAGTTGCTATGAGAACCAGAAAATAAACAATTAGTAAAAACGGCCCCCTGTGTTTGTCCTGGACAAACACAAAGAACTGTAGGGAATATTTTCCAAGGAAGTCTGACAGAAATGGTCGTGAAGTGAAGGATGTGCAGCAGACCGCAGCCTGCCTCGCTCTTCTCTTCAGTGGTTGCATAAGCAAGTAATGGGCGCTTCTTGTTGTGTACAAGAGCACAATGTCCACACCGTTCGATGGTTATTAGTGCCTTCTCCAGAGCAAATCAAAGCAATTCCTATGCAGTTAGAATGGCAGGGTAACAGAAAGTCAGATGCCCTTGAATAAGCTTGTATTTTTCTCACCGCAGTTTCCATGGCCAAAGTTGTGATGCTGATGAACATGCTGAAAGAGACGAGAGTTCAGTGCACTGCCGAGCTCAAAAAGAACCCTAAATTATTCTTCAACAGGTACAGACGCTCCCCGACTTACGTTTTTAATTGGTTCCGGACGGCCGAATGTAAGTTGAAAGTGAACGCAAGTTGTTACAGTGACGTATGACTTGTGACGTATGACGCTCATACTGTACTATACATCCATACATACCATTACTGTGTCTCATAAAACACCCCATAAATCAATTATTATAAACATAAAATTGTAAAATAATATCAAATATATCAAATAATATCAACATTAATTTCAAATAAGTCACTTATTTATACCGAGTCACTTTACATGAAGCTTAAAACAACCAATCAACGCTTACAATATGTGAGGTGCTCAAAACCGAAAGTAGTGTACTTGCAAAAGTAGTGTACTTGCTGTGAGTTATACGGCCTTTCAAGTGAGTAAGGGCACCGTTGAACTCATTTAGAACTCAACCTGCACTGATGTGAATCACCAGCAGAGCAGAGCGTTCTCTTTTCTGGATTCGGGTTTTCATTCATTTTACAACTCTCTTTCCTTAACTGAGTATGCATGGTAGATCACGCCAATCCGAGCAGATAGTTAATTCATCTCTGTGTATGAGACTTGCACCCATGCTAGTAGGCTTACACTTCTGACCAACCATATTTGCTTAGGGTTACAAAAGTCCGCAAAACAGTGTAAACACAAAGAGACAACGTCTTCACACAAGGGTAACATGCTATATAACTGATATATATAAAACTGAACTGGGAAGAAGGAGGGGCACGTTCAGTCTGTCATTTGTAAACAATGGACGCAGCGTCATTACGTCATTGCGTCATTGCGTCAGCATACTACGTAGATACGTCTAAACTCAATTTGACTTTTTTTTTTTTTTTTGAAAAAAAACTAAAACGGATGAATGTAAGTCGGGGAGCATCTGTATTTTGAAGTTACCATCTTTCGTCATTATCTTCTTTTTCTTTCGGCTTTTCCTTTTTTCAGGGGTTGCCACAGTGACTCATCTGATTCTCATGTCTGATTTGGCACAGGTTTTTATGTCAGATGCCCTTTCCCGACACAACCCTTTAGCAAGGTGCGGAAACACGCTGACGGCTTTGTAGCTACTCTTTACGAAAGTCAGCAATGTTTCTTTTACATGAACCTCTCACCATAGACAGTGAGAGACATGGCCAGTCTTTGATAACCCAATTAGCTGCACTGAAGGGACAATGACAACCTTGTAGAGAGTTGGACTCGAACCCCCAACCTTAGGATCAGCGATCCAGTGCCCTTTACCACCAGGCCACCACCGCCCCACCATCTTTCTTCAATATATCCGACTAAAACTCATCTGCCCTCCAAGATCAGCCATGAGCCTTAAATCTGTCCCATATAAGACATTTTTCTCGACTGGAAATGAAAACAAAGCTGTTCGTTGTTCTGAATCTGACTTCAGAATTCAGTAATATTTCTTCTGGACTTCTGAAACTTCTAGCGCTGTTTCCCTGAGCTATGATTTCAGCAGAATTATACCCCTGATCAGTTGAGTGACACTAAAAGATAATGAGGTAAGGCTTCCCTGGAATAAAGGTCCCAGGTAACACTAACTCCACTCGGGACAGATTTGTATGGGACCACTGAACCAAACCGTCCGTGAGAAACCGATGCGTCCAGCGATCCAGCGATCTATAATTACATCTATGGCATTTGATTGACGGTCTTATCATGCTTTTTATACAAATGAGCAGCTGAAGGTTAAGGGCCTTACTCAAGGGCCCAACAGTGGTAGCATGGTGGTACTGGGGCTTGAACCCCCTGACCATTGGATCACTGATACAGAGCTAAACTACTGTGATATATGATACAGTACATCCAACTGGACTGATCATGCAGTTGTTAGCTGCACTGTGTTCTGTAATGTCTAACTCTTGATCAGTGGATATGGGTCTGGGTTACTGATCAGAAGGTCATGAGTTCAAGCCACAGTACCACCAGGCTGCCACTGATGGGCCAGTGATCAAGACCTGTAATCCTCATTTGCTTTAGCAGCTTCTACGGGAAGGGAAACAAGCCAAAATGCTTGTGGATGCATAACGCATACATTAGATGAGTAGTTTATTGACAACTGGCAACCCAAAGATACAAGAAATTAAACACAAACTGAAACAAGTAGCATGAAACCAGCTAATAAAGTACAAAATAATCAAAATGAGCACATGCGGAATAACATTTTAAAATAGCATATCATAAATTATTTGTTAACCCTGGTTGCTCGGTCAGTACAGAGAAATCCCAGAACAATGTCTTTTTGGCGATGTCGTTACTCAAGAACTTGTACCAGGTTAATAAGTAGATGTTACTTTATTGCATGACTGTAAAATCTGGTTTAATGGGTTTATATGCAGTCAGAAATATAAAATACAGCGGTCATGTTTTTCGAGCTCAGGCGACCCTGGGTCAGGGCAGAGTACAGCCTGGAGAGCTCGTCAGGCCACAAACATGAAACATGTCAGAAACACCGCAGGGTGGAAACACGCTGATGGCGATGCAGCTACTCTTGTCGAAAGGCAGCAATTTTTCTTTTACAGGAACTTCTCACTGTAGACAGTGAACGACATGGTCGGCCTTTAATAACCCAGTTAGCTGCCCTGGGGGGGGCTGTGACAGCCTTGTGGAGAGTGGGATTTGAACCCCCAACCTTAGGATCAGCGATCCAGTGCCCTATAGCGCTAGAGATATACTGCATTAATGTGGGCAGTGGTGGCCTTGTAGTATAGATGCTGGATCACTGATCCTAAGGTTGGGGGTTCAAGCCCCACTCTCAACAGGTTGTCACTGCCCCCCCCCTCCCCCCTCCCCAGTGCAGCTAACTGGGTCATCAAAGGCCGGCCATGTCTCTCACTGTCTATGGTGAGAGGTTCATGTAAAAGAACCATTGCTGACTTTTGACAAGCGGAGCTGCATAGCCGTCAGCGGGTTTCCGCCTTACGATGGCCGGGCGAACTGTCCAGGGTGTACTCTGCCCTCGCCCGGAGTCGGCTGGGATGGGTGCCGGTCTCCCCGCTACCCTAATTAGGATTAAGTGGTTACTCGTATTAATTCTGTAAGGGAAATCATTTCCTGAGCACACACTTGGAGCAGCGGTCTGCCACTGACATTGGGGCGCCCGGAGAGCAGATGGGGGGTTACGCGCTTTGCTCAAGGGGCACTTCAACCATGAAAGTGGAGGAAAGGAAGGTGTTGCTCCCCTTCCCCACACCACACATTTCCCATGCTGGTTTGGGACTCGAACCAGTGACCTTTCCATTACCTGCCTATAGAAAGTAGTAATCTTCTGCTATTCTGTGCATGTGTGCAGCTACATGGTGCATTTAGGAACACGAGCATTTCTAATGTACTGTAATGGTAATCAAGATAATAGGCCACAATAATAGATAATAATTATAATGCAATGTTAGAAAACAGCCTCTTACTGGTGTTTGTGTTGGTTATTTGGTTTCAGTTAAGGGTTGTATCTATAAAACATGATTTAAATTGTAATAACAAAAACATTGGAACTAAATCAACAAAGAAAACATAATTGCTATAGTAACTGTAATAATACTTTAAGCCCCGCCCCTTCACACAAGCGACCACGCCTCATTATGATAGAGTATTCTGCTTTTGTATGTGTAGTTTCCTTATAAACACAAACTGAGCACGTGAAAGGAAAGCGAATTGTAGCTTTAAAAAAAAGATTAATAATTATTATTATTTTATTAATAATAATAATAATCATAATTTTTTTAATATTATTATTATTATTATTATTATTATTATTATTGTTGTTGTTGTATAAAAATGAATAATCTCACTTCAAAGGTTATATTCATGCTTCCTTTGTTAAATATATAATTAAAAAATTATTCAATAAATAATTTTCTAAATAAACATAAGATTTTTTTTTGCATCATTATTTTTAATCTAAGTGAAAATCCACACAGAGAAAACATTTAAATTAACATTCTTTGAAGACGCACTTTTTTCTTTAGGAGTGTGTCCTAACACAAACAGGAATAAGGAAAATAATTCTTAATTTTTTAAAATATTGTATTTATTTATTTTTTTATCACTGCGCTTTTAAAAATCAGAATACTGTACAGTACAGTACTTACAGCGATGCATTCGGTGTTATAACACGCCCTCTACTGGCGAAAGGATGTAACTACTGTTTAGGTGGAATATTTCCTGAGGAACTGCAAGAGTATTTCACTTCAGCTTTTAAACTGAAGGACAACCTGTCCCACCGAAAGGCTTTGTAAGTTACGGCACAAAAGAATGTCCAAAGACGACAACGAGGGATAAAAGGATAAAACTCGCTTGAGTTAAAAGCCGCAGAAAAGGACAGTGGACAGGTATGTGGGTGTTTATTTCTAGAGAACAATTTACAAAACCTTCCAATTTATTGTTACCACCGTGCATCGCCACTAGGTGGCAGCAGCTGCAGCCAGAACGTTTAGCAAGTGTGTTCAATGCGTCGAAGAAGTAAAAGTCGTTTGTTCGAAAATCTAATAAAAACAATTTTGAGATATATGAAGCCTTTTTAAACTTGAATACTTCTGTCAGACTGCTGTTTTGTACCTACGGAACATTTCACTTCAACGTTTGTTTGTTTTTTCAATTCAACATTTTAGTTTTAAAAAAAACTATTTTATTTTTATTTTTTTAATTCAGAGATGAAAATGTTGAGGTTCTCTCTGGGGGTAACGAGGATGGATAGGATCAGGAATGAGGACATCAGAGGGACAGTACATGTAAGATATTTTGGAGACAAAGTCAGAGAGGTTAGATTGAGATGGTTTGGACATGTACAGAGGAGGGATAGTGAGTATATTTGGTAGTAGGATGCTGAGGTTGGAACTACCAGGCAGAAGGCCGAGAGGAAGACCAAAGAGAAGATTTATGGATGTGGTGAAGGAGGACATGAAGGTCGTTGGTGTAAGAGAAGAAGATGCAAAGGATAGGGTGAGATGGAGGCGGATGATTTGCTGTGGCGACCCCTGAAAGGAAAAGAAGAAGAAGAAGGGTTTTTAAAAAATTTACACTGAAGTACATGTGACTCAAAAAAAAAAAATCTTTTAGTGGGTCCTATTAAATTGATGCCAGTCTCTCACAAGAACAAACTCCGTCACTCACTCATATACTAAACCGACTGGAGTCTATTTCAGCCAACACTGAGTGAAGGTTGGGTGTGCACTCTGAATAACTCTCCAGACCATTGAAGGGCAACGCATAAATGTTCACACTCACATTCGCACCTTGCCAGTCAGCCTAATATGCATGTCGGAGGAAACCCGGAGCACCCGGAGAAAACCCCCCCACACACACGAACAAAGATAACAGGCAAAGCTTCAAATAGAAATACTCTCGCTGAACCCGGGACTCAAACCCAGGACCTTCTTGCTGTGAAGTGGACGTGTTAACCACTACACCACTGCGCTGCCCAGCCGCTAACTCCTTGTATGAATAATTTGAAGGAAAAAAAAACAAACAATCAAACAAAAACATATTTAATATGTTTAAGGGAGACGTTTCTGTTTCTGTCTGTTGGGGCTTGAATTCTGATTGGCTTCGAGGTTTCCAAAGCAAGAATTCGCCAAAGGTAGATTATGTTTTTCCCTTGATTTGTGCTTTTGTTTATTTTTATGGCATTCCTACCAGTGCTTTGGGATTCAGACCAGAAAGATGTGAAGAAAAAGAACCATTATCTATTATGGTTCATGTGGGAGGGATGCTGGGCTTGGCCGAGGTTTGCGCTCTCTGTGTGTTCTTGTTTAAAGAAACATTGCAGTGCTATAATATGATATTATTCAGTATCTTAATTGTGTGATTTATTTAAGAAGGAGATTGTGACTTGTGATTTATTTAAATTTTTTATGTAGATTTTGATTTTTCTGGTTTATTTTAGCAGTACCTCGCAACGATCTTTATATTTCCTTATATGATTATTTGCTGGGCAGTGCGGTGGCGGAGTAGTTAGCACGTCCACCTCACAGCAAGAAGGGCCTGGGTTTGATTCCCAGCTTGGACGTTTCTATGTGGAGTCTGCATGTTCTTCCCGTGCTTGCGTGGGTTTCCTCCGAGTACGCCGGTTTCCTCCCACAGTCCAGAAATATGTACAGTGGGCTAATTGGCTATTCCAGATCTCCCCTAGGTGCGAGTGTGACTGGTAGTTTTAGACTGACTACATCCACTTATGAAAGAGAATTGAAACACCGGAAAATGAAAGGAGTCTTTGAGTTATTAGATGTTTGTAGTGAACGTTTAAAAGGAGCAGTGTCATAGTTGTTTGGATGAAAATAGCTTAAATGTCATGGTGATCGCCAAGATATATTTATTTATAAATATGAAAATTCAGTTTATGATGGATTCTACACTGGGTTTGTACAGTTAACTTGGTAGGGGTTTGCAATGCATTCTCAAGCTTTGAAAACTGTTCAGCACAACAAGACTTCGAAAAGTCCATTCTGCAGTTCATTTCCATTTAGTCCACACTGTGTTCGAAAAGTCTTGACTCCTTTCAATTTGCAAGTGGAAAATCTATTTAACAAATAAAAGGCAGATTTTGACAACTTTTTGTTTATTAATTTTTGGTTACAAAATTAAGTCACAACCCCTTTATATTTTATATAATAACATCTATTCCCCTTCGTGAGACTATTTTGTCAATAAATCTTGGTGCCAAGTGAAGTTTATTGTTGAGCACTTCAGTGCATTGTTGTGTATGGTAATGATATACTTACATGATTGCCCCCTTCCTCCTCTGAGTCTCTACTCTAATACACAACTGTTAAAATCAAAGCCTCAACACTGACACACCCAAACAAGGCACACAACTACACACAGCACATCAACTTGCTATTCAATTTCCATTCTAAGTCAATTCTTTCCACCCAAACCTGTGACGTAGTTAAAAAAAAAATAAAAAAAAAAAATATATATATATATATATATATATATATATATATATATATATATATAGAGAGAGAGAGAGAGAGAGAGAGAGGATTTTCTGAGTTTCACCACCCCTCGAAACAGATCTGTAGTGATAAATGGAGTTTCAATAGAAAGTCTTTGTCCTGTCCTTTTATTTTTATTGTGTGTGTGTGTGTGTGTGTGTGTGTGTATATATATATATATATATATATATATATATATATATATATATATAGATATATATATAGATATTCATCATTTTGAGGAACAGCGGTGGTCTAGTGGATAGGGCTCAGGATCGCTGATCCTAAGGTTGGGGGTTCGAGTCCCCACAAGGTTGTCACTGTCCCCCCAGTGCAGCTTAACTGGGTTATCAAAGGCGGGCCATGTCTCTCACTGTCTATGGTGAGAGGTTCATGTAAAAGAACCATTGCTGATTTTCATAAAGAGGAGCTGCAAAGCCGTCTGCGTGTTTCTGTTGTGCCAGGAAGGGCATCCGACGTAAAAACCTATACCAAATCAAATGTGCGAATCAGATAATTCGTTGTGGCGACTCTCGAGAAAAAAATGTAAAAAGCCGAAAGAAAGAAAGGAAAGTTCTTTTAATCATTTTCACTCCAGTTTCTAAGTTTGTCCTTTTTGAGAATTCATGTCTGTATGCAGATACCATCACACATTGAGAATCATGAGTTTAGGTTGTCTCAATTTCTCTCAAGGTTTTTTTTTAAAAATACATTTCTACAGTTAATTGGATCGAAAGAAACCTTATCACATGACCTTATACTACAGTACATTTTATCCCAGCATAGATCACAACAATACAGGTGAAAAAACAATGCAGCACTATAGTTCTGTCCATCTTTGAAGTGCAGGCATGATGCTATTTAGTCTGAGAGGATTGAGGAAGCTTCTCATTTTAATATAGGAACTGGGGGCTATTGGTGCAGACTTGTGATTGACTTTGATTTTGGCCGTCTGGCCTGAGGACAATGAGGGTGAGCGAGAGATAGAGAGAGAGTAGTGGTGGTCGGGGTGCTTAAGGTAAACTGTCGGGGGTTGGCAGTTTAAGACGGATCCTGTCTTATCAATCTCCTCCTATAAAAGCGGGCCTTCTTCACTCGGCTGTAATTGTCTCTTCTAATGACCTGCACTGGAGAGGAGGACAAAGGCAGTGCTATAAAGGGCTTTATGAGCCTGCTGGTAGGAAACCTTTGGTGAAAAAAAGTAACTGCTCAGCAAATGAAACTGCCCCGTTGTTTCCTTGGACCAGGCAGAGAACCCCCCAGTCGGGACACCACAACGGGGCAGGACCAAAGCAGGCAGGGCTGGGGCCACCTGCTGAGGCCTAATTGGTCCCTGCTGCAGTTAATGGCTTCCTGTGGCTGCGTGTTTACTTCTCATTTGCTTTGGGTGCTGGGATTCCCAGCCCTGATTCAAGACGAGGTTCCTCGTCAAGGGTTCCCGGTTCTCACCTCACTGCACTCTTTTGATGACCTCCTCATCATTATGTCTCTGCTTCTGTCTTTCTTTTCTTATAGAGCATAAAAGTCCTACCCTTCCAGGAACTTGCTGGTTTAAGCCTTAAAGCTGGTTTAAGCCTTAAAGGTAATTCTACGTTCCTAAAGCCTTTAGCCAAGGCACGCCATTACTTGGTAAGCTTCTAATGTTAGAGCGAGCACCATGCTAGCACTGTGTGTAATAATGTTATGTATTAGTCAGTTATAATATGATAAACTAAATAAAATTATATGGGTAACTGTTCTAAATGTCGTGTGATTCATTCTCATTGTCGTGTGATGGTGATGGTTCCTCTGAGAGATCCTCGAGCTCCAGAAGCAATAGTGTGAGTGTCTGTCGGGTGCCAGGGAGCAGGAGGTGTTCAGGTCCTGGGTGAAGTGCAAAACAAAAAGAGAGAGACTAGAGAAACGGCTCCAGAAACGGGCGAGACAAGACTCCAGACATATCTTCATCATCCTAATGACAGACACCCTGATTTTTTTTATTATTATTCAGATAATTAATGATGCAACTATAGTTCTACAGTGTTTCTGAAGTGGTAATCTAGTTTGTTTATGCAGATCGGATCAGGTGAATTTATTGATAACAGGTTGAAAACATGGAACATGAAGCAAATCTGCTTCAGAGATGAAGTTGGAGGGTTTGCTAAAGAAGAAATTAGAAGTTCTTCCAAAGATACAGATTCATTCCATGTGAATAAAACGATCGGCAGGAACATGTGACTGAGCTTCTTTCCTGATGAAAAAGCAGCCAGTTGGTGAAAATGGTGATCTCTGTTGTTTCCAGAGTAGAAGTGCTAGATTTCATCTTGAATGAGTTCAGTATGCGCTGCAGAATCCTCCACATCTCAGATCTCTCCTTTTGAACCCAAACTTAAAGAAAACGCCTGTTCGGTTAAAGGCTTCTTTAGGTCGGACCTTATGGGACGAGATGGTCAACCAGTCACACGGTAGTGAGATGAACAAATACGAGTCCCCACTTTAGCGGAGAAGGGCCCTGTGTTCACCACAGCACAGACAAACATCACCCAGGGGCGAATGTATAATTCATTTCACATACAAAAGAGATGGACCAATTTGGCCTGAGATGTCACATCATGCCTCAGTGCGGGGCCTTTGTAGGATTTGTTTTGAAATTCATTCTACAACTATGAATGTCTACGTTTAATAACGTATCAACTTCTTGAAAGCCTTCAGAATACAGATAGGGGTTCATTATGAATCTTTGTAGTTATACAAGCATATGTGAAGTATGTCGCTTTCAATAAGATTCAGAAAGCATACATCCTCTTTATGATTTTCAGAATGTTGGGACGTTTATGTAAAATCACAGCTTAGCATGGATATTATTTTCCGAATCTCTTATTCCTACCAGGATCACAGGGAGCCTATCTCGGCCGACTCTGGGCAAAGGCGGGGTATACCCTGATCAATTCACCAGTCCATTGCATAGCCAACATAGGCGCAACCATTCACACTCACACCTATATATCATATTATATATCCTTTTGGTCGGTGGGAGGAAACCAGAGTACCCCGAGGAAACCCACACTAGCACAGGGAGAACATGCAATCTCCACACAGAAACACCCTCACCAAACTCAAGATGCAAACTGAGGACCTTCCTTCTGTGAGGTGGATGCGCAAACCACTACGAAACCATATCTTCATATTCCATTCTCCGCATTCATTTTTTTATTCATTTATAATTTGAATTTTGTCAGTATGCTTTGGAGGAAGAGGACTGACTGATGAATTCTATCGACTTAAAGTGGCGATGTCATGATTGTTTCAGGAAAATAGCTTCATTATCCATAATGGTGATCAAACAAAACATTATTGTATAGATAGATATTTGGGTTATGAAGGATACTAGACATAGACCGGGTTTGTACTTGGTAGGGGTTTGCATCATGATCTCAAAAATTCTTC
This sequence comes from Plotosus lineatus, assembly GCA_024760905.1. Classification (NCBI taxonomy): domain Eukaryota; kingdom Metazoa; phylum Chordata; class Actinopteri; order Siluriformes; family Plotosidae; genus Plotosus; species Plotosus lineatus. The sequence continues at coordinate 9,811,417 of CM045736.1, read as the reverse complement.
AGCACAACAAGTTTTTTTAAAACGTCCATGTTATAATCCATTTCCATTCACACCACTGGGAAAAAAACTCGACTGCTTTTAATTTTTAAACTGAAAGACTGTACAGTGGAAACCTCACCTTACGAATTAATCAGTTCCAGAGGCAGTTTCGTAACCTGGATTTTTCGTAAGTAGAACTGCATTTTATATGTAAAACACGTAATTCATTCCAAGGCCCCCAATACGACCCCATAAACCCTTTAAAAATTATAAAAGCATAACTTCTAAGGTACTTACTTCGTGTTGACCATGTCTTCTTAGCAGAGTCATAATCTTATGTTTATGCAAGGTTAAAAGCCTGACCCAATAAATAAAGTTGCAATGAGCACACTCAAAAAAACTCATGAAACAACAGTAACTCTGTCCTTTACATGAAAAGCATCATGGGTATTATGGAGATACAGCTCCATAATAGCCAATGGAAGGGAACTGCGTCATCCCTCCTAGCCAATGGGAGGCCAGTGGGGGCGGGATGTTGGGAGATAGCCAGTGGGGGCGGGATGTTGGGAGATAGCCAATGGAAGGCCAGCGGGGCGGGATGTTGGGAGATAGCCAATGGTAGCGCAACTCGTGTATTGTTTGAATTTTTCGTAACGTAAACTTGTTTCGTATCCAGAGACAAAAATTTTAGGAAAATGTTGTTTGTAACCTGGATTTTTCATTTGCTGGGACTATCGTAAGGTGAGGTACCACTATAACCGACAAAATACAAATAAGTATTTCCGACATTTGTGGAATTATTTTCCTGATTGTTTGGCGACTAACTCAGGTTAAAAGTTACAACTGAGCTCCTGTAAATGTGAAATTTTCACTTTAATATTTAAAAAAATCATTACAAGATATAAGCAGATCTCCCCTGCATGATGACTGGTCTGGGTTGTTTTGTGACATGTTGTCTACAGTGCCGTATAGATGCGAAGTGCATACTCATCCCGATGCCGCTATGCAGTTAAAATGTGTTGCCAAAACGGGCGAGTGATGTTTGTGAGAACATGTTACCCTGCTTTTCGACAACTTTGAATTCTTAAAGTCTTTAGCCTGAAGAGACAGAGCTGACACCTTGACTGTCTGTGCAAATTCTCACCGTGGCCTGGACAAACTTGGACAACCGCTTGCCCTCCACATCGGCCTCATTTATAGAACATTCCGCATTGTGATGCGAAAAAAAATAATGCTCAAGCTGAACAGAGACGGCGATATACAAGGATCCATAAGTTCTATCTATGAACCAATGTCCCGAATTTGTCTCTGTTTATTTATATTTATTTATGCTGTACTTAGTTTCCATGAAAGGCACTGACTCATAAGGTCTCCTCAGCATGTTGAATTTCACACGTATTTATTTGCGGGATGGTCGGCCAAATATGGCGGCTCATGGTATTGCTTGGTCTGTTGCTGTGCTGACTGGAAACATAATAAGATGCAGGTGAAATCATTCTGGAGATCTTCAGGACATGATGAATGCACTATTAGCCTTGTCTATATCATTCTTTCAGTCTAGGACATTATTGGCAATTGACATTCTGGGCATCTCTGCTCTTTTCCTCACTGTCTGTGAGTGGGTTTGCTACAGGGCCACTAGCTGCTACATGTTGCTGTGAGTAAACTGTGCCCTGCTCTAGTGTGCTCTGGAGAGATAGTTTGCACCCAGCAGACAAAGTGTGTCCTCACCCGGGTGTGCAGTGTTATCGGGCGTGAGTCGGGCTGCACAGAGGCTACTCTTGAGAAGTAGCACATCATTAGGAATATATTAGCAACTCAGAGCTCCTTCTAGCATCCACACACACACACACACACACACACACACACACACACACACACACACACACACACACATACATACACAACTGTTCAACTTGGTAATACAGGGAAAACTAAGTCTCAGATCTTAGTGCAATCTGGAATGAGCCTTGTGTCGGGGATTATGTATATTATGTATTATTATGTAAGGAAATAAACTCTGAGACGGGGAGCCGGACCCCGGTTCCACAATGAAAAGGTCTAGTAGCACTGTGAAGAAGCTTATTTTGAGATAACAACTAGTCTGCTGTGTTTCATCTCACTAATTACAAGTTGTCCTACAAGATAGTGATTTAATAATGATTCTATGGTTTCCACTCATGACAACCACCATAGCAATCATCTGTTATGCTGAGAAACAGTTTATTTCGAATAAATAACAGATCACCTGCCGAATACCATAGTTGACCAATCAGGTGGCGCCCATATCAGATGACTTTGAGCTGAAGGCGGGGTATATCCTGAACAGCTCACGAGGCCACTGCAAGGCCAATACACGTTCAACCATTCACATTCACTCTCACTGCTCGAGGTGATTTGGGACAGCCAATTAACCAATTGTTTATGTGGATTGTGAGAGGAGATTGGCGTACCTGATGGAAACGCATGGCGAGAATATGCAAACAGAACAGAAGCCTCCCAAGCCCGGGAACTAAACATTGGCCGTCTTGCTGTTAGGCAAATGTGCTAATTAGTGCACCTGAGCCTGATTAATTACTTGAAAATTAAGTACATTTGGTCTTTTTTTTATTTTTTATTTTTATTTTTTAATAATTTACTTGTCCTATTAATTGTCATTATTGCCACACCCAGCAAGTGAAGGTATATCAGGAAAGATGGCATCACAAATTTGTTTGTGTGTGTGTGTGTGTGTGTCTTCTAGCATGATGCATTGTATGAGAGTGGAGGAGGAGAAGGGGTCAGCTCTCGAGTTCTCCAGGGCAAATAAATCCAGGAACAGGATGAAACCAGAAAAAGGTTTCCCAGCGTATGTGTCAAACCACAGGAGATGTAATCATGCCAAGTGGGGGCACAGGCAGGCAAACACACCCACTGCTGTCTCTCTCACTCACACACACACGCACACACACACGCACACACACACGCGCGCGCACACACACACACACACACACACACACACACACACACACACACACACACACACACACACACACACACACGTACTCCTCATCGTCTGGAGTTTTTCTTTTTTAACCTTCCACAGAATCTAGATTCAAGATTCAAGATTTATAATCGCCATTTGTGCTTTTACACAGAATTCTTGTGCAGTTGTTACAAAAGAGTCAAGTTACATAAAAATTCTATATTTAAAAGGACCTTACACAGACCCAGTAAAGAATATAATGATAATAAAAGTAATAAAAGTGGTAATTAGCATTTAAGGAGTTCTACAAAGATTTTAGTGGGTTTTCATGTCATGTGGCAATTATTTATTTATTTACTTTTACAGTGTGCATCGAACTACAACTCCAGGTCATACACCTAAACAAACAAACAAAAATAAACAAAGACGTATCATATAACATGCATATAACATAGCACAGCAGACATTCACAAGCCTTTTGAAATCAGCGAGCACTTGAGCACAGAGCAGATGAGCTTCGAGTTCACGTTATTTGTCGGCTGACTTAAGCTGGAAAGACAGAAAAAAAATTCCCATTCAGCCGAGTCAGATCTTATCAGTCAGATAAACTCTTAATTATGACAAATCAATAATAATTATAATACGTTAGAAAACAGTGGCGTATTTCCAACAGTAACTAAAAACAATAAAATCTCAGACCTCCGAGGGTCATCAGATCTCACGTTGACACCATAGCTATTAAAGTACTGGAGCAGTTGCAGGTTTAAAAGGCGAGAAAAAAAAAAAAAAGGCGGGGGGGTAGGAGGGGTCTCCAACAGCCAGACTTGCAGGGCTCATTTTTCTCGCACCTCTTCGTCGAAGTGAACATGGGCAAACAGAGCAGGACTTGGCTGGAGGAGAGAAGAAGAGAAGGCAAACAGTAGAGAGACAGAGCTGGGGTGGATAAAGGTAAGCGGTATTACTCAGACCCGGTGTCCATCCATGCCACTGGATTGCAGACAGGCTCCCAGTCTCAGGTTCACCTCAGACCACTCTTTTACCCGAACATCAAGAGAGCTTGTTCCTACCTGACTCCTGTATTCTACAGCACTCAGCTTTCCGGTCAAACATCTGCAGCACTGAATATAGAACGACAACAACTTTTGTGTGTATATCAGCTTCGAGGTGTGTGATTAGTCACTTCTATCAACAATTCTCTTCCTACAATACCCCACTCCACTCCCTCACCGATTTCTCACGCTTTGCTGTATGCAAGTGACCTGTGTAGGGTGAGAAACTCAGGTGCTGAGGCTGACACCCAATCTGTGAGATATGACGTGCTGCTACCATGTCAATCTCACAACATTACACTATGGTTCATTTCCATGCAATGCTGAGATGATGAAGTCAAAAGCAGTACAGTATTTACAGCTCTTTCTTTCTTTCTTTCTTTTTAGCCTACTTTTTCTCAAGAGGTGTTCTTAAAAAGGTAGCAGGTACCCGGGTTGTCCTGTTTGTAGCCCAGCTTCTTGGCAGCATTCAGAACCGACGTTGTTTCTCTGGTAGTCTCCCAGTCTTGTTTTACACTAGTTCCCTACATAGAGCTTACATTTTAGAAGAGAGATTTGCAGATTGATTTTGGGGACAAATTATTATTCGTTAATTTATTCAATCATAATTAGAGTCGCTGGGGGGTTGGTGCCCATCTCAGCTGACTCCTGGCGAAGGTGGGGTACACCCTGGACAGCTCACCAGGCCATCGCAGGGGCAACATTCATACTCACATTCAGACCTCGGGGGAATTTTATAACAGCCAATTAGCCTGTGCATGTTTTTGGACTGTGGGAAGAAACTGTAGAACCCGGAGGAACCACACACAAGCACACGGGGAGAACATGCACACTCCACACAGAAACACCCGAGCTGAGAATCGAATCCAGGACCTTCTTGCTGTGAGGTAGACATGCTGACCACAATGCCACTGCCCCGCCCAACTTATTAGTGTACTGTATTATCAAAATACTGTAATTGTTTGAGTTAAACAGAGAGTGAATCAACACCTCCTTTACTTCTTCAGAAATCAACAACTGCAGCTGTGAACCAGCACTAAGTACGTTTCACACATAGTCTGGCTCTTTGCAACATGACTCAAATCGCAAAGGTCAGTCTTTCTCACAAATACTACAAAATACAACCCACGGCACGGATAAATATTAAGCATAATAATAATAATAATAATAATAATAATATCTCTCTCTCTCTTTGTCCGTCGAAGTCGACGAGGACCATCTAATCATCCTGGGAACTGGGAACGTCTACTTGTGGGTGCGAAGATGGCTTGTCGGTTCAATCTGCGCTTGGGAAGTTCTGGTGCAGTATGGGCAGGGTATCATGGCTGCCACTGGGGGCTTGGAAAACCTGCTATTCCTGTCTTGCCTGTGTTTGTCAGCTGTAGCAATTCTGTTGGTTTCGTATGACTCGGCACCTTTGCATATACTAGTAGCTGCTCTCCATGAATTCCTATCTATAGCTGCTTGCTCCCAAGAGACGTGCTTGATGTTAAAGGCATTCGGTGAAGCTTTCAGGGTGTCTTTAAAGCACTTCTTCTATCCTCCTTGGGATCGTTTACCATGCTGTAGTTCACCAAACAAAAGTTTCTTTGGGAGCCGATGGTCAGACATTCGAACAACATGGCCTGCCCAGCGTAACTGGGTCTGCATCAGGATGGTATAGATGCTGGGAAGGTTTGCTCGGGTGAGCACCTCTGTGTCTGGGATCTTGTCTTGCCACTTTATGCCAAGCAGTTGTCTTAGGCAGGTGGTGTGGAAATGATTTAGCTTCTTGGCATGATGTTGGTAGACCGTCCAAGTCTCACAGCCATAGAGCAGGGTGGTGATCACTACCGCTTTGTAGACCTTGATCTTTGTTTCTGTGGTGAATCCTCTTCTATCCCACATATTCTTATGGAGGCTGCCAAAGGCTGCGCTTGCTTTAGCAAGTCTGATGTTGACCTCATCATCAATGACAACTGTGCGGGAGAGTGTGCTAGTGTGCTGCCAAGAAAGTTAAACTTGTCCACTGCTTTCAGTTTTTGTCCATTGACAAGGATGTTGGGTCCAACATAGGTTTTCCCTGGGGCTAGTTGATACCGCAGTCTTCTCGGTGCGGATTGTCAACATGAAGTTGTTGCAGGCATCAGAGAACATCTCAACACTGTTGCATATCCGCCTCAGAAGCAGCATTGATGGCGCAGTCATCAGCAAATAGAAGGTCATTGACGGTATCAATTGAAACCTTGGTTTTTGCTTGTAGCCTCCTGAGGTTAAAAAGTGAACCATCAGACCCGTACCTGATGCCAATGCCTACGTCAGCGTCTCCAAATGCATCCCTCAGCATTTCTGAAAACATGAGGCTGAAGTGGGTGGGGTCAAGCTATAGAAGTTCTTCATGTCTCTCCTGTCTGCATATCCTTGAATCTCATTGGCTTTGTCGCTGAGCCAGGAGTCTCGCATCTGACGCAGCTTTAGCTGGATGGTGCTGCGAATGTTCTTCAGTGCATCTTTCTTTGCTGTTGAGTGTAGGTCATCAAGGTGGGCTTTGTAGGCACGGCGCTTGTCTTCCAGCAACCGTGTGATCTCAGAACAGTTTTCATCAAACCAGTCTTTGTCAAGACGACTGGGGATGGGTCAGGATGCAGGAGTTGCCGGAAGGTGACAATGTATGTCAGCCAACCGCCTTAGGGGCTCCACTCCGGATTTTCTTTCAGGGTTTAGTCCATTAGCCTTTGTCTACAACAATAGACACCCACAAGGCAGTGGAACTGAGACAGGTTGTACTGGTTTACAGCTTTACCAGTGGCAAATAGATTTATAATAAATATAATATCTAACTTGACCTGACAGACAATAATAATAATAATAATAATAATAATAATAATATGTCCCACGATGGCGAGCTGTCCAGGGTGTACTCTGCCCTCACTCAGAGTCGGCTGAGATGGGCGCCAGCCTCCCTGTAACCCTAATTAGGATTAAGAGGTTCAGAAACTGAATGAATGAATGAATGAATATTATTATTATTATTATTATTATTATTATTAAGAGGCAGCACAGTGGGGTAATGTCTGCCTGTGAGGCTGTACTGACATTCTATGAGTTGAAGCTTTTCATCTTGTTCATTTCTGCTAAATTTACAGCATTTGGCAGACACTCTAGAGCAACTTACAATTATCTTTTTTTATATATACAACTTGAGCAATTGAGGGTTAAGGGCCTTGCTCAAGGGCCCAACAGTGGGGCTTGAACCGCTGACCTTCGGCTTAGCTAACCATCACTAAGGTTTAAATCATTAAGGCTCTGGGTTTTGTTTATTTTTGGGGTCATTCACTGGACTTTAAAAACAAAATGCAGTGTTCTAAAACTTTTGACCAGTAGGGTATTATACAGATGTTAAGCTTTTACATCTGTCCAAAATATACGTGGTATGACAGTCTCCCATTTACATCAATTTTCTCCATATTGTACAGATGGAGCACGCATATCCAAACACAGTCTCCACCAAAGGTCTGAGATATAGTAATGATCCTCCACTTCCACCCCCATCACTGAGAGACCACACAGCACCTGAATCCTCTGAATGAATTCAAGATTAAACAAATGAACAATCTGATCAGATGGCCAGGCCAAGAAAAAACTTATTGTACGTACACAGAATGGTGTTCAATGCACACAGTGAATATGTACAGTAAACATGACTGATCTGTCCAGCTCGGAAAAATCTGAGGAACCACAAAACAGCTGCAACCGAACCAGGCCAGGTTCCCCTGTGCATGGAGGAGGTTTACTCTGATAGCATTTTTCCTGCTAAACACATGGGGATGTTGTATTATTTATTTATTCTTTTCTCACATGGGTTTTTCTCGTATGTTGTGACCTGAAGAATATGATGAATGTTCCAGTTCGGGGTAAACCATTGTACAGTAAGTAAATGTGGACCATTTATATATACAGGGATCCCTCACTTTCCATGGATAATTGGGACTGAGATCCCCACGCGACCATCGAAATCCACGAAGTAGGATCACCCCAACCCCAACTGACGTATACGTACATGTATATGAGTATATAATATCAATAAATACATATTCAACACTATAGACGCTTATAATAACAATTAAGCATTCAAAAAACAACACAAGATGTAAATAAAATATAAATACACACACATACAGATGGTATTGCGTGAGAAGAAGACGACACACATATACGTACGCAGACGCGTGTGCACGCATAGATACAACAACGTAAGTAGTTTTGATGGGAGATTTTGGGTTGTTTTTTGTTTTGTGTTTGTTTAGAGTGGGTTTTTTTTGCATAATTGACTTTTTTGTGGCATTTTCCTGAACTTTTTACCCTGTGCATCCATAGTTTCCTTATTTTTTTAATTCTACGAATAATCATTTATTTATTTATTTATTTATTAAACCGCACTGAAGCCACATGAATTGAAGCATGAAGTCGCGAGGGATCCCTATATAAAGATTTCTGCCTTTCGGAGCTGAAATTTTTTGGCATCCCATTTCAGCGCATCAGATTTATTTCACTTTGGAGAGTTTATGGTGGGAGCAACGATATGGTAGTTTCTCTATTATAGGTTTAATCATAAAAGTCTGTTGGGCTTTTTACACCTGAGGCCTTGTGGCTCATCAGGCTGGTGCTTGTTCCCAGTTTCTGTAGCATGACGTGACCTCAACTCCTTCTGGATGGGACTCATCGGTAGTCCCAATTCCTTCGCTAGTCCATCGCTAGTCCAAATCCTTCTGGATGGGACACTAGTCCATCGCAGGTTACCTTCCCAGTATATTTTTACTGGTCGCCATTTATACCGCTCGGTGAACAGAGGCACACTTGTAGACCTTGTTCAGGAGGCTCGGCACAGTGGGGGTCGAACTGGGATTCGAACACACAACCAACTGATCAGGAGCCCAGCTCCATAACCACCACGACCCACCAGCCCCATTCAGGTTTAATCATGAATAAGTATTAATGTTGTAAGACTTAAAATAAGGCTCTGGGACATTTATTTAATTTTATTTCATAAAGATTGGATTTCCTTCATTATTTGTATTGTCCATGTTGTGCGTGAGTCGTGTTCATTGATCAAATCTCACATGGGATTGGATTAAGTGCACTGAAGTGTAGTGTGTGCATTTCATTTACGAGATAACAAATCATTCCAGAAGAATAGAGGAACATTAATCACTTATCCCTCCTTTATTTCTGAGGATATAATCCGATTGAATTCGATATTATATATTGTATTCATAAAGCAAAATAAACAACCCATGATAGTTTTATCACAAAAAATAACTTGAAGTTCAAATAGAAGTTCGGGATGATTTGTTTTCTGTGTCTTCTCAAAAAGACTGAGTTTGGTTCCTTTCAGAAACCAGTCCAGCACCCCTCCACCAAAACAACACGCTTCCCTCTGGACGCTGACGTAATCAGCCAATCAAAGCCTCGTCAGCGCATATCAAAGGCACGAGGTAGCCAATCAGTTGCGTTCCCAGCTGCGCGCGGACACTGGGAGCTATTTATGAGGACCTGAAGACGCTCCAGAAGAACAGGCACCTCATTCTGAACCGACTTCCTGTGCGCTGGGGCTGAGGATTTGGCCCAAGACGCCCGCACAGTTTCAATATCAAGACTTTTCCTTGGATGAACCAGCATGGCTTCGAGCGGCGCTGAGTGCCCGGGGAAAGCCGCCCAGTGCCGGGTGGACCATCTGCTGAGCGCCGTGGAGAATGAGCTCCAGGCCGGGAGTGAGAAAGGAGACCCGACCGAGAGGGAGCTGAAAGTCAACCTGGAGGAGATCGAGCTGTGGCAGAAGTTCCGAGAGCTCACCAATGAGATGATCGTGACCAAAAACGGCAGGTGAATGGAACTTTCATGGGAACTTTTTATACGTTTATAATTATAAACCTTTTACATTATATACAACACACAGCATTTACACTACAGTTATCATCACGAGAGACAATTCATGTATTATTATCATTATTATTATTATTATTAATAAAAATAAAAATAAATAATGATAATAACAACAACAAAACAACAACAACAATAGTAATAATAATAATAATAATAATAATAAATAAATAATGATAATAACAACAACAACAACAATAATAATAACAATAGTAATAATAATAATAATAATAATAAATAATGATAATAACAACAACAATAATAATAACAATAGTAATAATAATAATAATAATAATAATAATATTATAATATAGTATTATTATTATTATAATCAGAAGAAGAAAACTATCATTTTAATCTGGAAAAAATTGACATTTCACTGAGTTCTTATATTAAATCATGTCAGTGTCCTAAATTCTTGAGTTCACACTGAGTTATACAGTAATGGAATTTCCTTCGTTACTATAATTTCTTCTTTTTTTTAATTGTATCAGCTCTTTGTTTCTTGTTTTGTTTCAGACTTCTCCAGAAATAGCCTATAATAACTCTGATCATTTATATAATTGTTTTCTTCAAATAATTATGAATACTATATTTCATCAAGGCGAATACAGTCCTTATTGTGCATTTGTATTTAGATTGTTCCATTGGAGAAGTCATATTTAATGCAAGCAGATATTTGTATTAATGTTGCCATGAACTTAAAGTCGTAATAGTAATAATAGTATTGGTAGTAATAGTAGTAAGAGTTATTGGTAGTAATAGTAGTTATAGTAGTATTGGTAGTGATAGTAGTATTGCTAGTAATAATAGTTATATTGATATTGGTAGTAATAGTAGTAAGAGTTATTGGTAGTAATAGTAGTTATAGTGGTATTGGTAGTGATCGTAGTATTGGTAGTAATAGTAGTATTGGTAGTAATAATAGTTATAGTAATATCGCTAGTAATATGAGTATTGGCACTAATAGTAGTTATAGTAATATTATTAGTAAGAATAGTATTGGTAGTAATAGTAGTATTGGTAGTACAGTAATAGTAGTTATAGTAATATTAGTAGTAAGAGCAGTATTGGTAGTAATAGTAGTAATAGTAGTTAGGAGATTAGTCGGCTTGGGATATGGCTGTAAGATGCGCGTGTGTGTGTGTGTGCGTGTGCGTGTGTGCGCGTGTGTGTGCGTGTGTGTGTGCGCGCGTGTGTGTGTGTGCGTGTGCGTGTGTGTGTGTGTGTGCGTGTGTGCGTGCGTGTGTGTGTGTGTGTGTGTGTGTGTGTGTGTGTGTGTGTGTGTGTGTGTGTCTCCAGGCGCATGTTCCCAGTGCTGAAACTGAGTGTGTCCGGTCTGGACCCCACTGCCATGTACTCGTTCCTGCTGGACTTCTCAGCGGCGGATACGCACCGCTGGAAATATGTGAATGGGGAGTGGGTGGCGGGAGGTAGACCCGAGCCTCGCACCGCCAGCTGTTTGTACATGCACCCCGACTCCCCAAACTTCGGAGCGCACTGGATGAAAGCCCCCGTCTCCTTCAGCAAAGTGAAACTCACCAATAAACTCAACAGCGGAGGACAGGTTCGTCCTACACCCTTTAAATCAAGAAAGAACAATGATCTGATGTTTATAAACATATTTATTCAATGTATCGTTACATTGAATATCATCCCCTGGGTTTGTATGCATTAAATAAAATGAAGTGCAAGTTCTGTTGATGCTACCGATACATATTTTTATCTGATACCCTTCTATCTGTATGTAGGCTTGATATTGATAAGCAATTGGGTTATGGGCCTTTCCCAAGGACCCATCAATGGACCCAGACGTTTAACTTGGTGAGCAGTGTCTCCCTGATCCACTTTAATTCCCAATATTGCTCAAAATGTAGCATGTCTATCGGGACAACTGTTCAGCATTGCACTTAAATAGACCCATTCATTTATTAGGGATATTAAATCAACATGAAATGCAGTGGTAGCATGATTGCGCAGTGGTGAGCACATCCACCTCACAGCAAGAAGCTTCTGGGTTTGATCACCAGGCTCAGCTCGTTTCTGTGTGGAGTTGGCATGTTGTCCTGCTTGCATGGGTTATCTCCCTCCCACAGTTCAAAAACATGCACAATAGGCTCATTGCCTGTTCCCCTATATTGTGTATGCATTGGCCTTGCAATGGCCTGGTAAACTTTTCAGGGTGTGCCCTGCTTTCACCCAGAGTCATTTGAAAGAGGGGCCAGCGTCCCAGTTATCATAGTTAGGATTAAGTGGCTTAGAATGAATGAAATACAGTATTATTTCTAAAATAGAATTGGCCACAATGTCTTTTTGAAACGACAGTAGGCTCTTGTTATTCGCAGGCGTTTGGTTCCGGCCCCTCCTGCGAATGAAGATAATCCGTGAGTTCTGTACCCGGAAGTAAAACCCATGTAAAAAAGAATTTGTGGTTCCCAGTGTTTTCTTTAATGTGGAAAATGGGTCCAAATGGCTCTTTGAATGGCAAAGGTTGCTGGCCCTTGAACTATAAGTATCCAGAATACTAAGGCAGGTTCCATTCTGATGATGACCTTGTTTCATACAACATTCACCTTCTTAGCACTTCTGCAGCAAAACATTTTTCTTCCTGAATCATATCAAGCAGTTCCACTTTTTCATGCAGCGTCATTACCTTTTTCTGGCACTTCGGCACCTTACCAGAAGTCTGAGAAGGTGCGCAGTGTTTGGGTGGCATGACGGAGCTTTACTGTAACTAAAAACACACACTAAAAAAGCCCAGGCACAAAGTGTGCGCGAATGAGGAATAAAGGGCGTTACATCACCTCAACCAATAAGCAGGAGGGAGAACAGCCATTGGCTGAATTTGAATCATGTGACAGTTACTCGGCAATCCGCGAATATGCAAAGCCAAGAGTGCAAAACTGCGAATAGTCAAGGGCCTATTGTATTTGCGTCCTCCTCTATGCGAGTGTCAACGACGGGACGATTATCATGTGTAAATCATTCTTTTTTTTCTACTCTTGAACTTGTCTGCCTTTCTCCTGTTGTTTAACACATAATCCAGGCTTTTTTTCACTATTCAAATCAGTGTTGCCTTGTCAAGTTATCACACAAGTGGAAAACTGCTCCTTTGGCACACTTTTTGGTCAATACTTTGGTTGTTTTACTGTTACTGTAAACAGACACAGAACCAAAACAAGATATAGTACAGATTAATAAGAGATACTAAGCATGTGAGCTTGGGTGGTTTCACCAAGAAACCTTTGTATTCAGCCGAAACAATAACGAAAGATAAAAGATGTAGGCTGTTCACGAGTGAATGAGAACCTTTAAAATCAATTTGTATTACAAAAATATTTTAAGTTATTCAAAACTTTTATACTCTTTTTTTTTTTTTTTTCCTGATAGTTACTTCTTTTATATGTTTTTCTTCATCACTTTTCTCTCCAGATCATGCTGAACTCTTTACACAAATACGAACCACGCATCCACATTGTACGTGTCGGAGAGCCACAAAGAATGATCACCAGTCGTTCCTTCCCTGAAACCCAGTTCATAGCAGTCACTGCATACCAGAACGAGGAGGTGAAGTCCACCGCACTTCAGTGTTAAAGCATTACATGATCGTTGTTTTGTCTAATAGTCTAGCAATTTGTTTTATTTCAGATCACTGCACTCAAAATCAAATACAACCCCTTTGCCAAAGCTTTCCTAGATGCCAAAGAAAGGTACATCAGTCCATCAGTAACGACAAATTTATGTTGCTAATATTAATGTAATAAAATTGTACTTCATGTGGGTATGTAGGAGTGATCATAAGGAAATCATGGATGAAGTCACTGAGAATCAACAGTCTGGCTATACGCAATGTGAGTTTGAATTACCATCATTTCTACTCCGTTGCATATTCTTCCTGTGTTATCGTGGGATTCCTCTGAATACGCTGGTTTCCTCCTACAATCCGAAAGCATGCTCAGTAGTTTAGGCTGATTGGCTGTTTCAAATTGCTCCGGGATATGAGTGAGAATGTGAATGGTTGTATATGTGTGTTGGCTCTGCAATAGACTGCTGAGCTGTTCAGGGTGTACCCTAGCTTGACAGAGTGGGCAGAGAAGGGCTCCAGCCTACCCGCAAAGCTAGTAGGATTAAGCAGTCTGGCAAATGAATGGATCATGTAATGTCATTAACATCAATAGCACAGTGTATTTTGAATGGGACAATAATTTTCTAACCCACCTTATGCTCACTGTGTATAGTGAGTGGTTGGTTTCTTCCAGGAAGTGGATCTCTCTGTCCTCCTGCCAACTCTCACCCGCAGTTTGGTGGCGCTATGTCCCTGCCCTCCCCTCACAGTTGTGAACGTTACTCCACATTGAGAAGTCATCGCTCTTCACCATACCCCAGCACATACCCTCACCGAACGACCTCCCCCAGTAAGAACACACACACACACACACACACACACACACACACACACACACACACACATACACACACACACTTTTACTTTCCTCACATTGGCACACATGACCTCTGACTCCATGCTATTAATGAGAAGCTCAAACAAATACACCTGACTGGAGAATGTCTTACATTCCTGAAGCCTTTGTGCACACTGAAGCTCCTAGTCGTAAAAAATGTATCCCTTAGGTGTGAAATGTTCAGTTTAATGCCCTCAGCAATATAAATATACACACAAAAGTACAATAAACACTTAAGTCATTGATTTGTATTGCTCTATATGTGGTGAAGGTTATATCAGAGATATGTATTTTTGGTTGCTTTGCAGATGGTTACTCCGAAAATTCTTCTGCTTGTTTATCCATGCTACCTGCCCATGAGAACTGGTCCAGTCAACAGATGTCCTCTCACTCCAGCATGGTTCCGATGGGCCAACATTCTCCCCCTAACTCCAACTCCAGGTCAGCACTTTTCGCCATATAACAACTCCAATATAAAAATGGGTTCTGGTGATTATAGATTACAGTGCTGGTCACTATCCCTGTTCCTTGAGATCTACATAGCAAAAGAAGTTGGGTTTCATCATGCTCATCTGACCATCTTTTACTGAAGAAGCTTCTTGCTGATCTAAAAATGTGTGATAAGATCTGCAAGAAAGTAGATCTCTAGAAACACGGTTGGTAATCACCAGCTTATGGGATAGATCTCACATATATATATATACATACATACATACATACATATACACACACACACATATATATATATATATATATATATATATATATATATATATATATATATATATATATATGTCTGTCTTCCTTTCGGCTTTTTCCCTTTTACTCGGGAGTCACCACAGCGAATCATCTGATTCGCACGTTTGATTTGGCAGAGGTTTTTTTACGTCGGATGCCCTTCCTGTCACAACCCTTTTAGCAAGGGACAGAAACACGCTGACGGCTTTGCAGCTACTCTTTACGAAAGTCAGCAATGGTTCTTTTACATGCCGCTCACCATAGACAGTGAGAGACATGGCCCGCCTTTGATAACCCAGTTAGCCGCACTGGGGGGGACAGTGACAACCTTGTGTGTGTATATATATATATATATATATATATATATATATATATATATATATATATATATATATATACACACATACAGACGCTCCCTGACTTAGTGTTTAGAAGTTTTAGTTAGATTCCGAACGGCCGAACATAAGGTGAAAAAAACGTAAGTTGTTACTGTATTATGTTCCCGTGACGTATGACATTCATACTGTACTATACATCCATAAATACCATTACCGTATCTCATAAAACACCCCTAAATCAATTATTA
The DNA here is from genome assembly GCA_024760905.1 of Plotosus lineatus. Classification (NCBI taxonomy): domain Eukaryota; kingdom Metazoa; phylum Chordata; class Actinopteri; order Siluriformes; family Plotosidae; genus Plotosus; species Plotosus lineatus. The sequence goes on along the minus strand of CM045736.1, from coordinate 9,795,718 downwards.
TAAACATAACATTGTAAGATAATATAAAAATTATCAAATAATATCAACATTAATTTCAAGTAAATTAAATTCAAGCAAAATAATTTCAAATAGATACATTTTAATAAAATTTACTGATCAAATATCAAATACAGTATCAAATATAACCTTTAACATGCTCTGTAATGCATTCTTTCTGCTTATAAATGGTTCCGATGGTCGACGGAGCCATTTGGAAGAAACGTGCAACATTCACATGTTTTTCACCAGCATCAATTTTCTTGATAATAGCCATCTTCGTTTCTAATGCCGCTTTTTCTGATTACCACTATCACTAGTAGGCTTTCGCTTCTGACTAACTATTTGCTTACGGTTACAAAAGTACGCAAAACAGTGTAAACACAAAGATCACAGAGACGACGTCTTAACACAAGGGTAACACGCAGTGAACTGGGAAGAAGCAGGGCAGTTCAGTCTGTCGTTTGTAAACAATGGACGCAGCGTAATGCGTAGGTAGCGTACTACGTCAGTGTACAACGTAGGTACGTCTCGTACTACAGTCTTCTTCTTTCTTCTTTTCCTTTCGGCTTTTCCCTTCAGGGGTCGCCACAGCGAATCATCTGCCTCCATCTCACCCTATCCTCTGCATCTTCTTCTCTTACACCAACTGCCTTTATGTCCTCCTTCACCACGTCCATGAATTGTCTCTTTGGTCTTCCTCTAGGCCTTCTGCCTGGTAGCTCCAACCTCAGCATCCCACTACCCATATACTCACTATCCCTCCTCTGTACATGTCCAAACCATCTCAATCTGGCCTCTCTGACTTTGTCTCCAAAACATCTTACATGTGCTGTCCCTCTGATGTGAGGATCCTGATCCTATCCATCCTCGTTACTCCCAGAGAGAACCTCAACATTTTCATCTCTGCTACTTCCAGCTCTGCCTCCTGTCTTTTCCCCAGGGCCACTGTTTCTAAACCATACAACATCGCTGGCCTCAACACCATCTTGTACACTTTTCCTTTCATTCTTGCCGATACCTTCCTATCACACATCACACCGGACACTTTTCTCCAACCATTCCAACCAGCCTGCACATGCTTCTTCACCTCTTTTCCACACTCTCCATTGCTCTGGATTGTTGAGCCTAAGTACTTAAAATCCTTCACCTTCCTTATTTTTGCTTCCTCACCATTCCTGTTGGGTCCTTGGCATTCATACACATGTATTCTGTCTTACTGAGGCTAACCTTTATTCCCCTCCTTTCCAGGGCATACCTCCAACTCTCTAGATTTTCCTGCACTTGTTCTCTGCTCTCACTACAGATCACAATGTCATCTGCAAACATCATAGTCCATGGGGATTCTTGTCTAACCTCGTCTGTCAGCCTGTCCATCACTATAGCAAACAATAAGGGGTTCAGAGATGACCCTTGATGCAGTCCCACCTCCACCTTGAACTCTTCTGTCACACCGACATCACACCTCACCACAGTTTTACATCTCTCATACATGTCCTGCACCACTCTAACATACTTCTCTGCCACTCCAGACTTTCTCATGCAATACCACAGTTCCTCTCTCGGCACCCTGTCATATGCTTTCTCCAGATCCACAAAGGCACAATGCAGCTCCCTCTGATCTTCTCTGTACTTCTCTATTAACATCCTCAAGGCAAACACTGCATCTGTGGTGCTCTTTCTTGGCATGAAACCATAACTTCATCGTATGGCTCATTAACTTTATCCCTCTGTAGTTGCCACAACTCTGCACATCTCCCTTGTTTGTAAAAATGGGCACCAGCACACTTTTCCTCCATTCCTCTGGCATCCTCTCACTCTCTAAGACCTTCTTGAATGTTCTTGTCAGGAAATCTACTGCTACCTCTCCTAGACACTTCCATACCTCCACTGGTATGTCATCAGGACCAACAGCCTTTCCACTCTTCATCCTCTTCAATGCCCTCCTCACTTCTCCCTTACTAATCTTTGCTACTTCCTGGTCCTCAACAGTCACCTCTTCTACTCTTTTTTCTCTCTCATTTTCCTCATTCATCAGCTCTTCAAAGTACTCTTTCCATCTTCACAGCACACCTCTGTCGTCAGTCAATACATTTCCCTCTCTGTCCTTAATCACTAACTTGCTGCACATCCTTCCCATCTCTATTTCTCTGCTGTTCCAACCTGTATAAATCATTTTCTCCCTCTTCACTTTCCAACTGAGCATACAAGTCATCTTATGCGTTTTTTTCGGCCTTTGACACCGCTACTTTCACCTTACGCTGTATCTCCCTGTACTCCTGTTTACTCTCTTCGGTCCTCTCAATGTCCCACTACTTTTTAGCTAACCTCTTCCTTTGTACACACTCCTGCACTTCCTCATTCCACCACCAAGTCTCCTTATCTCCTCTCCTTCCAGATGACACACCAAGTATTCTCCTACCTGTCTCCCTGATCACATTAGCTGTAGTTGTCCAGTCATCTGGCAGCACTTCCTGACCACCCAAAGCCATTTTCAACTCCTCCTTGAAGACAACCCGACACTCTTCCTTTTTCAGCTTCCACCACTTTGTCGTCTGCTCTGCCTTTGCCTTCTTCACCTTTCTTTTCACTTCTAGAACACGTCTCGTATTACAGTGAGCATGCTAAACTAAAAATTTGACTTCTAATTTTTTTTAATGTAAAATCTAAAAAATATGTAAAACGAATAAACGTAAAGCAGGGAGTGTCAGTATATATATATATATATATATATAAGTACTGTCTTCTGTCTTCTTCTTCTTCTTTTCCTTTCGGCTTTTCCCTTCAGGGGTCGCCACAGCAAATGATCTGCCTCCATCTCTCCCTATCCTCTGCATCTTCTACTCTTACTCCAACGACCTTCATGTCCGCCTTCACCGCATCCATAAATCTTCTCTTTGGTCTTCCTCTGGGCCTTTTGCCTGGTAGTTCCAAACTCAGCATCCTACGACCAATATACTCACTATCCCTCCTCTGTACATGTCCAAACCATCTCAATCTAGCCTCTCTGACTTTGTCTCCAAAACATCTCGCATGTGCTGTCCCTCTGATGTACTCATTTCTGATCCTATCCATCCTCGTTACTCCCAAAGAGAACCTCAACATTTTCATCTCTGCTACCTCCAACTCTGACTCCTGTCTTTTCCCCAGGGCCACTGTCTCTAAACCATACAACATTGCTGGCCTAATCACCGTCTTGTACACTTTTCCCTTCATTCTTGCCGATAATATATATCCTTTGTTACTTCCTGCTTCAATTCATGCGGCTGCAATGCATCGTGTTTTTTTTTTTTTATTAATTAAAAATTAGGAAATTAAGGAAGAATAGGGGAAAAAGTTAAGGAAAATGTCACAAAACAAGGCCAATTATTCAAAAAAAAAAAAAACCCAAACAAATAAAAACAAAAAACAACTCAACCCCCTCCCCCCATCAAAACTACTTACATTTTTATGTGAGGTGCACATCTGTGTGTATATTTATATTTTACAGTCGGCCCCCAAGTTACGAAATTAATCCGTTCCAGAGCCATTTTCGTATTGCGGGGATTTCGTAAGTAGGGGTAGCACCTTACATGTTAAACGCCTAATTCGTTCCAAGGCCTCAGTCCTTGGAGTGGATAAGCCCCATAAACCCTTTGAAAATGATAAAAGTACACCAATTTTGTATGAAATAGCTGTTAAAAGTAAAAGAAAATTATTTATTAAACCATTAAATCATTTTATTAACATATTAAACCATTTTTCTTAACATATTTATTAATGAAACCATTACTAAACATTTTTATTAACACACACACACACCTCTCTCTCTCTCTCTCTCTCTCTCTCTCTCTCTCTCTCTCGATCTCCTTCTTTCGCGCTCGCTTAGGGCCACGCCCACAAGACGTGAATTCAAAGCACATTCCCTGATTGACAAACTCAACTTTAATTTGATTCCTTGAGGGATTGAAATTACAGATGAGCTCAAATGCGTCCACATTTATTAAACATGTACTGAATTAAAACAACTTAAAAAACTAAAAACTAAGGCGTTATTCCTTCTCTCTCTCTCTCTCTCTCTCGCTCTCTCTGTCTCTCTCTCTCTGTCCTCTCTCTGTCTCTCTGTCCCGCGCGGGCACCACGCCCACAAGACATGAATTCAAAGCGCATTCCCTGCTTGACCATTTACTGAATTAAAACAACTTAAAAAACTAAACTAAAAACTAAAGCATCATTCCTTCTCTCTCTCTCTCTCTCTCTCTCTCTCTCTCTCTCTCTCTCTCTTTCTCGTGCGCGCACTGTGGGCCATGCCCACAAGACGTGAATTCAAAGCGCATTCCCTGCTTGACAAACTCAACTTTAATTTTATTCCTTGAGGGATCGGAATTCCAGATGAGCTCAAATGCGCCCACATTTATTAAACATTTACTGAATTAAAACAATTTAAAAATCTAAACTAAAAACTAAAGAATGAAGGTTTCTTCTGTCTATCTGGGATGCCAGTGGGGCGGGATGTTGAGAGACAGCCAATGAGAGAGCAACTCGCGCGTCGTGTGAAATTTTGATTGGCGCGTTTGAATTTTGAATTTCTTTTCGTAAGAGGGGTTTGCTTCGTATCTCGGGGACGGAAACTCAAGAAAATGTTTTTCATAATCCGGGGATTTCGTACAAAGGGGTCTTCGTAAATTGGGGGTCGACTGTATTTACATCTTATTTTTGAATGTTTAATTGTTATTATATGAATTCATAATGTTGAATATGTATTTTTTGATATCATATACACATACGTCATTCACAGGGGAGTTGATCCTACTTCATGGAATTTGGCAGGGGGTCTCAGTCCCAATTAACCGTGGAAAGTGAGGGATCTGTGTGTGTGTATATATATATATATATATATATATATATATATATATATATATATATATATATATATATATATATATATATGTATATATATATATATATATATATATATATATATATATATATACATATATATATATATATATATACAGTAAAACCTCCGCTGACGAATGCTTAAGCTCACGAATTTTTTCGCGTCAAGAACATTAAATTCGCGAGCATATAGTCTCTGCTGACGAACTAGTTTTCGGCGGACGAACCAAATCACGCGGTCGAACAGCACCACGGTGGCGGCCACGAGAAGCTGACGCACGCTCACGGCGTCCCAGTTCGTCACCCCCTTTCTTTGAGTGCGGACGTGGTTTGTGTTTGATAGACATTTTGGACCATATTGAGTGTACTTTTGCCATTATGGGACTGAAAAAGACCCCACCACAGGTTGAGTTACCTACAGTCCTTATGGAAGGTGACTCTCCTTATGGAAGGTAACTCCCTCCCTCCCTCCTCCTCCCACTCCATTCCATCAAGCCATCAACTACCATCACAAAGGTAAATAAAACGACTTTATTATACAGTACAGTTTATTTCTTTAATTACAATACAATAGCACATTTATTATACATAAAATAAGGTATATTTTTGTGTAGTTTTAAGGCTTATTTAGTAGAAAATTATGTTTTATGGGGACCTGGGAACGGATTATTCTCATTTTAATGGTTTCTTATGGGAAATAAATGTTCGGAAGACGAACTTTTCGCCTAACACACACTTTCTGGGAACCAATTATGTTCATGAGCTGAGGTATCACTGTATATATACACATATATATATATATATATGTGTGTGAAGAATGATTCCAAAGTAATCTCTAAGTACTACAAAGTACTTTGTACTACAAAGTAAAGTCTTTGTAATCATTCTTCTATAATCACCTGAAGAGAGAGGATGGTTTCACCACCCCTCGAAACAGATCTGCAGTGATAAATGGAGTTTCAATAGAAAGGCTTTGTCCTGTCCTTTTATTTTTATTGTTATTTGCTCTACCAAAAAGTATTGAGCACTCTCCTACGGAAGGATCTACTCAGAAAATTATATATATATATATATACATACATACATACATACATACATACATACATGCGGGGCAGTGGCGGTCTAGTGGTATAGGGCGCTGGATCGCTGATCCAAAGGTTGGGGTTTCGAGTCTCATTCTCCACAAGGTTGTCACTGTCCCCCCCAGTGCGGCTACTGGGTTATCAAAGGCGGGCCATGTCTCTCACTGTCTATGGTGAGAGGTTCATGTAAAAGAACCATTGCTGACTTTCGTAAAGAGTAGCTGCAGTCGTCAGCGTATTTCTGTCCCTTGCTAAAAGGGTTGTGACAGGAAAGGCATCCTACGTAAAAACCGCTGCCAAATCAAAATGTGCGAATCAGATGATTCGCTGTGGTGACTCCTGAGTAAAATGGAAAAAGCCGAAAGGAAGACAGACAGATATACATACATGCATATTGTATGCGACGTGATAAGTGCCCAGGGCACTTAAAAAACTGTGCCAGCGGAGTGCAACGATAAGTGCTTATTACCATCGAGGTGGAAAACATGAATAATAACAGAACAATAAAAGAGTTTTACTGGTATTTGTGTTATTCATTTTGTCTGTATCTTCTTCTCTTACACCAACTACCTTCATGTCCTCCTTCATCACATCCATAAATCTCCTCTTTGGTATTCCTCTAGGCCTTCGGCCTGGTAGTTCCAACCTCAGTATCCTACTACCAATATATTCACTATCCCTCCTCTGTACATCTCAAAACCATCTCAATCTGGCCTCTCTGACTTTGTATCGAAAACATCTTACATGGGCTGTTCCTCTGATGTACTCATTCCTGATCCTGTCCATCCTTGTCACTCCCAAAGAGAACCTCAACATTTTCATCTCCGCTACCTCCAGCTCTGCCTCCTGTCTTTTCCTCAGTGCCACTGTTTCTAAACCATACAACATCGCTGGCCTCAACACCGTCTTGTACACTTTTCCTTTCATTCTTGCTGATACCCTCCTATCACACATCACATCAGACACTTTTCTCCAACCATTCCAACCTGCCTGCACGCGCTTCTTCACCTCTTTTCCACACTCTCCATTGCTCTGGATTGTTGAGCCTAAGTACTGAAAATCATCCACCTTCTTTATCTCTGCTCCCTGTAACCTCACAGTTCCTCTGCGGTCCTTCTCGTTCACACACATGAATTCTGTCTTACTGAGACTAACCTTCATTCCTCTCCTTTCCAGGGCATACCTCCACCTCTCCAGAATTTCCTCCACTTGTTCTCTGCTCTTATTAAAGATCACAATGTCATCTGCAAATATCATTGTCCATAGGCATTCTTGTATAACCTCGTCTGTCAGCCTGTCCATCACCATGACAAACAAGAAGGGGCTCAGAGCTGATCCTTGATGCAGTTCCACCTCCACTTTGAACTCTTCTGTCACACCAACAGCACACCTCACCACTGTCTTACATCTTTTATACATGTCCTGCACCACTCAAAGATACTTCTCTGCTATTCCAGACTGCCTCATGCAATACCACAGTTCCTTTCTCGGCACCCTATCATATGCTTTTTCCAGATCCTCAAAGGCACAATGCAGCTCCCTCTGACATTCTCTGTACTTCTCTGTTAGCATCCTCAAAGCAAACACTGCATCTGTGGTGCTCTTTCTTGGCATGAAACCAAACTGTTGTTCACAAATGCTGCCCTTAGTCTAGCTTCCACTATTCGTTCCCATAACTTCATCATATGGCTCATCAACTTTATCCCTCTGTAGTTGCCACAACTCTGCACGTCTCCCTTGTTCTTAAAAATGGGCAACAGCACACTTCTCCATTCCTCCGGCATCCTCTCACTTTCTAAGACCTTGTTGAACATTCTTGTCAGAAAATCTACTGCTACCTCTCATAGACACTTCCAAACCTCCACAGGTATGTCATCGGGACCAACTGCCTTTCCACTTTTCCACTCTTCATCCTCTTCAATGCCCTGATCACTTCACCTTTACTCATCTTTGCTACTTCCTGGTTCTCAATGGTCACCTCTTCTAGTCTTTTTTCTCTCTTATTTTCCTGATTCATCAGCTGTTCAAAGTACTCCTTCCGTCTTCTCAGCACACCTCTGACATCAGTCAATACATTTCCCACTCTGTCCTTAATCATTCTAACATGCTGCACGTCCTTCCTATCTCCTCCTACCTGTCTCCCTGATCACATTAGCTGTGGTTGTCCAGTCATCTGGAAGCACTTCCTGACCACCCAAAGCCTGTTTCAACTCCTCCTTGAAGACAATATGATCCTATTCCTTTTTCATCTTCCACCACTCTGTCTTCTGCTCTGCCTTTGCCTTCTTCACCTTCCTCACCATCAGCATCATCCTGCTCACGACCATGCTATGCTGTTTGGCAACACTCTCACCCACTACTACTTTGAAGTCACTGACTTCCTTCAAATTACATCGCCTGCACAAGATGTAGTCTACCTGTGTGCTCCTACCTCCGCTTTTATAAGTCACCCTATGCTCCTGTCTCTTCTGTAAGAAAGTATTCACCACAGCCATTTCAATCCTTTTTGCCAAGTCTATCAACATCTGTCCTTCTGTGTTTCTGTCCTGGATACCAAACCTGCCCATCACTTCCTCATCACCTCTGTTGCCTCGCACCAACATGTCCATTGAAGTCTGCACCAATGACCACTTTTTCACCTCTGGGGTACTCTGCATCTAACTCACTCCAGAATCTCTCCTTCTTTTCTAGCTCGCATCCTGCCTGTGTGGCATAAGCACTAACAACAAACATCACGCCTTCAATTTCTAACTTGAGACTCATCACTCTGTCTGACACTCTTTTCACTTCAAGAACATTCCTGACAAAACACTCCTTCAAGATGACTCCTACTCCATTTCTCTTCCCATCCACACCATGAGAAAACAGCTTAAATCCTGCTTTCACTTTTTAACTTGAAACTCATCACTCTGTCTGACACTGTTTTCACTTCTAGAACATTCCTGGCAAACCCCTCCTTCAAGATGTTGGCGCAGCTTGTATTCTTTGATTACCACCACTGTTTCTTGACAGATGATACAAACAACCTTTATGTTGCATTAAACAAAAAAAATAACCGTTTGTCCAGTGCAGGTTAAATACCCTGCATTCTGAATGAATTTTTCTCTTCCATAACTTTTTCACCATTACGTCATTCTATTTGAAATCAGAGAGTTTCAGATTTTTGTTTCTGGAGGTGGGTTCAGATAGGGGCACAGACAGCAGCAGGGTGGAATAGAATGTCATATTCTAGATGTGTATTAGTCTTGATTGTGTGGCCAGACTAAAAAAAGTAACCATAATGTGTCTCTGGTACTGTTCAGGGGGCCGGGTCAAATGTGAAGGTGGGCTGTATCCAGCCAGCGGGCCTTATTTTGGTGACCACTGGTTTAAACCCTGCTCCTAAGCTTCTCACCTTGCTGCCTTTCCACCTGGTCTCCTGAACACACAGTATGTCCACCTTCCTCCTTTGCATCATGTCAGCCAGCTCTCTACCTTTTCCTGTCATAGTTCCAAAATTCAGATTCTCTACTCTCAGTCGTAGACTCATGCCTTTCCTCTTCTCTCTCTGCCTACGGACACACCTCTCCTTCTTTTGCCAACAGTAGCCCAGTTTCCACCAACAACCTGTTGGTTAATAGCACTGATGGCGGTCTTTGTTAACCCAGGCCTCGACCGATCTGGTATGATATTCTGTTTTTATGATTTGCATGTGAAAACCTGGCACAAATTTTTTTCCGGATGCCCTTCCTGACGCAGCCCTCTGCATTTATCCATGCTTGGGATCAGCGTGAGGACGAACGCTTGGCTTGTGCCCCCACGGCTGCATTTTATATATATATATATATATATATATATATAGGATTTTCTGAGTAGATCCTTCCGTAGGAGAGTGCTCAATACTTTTGGTAGAGCAAATAAACAAAGGACAGGACAAAGGCTTTCTATTGAAACTCCATTTATCACTACAGATCTGTTTCGAGGGTGGTGAAACCATCCTCTCTTCAGGTGATTACAGAAGAACTCATTCTTCTGTAATCACCTGAAGAGAGGGGATGGTTTCACCACCCCTCGAAACAGATCTGTAGTGATAAATGGAGTTTCAATAGAAAGCCTTTGTCCTGTCCTTTTGTATATATATATATATATATATATATATAGCGGGGTTGGTGGTGTAGTGGTTAGAGCAGTGTTTCCCAACCCCTGTTCCGCGGCACAATAGTGTGCCGTGAGAAATCATCAGGTGTGCCGCGGAAGATTAACCGATTTCACTTAACGTGTAGTAACAGTGCTGTTCTGCTAGAGGGCAGTATCATTTTTGTTCCGTGGTGTGCCTCGTGATTTTTTTCTAATGTAAAAGGTGTGCCTTGGCTCAAAAAGGTTGGGAAACACTGGGTTAGAGTGCTGGGCTCATGATCAGGAGGTTGTGAGTTCAAATCCCACTGAGACCCTCATTGTGCTAAGACCCCTGGGCAAGGTCTCAACCACAAGTGTGCCTCTGTTCACCCAGCAGTATAAAAGGGTATCAATAAAAATATACTGGGAAGGTAACCTGCGATGGACTTGCGTCCCATCCAGGAGGAGTTGAACTCCTGGTCGCTTCACGCTACGGAAACCGGGGATAAGCACCAGCCTGATGAGCCACTAGGCTCGGGTGTAAAAACCCAACAGACTTACCTATATATATATATATATATATATATATATAAAAACACATACCGTTTTCGACGTGGTAAGCCCAGGGTGCTAAAAAATTGGAGTGGGTGGGAGCTTATTGAAATTTTTACCAGCGGAGTGGAACGGTAAGTGCTCATTACCATCGAGGTGGAAAACATGAATAATAACAGAACAATAAAAGAGTTTTACTGGTATTTGTGTTTTTCATTTTGTGGTACATTAGGCCCTCGATAATCGTGGGGTTTGGTTCCGGCACCTCCCGCGAATGAAGGTAATCTGCGAGTTCTGTACCAAAACCTCATGTATCATATTACAAGCACGAATGAATAACCGGAAGTAAAATACTATGTATCTATTACATGCGCTAAAATATGCTTCTTAATCACATTCTATAGACAGCCTTACTCATTAATACAGTATTAATGTCGTAAAATATAGTAATGATTAAAAAAAACTTTTTAATTTTGTACTGTAATATTTATTGAGAAAATATATAAATATTATGCAACATACTTTATATGTACAGTCGGTCCCCAACTTACGAAGACCCCTGTGTACGAAATCCCCGGGTTACGAAAAACATTTTCTTGAGTTTCCGTCCCCGAGATACGAAACAACTTTCTTACGAAAAGAAATTCAAAATTCAAACGTGCCAATCAAAGTTTCACACGACGCGTGAGTTGCTCTCTCATTGGCTGCCTCTCAACAACCCGCCCCGCTGGGCTTCCAGATAAAGACAGAAGGAAGCTTCACTCTTTAGTTTTTAGTTTAGTTTTTTAAGTTGTTTTAATTCAGTAAATGTTTAATAAATGTGGGCGCATTTGAGCTCATCTGGAATTCCAATCCCTCAAGGAATCAAATTAAAGTTGAGTTTGTCAAGCAGGGAATGCGCTTTGAATTCACGTCTTGTGGGCGTGGCCCGCAACGCGCGAGAGAGAGAGAGAGAGAGAGAGAGAGAGAGAGAGAGAAGAGAGAGAGAGTGAGAGAGAGAGAGAGAGTGAGAGAGAGAGAGAGAGAGCGAGAGAGGGACAAAGAGAGAGAGAGAGAGAGAGAGAGAGAGAGAGAGAGAGAGAAAATAACGCTTTAGTTTTCAGTTTAGTTTTTTAAGTTGTTTTAATTCAGTAAATGTTTAATAAATGTCGGCGCATTTGAGCTCATCTGTAATTCCGATCCCTCAACGAATCAAATTAAAGTTGAGTTTGTCAAGCAGGGAATGCGCTTTGAATTCCACGTCTTGTGGGCGTGGCCCGCAGCGCGCGCGCGAGAGAGAGAGAGAGAGAGAGAGAGAGAGAGAGAGAGAGAGAGAGAGAGGGGAGGGTGGGCAGAGAGAGAGAGAGAGAGAGAGAGAGAGAGAGAGAGAGAGAGAGAATAACGCTTTAGTTTTTAGTTTTTAAGTTGTTTTAATTCAGTAAATGTTTAATAAATGTGGGTGCATTTGAGCTCATCTGGAATTCCAATCCCTCAAGAAATCAAATTAAAGTTGAGTTTGTCAAGCAGGGAATGCGCTTTGAATTCACATCTTGTGGGCGTGGCCCGCAGCGCGCGAGAGAGAGAGAGAGAGAGAGAGTGAGAGACAGGTGTGTGTGTGTGTGTGTGTGTGTGTGTGTGTGTGTGTGTGTGTGTGTGTGTGTGTTAATAAAAAATGTTTAATCATGGTTTAATTAATAAATATGTTAATAAAATCGTTTAATATGTTAATAAAATGTTTAAATGGTTTCATAAATAAATCTCTTTTACTTTTAACACATATTTCATACAAAATTGGTGTACATATCATTTTTAGAGGGTTTATGGGGCTTATTCAGTCCAAGGACTGGAGCCTTGGAACGAATTAGGCGTTTAACATGTAAGACGCGACCCCTACTTACGAAATCCCCGCAATAGGAAAAGGCCTCGGGAACCGATTAATTCGTAAGTTGGCTGCCAACTATATATATATATATATATATATATATATAATATAAACAAAAATAAAAGGACAGGACAAAGACTTTCTATTGAAACTCCATTTATCACTACAGATCTGTTTCGAGGGGTGGTGAAACCATCCTCTCTCTCCAGGTGATAATCACCTGAAGAGAGAGGATGGTTTCACCACCCCTCGAAACAGATCTGTAGTGATAAATGGAGTTTCAATAGAAAGTCTTTGTCCTGTCCTTTTATTTTTGTTATTTGCTCTACCAAAACGTATTGAGCACTCTCCTACGGAAGGATCTACTCAGAAAATCATATATATATATATATATATATATATATATATATATATATATACACATACATACATACATACATACAGTATGTATATGTTTTCATTTTGTATGTAGAATATATTATCTAGTCTATGATGCCACTCAAACGCCGGCTAAGCGCTGTCTCTTCTGAAGAAATAAGACTTTCTCCTGAAGAAACGACAGTTTCCTCTGAAGTGCCTGAAGATAATCATCTAAACTGTTTTAAAGCTGTATTATTAAAGTCTTTTTCAATTATTATTCCAGTACAGTGCCTAAGTTAATGTTTAGAATGTTTAGAAGCCATGGAGCAGCTCAGCCATGCCACTGAGCCAGAGCGGAGAGTTAGAGAACAGCCGTAAAAATCCAAGTCTCCCAAAACACTGACCATAACAAAAAGAACATAAAAGAACATGAAATGTAATAAATTGGATGAACAAAACGATAAACATGCTACACCATAGTACATAAAATCACACACACAAACATTCTAAACATTAACTTAGGTACTGTACTGGAATAATTATTGAAAAAGACTTTAATACTAGAGTGCTTTCAGATGATTATTTCTCTTCAGGCACTTCAGAGGTTACTGTCGTTTCTTCAGGAGAAAGTCTTATTTCTTAAGAAGAGACATCCAATGTCATTTCCTTTTCTAGCGCTTAGCCAGAGAAGACGAACAGCGTTTGAGTGGCATAATACTGCTTAACTGGTCATTAAAACACATTAAAAAAGAGGCTGATTGAAAACTTCCGTGCCACTGAGTAAAAAGGGGCGTTACATCATCTCAACCAATCAGCAGGAAGGAGGACACTCATTGGCTGAATTTGAGTGACATGTCAGTTGCTTGACAGTCCGTGAATACTCAAACTGTAAGTGCAAAACCACGAATAGTCAAGGGCTTACTGTATCAGGACTCAGGATTCAGGGTTTTTAATCGCCATTTGTGTTTTTTCACACACATAGAATTCTTGTGCGGTTGTTCAAGGACAAGGTCAAGTTACAAACAGAAAAGAAGGTTCAAACCAACAACACACAAACTGTTATAGAATTTTTATTAAAAGTTATCTAAAAGGACCTCACACAGACCCAGCAAACAATACACTAATAACAGCAAAAGTAATAAAAACAAAATGATGATAATAATAATAATAATAATAATAATAATAATAATAATAATAATACAATAAATAAATCTATTATATTGCACTATGCCCATTGTTTTGTTGAAAAAAATGAACAGTTCTCTGGGTAAACAAAATAGCTGCAACTTCAAAGTTAGATGTTCTCCATTCACAGACCAAGGTTTAGAGATAATCTACAGTCAGTCAGTACATCAGATTTATTTAATGAGAATCCGCCGTTCTTCCGCTGCGGTTCTTGTTGATAGCCGCTGCGCTCCGGTCCTCTCTGAAGGCCACGTAGCCAGCTAGTGTAATCACCTCGTCAGTTGTACTCTCCTCGAGCCATGTTTCACAGAAACATAGCATGGAGTAGTCCTGTAGATCCCTCTGCGCTGCAATTCGAGCAGGAAGCTGCTCCATCTTGTTTCATAGAGACTGAACATTTTCCAGCAGTATGACCGGGAGTGCTAACCTTCCACTGCTAACCAATCGCCAGAGTCATCGTTCAGCCCCTCCTTGCCTGCCGCGTCTCCGCCTGGGTTTATTGTTATCAGGGGTGCGGCTAATATTGAGCTGCGGTAGCATATTAGCTCAGGATAGGAGATGAGCGTGCACAGTTCTAAATGTTCAAGGACTGTGCTCTCATAGCTGTAGTAGGGTCACGGGGTCATAGATGAGCATAGTGCCAAAAAAAATAAACTAACAAAAACAACATTTAAAAGAAACAATTTGTCTTTGAGAATTCTGCGACGTCACCCTCCAGGAATCGCCATCTTGACCACTAACTGTCAAATGGCCATCGTCCGTGCTGTTGACGTAGATCTGTCAACCAAAAACATTCTGCCCATGATCCTGGAAACTTCAACAATCACGCTGCTAAATTCTCAGTTAAAGTTTGGAATTTTTCTATTGGAAAAACTTTTTAGAAGTGGGACTCCCAGCCGGCAAGCTCCACCATCAGTGAACCGGAACCGTATCAAACAAACTACTTACATGAAAGCTGAAAATAAACAGAAAACAGCATAAATTTAAAATAAAACACCCCTTACTTTTCCCTCTCGGTGCTGTTCCTTTAAGCATTGTCCCGGAAGTAAAATCGAGCCAATCAACACAAATGTCAACTTTAGCACATGGCACATTGAACCAATCAACACGAACATAAACAAAGGCACATGGCCAGGAACATGCTTAAATTTATGAAGTTAGTGAGCAGGAGAATCGGGTGAAAAATACTCGTCAAAACTTTCTGATAGGTCCATATCGGGCTCATCGCTCCATTCATTCAGAGCATCCCATAGTTTTTCTGTAGCAGTTTCTAATGGTTCATCGTTTGTTGGCCATTTACCAAGAGAACACAGCAAAATATTTTCCGGTTTTTAAAGCACGGGCAGAACAATCAAATGTGTTGCTACTGATGAACATTATAGACATTCCCCAGTGGCAGGGGGTCTTGAAATACCGTGTAAACTCACTTTTACAGGCAGTGAACGTCTCATTTTACCGTTACAGAGACTGATCCAATAAAATTGGTAAGTTTGATGTACCATTTTGCTCCCAGTACATATGGGCGGTTATTTGACATAAAATAAAATAAAAAAACATGGGGGCTTTGGGGGCACTTTTGTAAAATGCCAAACCGTAAGTATCCTGCTTGGTATGATGGCACATTTTGTCCAGAAAAAGTGTGCGGTTGTGCTCTAGCGGTAGTCAGCCGAGATAAAAAAAAAAGACTGGCATTTGTTTATTTTTGTATGACCGACGGTTGCACTCTAACTGCAGCCATCCAAAACAAAACAACACCGGAAGAGGAAGTCTTTTTATATATATATATATATATATATATATATATATATATATATATATATATATATATATATATATATATATATATA
This sequence comes from Plotosus lineatus, assembly GCA_024760905.1. NCBI lineage: Eukaryota > Metazoa > Chordata > Actinopteri > Siluriformes > Plotosidae > Plotosus > Plotosus lineatus. The sequence continues at coordinate 9,779,861 of CM045736.1, read as the reverse complement.
TATATATATGTGTGTGTGTGTGTGTGTGTGTGTGTGTGTGTGTGTGTGTGTGTGTATGTATATATATATATATATATATATATATATATATATATATATATATACACACACCTTTTATCAGACGGAGGGGTTCTGTTGAATGCCCTCCTCATTCACCAGACCTCACACCACTAGACTATACATATATATAAATTCTCTATAAATGCTACACTGTGTATTTCTAACATCTCTTTCACATCCTGCTTTCTTGCAGTCAGTACACCAGTCTGTGGACTGTAGGAAACGCGCCGCTGACTCCAGTGTCTCATACAGGTGGAATGGTGAGCAGCTTGGGCACCCAGTACCTCCGTGGCTCTACCAGTCATTATGCCAGCCTGTCTCACCCAGCGACGGTGCCTAATCCTGGATCTCCCCTCTATGATGGTACATCCACCACTGAGGTGCACAACGCATCACCTTACGACGGCGCCACCCACGTGAGACTGTCCGCAGCCTGGACACCCATCACGCCACCGTCCTTGTAGGCAGCAGAACACTATGCACTGATTTTCCAGTGATAATGTCAGTTTCTGGACTAGCACTCGATCTAAGCAACAGTACGACGTTATGTAGCCTGGATTCTTAGGTTCAACTGCTTTGACTTGAACGAGGTCGTTACGCAAAGCGGAAAGGTGGGAGCGAATATACCGTCTTGTCTGGAGTGGAAATATGACCGCTGTTTCCGTCAGTGCCTAAAGCTTTTCTAAAAATAATAATTTGCTCAATATTTTAAAATATTTCATGTGGAATTATTTATGATTTTCTAATAGCAAGGGAAATTGGTTGTGTACAGACAGTCCTTTTGTACAAAGTGTAAATTAGGAAAATTAGGATTTTGCTTTCATCTTAAATCATTCAAAGAATATTTTATATTTGTGAAATCATATCAGCTGGAGCTGCACAAGCGCTATTCAAAATAAAATTAGCAAATGACTGAGACTGGTTTCAAAGGCAGTTTGCTGTCCAGGGTGTACGCCACCCTCACCCAAAGTTGGCTGCCAGATGGATGCCAGCCTCCTTGCGTCCCTAATTGGGATTAAGCTACTTAGAGAGTGAACAAATGAATGAATTAAATCTTATATCTACAGTGACATCAACTTCACACATGTTCATGTTTCAGAGATGAAAATTATCACGAGAGTTCAAGTGTAATCGTGGATCTGTGTGTATTATGGCTCTTGGGAGAAAAAACAATTACAACTTAAAATTTACTGCTAATAGAGCTGAATAAATTATAAACTAGGGCGAGGGTTATCAGTTTAACACACACACACACACACACACACACACACATACACACACACACCAAACCAAACTACTGGGATACAACAATGCAAAAAAATGTAATAAATAAAAACAACTCACTCACAACATGGGATATAATCAGGTGGCTCAGAACTGTAGTGGGCGGTACCCAGGTGTAAAACTTAAGCCATGCAGGTCAACTTTGGCCCACCAACTCATTTTATGTGGCCTGAAAGAGATTTGAATAAAATATTATGATTATTGTACTTTTCCCCCGATTTCTACTCGTGAAGCATTACCTCACTGTCACACATGACCAACACCACCCAGAGACAGACATAAGAATGCACATGCACAAATTGAGCCGGCCGGTGATCGTTGTAGTTGAGGGATTCGAGCATATGCACTCGGTCAGTTAGCTCTGACGGGCCCTGGTCACAGATGGCTGCAGCTTTATAGCCGCGCACCTTGTCAACGCGACTTGGGGTTCTATTATCATGCATTGTACGACATAAACCATTACCATGAAATGTAATTCATCATTCATCCACTAGGTGCAGCGCATTTTGCCATGAAGATTTTATGGTTGCCCTTTATGAATAGATGTTCAGTGATCAGAGTGTTTAGTGATACAGTATGGCCCGCAGTGAAAGCGAGGTTTAGCACGTCCGCCTCAAGGCAAGAAAGTCCCGAATTGAAGCCGCGGACTCGGCTTTGCATGTTCTCTCAATTCTTATATGGGTTTCCTCTGGGTACGCTGGTTTCACACAAGTTTACAGGGAAACGTATCCTGTACGTGTTTGAAGTCACAGCACAAACTTCTCTCGACATTTTTCATGCCTCACTCTGCCCAGTGCCATTCTGCTCTGTTTACTCTCTTCTTATGAGCAAATTCCACTCACTCAAGTGAGGAATAGCAGCTATCTGGAGGTGTGTAGGACGCTCAGGTTTAGCAGTGCAAAGCGAACACCAGTTTCTGGAACCCTGAATATGGATGCCATGCTGGTTTTTAATTGCCATCTTTATGAGCGGGATAGGGCCGGTGGTGTAGTGGTTAGGGTGCTGCACACATGATCAGGAGGTTGTGTGTTCGAATCCCGGTTAGACCCCCACTGTGCTAAGACCCCTGGGCAAGGTCTCAACCACAAGTGTGCCTCTGTTCACCCAGAAATATAAATGGGTACCAGTAAAAATATACTGGGATGGGAACCTGCGATGGACTAGCGTCCCATCCAGGAGGAGTTGAACTCCTGGTAGCTTCACGCTATGGAAACCGGGGATAAGCACCGCCTTGATGAGCCATGATACCTACCTCACCCTACTCTGGGCAAGGGCATGTTTTTGGACTGTGAGACAAATCAAGTTCCAAGTGTTTCAAGCCTTTGATAACCCAATTAGCTGCACTTGGGGGCAACAGTGACAACCAGTGACAGTGAGGCTTGAACCCCCAACCTCAGGGTTGGCAATCCAGCACCTCGACACCGGGCCAACGCTGCCTCCCTCTTAACCATTAATTTTAGAATTATTTAAGAATGTCAAATAAAATCATATAACCCACTTGCAGGTGAAAAGCTGCCTGCTGTCTTGTATGGGCCCAATAATTCTAGAGTTGCAGCTGGGGTATTACTAATTATATAATAATTTAATTGTTTAATTAAATGTTTACTTTGTTGTCTCTAGAGTAGGCTGCATATCTGTCTGCTAGTTTCTGCCCTGCAATAGCCTGGCAAGCTGTCCAGGGTGTACTCTCCCCTTGCTTAGAGTTGGCTGAGATGGGATCCAGCCTCCCAGTGACCCTAATATGGATTAAGCAGTTCAGAAAATGAATCAGTGAATGAATGAATCTCTCTAGATTATAATCCAAATTAAAATCTAAAATTTCCCCTTCAAATTTCACAGAGCGCCACAAGGTGGCACTGCAAAAATACACAAAACATTTCGGGAATTAAATGCAGAATAAAATGAACCTGCTCTTCAACTGGTGTGAGCATAAACAAAACATTGTGTGTGTTTCCCTAGATTTTGTACAAGTGTCCCTGCATTGATAAATATGCCAAAGGAAGTTGCACTCACCAGTGTAATAAAATAAAGTGTGTGTGTGTGTGTGTGTGTGTGTGTGTGTGTGTGTGTGTGTGTGTGTGTGTGGTTATTCAAAATTCCATTATACAGGGGTGTTTCGACATATTTATACTAGCTGCACTGAGAGACAGACGTGGAAACGATACAGTGCCAAATGCTAAATGCTTCTGTCTGTCTGTCTATACAGCAGATGCGTTTCCTGTTTGTGTAGACGGTGCTTTAATTTGGCTGATCATAGCCAAGTAGTGAAGCACAATGGTTAGCTCTCACACCTCACAGCAAGAAGGGCCTGGCTTTGGATCGGATCCAGGCTGAAGCGTTTCTGTGTGGAGTTTGCATGTTCTTCTCGATCTTGCCTGGGTTTCCTCCAAATACTCCGGTTTCCTTCTACAGTCCAAAGACGTGCACATTAGACTAAATGGCTGTTTTAAATTGCCAGTAGGTGTGAATGTGTGAGTGTGTCTTGCCCTGTGATGGCCTGGTGAGCTGCTGGAGTGCTGGTTGAGATAGGCTCCAGCCTCTCCGTGACTTTAATAAGAGATTAAGCAGTTTGCAGTTGGATGGATAAGTGAGTGGTCATGGCCAAATATGTCACTCTCTCAGACAAGGTGCTGATCCATGTATACGGTCCGGCGAGCGCAATTGCGAAGTATCTTCTGTTGAAGCTGAGACCCACTCAACTCCTGATGCTGATCATGGTTGTGGACGAGATGAAGATCACTTAGTGTAGTACAGGGGTGCTCAATCCTGCTCCTGGAGATCTACCTTCCAGAAGACATTCGCTCCAACCCTAATCACGCCCACCTAACCATCCAATCATCTCATCAAGACCTGACTGGATCTTACATGTCACATGGGCCACATTAGTGTTGGAGATAAAGTCATCTGGAAGGTAGATCTCCAGGAGCAGGATTGAGCACCCCTGGTGTAGTACATAATACTGCATTCTAATGAGGATCACTCTTGGGTTTGTTTCTGTTCCTGAATCATGCTGAGAGATTGAAGCTCACCAAAGAACTTATCATCAAGTCTGGAAACGATATTTTAAAGAAGAGCCATTGTAATTTTATTTACAGTATTTGCAGTAAACCATTATTATTGATGTTGGATGGAGAATTTGGTGAGATTGACGTGAGCTCCATGTTACTATTTCTCGTAGCCAGGAGTGGAAAGACTGTCCATATAATATTCACTCTTCTCTCCAAGTCCAACTCTGTATGGACCTGCTCAGGTATAAGAGGAGAACTAGATGATGAAGCAACAGCCAGCTACAATACTGCATATACGTCTCATCTGGAGGTTCCGCTAACGTACAAATAAACTGGTCACTTTTACTGGCGGTTGTATGCCGACCTATAAAATGAACTTCAACATACTCATTTGACCGAGAACTCCCTTCTATGGTACAGTATGTAATAGGCTAAATACATTCTGATATATGGGTTGATCCATAACCCTGGAGGTGTGTTGGTTCAGTTTAATTTAGCGTGATATTGTTCTGTTGGCCTGATGGGGCAGTGTTGGCCTAGTGCTATAGGGCGCTGGATTGCTGATTCTAGGGTTGGGGGTTTGAGTCCAACTTTTCACGAGGTTGTCACTGTCCCCCTCAGTGCAGCTAACTGGGTTATCAAAGGCCAGCCATGTCTCTCACTGTCTATGGTGTGAGGTTCATGTAAAAGAACCATTGCTGACTTTCGAAAAGAGTAGCTGCAAAGCCATCAGCGTGTTTCTGCCCCTTGCTAAAGGGTTGTGTCGGGAAGGGCATCCGATGTAAAAACCTCTGCCAAATCAAATGTGTGAATCAGATGGAAATCAGAAAAAAGGGAAAAGCTGAAAGGAAAAGAAGAAGATTGTTCTGATGGCCTGATGATTTGTGCCACATTGACAGAACATGCAACCATCATTTTCTTCTGCTTGATCTGGGCGGGGTCAGTTTACGGGAGCAGCAGTCTAAGCACTGAAGTCTAGGTGTCCCTCTCCCCAGCCACATGCTCTCTCTCTTCCAATGTGGGCTGAGATATTCCCAGACCAGCTGAGAGCCATAGTCCCACCAGTGTACTCTGGATTGGCCGCAGAATCTCCTCCTGGTTGGTCACACCGGAAACCTCGCTCCAGAGAGGTGTTCATTCTACCCAGATGCCTGAGATACTTCAACTGGCTCGGCTCAACACAGAGGAGCAGTGGTTCCCACACATGCTACTATGCTTTTAATCAATAGCAGGCGAGAAACTCTATCTCAGCCCTAACCCTAAACTTGACTTTCGCCTTCAGGTTAAAACAACCGTAACATTCATTCATTCATTTTCTAATCCTAATTAGGGTCACAGGGAGGCTGGCGCCCATCTTAGCTGACTCTGGGTGAAGGCAGAGTACACCCTGGACAGTTCAAAAGGCAATACTGTTTTCAACGGCGCCCTTGCTTACTTGAAAGACCGGAAGTCCGTATAACCCGCAGTTTGTCTCAAGCACAAGCAAGTGAACTACACTACTTTCGGTGTTGAGTGCCTCACATATTGTAAGCGTTGATTGGCTGTTTTAAGCTTCATGTAAAGTGACTCGGCTCAGCTTCATGTAAAGTGACTCGGCTCAGCTTCACGTAAAGTGACTCGGCTCAGCTTCATGTAAAGTGACTCGGCTCAGCTTCACGTAAAGTGACTCGGCTCAGCTTCACGTAAAGTGACTCGGCTCAGCTTCACGTAAAGTGACTCGGCTCAGCTTCACGTAAAGTGACTCGGCTCAGCTTCATGTAAAGTGGCTCGGCTCAGCTTCAAGTAAAGTGGCTCGGCTCAGCTTCAAGTAAAGTGGCTCGGCTCAGCTTCAAGTAAAGTGGCTCGGCTCAGCTTCAAGTAAAGTGACTCGGCTCAGGTTCATGTAAAGTGACTCGGCTCAGCTTCATGTAAAGTGACTCGGCTCAGGTTCATGTAAAGTGACTCGGCTCAGCTTCATGTAAAGTGACTCGGCTCAGCTTCATGTAAAGTGGCTCGGCTCAGCTTCATGTAAAGTGACTCGGCTCAGCTTCATGTAAAGTGGCTCGGCTCAGCTTCATGTAAAGTGACTCGGCTCAGCTTCATGTAAAGTGACTCGGCTCAGCTTCATGTAAAGTGACTCGGCTCAGCTTCATGTAAAGTGACTCGGCTCAGCTTCACGTAAAGTGACTCGGCTCAGCTTCACGTCAAGTGACTCGGCTCAGCTTCACGTAAAGTGACTCGGCTCAGCTTCATGTAAAGTGGCTCGGCTCAGCTTCAAGTAAAGTGGCTCAGCTCAGCTTCAAGTAAAGTGGCTCGGCTCAGCTTCAAGTAAAGTGGCTCGGCTCAGCTTCAAGTAAAGTGACTCGGCTCAGGTTCATGTAAAGTGACTCGGCTCAGCTTCATGTAAAGTGACTCGGCTCAGGTTCATGTAAAGTGACTCGGCTCAGCTTCATGTAAAGTTGCTCGGCTCAACTTCATGTAAAGTGACTCGGCTCAGCTTCATGTAAAGTGACTCGCCTCAGCTTCATGTAAAGTGACTCGGCTCAGCTTCATGTAAAGTGACTCGTCTCAGCTTCATGTAAAGTGACTCGCCTCAGCTTCATGTAAAGTGACTCGGCTCAGCTTCATGAAAAGTGACTCCCTCAGCTTCATGTAAAGTGGCCATCCATCGACCATCGGAACCATTTACAAGCAGAAAGATCGCATCATAGAGAATGTTAAAGGTTATATTTGATACTGTATTTGATATTTGATGAGTGAATTTGATTAAAATTTATCCATTTCAAATTATTTTGCTTGAATTTAATTTATTTTAAATTAATGTTGATATTATTTGATATTATTTTACAATGTTATGTTTATAATAATTGATTTCGGGGTGTTTTATGAGATCCGGTAATGGTATTTATGGATGTATAGTACAGTATGAAAGTCGTAAGTCACTGGAACATACAGTAACAACTTACGGTTTTTTTTTTTTTCAACTTACGTTCGACATCCAGAACCGAACAAAAACGTAAGTTGGTGAGCGTCTGTACACACAACCATTCGCCCTCACCTTTACACCTTGGGACAATTTGGAGCATGCATGTTTTTTCCTCTCAGAGAAACGACCGAGGAGCCGTCTTGCTGTGAGGCAAAGGTGCTAAAAACTGCACTTTACCACCTTAAACCTAACACCTAACTGTTAAACTACCCTGAGGATAAGTAGCGCAAATTGACATGATAGCAGCATGGAGGGTCAGAAATGTCATCTATAATTATATTTAAGTTGTAATTCATGTTCGAATAGTTATTTAATGTATGTTATTGTAGGTATTAAAAAAGCACGTATAATTATGACTTATGAGTTTATGAACGACTCGGGGGCGGGGATTTAACCCATCACAACTTTCTAATTGGCTTGTTGTGTTGTTGCTTTCCCTGCTATTGGATAACAGATGATAGTCATAATCTTATTTGAATCAGAGTTGGAGGAGTTCAGCAAAGAAAAGCGTGACTAATATACAAAACGTAGTAGTTCCTACACGAGAAAACAGGTTTAAACAATTTGAGAACTGCTCCAGAAATACCAGTGAGACAGAGGACAATCTGTGTCAATGCTAACAGTCGCTTCACTTTTTTTTTTTAACTCTTGTCACATCACCTGAATAAATGTTCTGTAACCTGCAGGAAAACTTGCTGTTCTTATTCAGAATATTTCTGGAAGAGATCTGGAAATATGTGAATGTTTTGGGCTCCTCGCCTCCTCGGGGCCTTGAACATTTCTCTGGAGTTTCTCCATTGTTTGCTCAGCAAAGACATGAAATTCGGGTTTCCTTGTGGTATACCGAATGTTCCGGGCTTTCTTACTACTGTAGCCAGCAGATATTTATTTGTTTATGTGAATGAATGAATGAATGAATGAATGAATGATTGTCGATATGCCTCTGACATTTATATCTTGTTCATAGTAAACAAGGCAAGTGTTCAGTGATGTCATTGCTAGATTTGCTGAGAAAAGTCATGTCCAGTGAGGCAGGCAGGTTGATGGGTATTATTATTATTATTATTGTTATTATTATTAGTATTGTCGTTATAATAAACTCAGTCATGTTACTCGCAAATGCACGGCAAGGCAAAGTCTGTTGGGTTTTTACACCCGAGCCAGTGGCTCATCAGGCCGGTGCTTATCCCTGGTTTCCGTAGTGTGAAGCGACTAGGACTACAACTCCCCCTGGATGTGACGCTAGTCCATCGCAGGTTCCCTTCCCAGTATATTTTTACTGGGACCCATATATACTGCTGGGTGAACAGAGGCACACTTGTGGTTGAGACCTTGCCCAGGGGTCTTAGCACAGTGAGGGTCTCAGTGGGATTCGAACTCACAACCTCCTGATCATGAGCGCAGCACCCCACAACGGGTGAGAGGTAGAGCTTTAATGATAAAAGTATATTGTGCTCAAATGTTATGATGTTCAAGACCTGATCTAAATTGCTCTTAACACTTGTTGCATATCAAGCAACAAACTGTAAAACAATGCAGTGAAGGTTTTTCTTTTCAGAGTGGTATATTTTTCAACATGTCATGAATGCAAAGTAGATATTCAGAGGTGTCCTATAAAGTTCAGTTCATTTTCTGTAACTGCTTAATCCTAATTATGCTTCGCAGGGAGGCTGGCGCCCATCCCAGCCGACTCTGGGCGAGGGCAGAGTACACCTTGGACAGCTTGCCAGGCCATCGCAGGGCGAAAACAGCTACTCTCGTCGAAAGTCAGCAATGGTTCTTTTACATAAACCTCTCACTATAGACAGTGAGAGACATGGCCGGCCATGTGACCCAGTTAGCTGCACTGGGGGGACAGTGACAACCTTGTGAGAGTGGGACTTGAACCCCCAATCTTAGGATCAGTGATCCAGCACCCTGTACCACTAGGCCACCACTGCCCAGCTAAATAGTACAGCCAATTCCTCAATCAAATGCTGTATGCTATACAGGGACGTGTTCTGCAACCACAGCTGTCTATCATCGATGAAGCACTTAAACATCTGGGCATATCTTTACTTTCTGGATGTGTGTGTGTGTGTGTGTGTGTGTGTGTGTGTGTGTGTGTGTGTGTATGTGTGTGTGTGTGTGTGTGTGTGAGAGAGAGAGAGAGAGAGAGAGAATCACTCACTTTGTATTTTATTGCTGATCTCATTTTTTGTTTAATTTATTTATTTACAAATTGTGCACTTATGCAAAAAAAAAAGTTCCATAGTGTTGTCCAAAACCAACCAATGGCCTTGTGATTTACAGAGTAAATAATCCCTCACAATGCTCTGTGCCCTGTAGGGGTCAGTGTGAGGTCACGTTTTGCACTTTACTTTGGCAGGATGCAACTCAATCCATCAATTTCATGAAGCAATCAGACTCTCCAAGTCTCGTTTCAGTGCGTTTATCTGGCAAGTCATTTATGACGCACGTGAGCATATGCACGTCATACTTGCGCGAACCACAGCAGGGCAAGACTGATTCGCTCTGTCCCTTCCGCGGCACGTGTGGCTCCTCCATGTGTGAGGGGCGGGGCCGGGGTGGAAAGTGCCAGACAGGCGGAAACACGGGGCTGAGCTGTTTACCTTGGAAGAGGTGCATCTCCAAAACGGTCTCAATTCCTGCCTCACGCATTTCTGCAGATCCTCCAGACTTGTCTCAAAGGTCTCGTGATTTCCTTCTGCCAGAAAAAATACCACATTAAGTTGCAGTTAATTTTGTTTTTCTTCACAATGCATGTAAAGAATCAAACGAGCAGGAGTAAGGAGGGATTTTTTTTTTTAGATGGTAATCTCATTCGGTTCCTCTGGGGGGAGGGGGAGGGGGATCTTCTGTCAAAGACAGAGCGCATTGACGCAAGCAGCTCTGACGTCAGTAGCTAGAGTGAATGGGGAGAGCTGAGCGCCAAGAGCCTGATGGACTGGAGAGCATTCGTCACTGGCATTAGTGAAAAATCTAAGAGCAAACATTTGCAAAAGCACGAACCCTTCAGACGGCAAGCTCATTGCAGAAAGTTCTCTTGTGGGATGAATATCGTATATCAAAAATAAAAGTGTCATTAAAATCAGCTCCCTGGAGGGTGAGATTTTAAAAGATCATCTGCAATATTTACTACAACGCCAGACACCATCTTATATTTTTCTTTCTGGGTTTGGAAATACTGTAGCAGGGCTGGTGCAAGTTGTTGTTGGTTATAATAATAATAATAATAATAATAATAATAATAATAATGATGATAAAGATGATGGTGGTGATGATGATGATGATGGTGGTGATGATAATGGTAATAATGATGGTGATGATGATGATAATGATGATTGTGATGATGCAAGTTGTTGTTGTTGGTTATAATAATAATAATAATAATAATAATAATAATAATAATAATAATGATGATGAAGATGATGAATAAAGATGATGGTGGTGATAATGATGGTGATAATGGTGATGGTGGTGGTGATGATAATGGTAATGGTAATGATGATGATGATGATGATGATGATGGTGGTGGTGGTGATAATGGTAATGATGATGATGATGATGATGATGGCGATGATAATGGTGATGATGATGATGGTAATGATGGTGATGATGATAATGATGATGGTGATGATAATGATGGTGATAATGGTGATGGTGGTGGTGATGATAATGGTAATGGTAATGATGATGATGATGATGATGATGATGATGATGGCGATGATAATGGTGATGATGATGATGGTGATAATGGTGATGATGATGATGATGATGATGGTGATGATGATGGCGATGATAATGGTGATGATGATGATGGTGGTGATGGTAATGATGATGATGATGGTGATGATGGTGATGATGATGATAATGGTGATGATGATGATAATTGTGATGATGATGATAATGGTGATGATGATGATGGTGATGATAATGGTGATGATGATGATGATGATTATTATTATTATTCCTATTCAATGTGCAGAAAAAACTGTATGTCCTTCCCTCTAAAAGTATGTGCACCCCAGCTTATGTGTGTGTCGCACACGCAGTGAATGGTGACGCACACACACTTCTTCTCTCCCATCTCCATCTGATTCTCTCACACATTTCATTCAACAGGTGCCGCGCTGTTAGTTTCACAACTTCGGAGAAGACCTCCCTGAATCTTTTTTTTTTTTTTGTGACCCACTGCAATCCATAAAACTTTCCGGAATACGCTCCTGATTTTACTTCTGCAAGAGATCATTTCAGAGGCACGTGTTTGTTGCGCTCATGTTTATTCTCATACGCGTCCTGCAGTCCTATTGTCTTGTCCGTGCGCAAAGAACTCAAGTGAAGGTTCGCATTGAAGTCAATTTGAGCGACAGCCTTTGTGCCGCGTGCGGAGGAGGCCATTGACGTCATTGGCTGGTTCGTGAACAGGAAAGCAACTCCCCCACCCTCCACACGCACAAGCATACCCCCCCCCACCCCGTCTCCCGTGCAACCCTTTATTTACAGAAAACTCGTCACCTCGTGCTGTCAAAAAGCCCACTGTGACCACCACTGGAAGCCCCCTGAGAGTCCGGTTCCACGGAGAGCTCATAAGCTGCGCAAAAGTTGAAATACTTTAAAGCGCTGGTTGCTGAAACCATGCCGGTCCGCTCGATTCTCGTTTCCCTGGCAACCGGATCAGGCCGATCGGCGGAGCGATTGATGAGGGCGCGCGCAACGCTTTTAATCCGCTGTTGGAGTCTCGGCACGCGCGCAACAGCCAACGGTACGACGCGGCTCTCAGCCGCCCATCGCGTCGCGGATCGGCTCGTGCGTCCATCTAAACTGGCCACACACGGATATCCAAACGCGTCTCCCTGACGGTGCAGATGTTTCCACATCTGGCGCTGACCTGTGAGTAATTAGTCAGCTTTTTTTTGGCGCTTCAATAAAGTCGGTTCCAAAACACGCCGGATGTTTGAGCTGCATTCGCTTCAAAATCTATCCTCGCCGTGTCCGTGCAATCTTCCCGTGAGCGGCCAGCTCGAGTTCCGACCGAGCACATGAACGCTATGGACCTGCTGGAGTGGAGCAGCAGAATACAAGAGCGAGGCGCGCGGATGCGCGCGGCGCCACGCACAGGACGCGAGCGGGAGTTCGCTGGTGCGTCCCCGTGGACGTGGAGTTTTTTCCTGCTTCAGTATAATCCCGGGCGCGCACGTGATTTCAGCAAGTCCAGGTACAGTATTCCATCACCTGGCAGGGGAAGCTCGTTTCCACGCAATGAACAAAACTATTATTTGTTTTGTTGTTCCTCTCGTCGTTCGCGCAATCAATCGTTTCTCTCGTCCTCGCATGCGCACCTGACAACTTTTTTTTCCCCTGAGCGCGCCGGTTTTTGGACGGGAAGCCGCTGGAGTCTGAATGCACGAGCTCTTCTGCTTCTGCTTGTTGTCGCCTCGCAGCCAAACGCATGTGCATAGCTGCACCGTCCAGTGTGTCTCAGCTTCACACACGCTTCCCTGTCCACATCAGAGGACATTTCCAAAGCATTGGGTCCTATCTAGAGCTAGCAATGTCGAAGAAACGAAAAACTCCAGACGATGGAGAAGAAGGAGGAGAAGGAGGAGGAGGAGGAGGAGAGCTCACGAGACTAGAGGATTCCCCTCATTCAAGCTGCACTGATCAAGGTACGAGCACCCGACCCGGTGTAAGACACTCACTCTCTGCAGGACATGAAAATGTATTAAAGACACAGGTGATGCAATCAATAAATAAATAAATAAAAACAATTGCATGTGCGTGGTGATCGAAGCTGCTTATTGAGAGGGTGAGAGATCAGTGCAGCCTTGGTACAGTATTCCCTCTCAAATGTACTTTAAAATTCAGACAGGATCGATAATACACACACAGAAGAATTGATGACATCATTAAGAAGCATGGTGGCGGTGTATCGCACGTCTGCCTCCCATCAAGAAGATCCTGGGTTGGAATTCCAGGCTCTCTGTGGAGTTTGCATGTTCTTCTAGTTTCCTCAGGGTACTCAGGTTCATAAACTTACAGTAAGCTAATTGACTGTTCCAAAACGCACCGAGTTGGCCCTGCGGAGGCCTGGTGAGTTGTTTAGACTGTATACTGTCTTCGCACAGAGTCAGCTGAGATAGGCTTTCAAGCATCATGAGGAAGGCTTTGGGCTACATGCATACATTTAAGACAGAATGGGGTTTCATTTGCCTCTGGGCAGCAACATAGTGTTGGAGGAAAGCATGTGATATTCATCCTTCGTATAATCCACGTATTGAATGACGCGGCTCCTGATTTTGGGTAACTGTCTTTGTGGAGCTCTGTACTGTATACTCTGCCTTGAAATGTGTCTCCTCCAGGTTCACTGTATTCTTTCCAATAACACACTGGACTGGTATTGTGGTATTGCCTCAGGTTTAGTGTGTGTGTGTGTGTGTGTGTGTGTGTGTGTGTGTGTGTGTGTGTGCTCTATGACCAACTGGGAATTCACTCATGGTGTGATTAAATACTATATGCAGGAGCTACAGACAAACTAAGATACATAATTATTAATGGTTATGAACGCTAGATAGTTATTTTCCATCAGTAATAGTTATATGGTGATCAGGTTAGTCGACAGACATGTCACTGTACACTGAATGTTGTGTAACCAGTGAAACGCCGCACCGCTAATCGCTAACCTTCTCCCATGTTAACAAATGGCTAGTCAATATCATTGTTGTTTGTCAAGACACAGTAGTTGTTTCTTGCCAGCACCATAGATTGTAGCATTCGACATACAGCAGAATGGAGAGTGCTAGAAGTCTTAAGGTACTTTCTGAAGGTTTGTTGAACATTTGTTTTTAAGGTTGTGTTTTAATAATGGTAATAAATACCCTGTGTCACCTGAACCTTTTAGATCCCTGCCTGCTGTGTGGGCTTACTGCAAGGTCCAGGACTTGCACAATCAGGTGTTTGACTAGAAAGGGAGTCTGGCCAGGTTGTTTGCACACATTGGGCGACCCCCACATAAATGTTCTTAACAGGCCAAGCCAGATTATGTGTCTCCCTTGGCTGGCATTGACGAGGGAAATGGGCACTTCCTTTATCCTGTAGAGTAGGGCATCTGGGCTTTGTGTATGAAGTACACTGCTCTACAGACTATACCAATTGTGATCTCTATGAAAAGTACTACTGTAAATCGGTTAAATAAAGGGCAGTCTAGTGGTCCAGAATAGCTGTAAAGCGATTGTGCTCTCTGACGTTTTTTTTTTTTTTTTTTTCCATTAAAAATAGCTTGTGCCAGGTGAAACCCATCTCACAAAACAGCCTTGCAAAAATTAATGCCACGGTCACCGACTCAATGTTGCAGTGTTGCATTTTATCCCCCTCATCGAACCCTTATTCCTTCTATTTTCAGTGACTAGGAGAAGGAGCTCAGACTTAGAAACAGATCCTTTGAGATTCATATCAGGAGTTACAAAAGGCTTTTTGTCTGTCTAACTAAAGCAAATGCTCGACCTGTCCGAGGGGAAATCTCCCCAGGTTGCAGACCAAATCAGCCTTATTTCCCACGAATGGTGAGACACTGCAACGATGTCTAGTCTAATCGCTGACTCAATATTATTACAAATTAACCACTAAACGAGGCAAATATTTACTGAAATATATTCCTGAAATTGGAAGCTAGGGATAGTTATAGACTTGGGATTTTATGAACAATAGATAACAATTAAAGCATTGGTTTCCCAGCTGCTGAAGGATCAATTGTTTCAAACCTCCATGGCTTTTGAAAACAACATCTCAAACAAAGACTTTCACTAGAATGTTTATTCAAGGCCTACACAAGGCTGTATGCATGGGGTTCATGGGTTTTTTTTTTGGGGGGACGACACTTGTGTTCACGATAGAAGCGTAACCCTGAAAGTCTTGCCATATGTGGGAGATGAGACTATGAAAGAATACCTAGGTATAACCATCTTGTCATCTTTGTATCAATGGCCTAAAAACACATCACCATGACAATTATAGGCACTTTGACAGCACAATTTCTGCTCCCAGTTGTGTTCAGCAGTTAGCCTGTGCCGTTGATCATGAAGAAGAAATGAAAAGGAAAGTGGAGAAGAAACTACAAGAAATTGTATATGATCTTCAGTGAAAAAATGGGTGTGACCCCATGGGTATGACCCCTAACCCTATTGTAGCAGAGTAATTAATTAAAGCCAAGGAAAGTTTTAATTACGGTATTATTAAAGACCCACAGATTTTGAAACACTACCATGAAAACCTTGATTGCTATACAAGTAGAAAACCTTATTACTAGTACTGGAATCCCCTCTGCTCTTATTAAATAAATTATAACATAACACATTATTCAGTGTTTAATGTCTTGCACACCCTCACACACTTTGCAGAAACACACAGCTTTGTGTCCTCAGAACAGCTGTGAAAGGTCGTACCATGTTATAAACTATTGTAGTGATAGAAAGCATGTAGAGGGAAAATAACAGTGGGCCTGGAACAGAGCCTTGTGGAATGCCAAACTTTACTGAGAGCAATCGGTCAAGATTTAAGATTTGTAAGAATGTTTTTGTCACCTTTAACTGTTGTAATCCATGCTGTTTCTTCACAGAAGACCTCAAAGCTGATTTTCACCTGCTACTCATGATCAGTGATGTTTTTGGTTGTCTAAGACAGTGGTCTCTTTTGTCTTGTTGCCACAGTGTCATGGTTTACATTAGCCTTTGCAATATAAAAGCACAAACTGTGTAGCTAGTCACAAAACATATGCAAAACGTATTTTGGTGCTGGTGAAAGCAATAGTATATCATTGAACTTTTAGGGAGATAGTTATTACCTATGACAACAAGAATGTAAACAAGCAAGAGAAACGGCAACACCGAGGGTAGGAAACAGAAAAATGTCTCTTTTTTTTGTTTGTTTGTTTAAAAGTGAACTGTACCTCAAACTATTGAAACAAAATTATTATAATCGACTCAAGTTCTATAATGCAGTTAAGAATGTTTACAGACGGTAACAACCAGTTGGACTTGGCTAATCGAAACGTGGTCCCAACAAAAGAGGTAACAGCTAAGCATTTAGTCTTTCACTTGTTCTCCCTTTCCTTTAGTGGGTTTATTTCAGATACTCCGGTTTCCTCCCATGTTCCAAAGATATGCACATGCTTGAAATTGTCTGTAAGTGTCTGTGTAAATCCTGTGATAAAGTGTTCAGTGTGTGCGTCTCTCGTAAATCTTCCCCAGTGACCTTCAAGCATATTTAGTGGAGATAGTGGATGGATCCAGCTAGGGCAGTGGTGGCCTGGTAGTAAAGCGCGCTGGATCGCTGGTCCTAAAGTTGGGGGTTCGAGTCTCACTCTCTACAAGGTTGTCACTGTCCCCCCCAGTGCAGCTAACTGGGTTATCAAAGGCCGGCCATGTCTCTCACTGTCTATGGTGAGAGGTTCAGATAAAAGAACCATTGCTGACTTTCGTAAAGAGTAGCTGCATAGCCGTCAGCATGTTTCTGCCCCTTGCTAAAAAGGATTATGTCAGGAAGGGCATCCGATGTGAAAACCGATGCCAGATCAGATGATTCTTTGTGACGACCCCTGAAAAAGAGAAAAAGCCGAAAGGAAAAGAAGAATGGATGGATCCTGCTTTTAAAGTTGGTTTAGCTATTAACGATGGTTTAGTGAATCTCCAGTTACTATTAACACTTCGTCGAAAGAGAATTAACAAGGTCTATCTGCCATTTGAATGAAATGATAGATAGACCTTGTTAATTCTCAGCTGATGCTTGACATTGTTTACATTTGTTTTTAAATAACGATGAACTGAAAGAACTGGTGGTGGTGGTGGTGGTGGCAGTGGTGGGGTGTGTGTGTGTGTGTGTGTGTGTGTGTGTGTGTGTGTGTGTTGGTTTTGCACTGGTCTGGCGCACTAGTTAGTCTGTACCCCATCTTCTCCCAGTGTCGGATGAGACACTCTATACTTCTATACTTCGTGCGTCACTAGTAGGATTAAGCAGTATGGCACACGGGTTATTGAGTGAGTGTCCTTTGAACAGCAGTATGGTTTCATGCCCTAGAAGAGCACCACAGATGCCATATTTGCCTTCCGAATGTTGATGGAGAAGTGCGTGTCCGTGAAAGTCTACAATAGTGTACATCAGAGGAGTTGTGGTAGTGTGTGAGTAAGCTAGGAGTGGCAGAGGAGTCTGTAAGGGTGGTGAATGATATATTTGAGAACAGTGTGACAACAGTGAGGTGTGAGGTAGAAATGACAGCCTGGTTCTCTGTGGAGGTGGGACTGTTCAAGGATCGACTCTAAGCCCTTTCTCATTTGTAATAGTCATGGATAGGTTGACAGACAGGGTCAGCCAAGATTCAACATTGACTATGATGTTTATGGATGACCGGATGACATCCTGGAACAGGTGATGAAGCGTCTAGAGAGGTGAAGGGATGCACTGGAGAGAAGAGGAATGAAAGTCGGTGGGACTTTGTAACTGTCTGTGAAAATACCGGTTATGTGCAATAAAAACCCCCGCGCACTTTAATCAACCACATCTACCCCACTGACTGTGAACCATATCAACCCATCTACTCTGCCCTCAGATACATTACACTTTAATATAGGCCAGTCTATAAAGTTGCTCCATTCTTTTCTTTTCTTTATTGTTTAGTAATTTATACTATTTATGTATCTATTTATTTATTTACTTATATAATATATGTATGTGTGTATGTTTGTACTTGTATCTATTTTTGCACCCCCTACTGATAGTACCTCAAGAGCCTGTAACAGTGAATTTCTCCATTGTGAGATTAATAAAGCTGTATCTTATCTTATCTTATCTTATAAGACAGTGCATGTGTGTGAATGAGAAGGGGGTGACAGAAGAGCGTAGCTACATGTGGTTGACATGTAGGCAAATTTAAATACTTGGTCGACTATCCAAGGTAACAGGGTGGTAGACAAGTAAGGACAGGAGGGCAGGCAGGGTGGAGTGCGTGAATGTGTGGAGAAGAGAAGGATATCTAGAAGAGTAAAAGGAAAGTTATGTTTTCCAGCTCTGTTATAGGGCTCTCGTGACAAAAAAAGACAGGAGGCAGAAGGTGAAGTAACAGAGATGAAGACTGATTTTCTCTGGGAAGAGACAAAAAGACAGAATTCGTAATGAATGTATTAGAGAGACAGCACAGGTAGGAGGCTGGACTGAGATTGCTTTGCAGATGTTGAGGGATGAAAGGTTTATTGGTAAAAGAATGTTGAGGATGAAACTGCCAAGTAGGAGGAGAAGAGAGAGGCTAAAGAGGAGATGTATGGATGTGGTGAAGCAGGACAATGCAGGTGCTGCTGGAGGAGAGGAATATGGAGGATTGAGTGAGATGGAGAAGAAATAGAATGCTGTGTTGTTAATTATAGGTGGAATGCCTGTAATATAATTATTTAAACAGTTGCAGCCATTTTAGATGGAATAAGAAGATCAGCCAGGTTTAGTGGGGAAAATGGCAGTGAGCTGTTTGAGGGCTGAATGAGCTGGTGTAAAGGGATTAAACATTAACATACAAAAATAAAATATTTTATGTTGGGGATTTTAACTGTGCTTTGGTCAGCAGTGCGATGTGTATGGACAGTCAAAGTGTCCAATTAAACAATTATGTTTCAACCCAGGAAACAATGTTTCTTTGATTTCGTTCTTGATCCAATTGATCTGACGTCACCGTAAAAAAAAAATAAATAAAATAAAATAAAAAAATAAAAAAAGAGCACGTCGCAAAGCATTATGGTCAATATAGTCCATGACATCGTATGATGCAGTAATTTAGAATAACCACTAGATGGCGACATAGCAAGCAAAAAAAATAATCGCGTCGAGGATATTATGGCTGTGTTTTTCAGCGCGAGGCTCAGGAAATCCAAATAAACCTAAATAAAAATATAAACAAGTTTACAGACTTTCTAAATATAAATGTATTTTCCAAGAAATTTTCAAATTAATAAAAGTAAAATATATCCAGTGAGGTGATGATATAATTATTACTTGTTTGAACAATTGCGTTAATTGTTTTGTTTTGTTTTTTTACTTTTTGAATAAATCTTTTTTATGATTAATTCAAATGTATTAGTTCAATTCACATTTATACTGAAATTAAAAAACCCAGTGACATTATAATTATTAGGATCTTCTTCTTTTCCTTTCGGCTTTTCCCTTCAGGGGTCGCCACAGCGAATCATCTGCCTCCATCTCACCCTATCCTTTGCATCTTCTTCTCTTACACCAACGACCTTCATGTCCTCCTTTACCACATCCATGAATCGTCTCTTTGGTCTTCCTCTAGGCCTTTTGCCTGGTAGTTCCAGCCTCAGCATCCTATTACCAATATACTCACTATCCCTCCTCTGTACATGTCCAAACCATCTCAATCTAGCCTCTCTGACTTTGTCTCCAAAACGCCTTACATGTGCTGTCCCTCTGACGTGCTCATTCCTAATCCTATCCATCCTCGTTACTCCCAAAGAGAACCTCAACATTTTCATCTCTGCTACCTCCAACTCTGCCTCCTGTCTTTTCCCCAGGGCCACTGTTTCTAACCCATACAGCATCGTTGGCCTCAACACCGCTTTTGTACACTTTTCCTTTCATTTTTGCCGATACCCTCCTATCACACATCACACCGGACACTTTTCTCCAACCATTCCAGCCTGCCTGCACACGCTTCTTCACCTCTTTTCCACACTCTCCATTGCTCTGGATTGTTGAGCCTAAGTACTTAAAATCCTCCACCTTTCTTATCTCTGTTCCCTGTAATCTCACCGTTCCTCTTTGGTCCTTGTCATTCATGCACATGTATTCTGTCTTACTGAGGCTAATCTTCATTCCCCTCCTTTCCAGGGCATACCTCCACCTCTCTAGATTTTCCTGCACTTGTTCTCTGCTCTCACTACAGATTACAATGTCATCTGCAAACATCATAGTCCATGGGGAATCTTGTCTAACCTCGCCTGTCAGCCTGTCCATCACCATAGCTTGAACAAGAAGGGGCTGAGAGCTGACCCTTGATGCAGTCCCACCTCCACCTTGAACTCTTCTGTCACACCGACAGCACACCTCACCACTGTCTTACATCTCTCATACATGTCCTGCACCACTCTAACATACTTCTCTGCCACTCCAGACTTCCTCATGCAATACCACAGTTCTTCTCTCGGCACCCTGTCATATGCTTTCTCCAGATCCACAAAGGCACAATGCAGCTCCGTCTGACCTTCTCTGTACTTCTCCATTAACATCCTCAAGGCAAACACTGCATCTGTGGTGCTCTTTCTGGGCATGAAACCAAACTGTTGTTCACAAATGCTGACTTCTGCCCTTAGTCTAGCTTCCACTATTCTTTCCCATAACTTCATCATATGGCTCATCAACTTTATCCCTCTGTAGTTGCCACAACTCTGCACGCCTCCCTTGTTCTTAAAAATGGGCACCAGCACACTTCTCCTCCATTCCTCTGGCATCCTCTCACTCTCTAAGACCTTGTTAAATGTTCTTGTCAGAAAATCTACTGCTACCTCTCCTAGACACTTCCATACCTCCACCGGTATGTCATCAGGACCAACTGCCTTTCCATTCTTCATCCTCTTCAATGCCCTCCTCACTTCACCCTTACTAATCTTTGCTACTTCCTGGTCCTTAACAGTCACCTCTTCTACTCTTTTCTCTCTCTCATTTTCCTCATTCATCAGCTCTTCAAAGTACTCTTTCCATCTTCCCAGCACACTTCTGTCATCAGTCAATACATTTCCCTCTCTGTCCTTTATCAATCTAACTTGCTGCACGTCCTTCCCATCTCTATTTCTCTGCTGTGCCAACCTGTATAATTCATTTTCTCCTCCTTACTTTCCAGCCGAGCATACAACTCATCAAACGCGCTCTGTTTGGCCTTTGACACTGCTACCTTTGCCTTACGCTGTGTCTCCCTGTACTCCTGTTTACTCTCTTCGGTTTTGTCAATGTCCCACTTCTTCTTAGCTAATCTCTTCCTTTGTACACACTCCTGCACTTCCTCATTCCACCACCAAGTCTCCTTATCTACTTTCCTTCCAGATGACACACCAAGTATTCTCCTACCTGTCTCCCTGATCACATTCGCTGTAGTTGTCCAGTCAT
>CM045736.1:9723390-9753390 GCA_024760905.1 Plotosus lineatus | reverse complement strand
TTCTCGGGAGTCGCCACAGCGAATCGTCTGATTCGCACATTTGATTTGGCAGAGGTTTTTACGTCGGCTGCCCTTCCTGTCACAACCCTTTAGCAAGGGACAGAAACACGCTGACGACTTTGCAGCTACTCTTTACGAAAGTCAGCAATGGTACTTTTACATGCCTCTCACCATAGACAGTGACAGACATGGCCCGCCTTTGAAAACCCAGTTAGCCGCACTGGGGGGGGACAGTGACAACCCTGTGGGGACTCGAACCCCCAACCTTTGGATCAGCGATCCTGCGCCCTATCCACTGCCCCACACGCTAATTTAATTAAACTAATTAGACGCATTGAAATTTACTGTATGGTAATTTAAACAATGAATTGACGTAATTTAAATGAATTAATTTTCGATTCGTTTTGAAACCTTGACGAGGTTGCGTTGAGCTTTGCTTTCTGAAAGGCCGCCTCTGGAATCTTCTTAAAACTCGCACAGTTTACAAGATGTAACCTGCTCATTGTAGATGATATATTTGTATCAGGATATGAATATTTTTCAATTCAAAGTTTGTGAGGATTTAACTTCCCTTCAGGAAAGGAAAACGAGTATTTCGAGGTGAAACATTTCTATTTTTTACCCAGATCATCTTGTATAAGAAACAAAAAAGGAGAGACGTTGTTCGTCCTCCAACGACGGATTAAAAACGGCACGTGCTGTCCATGGCTGGTGGATAAGTCCAGAGCGCGAGATTGTATAACTTGTGCTTTTGGCACCTTTGTGCACATACGACAACGGCTCGGATATCACTGTGCAGAGCTCTCTGACATCATCACAGGGCTGAACACCACATGCTGGACCGTTGCCATAGACGTAGCTGAGGACAGTGACACGCAACACCTCACTAAATAACGCAACTAAATATCAGCTTGGCGGGACACACCGTGCTAACGGCAGACTGCCTGGAGTCCAATTTCTTCTGGTGAAGATTTGTTGAACAGGAGCCGTCTGATTAATGTCAACTGCTGGGGTTTACGCACTGTGGCATTTTAGGATAAAATATAAATGCACTCGGTGAGCAAGAAAAGGCTCGAGAGAGCAAGAGAGCGAGATACTAAACGACTAAAGGGCACAGAAAAAGGTAAAGAGACAGACAGGTGGTATTTCTAGGCCTTCTAGAGAAAGCAAAGATTATGTTCGGTTTTGAAAATGGTATTTCATTCAGACACTCTGACTTCGAGAGGTTTTGTCATTTTATCCGTTTTAGAAGAACAGTAGTAAATTTTAGATTTTTAATATAAATGGATATTATGGAGCATTGGCGGCCCGGTGCCAGATGACCAATCCAAAAGTTGGGGGTTCACTCACCACTGTCAACAGGTTGTCACTGCTGCCCCGCCCAGTGCCATGTGCCGGCCATGTCTCTCACTGTATGTGACGAGAGTCTCTGAAAGAACCATTCCTGACTCTTGTCAAGAGTAGCTACATAGCCATCAGCAGAAAGAGTTGTCTGAGATGGGCGCCAGCTCCTCCACAACCCTCATTGGGATTAAATTTAAGAATCAGAAAATGAATAAATGAACATTTGTAATTATATTCATGATTAAATTTTTCCATTTTAAGGTGTGATGACGCCGCCTGCTCCACATGACTAACAAACTGTAGGTGTCCATCATTTTGATTCAAGCAAAGTATCCTGAGCTAACAGACCAATCAGGTCATGAACCAATCGGATCGCACCATTCTTGTATTGTATATACTTATACACCCTGCAATAATGTCTTATTATAAAAATATACCTCTTTTTAATGGTAATATGCACTGTAGAGGGTATGATATCCAAACCCCTTCCTATATTCTTATAATGTAGACAATAAATAAACTTATAATATACGCTACAATACGCTATCCATACACTTTAATATACACTATACATACACAATATATACACTATCCATACGCTAAAATTTAAAATACACTATATTGGAATATACATGATGCATAGACTGTAATAATATAAACTATAATCTACACTATGCATACAATCATCCATTCATTCACGGACTGAACATTTTAATCCTAATTACTTTCACAGGGAGGCTGGTGAGGGCAGGGTACACTCTGGATATGCATAGTGCCCCTGCGATAGCCTGGCGAGCTATCCAGAGTGTGCCCCGCCCTCACCAGCCTCCCTACAACCCTGCGACCTTAATTAGCATTAAAAAGTTCAGTAAATGATTTTTATATATATATATATATATATATATATATATATATATATATATATATATATATATATATATATATATATATATATATATATATATATATATATATATATATATATATATATATATATATATATATATATATATATATATATATATATATATATATATATATATATATATATATATATACACTAGTATGTATATATATATATATTAGATATATATTAGTATATATATTATATATTATATATATTAATATATATATTAGTGTGTGTGTGTGTGTGTGTGTGTGTGCTATAGTATAATGTGCATGACATACACTATCCGTACAGGAAAATTTAATATTCACTATAATATAATACACTATAAGACAATATACACATACGCTATACGAGTTACATATATAATATAATAATCTATATACGTTGTACACATTCATAGCACACTGTATATATATCTGTGTATGTATGTATGTATGTATGTATGTATGTATATAAATAATTAAAAAAAAAATATATATATATATATATATATATATATATATATATATATATATATATATATATATATATATATATATATATATATATATATATATATATAAATAAAATACCACATCTGTATAGATATTCACCCACAGCACATCTGTATATCTGTACATACTACATTTGTATGTATGCATATTACATATATACATACCGTATATTTGAACTGCACATACGGGGCAGTGGTGGTCTAGTGGTATAGGGCGCTGGATCGCTGATCCAAAGGTTGGGGTTCGAGTCCCACTCTCCACAAAGTTGTCACTGTCCCCCCCAGTGCAGCTAACTGGGTTATCAAAGGCGGGCCATGTCTCTCACTGTCTATGGTGAGAGGCATGTAAAAGAACCATTGCTGACTTTCGTAAAGAGTAGGCTGCAAAGTCGTCAGCGTGTTTCTGTCCCTTGCTAAAAGGGTTGTGACAGGAAGGGCATCCGACGTAAAAACCTCTGCCAAAATCAAAAAAAATGTGCGAATCAGATGATTCGCTGTGGCGACTCCCGAGTGAAAGGGAAAAAGCCGAAAGGAAGACAGACATATTTGAACTGCACATCTGTATACAGTATTTTACTCTTCTTCAGTACGTATAGTAATATAGAACATGTGTATGTTGCTCCTATGCGAATTCATTCTCACCTTTATGCCCTTATCTGTACATAACTATTGCTAACTGTACTTACTGCACATACTATACACATTTATGCACTTGCTGCTCTCTGCACTTCTGATTGGATGCTAAACTGAATTCCATTACCCTGTATATTTATAAATGTGTAATGACAAAGTCGAATCTCATCTCATCTAAAAACATTGTACTTGTATAATTAATAACCGCAATAGATTTCGCTTGATAGTTGTTTATTCGTCAACCTGCAAGTTGATTAATATGTGCATCTGTTTAGCACATGTAGGTTTAGCATGCTAATTATTTGCAGTCCTTCATGTGGATGTGAGTGAGTAAATAAATCTATCCATAATTTCAATAGTAATATTTATATAACGAAGATGCATCTGTTTGTTTATATAACGGAGATGCAGCTGTCATTGATTCGAGGCCTGTGTGCATTTTTTTTAACTGTGAAATATATAAATGAATGTGTGTGTGTGTGTATGTGTGTGTGTGTGTGTGTGTGTGTGTGTGTGTGTGGGTGTGTGTGTGTGGGGGTGTTGCACGGCCAAGTGACATCTGTAAATGCCCGAGTTGTGTGCTTGGCACAAATTTAAGGGCTTTGATGTGACGGCACACACTGGGTCCATTTAGACGTCCCTTACAGACGTAAGCAGACAGCAGTGGGAAACACATGCAAGCTTAAATCTGATGTTTATTTCTCCCCTTCCCCCCCACCCCCCACCCATGCTTTTTGCCCTCTGGGAGGTGCTGACGTGTCATACGCATCATCATAATCATCTTTCGAAGTTAATGAGGGCAGAGATTGAGATTTGAGAGCAGCCTCTGTGGAAAAAAATTCCAGGTCACTGGTCTCAGTGGTGTGTGTGTGTGTGTGTGTGTGTGTGTGTGTGTGTGTGTGTGTGTGTGTGTGTGTGTGTGTGTGTGTGTGTGTGTGTATTCACACGCACCCTGCATTCTTTAGTAATAGCCTCACTTTGCTGTGGGTTTGCATCCAATATGTGAGTATGGATGGGTGTGTATATGTATCTATAAGTATTATATACTATTATTGTGTGGGTACATAGATAAGTGTATGTGTTGACATACTGCTGTTTCGCCACAGAATAATCTGAATGTGTGTGTGTGTGTGTGTGTGTGTGTGTGTGTGAGAGAGACACACACACACACACACACACACACACACACACACACCCACACACACACACACACACACACACACACACACACACACACACACACACACGGGGGGGGGGGGGGCAGACAGTGAACACCCTCACAGTGAAATCATCGAACTCATATTTTCCTGCTGAATGTTCTGTGAGATTTTTATTTATTTATTTTTTTTATGAATCATAGGTGTTCCCCTTCATCTAACCAATTGTTGACTGCACATTGACATTCTGACAAGCATTATAAGAGCAAGTGTAACATTTTCACCATGTGGTCGTTCTGTGTTGAGTCTTAACATACGGTACATAAAGTCAGGTGAGATGGACTTAATTTTTTTGTGTTTATGAGCACAGTCAGGTGAGATGCTGCTTCATAGACAAAGCACCAAATACAAAGACAACAGCATATCTGTGTTAGAAGGACGGGGGACATATTTATTATATACTCATTAATTCAGCAGTGTTCAAAAAAACCATCCGTATATAAGCAGTGCTTCTCAATTATTTTCTGTGGCACCTCCCCCTAGGAAGAACAAAAATATTTTATGTTGTAGTGGTTAGGGTGCTGCGCTCATGATCGGGAGGTTGTGAGTTCGAATTCCATTGAGACCCTCACTGTGCTAAGACTCCTGGGCAAGGTCTCAACCACAAGTGTACCTCTGTTCACCCAGCAGTATAAATGGGTACCAGTAAAATATACTGGGAAGGGAACCTGCTATGGACTAGCGTCCCATCCAGGACGAGTTGAACTCCTGGTTGCTTCACGCTACAGAAACCGCGGATAAGCACCGGCCTGATGAGCCACTAGGCTCGGGTGTAAAAACCAACAGACTTTACCTTACCTACTATCGCCCCGCGAGCGACTATAAATAGTATTATTTGTCTATAAAATTGTTATTAGTACACCTCTGCATACCATTGTATCTTTATTAACATTCAAAACAAGAAAGAAATATAGTTCAACTTACAACAAAGAAAAACTTCATTAACATTGTTTTTTAATCTGTAACAGAAAAGATTTAAAGTGCACCAATGTGCCTGAAATTAAAAAAATCAATCCTTATTTAAATTCATTCAACTTATTTATGTCCTAATATCTCCGCCTCTCTCCATCTTTCTCTTCGTTCCTGTTAGAAATTTTTCCGCGTTGTTTCTTGAGGGGTTGTTTACTGCACTTCATATCGTTTTCTCGTGCGAAAAACCGCTACACCATAGCACGACAATGAGAGCGCCACTGCCAACTAGTGGAGAGGAGGTGCAATTACATTTAATTCTCGTACACAATTCCAGAAAAGCATGTTCCCCAGGGTCATACGCGCTCCACCTGGCATCACACCACGACCCCCCCCCTGGCATCATACCCCTACTATTTGAGAAGCATCGGTATATAGTAATTTGCAAAAGTTTTACCCACTCTATTTTTTATTTTTTATATATATAATATCGTAAAATTTAGTTATAAAATTTGCTATAGATGTTTTTGTAATTTCTATATTTGCAACGGAAAAACAAATACTTCTAAACATTAGTTTTCCGGTAGAAAATTAAATGTCACCAAAAAAAGTTTGTACACTCTGTCAATAAAGAAAGTGGCATTATGTATAAGAGATGACTTTTCAGACAAAAATATAATAAAGGCTGCTGCGAATTACATGTAAATAAACATCAAGTGTGACCGTCAACACTTCAAGAAGAACTGTGGCTGGTTCTGTAACAGACCCGGTGGATACTGTACTTGTAAAGCTGTACAAACGGAACTTGACACTATTCTGTTTTTAAACAAAAAGTCATCATCACACCTAATATTGAAATAGGTTCATTTATTGCTGTTTGCTGTGTTTGAAGAATTTCATGCATCAATCTTTGTCGTCATTTAAATGCAAATATAAGGCATCATTGTTCTACGCCAGTCCTTTGACAATATCTTGTTTTTGTATTATCTTGCTGAGCTACAACTAATAAAATAAAAATCTACAGCAAAGTTTATACCATATAAACATGTATTAGATGAATATCCAATTTTAGAACCATTAGCAATGAATATCTTAATTCAAGACTCCATCACCAGCCATTGGACAGAAGCTTTTGCTTTTTTTTTTTTTTTTTTTTTTTTTTGTATATGGGATATGAGTTGTAGATTTTTCTTTCCCGGTTCTGTTATTGTTATTGTTTTCTTTCCTGGTTCTGTAAGACAGATATACTTAATATTGTTGTAATTATAGCATCATTAACTCCTTAACGTGTTTTACTCAGAAACTGCTAGAAAATATCCAGTAACTAAAGGGACATTTATAAGGATAAAGAGTCCAGCTAGAGATCATTTGTATATATGAAAATAGAATATAAAGAAATGAGAACTGAAAAGCTAATGAATGGAAAAATGATAAATGCATGCATTTAAAAAAGATAAGATACATAAATCTTTAAATGAATATGACATACATAATCACTGGGCGTCTCTGTGTGGAGTTTGCATGTTCTCCCCGTGATTGTGTGGGTTTCCTCTGGGTACTTCGGTTTCCTCCCACAGTACAAAAACATTCACAGCTGGCTAATTAGCTGTTCCAAATCACCCCTAGTTATGTGTCTGTGTATATGTGTGTGTGTGTGTGTGTGCGTGTGTTTTGCCTTGCAACGGCCTGGTGAGCTGCACAGATTGCACCCCACTCTCGCCCACAGTCATGAGATGGGCGTCAGCCTCCCCGGGCCCCTAATTAGGATTGTAGTAGTAGGCCTCGGGCAGTCTCGAAGCACTGCAGAGCTGTGCTCTGTCTGGTATCCCGGCTGGTGATACTCTCCAGTGCGCAGAGCCTGGGTAAGAAGTATGGAGGACAGGCTGTTACCCAAGCAGCAAGTCCCCCCTCTCGGCGCCACCGGAAGTATCCAATGGAAGGGCAGAAGCCGACACAACTGGGTTCCAATGCCGTTACAGGAGTTGCCAGAATATTGCTGTGAACGAACTGCCTCAGGGGACTCCGACTCCCGATTAGAAACACGTTGACGGCTATGCGACGAAAGTCAGCAAAGGTTCTTTAACATGAACCTCACATCATAGACAGTGAGAGACATGGCCAGCCTTTGATAACCCAGTTAGCTGCACTGGGGGGGTATGGGGGGGTGGCAACCTGTTGAGAGTGGGACTCGAACCCCCAACTCTAGGATCGGTGATCCGACCAACATTACCACCAGGCTACCGCTGCCCAAAATTAAGATGAAGCGGCTTAGAAAATGAATGAAGGAATTTTGTATAACCGAAGTGTAGTATCCACCGCGATAAAAACGTACGTGCTGGAGGCTACATAGCTATTAAATATTTGCAGTAAATTGATGGCACAGAAAAACCTATGCAGTAATTTAAATAACAGACCAACATGAACATTTTGTACATGAACAACAGCTCTGCTAAGGACTGTTGAACGTGATCCACCTTGCAAGGAGTGGCTCGTAGAGATTTTCTATGTGCTCAAACACGTCGAGTAAATACAATTAACACAACGTAAAAACACATAATATCACGGTTCATACGTTGGCTCGAGTTTCCAATGCCAGCCAGGTATTCAAATTTGAACTTAAAAAATCGAAAACAAGCAGCACACTACGAGTTTGCTGCCTGTCATGTATTCACTGCATACTCGAGTTCAACCTGAAAACACATTTCACTTTCGAAGAACCGTGTAAAAATAGAGTCTGATGACACTACCGCCATGGGCTGTATCTCCTACGACAGAAAGGCCATGCTCAAGGAAAACAACTGCATTAGAGTAAGACAAAAGCTTCACACTACAGCGCTGACAAATCAGGACAGACAGGACTTGTTCCGCTTCAGTGCGCACGCTGAACACAACACTATAAGAAGCTTTGCCCAAATTACCAGGTTTGATATCCCATAATGTTCTAACTCTTTGTTCATTGGACATAGTACTTCACGCATCATACTGCAAGACTTTATTTCATGTGAGAAGATTGTGGTCTAGGTTGGAGACGGGGGATCATATGATGGGGGTGGGGTTTTGGTGATTCAAACTTAAACAACTGCCTCTTGGGTTTTTTTGTTTGTTTGTTTGTTGTTTTTCCTTCACTAGACTTATATACAGTCGGCCCCCAACTTACGAAGACCCCGGTGTACGGAGTTACGAACAAACATTTTCCTGCGGTTTCATCCCTGAGATACGAAACAACCCCCTCTTACGAAAAGAAATTCAAACGCGCCAATCAAAATTTCACAGATGCGCGAGTTGCGCTCTCATTGGCTGTTGTCTCTCAACATCCCGCCCCGCTGGCCTCCCAGATAGACACAGAAGGAAGCTTCACGCTTTAGTTTTTAGTTTAGTTTTTAAGTTGTTTAATTCAGTAAATGTTTAATAAATGTGGGCGCATTTGAGCTCATCTGGAATTCCGATCCCTCAAGGAATCAAATTAAAGTTGAGTTTGTCAAGCAGGGAATGCGATTTGAATTCACGTCTTGTGGGCGTGGCCCACAGAGAGAGAGAGAGAGAGAGAGAAGAGAGAGAGAGAGAAGGAAGGAATAACGTTTTAGTTTTTAGTTTAGTTGTTTAAGTTGTTTTAATTCAGTAAATGGTCAAGCAGGGAATGCACTTTGAATTCACGTATTGTGGGCGTGGCCCGCAGCACGCGCACGAGAGAGAGAGAGAGAGAGAGAAGGAATAACGCTTTAGTTTTTAGATTTTTAAGTTGTTTAATTCAGTAAATGTTTAATAAATGTGGGCGCATTTGAGGTCATCTGGAATTCGGATCCCTCAAGAAATCAAATTAAAGTTGAGTTTGTCAAGCAGGGAATGTGCTTTGAATTCCACGTCTTGTGGGCGTGGCCCACAGCACACGCGAGAGAGCAATGGAGAGAGAGAGAGAGAGAGAGAGAGAGAGAGATGTGTGTGTGTGTGTGTGTGTGTGTGTGTGTGTGTGTGTGTGTGTGTGTGTTAATAAAAATGTTTACTAATGGTTTAATTAATAAATATGTTAATAAAATGTTTAAATGGTTTAATAAATAATTTTCTTTTACTTTTAACACATATTTCATACAAAATTGTTGTACTTTTATCATTTTTAAAGGGTTTATGGGGTTTATCCAGTCCAAAGACTGGAGCCTTGGAACGAATTATGCGTTTAATATGTAAGCTGCGACCCCAACTTACAAAATCCCCACGTTACGAAAAGGGCTCTGGAACGGATTAATTTCGTAAGTTGGGGGCCGACTGTATTCTGTGTTTTGAGCTGAAGTTTCTTTCAGGTGTGTTTTGGAAAGCTTCTAAAGGTGGTGACAGTTATTCTGTTTCTGTATAAGGCCAGGCTTAAAAAATTCTTTGTTGGCAATAACATGATATAAAAACATTGAGCCGGGAGAGAAGAAAGTTTTTATTTATTATTATTATTTTTTTTGCCTGTGAGGCCACCTGGGAATTTTTTTTCATATATAATGCTATATTCTGTATGTGATGTAAACACAGTAGAATGAAATAAATATCTTATATTTGAAATCAACATTCTGAATATCAAAGTTTATTCTTTTAATATTGTAATCAAGAGAGTATCAAGGTTTCTTCGATTTTAATATCGCACTCAACAACTAACAAATACCTTCGTCACGCTCTGCGCTGTTGCTGGCGGTTGATTGTAACTTAACTTGTATTTGTTTGAAAATGTCAGCTAATGTGTTGCTCAATTTGAAACGCATTAATTTATTTATTATTTTCACGTTGGGATCTTTAATAGTGACAGAGAACGTTTTTTTTTTGCCTCATCGTCGTCCCCGTCCATCATGCGTTGCGCCTTTGTTGTTAATACAGTACCAGCCAATGAGAATCGCTGTTTCACCGAACTGGTGAAATTGACCAATCACAAGTCTGTCTTCCTTTCGGCTTTTTCCCTTTCACTCGGGAGTCGCCACAGCGAATCATCTGATTCGCACGTTTGATTTGGCAGAGGTTTTTACGTTGGATGCCCTTCCTGTCACAACCCTTTTTAGCAAGGGACAGAAACACGCTGACGGCTTTGCAGCTACTCTTTACGAAAGTCAGCAATGGTTCTTTTACATGCCTCTCACCATAGACAGTGAGAGACATGGCCCGCCTTTGATAACCCAGTTAGCTGCACTGGGGGGGACAGTGACAACCTTGTGGAGAGTGGGACTCGAACCCCCAACCTTTGGATCAGCGATCCAGCGCCCTATACCACTAGACCACCACTGCCCCAAATTGACCAATCACAAGGCGCGGTTAATATTGATTTCACTTTGGTCACTTTTTAGTACGGTGTGTGATAGGGGACACGCATGTTTTTTTCAACACAACCGGCCGGTATATTTTTTATTTTTTGCGTCTGTGAAAGCTCAGGCGGGGTTTCATGTACAATTATGAATTTCGGCCCAATCGACCGTGTTACCGCCAACAGAGATATTTTTAAAGCTGGTCTAATAATCCTGTTTGTCCACACCATCAGAGTATGGTTTATTTTCACGCCTAGCTCAGGAGACATTATTACTAAGATGTTTGACCTTTTACAAAGCGATGAAACAGAACCTCTCGACAGAGATGTATGAAGGTTCTGGAGGATGCTGCATAGAAGCTTTGGAAGGAGACTCCTGGAAGACACATGAAGCCTCTGGAAGAAAATTCACACCTTTTGCTTTCAGTCTCCATATCGGGCTGATGTAGTCAGAGAGCAGCCTACCGCCACCGGTTATCCCTCGAGTTCCAACAGTTGACAACTTGCACTCACCAATTGCAGTGGAGAACGTTATAGCAGGAGATGTATTTTTCGTAATGTCTTGATGTGAATGTTAGTTCTGTGGGTGGAAGTGCCTTGATGATCACTGAGATCCAGTTAGAGTGGCTGAACTGTTCTGCGCTAAAAGGAAAGGTCTCATAATTGAACCAATTACTTTATACACGTGTGGTAAACAGAAAAGCATCTCAGAATGCACAGCACGTTGGATCTCAGGGCGGATGAGCTACAACAGTAGAAGACTCACGAGGAACTGGTTCCGTCACAAGAACAGGAATCTGAGGTTGTGCTGGGTACTAAAATAAGGCCGGTGAAGATGTGTCTGAGCAGGGATTACGGAATTCCTGTGAAAGTGAGTGTATAATTTTTGCAGAACACAATCCAAGTGTAGAGTCCTGGGAGTTGACCTCACAGCCTTCTGGCAACCCATAGCACATGACTTAAACCACTCCGGACATATTTTCAAACTTGTGTTTAACTGAAGTCGGTTGTGGAAATAAACACCGGATGACTAAGAGCTGTTAGTGTAGATGTATTGGTTCATCTTTTGAGGTAGAGTTGAGCTTTGAACTACTTTTAAGGCGGATAAAAGCCTGGTATTTGCCTCAACTGGTGGAAAAACCATATCTGATCCGGATAACCTGTTTACTTTGAGTATCATTAACCGTCACAAATAACAATGCACATAAACACCATCACGTTGTATAGATGATTGGTGGCAGAGCACCATCACTTGCGATTTAAGTGTAACTTCAGTGTGACCTTGGATCAGCTCATTTTTTATATTTGTTACGCCAATTAAAAAAAAAAAAAAAAAAAAAAGACACAGATGGATTTTTTTTAAAACTTGCATGGATTGTGTGTTATATTTCTGCTGATCATTTATTTGGCTGAACAGCAACCTTATCATGCAGGCAGAATAGGAAGTGTACAATTAGCTGGACAATTGTTGCGGGGACAGAGACTTCCCCAGACCGCGTATTAACGTCAGCATTGATTTTTTTTTTTTTTTTTCTACGTTTAATATTTCCTTTATTCGTTTTTTTTCTGCATGGGTTACACAGGGAAGTGAAGCAGAAAAGAAGGACTTTTGTTCTGTAGTGATGACGCACAGTGCGAATGGATTGTTGTGGTTGTACTTATTGCTTAAGCAGATATAAAATAAAATAAGTGCACGTGCACCTATATAGGGCCCAGGAGTGTGTGTGTGTGTGTGTGTGTGTGTGTGTGTGTGTGTGTGTGTGTGTGTGTGTTCCAGTAGTAGAAGCTGCAGCAATGCGTGCCATTTCCCAGTCATTGGGGGGACGTGAGGCCCTGGAAGGCAACGTGAGTGGCAGAAACAGTGTCTCTCTCTTTCTCTCTCCCCAGCTTGGCCGATCTCACTGCATTGGCTGCAGCTCTGACGCAGATCGCCCCCTTCTCCCCCTCCACTTTTTTTTTTTCATCCTTTCTCTCTCTCTCTCTCTCTCTCTCTCTCTCTCTCTCTATCTCGCTCTCGCTGGCTTAGATGGGTTTTTGATTCATGTGCTATCTGCACTTCCTCCCAACGCAACGTTCACCTCTGTTTTGAGAGCAACGTTTTCTTTTTCGAATTTCCTTTTTCTCTTTCATTCATCCCGTTCAGTTTGTCTTCACATCTCTAACCCTCTTTCTTTCTTTCTTTCTTTCTTTCTTTCTCTCTCCAACATATGCCAAATCCTTTCTTTTTCTCGCTGTGGTGTCCTGTAGACATCAGAAATACCCGTACCATTTTATTTCATGCGGATTCTGAGTCGGCCGTGCTAGACAACCTGGACCTGAAACGTCATTGCAACACGTTTTTCGTCATTATTTTTATTTTAAATTCACGCACCAGGATGAGTCTTCTCCCCGCCGCGCCCCCCCAAAAAAAAAAAATAAATAAATCATTTTTGTTTAAACCACGGAATGGCCGACCCTTATATGGAGTCCTGTCTCCCCTTCTCTCATTATGGCACCTTCTGCTCACGTACTCGCTACCACGCACAACGCACACAGAGCACTTTCACGTTGCCTCAGCATTAATGCTAACGTTTATACAGTATGTGTCAGTGGTACATCAGAACCCTTTACCTTCTCAATATAGTACCATATTTCATCTTTTTTTATTATTACTGGGAGTGCATTCACACAAAAGCCGCAGGTCAACGATTGAAACATTGAAAAGGATAAAATACTGAATAAAAGCCAAATTTCTTTCCCCACACAAAGCAACATGGGCATGGAGCTCCTGCATAAATTTTGGCCATTGCAATTTTATGGAAGAATTTCCTCATGTGAAAAGCAGATGCAAAACGATTGACTTCTAACAGGCAGCGCCGTTGCTGAAATAGTTGCAAGCAGTGCTGTGAGCACAAGCATAACTTTGCCGAGCCCCAAGGGACCAGTTTTTTCATACGCCTGTCTCTGACGT
This sequence comes from Plotosus lineatus, assembly GCA_024760905.1. Classification (NCBI taxonomy): domain Eukaryota; kingdom Metazoa; phylum Chordata; class Actinopteri; order Siluriformes; family Plotosidae; genus Plotosus; species Plotosus lineatus. The sequence goes on along the minus strand of CM045736.1, from coordinate 9,739,665 downwards.
CAATGCTCTGGCTGTCCTGTGGATCGTCACAGCAGACGTTGTGAGAGAGAGAGAGAGAGAGAGAGGGAGAGCGAGCAAGAGAATGAATATGTGTGTGTGTGTGTGTGTGTGTGTGTGTGTGTGTGTGTGTGTGTGTGTGTGTGTGTGTGTGTGTGTGTGTTTGGAGAGTGTGCAAAGACTGCAGTCTGCATTCAAGACTGTAATCTACTACAATAACACATTCCTACTGAAGAGCTGTGTTTTGTTCCAGAGCCAGAGGTGTGTGTGTGTGTGTGTGTGTGTGTGTGTGTGTGTGTGTGTGTGTGTGTGTGTGTGTGTGCTGTTTTTTTTCGTTGTTGTTATTTTTTTGGGTGTGTATGTTCCTTTTGTGCCAGGGTGGGACAGCACAGTAACAATTGGTGGCATTTCAAACCAGTTGCTTGATTCTGAGGCCTTTCGTTATATAAAACACACACACACACACACACACACACACACACACACACACACACACACACAGTGATGAGGCGTGGTGAGCATGACGGATCGCGGCAGCTGAATAGAATCAACTAATGAAATGCCATTACTCGTTATAATCATTCTGGGTTCTGTTTCAGCTTCAGGACTTTTCCAGAATATTATCACCGCATGACAGAAATGAGTTATTTGAAACCCTGTGGAAATTTCTCATGAAATTATGTCATTAACATGACAGCATTTACACTGTATGTATAGCCAGTGTTTGTGTCTTTCACTGAAGTCCTTTGAAGGGCATCGTCAGTCAAACAGCTGCTCGGTCACCTGACGTAAAAGTGCTCTTTCTCATGGGAGGAGCTTAATCCTGTGTCTGGTGAACCAGCTCTGTGCAGATTTGGATTCATGTTTAGGGTCATAATCTTGTTGAAAGACCCAGTGAGGGCCCATCTTCTGCTTTCGGGCAGAGGCCATCAGATTTTGATTTAAAATGTCCTGGGGTTTCAAAGTGTTTCCGAAGCCATATGCACCAGAGCCTGTGGAAGACACAAACCCACAGCATCCCCGATCCGCCCCCCAGACTTCACAGTAGGCATGAGGTGCTTTTCTTCATATTCGTCTTATGTGTTCCGTCAGACCCACTTAATGTTTGTGAGCAAAAAGCTCTATCTTGGTCTCATCTGACCGAAGCACACGGTCCCAGCTGAAGTCCCAGTACTGCCTAGTGAACTCCAGATGTTTGTGTTTATGATTGTGAGTGAGAAAAGTTTTTTTTTTTTTTTTGTGCATGACTCTCAAACAGCTTGTTGGCATGTAGATGGTGCCTGGTGGTTGTTTTGGAGACTTTGTGACCCCGAGATGCTGCCATTTGTTGCAATTATTTAACAGTGAGCTTTGGAGAACTTCATATTTCTCTTCCCATTCTCCTCACTCTGTGTCGTGGCAAAATAATTTTGTGTCCTCGTCCAGGCTTGTTTACCACTGTTCCAGTTGTTTTAAACTTGTTAATGATTCCTCTGACAGTAGATATGGGCAGGTGCAGGCCAGCGGCTATTTTCTTGTAGCCATTGCCTGACTTATGACGGTCGAACTTCAACTATATTTATCTGCGAGGAATTTTTCTGGGTGTCAATAATTGTGGAACAGGTGATTTTATGAAAAATTTCCTAGTCAGGGATTTTCCTCCTTAAAATTAACTTGAGTTGAAGGTTCCATTGTTCTACAATTTACAGTGTGAGAGTAGCTGCTTTAATAAAATTTAAATTTATTTTAAGGCTTTTAACACATCTTAACCAGCGGTGCCAATAATTTTGGAGGGCAGTGTACATGTAATTTTCTATTACAGTCGGCCCTCTACTTACGAAATGAATCTGTTCCAGCACCTTTTTCGTAGCCTGGAGTTTTCGCAAGTAGAGGCACATTTTACATGTAAGATAAGATAAGATAAGATAGAGCTTTATTAATCTCACAATGGAGAAATTCACTGTTACAGGCTCTTGAGGTACCATCAGTAGGGGGTGCAAAAATAGATACAAATACAAACATACACACGTACATATATATTATATAAGTAAATAAATAAGTAGATACATAAATAGTATAAATTAATAAACAATAAAAGAAAAGAATGGAGCAACTTTATAGACTATGTAAAACGCCTGATTCGTTCCAAGGCTCCCAAGACTACCCCATAAACCTTTTAAAAATGATAAAAGTACACCAATTTTGTATGAAATATGTGTTAAAAGTAAAAGAAAATTATTTATTAAACCATTGAAACATTTTATTAACATATTAAACCATTTTATTAACATATTTATTAATTCAACCATTATTAAACATTTTGTATTAACGCACATACACACACACACACACACACAGAACACTGTCTCTCTCTCTCTCTTTTTGTCTCTCTCTGTCTCTCTTTCTCACACACACCCACACAAAATTCTCTCTCTGTCTCTCTGGTGTGTTTTGCCAAATGCGGGCTCCGCCCACACGCAACACGCAGACGATTTTTATTACTTAAATGTTTAAATGGACGGGATGTTGTATTTAAAGCTGAATTACAGTACGTGTTTGAAAGATCAGAGGTCCTGATTCAATATTAACTTGCTTCCTTGCGAGATCTGAGGTCTTGTCCCACGGAGCACTCTGTTTTCATGCCTCCTTCTGCTTCAATATTGTGCCGAAACAATCGTCTCCGTCACTGTATTTCTGCTTTAAGGTCTCCTTCTGCTTGAAATATCGTCCCGATTGTAGAGGGGTTTCGGCGATAACGAAATATAACGCTGCAATGATCAATTTCAAAACAAGCCAACACTCCTGTTCAACTCTCCACGTGTGTGACAAACAGGAAGTATGGGTACAGGAAGTATGGGTACATGTCAGCTCCCTCCTGGCCAATGGGAGGCCAGCGGGGTGGGATGTTGGGAGACAGCCAATGAGAGAACAACTCGTGCATTGTTTGAATTTTGAATGGCGCGTTTGGCGCTTTTCGAAAAAAGAGGTTGTTTTCGTAAAAAGAGGACAAAATTTAGGAAAATGTTTTTCGTAACCTGGATTTTTCGTACTCAGAGGTTTTCGTAAGTAGAGGGCCGACTGTATTTTTATAGGTGGCACAGTGGCGTAGTGGTTGGCACATCCATCTCACTGAAAGAAGGCCTGGGTTTGATTTCTAGCTCATACGTTTCTGTCTGGAGTTTGCATGTTCTCCCCAGGCTTGCCTAGGTTTCCTCCAGGTACTTCAGTTTCTTCCAACAATCCAAAGATATGTACAATATTATAAGCGACTCTTCCAAATCCCCCCTAGGTGTGAGTGTGCGTATGAATGGTTGTATAAATGTTGGCGCTGCAATGGGCTAGTGTGTTGTCCAGGCTGTACCCCGCCCTCACCCAGTGTCAGGATTAAGCGGCTTGGAAAATGAATGAATAAAAGAATGAATTATGTTTAAGTTAAAGTGATATATAAACATTATGCTTGTACTGAACAGTTAAAAAAAACAACCACCACTTGTAATTCCGTTCATTTTCTGTAACCACTTAATCCTGATGAGGGTCGCAGGGAGGCTGGCGCCCATCCCAGCCAACTCTCAGCGAGGGCAGAGTACACCATGGACGGCTCGCCAGGCCATCACAGGGCGGAAACACGCTGACGGCTTTGCAGCTCCTCTTGTCGAAAGTCAGCAGTGGTTCTTTTACATGAACCTCTCACCATAGACAGTGAGAGACGTGGCCGGCCTTTGACAACCCAGTTAGCTGCACTGGGGGGGGAGCGGGGGGGCAGTGACAAACAGTGGAGAGTGGGGCTTGAACCCCCAACCTTGAGATCAGCGATCCAGCACCTTTACCAACAGGCCACCACTGACCCACTTGTAATTCCTAGTTTCCTTAAACAACATGCTGTATTTCGTAATACAGTAAAACCTCCGCTGACGAACGCTTAAGCTCACGAACTTTTCGCCTCAAGAACATTAAATTTGCGAGCATATAGTCTCTGCTGACGAACTAGTTTTCGGCGGACGAATCAAACCACACGGTCGAACAGCGCCACGGTGGCGGCCACGAGAAGCTGATGTATGGTCATGGCGTCACAGTTCATCACACCCCTTTCTTTGAGTGCGGAAGTGGTTTGTGTTTGATAGACATTTTGGACCATATTGAGTGTACTTTTGCTATTATGGGACCGAAAAAGACCCCACCACAGGCGGAGATCATTGAAAAACACGAATGAGGTGTGCGTTTGTGTGACTCAGCGTCCCAGTACCAGTACGCTAAGTCTACCATTGCTCCCATCCTTAAGAACAAGGAAGCTATTAAGGGTGCGTGTGTGGCTAAGGGTGTTTCCAAACAGTAGGTGTTTCCAAACACTCCTTCCAAACAGTAAGTCCCTCCCTCCCTCCTCCTCCCACTCCATTCCATCAAGCCATCAACTACCATCACAAAGGTAAATAAAACCACTTTATTATACAGTACAGTTTATTTCTTTAATTACAATACAATAGCACATTTATTATACATAAAATAAGGTATATTTTTGTGTAGTTTTAAGGCTTATTTAGTAGAAAATTATGTTTTATGGGGACCTGGGAACGGATTATTCTCATTTTAATGGTTTCTTATGGGAAATAAATGTTCGGAAGATGAACTTTTTGCTTTACACACACTTTCTGGGAACCAATTATGTTCGTGAGCAGAGGTATCACTGTATTCACCTTGCAACCCAAGACCACAGCAGTGTTATGGTGCTAAGCTCACATGCAGCCAACAGCCTTGCTTTATCTGTGCTTTGTCTATGAGTTTAAGCCACATGGTTGCAATCAGGAGTTTGGGTTTCTTAAGATCAGTTAAACATACAGTCTCATTTTTCTCGACGCCTGGCAGTATGATCATGTACGCATCACAATGCCCCGATAAGTTGGGAGGGAGAAGCAATTGAGTTTTGAGGTAGTTTCAATATTGGAATTATTCAAGAATTGTTATTTCTTGTTCCCTGTGTACTGATTGTAAGTAACTAACTTGCTAGCAAATGCTAATGTAGCTCTTCCTCAACTACCAACACTATGTGATTATGTTTGTGGCTTTAATGTTTGTATTTATATAATTTAGAAATAGATTTAAACCCAAAGTGAGTGTAACATGAATTAAATACAGACCTCTCCTCTTCTGCCCACCAGAAACACTGAAAGACACTGAGGTGGGGTGGGAATGATGGAGATAGGGCCACCCTGTGTGCATCATCTCGATATTCTGGCTCTGACAAGTTTCTCACCCACAACTCCATCACTCATATTTATTTGTCCTCCCCACCATGAACTAGTGCATGAGTAGATTTTTTTTTATTTCATAAAATGTGTGTGTGTGTGTGTGTGTGTGATCTATTAAAAATGTGTTGTTGCATCAACAATAGAAATACAGTTGGACCCTTACCTACGAAATTAATCCGTTCCAGAGCCGGTTTCGTATTGCGGGGATTTCGTAAGTAAGGTTCGCGGCTTGCATGTTAAACGCCTAATTCATTCCAAGGCTCCAGTCTTTGGACTGGATAAACCCCATAAACCCTTTAAAAATGATAAAAGTACACCAATTTTGTATGAGATATGTGTTAAAAGTAAAAGAAAATTATTTATTAAACCATTTTATTAACATATTTATTAATTAAACCATTATTAAACATTTTTATTAACACACACACACACACACACACACATACACACACACACACACATACACACACACACACACACACACACACACACACACATGTGTCTCTCTCTCTCTCTCTCTCTCTCTCTCTCTCCCTCTCTCTCTCTCTCTCTCTCTCTCTCTCTCGCACTGCGGGCCACGCCCACAAGACGTGGAATTCAAAGCGCATTCCCTGCTTGACAAACTCAACTTTAAATTGATTCGTTATGGGATCGGAATTCCAGATGATCTCAAATGCGCCCACATTTATTAAACATTTACTGAATTAAAACAACTTAAACAACTAAACTAAAAACTAAAGAGTGAAGCTTCCTTCTGTCTCTATCTGGGAGGCCAGTGGGGTGGGATGTTGAGAGACAGCCAATGAGAGAGCAACTCGTGTGTCGTGTGAAATTTTGATTGGCGCATTTGAATTTTGAATTTCTTTTTGTAAGAGAGGGTTGTTTTCGTATCCCGGGGACAAAAACTCAGGAAAATGATCTTCGTAACCCGGGGATTTCGTACCCAGGGGTCTTCGTAAGTAGGGTGCAGACTGTCTAAACCAACCAGTAGCCTAATTTGAACACCACAACCCTGGCTGCACAGTCACTAAAGGAAGAATGAATGAACATAATCTTGCTGTGACCTCAAACCACCACAGTGATCCCTCGCTACTTCGAGCTTCAGTTTCTGTGGCTTTAGTGCGTCGCGGGTTTTTCCAAAAATATTCATCGATATATTTTTTTAAAAAAGGAAATTAAGGAAAAATAGGGGGAACGTTAAGGAAAATGCTGCAAAACAAGGCAAGTTATGCAAAAAAAAAAAAAAACCCAAACAAAAACCAAAAACAACCCAAAACCCCCCAACAAAATTACTTGTATTTTTTTGTGAGGTGCACATCTGAGTGTATGTGTGTGTATTTGTATTTTATTAATTATTTTTGAATGTTTAATTGTTATTATAAGCATTTATAGTATTGAATATGTATTTATTGACATTATATACATGTACATATACGTCAGTCAGGGGTGTCGATCCTACTTCGTGGAAATCGGCGTTTGTGGGGGGGGGGGGGGTATTCACCTTTTTTGTGTTTTCCAGTCCCAGTACACTCCCTTCAGTCTCAACCAGATCCCTTCCTCCCCACATTTTTATCATGTTTTTTTTTAAAAAGAAAAAGAATAGAAAATATTTAAAAATCTGATCCAGTCCAGGGTTATATTTTCCAGATCATTATACAATGTATGACAACGTACAACCCATGCATCTCACTTTCTCATTTATTTATTACTTTTCTTCTTCAAGATAAAGAGATAGTTATTGTCAACTGTTGTATGAACATTGACAATTAGTAAGGTTTCAGAAATTATTTATTTTCTTTTTTATCACAACTGTGGACTAGTGCTTGTTTTGTTTAGTTCTTGATCCTGAAACTTTAGTCCCATCATGTCGGACATTTCCATAAGAGTTTGCTTTCACAACTGGATTTGTAGGAAACGTTATAGAGAGCATGGTAGGATTGAAGTTTAAACCATTTCTGTACTCTGGAATGCACCTACATTGCCCTGAATTGGTATAATCAGTATAAATTTGTCATGAGATCAGGTTTTCTTGAATCGGATTGAAGAAAAGGAGCCTCCTTCACAACCTACGTTATCAGTAGTTTGTTTGTTTAGATTTCATGCAAACTCACACTGGCTTTACAAGCATGTTTAGCACATGAATCAATTGTATATATGTTAAGCCAGTGCCACGAAACATACCAGGAAGTTCGGCCCAAGTTCAGCACAGTAGTGACAGTAACAAATCTAAGTACAGTAAACTACAAAATCAGGAAGTATTTATAAATCTGATATACGTACAAGATTTTTTAGGTACAGTCGGCCCTCTACTTACGAAATTAATCCGTTCCAGTGCCCTTTTCATAACCTGGATTTTTCTTAAGTAGAGGTGCATCTTACATGTAAAACACGTGATTCGTTCCAAGGCTCCCAAGACGACCCCATAAAGACTTTAAAACTGATAAAAGTACACCAGTTTTGTATGAAATGTGTTAAAAGTAAAATAAAATTATTTACCTTTTTTTAAATCTCTCGAACCACCCATGTGACTCTTTAAAGTCCAGGGGTTGCTGGTCTGAAGAACCCTCACCCTCCTTCATGAGGTCTTTAAATATGGCGGTTGTTTTTCTGAAATAATGCCTCCGCCACTGTATCTCCGCTTTTAATACCGCCTTCTGCTACAACTGTCTGTCTTCCTTTCGGCTTTTTCCCCTTTTACTCGGGAGTCGCCACAGAGAATCATCTGATTCGCACATTTAATTTGGCAGAGGTTTTTATGTCGGATGCCCTTCCTGTCACAACCCTTTTAGCAAGGGACAGAAACACGCTGACGACTTTGCAGCTACTCTTTACGAAAGTCAGCAATGGTTCTTTTACATGCCTCTCACCATAGACAGTGAGAGACATGGCCCGCCTTTGATAACCCAGTTAGCTGCACTGGGGGGGGACAGTGACAACCTTGTGGAGAGTGGGACTCGAACCCCCAACCTTTGGATCAGCGATCCAGCGCCCTATACCACTAGACCACCACTGCCCCCTTACCGCCTTCTGCTACAACATCGTTCCAAAATAATCTCCACCGTCACCATATCTCCGCTTTCAAGGTCTCCTTCTGCTTCAATATTGTCCCGATTGTAGATGGTTTCAGCCATACTCCTTTGCGATTTCGCATCCCGCTTTCGTATTTTTTATCTCCTGCTTCACTTCGATTGATAACGGAGCCTGCTTCTTCTTTTCGTTGTCACCGAGAATCACTTTCTTGGGGTCCCTGATGGATAACGAAATATAACGCTGCAATGATCAGTCTCAAAAAACTCATGAGCCAACAGTCCTGTTCAACTCTCCTTCACAAACAAACAGGAAGTGACAAACAGGAAGTGACAAACAGGAAGTATGGGTACAGTTCAGCTCCCTCCTGGCCAATGGGAGGCCAGCAGAGCGGGATGTTGGGGGACAGCCAATGAGAGAGCAACTCGCCCTGTTGTTTGAATGTTTTAATAGCGCATTCGAATTTTTGAAAGGTGCTTTTGTTGCTTTTTGTAAAAAGAGGTTGTTTTCGTAAAAAGAGGATGAAAATTTAGGAAAATGTTTTTTGTAACCTGGATTTTTTTTTGTGTTCAGAGGTTTTCGTAAGTAGAGGGACGATCATTAATCTGAGAACTGGGTGGTAGTGTTCTGAACATCCAGCGTAGATACTACAGAACCTGGAGAACAGAAAAGCTATTCTGTAAAACATAGCAACTTGAGAATCATTCAGATCTTAGCTTATTTCTTTTCTTAATCAACCAATCAGTGGACTTCTTGTACTGGTGTAGAAGATGGGAATATCATTCGCCAGGAGAATTCTCTTCCGACTTGAGTTTCTGGTTGGATTAACCTGTAGAAATCTGGCACTAACATGAGAAAAGATGATGCTTTACACATTGTTTAATAATTAATAGATTTTCCATTATACTGTGCTGTGTTCAAGAGATAAATGGATAAATTGCAGACAGAAATTTACAATTGCAAATCCACTTGGAGCTTAAACATTGAGCAGAAAAATGTTTTTCTTTTTCTGTTTTCGTGTTGCATTGATTAGAAACCAGTAGTTCACAAGGATTTTCGGGGGGTGAGTTTGGGGGGTTGTGGGTTTTTGTTTTTTTCTTGGAATCCCATGACTGACTCCATCATTTCATTCATTTTCTATAACCACTTTATCCTATTTGGGGTCGCGGGGAGGCTGGCACCCAACCCAGCCAACTCTGGGCGAGAGCAGAGTACGCCCTGGACGGCTTGCCAGGCCATCGCAGGACGGAAACACGCTGACAGCTTTGTAGCTCCTCTTGTCGAAAGTCAGCAATGGGTCTTTTACATGAACCTCTCACCATAGACAGTGAGATACATGGCCGGCCTTTGACAACCCAGTTAGCTGCACTGGGGGGGACAGTGACAAACAGTGGAGAGTGGGGCTTGAACCCCCAACCTTGGGATCAGCGATCCAGCACCTTTACCAACAGGCCACCACTGCCCTTGACTGACTCCAACATCTACAAATTGCAGCGTGAATGTCTAAATATTCTAAATAATTTTATTGGAATAGCTTTTATAATTGCACATCCTTCACATCAAGGCTGTATTACTGATAAATAATGATGCAGTACTTGGAGATCTCGTTTAAATGAACTAATACGAGGTGTTACACCAAAAAATGTACCATCATGCGCTTAAAACCCGACCTGAAGAACTCAAAAATTGGTGATTATCCACATGTATACACATCTGTTTTAATTTCATCTAAAGCTCTCTCTGTTTTAACGGAATGTTTTCTTGAATAATATGTATTAGGTGACTGAAGCCTTGGTATTTATTTCTGAGAAACAATGAAAGGACATATTTGGCAGTTTTGAGCAGACATGCACTGTTGAACAATATTATCTTCTGAGCTCTATGGCCGAGAAGTCGTCTAACCAAATGACGTAAAAGCAAAGCTTTTAAAGACAGCTGATTTATTAATTAAGTTGTGTTACGAAGTACTGGACTGATGTTTAACTAACTGTAAAATCCTCGCTCTACAGCTCCATGTCTATTTGACGCAACATGCAGTATTCCTTGAACTTGCTTCCTAGAAAAAAAAAAAAAAAGAAGAATTTCAGTAAGCCTTGAGCTCAGGTCACGAATGCTTACCTCCTTGCTACCGCGGAAACATATGCATGGCATAGTTATTGGATTATAAATGACTTCCATATGTTCCAATGTCCCATCCCCCATCCAATACTCATCCCTATTCTACTTCAGATCCTGTTCCTACCTCTGTCTTGCAGCCATGACCTATAGAAACAGGTCAGAAGTTAGAAAGTGTGTGTTTGTGTGTGTGTGTGTGTGTGTGTGTGATATAAAAACAAAAAAACATATGTTTTCATGCTGACGCATGAACATGAGCATCACCTGTGAATAGTTTGTGGCTCAGCGGCTCCATACACAGCACGCTGTAATGAACTGTGTTCTGGCACAATTCTATCGTAGCTAGTTAGCATTGACCGTTTCTCTGACTATTAAGATGTACTAGCCTTCACTCATCAGTGAACCTTCGGCATCCTTGACATGCTTGTCAATTTGATGAAAATGTTCTTCTTGGAAGTCCTTTGGTAGGTAGTTTCCATGACATACGCGGACCCCCCCCAGGGAGCTTCTGTTTCGGATATGAATACACTCAGGCATTTCACAGTGTGGACATTGTCAAAATCATTTAGATCTTTATGCCTGCTTATTTTTCCTGCTTTCAACACATCAACTTTGAGAACTGACTGTCCACTTTCTGCCTTGTACGTTCTACCCCTTCAAAGGCTAATCGATTAATAAAGTAGGACATTCATCATAACACACAAATTATTTTGTGATTTAAGTTTGAAATACGTATTTAGGGCCCTGCGATGGCCTGGTCAGCTGTTCAGAATATATATATATATATATATATATATATATATATATATATATATATATATATATATCTTTTCGGCTTTTTCCCGTTATCGAGAGTCACCACAGCGAATCATCTGATTCGCACATTTGATTTGGCATGGGTTTTTACGTCAGATGCCCTTCCTGTCACAACCCTTTAGCAAGGGACAGAAACACGCTAACGGCTTTGCATATATATATATATATATATATATATATATATATATATATATATATATATATATATATATATACATATATATATATAATATACACATATACATATACATACATACACCCCCACCCCCTGCCTGGAGTTGGCTGAGATGGGTGGCAGCCTCCCCGTGACCCTATATAAGATTAATTGGTTCGGAAAATGAATAAATAAGTGTTTAGGTATAATCAAATTCATACTGTGATTTTATTTATTTATTTACTTTAATTCTGGAACCAGATTAGCTACACGATCTTAAAACACCCCAATAGAATTTACTGAGGATTTAACTCAGTTGGTAGAGCGTCCGCTTTGTCCTCTGGAAGGTCTGAGTTCGAATCTGGCCACGTCATACCATGAGACATTAAAATTTGGGAGTTGTTGCTTCCTGCTTGGCACTCAGCATCAAAAGGATAGAACAATGCAACAACTGGTGATGGGTACCTGGCATGCAGGGAGTGCTGGGGTCTCATGTGCATTGAGCATATGTGTGTATGAAATTGTGCTATATAAGCATCCACAATAATAATAATAGAAGGCCAACAGGTCTTTTCCTTTCGGCTTTTCCCCCTTTTTCAGCGGTCACCACAGTGAATCATCTCATTTGCATGTTTGATTTGCCATAGGTTTTTATGTCGGGTGCCCATCCTGACACAACCCTTTCGCAAGGGACAGAAACACGCTGACGGCTATGCAGCTACTGTTTACGAAAGTCAGCAATGGTTCTTTTACATGCCTCACACTATAGACAGTGAGAGACATGGCCGGACTTTGATAACCCAGTTAGCTGCACTGGGGGGACAGTGACAACCTTGTGGAGAGTGAGACTCAAACTCCTAACCTTAGGACCAGTGATCCAGCACCCTTTACCACCAGGCCACCACCGCCCCTAATAGATGGCCAACAGGTGATAGACCAAAATTACTGCTTTTTTAATTAATTTATTTATATATATATTTTTAACCCATGTTTCATGCCATGAATATGTCTTTTGCATGACCAGTGGCTCTATTCCAGTTACATCCAGAACTGACCCATTTTTCCTGTGAGGGTTGAGGTTTGACCTTACCATGTTCACTGTACAGTTAAGTGAGCTTCTGAAATGTATTTATTTCACATGTAGTCAAACTGCAATTAATTTATTCAACAAAACAAATAGTATGAATATGTAAATGATTTTTAATATGAATTTAGCATTAATTATGGATTTATTCCTGTTTGTTACTAATAAAAGTGCAGTTATATGCACGTAGTAGTTTGGTCACTGACTTTGTAATAATACTGTAGTTCGTGAAGTTATGGTCAGTATAGCGGGAAATAAGCAGAACTCCATCAAAATGTGGGGATTGTGAATGTCAAACTTTATGATACCAGTTTCAAGGAATGACGCATATGTTAAATAACCTTTCAGCTTGCTCATCAAATGGAGTTTAAAGTTTATGAACCTAACATGGTGTAGGCAGGAGTGGACTGCAACATAAATTTTGTGAAACCTTGCCAGGTGAACAGTCCTCCAAGATTAAAATACAGCCGCAAAGTTCACATTAATTTGTTGTATGATCTTGAACCTAGTTGTACGGTCGTTTTGTTTAACACCATTAACGTTATTTAGGCTACTTTCATGGGCCCTTTAAATGACAGCACAATAATATAATATCAGAACCAGTGAAAGTCTGGTTCAAACCAAAGTTTAATTAGTCGTGTTTCATTTTGTTGCATTATAGAAATTATCATTTTTGCTGGAGCAAACATATCGTGCCAACCTACCGTATTCGATTTAATAAGCGCCCTGCGCCAATAAGCACTCCCGTAGTGTTCTGTGAATGAATGGAGCGATGAACCAGATATGCATCTATCAGAAAGTTATGACGAGTATTTTTCACCCGATTCTCCTGCTCACTGACTTCGTAAATTTAAGCATGTTCCTGGCCATGTGCTTTTCAACGTGTCATGTGCTAAAGTTGACCTTTGTGTTGATTGGTTGAATGTGTCATGTGCTAAAGTTGACATTCATGTTGACTGGCTCGAATTTACATGGGGGGGTATTTAAAGGAACAGCACTGTCTTCCTTTCAGCTTTTTCCCTTTTTACTCGGGAGTCACCACAGCGAATCATCTGATTTGCACGATTGATTTGGCAGAGGTTTTTACGTCAGATGCCCTTCCTGTCACAAACATTTTAGCAAGGGACAGAAACACACTGACAACTTTGCAGCCTACTCTTTATGAAAGTCAGCAATGGTTCTTTTACATGCCTCACACCATAGACAGGGAGACACATGGCCCACCTTTGATAACCCAGTTAGCTGCACTGGGGGGACAGTGACAACCTTGTGGAGAGTGGGACTTGAACCCCCAACCTTTGGATCAGCAATCCAGTGCCCTATACCACTAGACCACCACTATTTAAAGGAACAGCACCAGGAGTGAAAATTAAAGGGTCTTGGTTTTTTTTTTTTTTTAATTCTGCTGTTTTCTGTTTATTTTCAGCCTTCATGTAAGTAGTTTGGTTGATATCACAAAATGAATAACACAAATACCAGTAAAACTCTTTTATTGTTCTGTTATTATTCATGTTTTCCACCTCAATGGGAAAAAGCACTTACCATTCCAATCCGCTGGTAAACATTTTAATAAGCGCCCACTGACTCCTTTTTTTTTTTTTTTTTAAAAGCTCCCTGGGCACTTATCACATCGAATACATATATCTTAAAATCCTCATGAATTTCCAGCTGGTGTTACTACACCCTGAGTGTTTTTATATTTCAATCAAGCATTCTGTTGTATTCGCTTGGTGGTAGTGCAGAAGTGAATCAGTGCATTTGGTTTGCCTGGTTTTTACTGCTGTCATCATGACCTAATTTTACCCTGGTTGAGTCTCCTCTGGAGTTTGTTTCACTCTCGGCAGCATGTATGGGGTACTAATTAAAATTCTGCAAAGAAAAAAAAAGTCACAGAGAGAGTCAGTGATTCAGCAGTTATCTGAATTTTAATCTGTGAGACTGAGATAACAGATCTGTAGCACTTTGGTGTTTTGGTTTTTATTATTTATTTATTTACATTTCTTTGGTTTCTCTGAATTAGTTATTACATTGTCCACCTTTGATTTGTTTACAAAATACTCTTATTTTTTAATATCGAAGCATTTTACCCTTGTTATTAGAATTGTATCTCAGATTGAGAAGCTGTGTTCATCCATGGTTATCTGTAATTGACTGACACATACAAGAGCTAATGTTTAAAATCATTGGATATAATCTACACGTGTCCCAGTGAAGCCAAAATGGAGGAAGATGACATCATAACCACCGTCTTGCAGACAAAACCTCATTATGAGGCTCCATACAGGCACTTAATAACAGGAGAAGGAGGGATGTGACATAAAAGAGGGGAAAATGGCTCTTTTAAGTCAGATTTGTCAGAAGCCCTGGCTGACATTCTCTGCGTCAGGTTTCTCCATGTGTTGGCCTTGAAGAGTGGTGCGTTTCCACCCACATGTGGTGGTGGCACAGTTTGTTATAGAGAAGCTTCCTCCACACATGATTATTACCTTGTCCTTCTCTCTTTTAGCAAAACTGCAGCAGACAGTGGTGATGGTGGTGGTGCGTTTCGAAGGCAAATTCTGCGTTTACATCCACAAGCTACTCTGATTTTGCCCTTATTCTGAAAAAAATATATTCAAACTTAAATCTCAGGGCATTAATATTCCCATAATATTGTTGTGTACATGCAGCCATGCATACTGCACTGTTGCAAAATCAAATTACATACAATTTACTTCAGCAAACTCTGTATGTGTGTGTGTGTGTGTGTGTGTGTGTGTTGCAGACTACCAATTTTTGAAGAATGCTCTTAAATCCTGAAAAATCACATAAATTAGAATGGTTGTCCCATATCTGTGCCATCAGAGTAATAGAAAGTAGAGGTTCTTACACCACCACTCAGACTCACACAGAATAAAACACACACACACACACACACACACACACGCTAACTCGGATAGGCAGAAAATTTCAGCAACACAACACTAAGCATTATAGGAAGCACGGAACATGAACTTGTTAAACAGATAATTATACTAAACTACAAACCCTTGTGGGCGGCACGGTGGTGTAGTGGTTAGCACGTCCGCCTCACAGCAAGAAGGCCGGGGTTCGATTCGAGGCCTGGACGTTTCTGTGTGGAGTTTGCATGTTCTCCCCGTGCTCGTGTGGGTTTCCTCTGGGTACTCCAGTTTCCTCCCACGGTCTAAAAACATGCACAGTAGGCTAATTGTCTGTTCTAAACTGCCTGTAGGTTCACATCGTGCAGAATGCAATGGCAAACCACTGCACTATCCTTGCCAAGAAAACCTCCATGAAGATGATAATCAAGGTGTTATCTTTCATGACAGGTCACCAAGTGTCGTCCTATGACTCGGAAGGGACCAGACCGGACAAAGACAGGTGATACAAATGCTGGGGGAAATCAGAGAGTGAAAGGTGGTGAAAGAAACCCCTTAGTGTTAACCTTTCCCATTTTTTGGCTACAGCGCGTAATTGAGAAATGCTCAGGGATGAAGCTGATTCAGCCCATAGAGGAGCCACACTACTATTCGAACATCAGCCTTGGATACCGAGCAATAGAAATATGTCCCAGGAGCTCCTCTTTTAACCACTTCATCAATCTTTATCCATTTGTCTGAATTGGTTTATAGCCCTTTCTGTGCATCAGGAAACTATGCAAAAGTATTGAAAAAAATGTTTTCCGCTCGGGTTCCTGCGAGGTCTTAATTCTCTGTCAGTCATGTGATTTTAATGGGGACTAATGGGAAATGATGTAGCAGTTTGGTCAGTCATGTGCTCTGATATTTAAAAACGTACTCGGATCCTCTGTGCATGTTTTGAAAGTTTATGTATGAATATTTAAGCTATCCTTCGGAGAG
>CM045736.1:9645890-9713390 GCA_024760905.1 Plotosus lineatus | reverse complement strand
CCAGTGTCCAAATAATTCATGAAGATCCGAGTGTATATCTAGTATTGTCAGAAACCAAACAGAAAAGGTAATAAATATATTATTTGCTTGAATAAATTAAGAATAAACATGGGGTTTCGGATAGCACTGTGCTGTTCCAGTACATGTCTCACTGTTGTACTACAGGTGGCGTTATGTTTTTATTCAGCGTTCTGGAGGGAACATGTCCACAACAGATGCTCACAAGCTGCCTCTTAAAACTCAAGAAAATGCAGGGAAATGCTCAGAAATTTAAGAGTCTTGCAAAAATGTTTGTGACAGACGCTTTAAAAAGATCTTTACATTGAAAGCGATTGTTAAAACATCGCTTTGAAAGAATATTATTGTAAATAGTTTATATTAGGGTGGACAATGAACAGTGAATGAATGGTTTACATGGCATCTGTTGGGTGGTTGGCGGTAAAAAAAAAAAAGTAAAAAATAATTATAAAACAGTTCCAAAGTGTTTTGTGATGGCCTATATTTAAAAGAATATCACTAATGTATTAATAATAGATGTAATCGTCATGTAAAGGGTTAGCATGGTTAGCACTCATGGTTAGCATGTCTTCTCATAGCAAAAGGGTCCTGGGTTCGATTCCTGGGCTTGTGCCGTTCTGAGTTTTTCCCCATGCTTGCATGTGTGTGTTACTCAGGGACTTCAGTTCCCTGTGGGGCCAGTGGTGTAGTGGTTAGGGTGCTGGGCTCATGAATAGGAGGTTGTGTGTTCGAATCCCAGTTAGACCCCCACTGTGCAACGTCTCAACAACAAGTGTGCCTCAGTTCACCCAGCAGTATAAATGGGTACCAGTAAAAATATACTGGGAAGGTAACCTGCGATGGACTAGCGTCCCATCCAGGAGGAGTTGAACTCCTGGTCGCGTCATGCTACAGAAATCGGGCACCGGCCTGATGAGCCACTAGGCTCGGGAATAAAAAGACCAACAGATTTTACCTTTACCTTACTCCAGTTGCCTCCCACAGGCCAAAGACATGTTCATTATGTTATGGGCATGTAAATATAAATATAATGAAAGTATAAACGTTGAGTGTAATTATATTCAGTTGGTGTGCGGTAAATGGTGGCGCATGGTATTACTGGGCTGTTTTTGGGTCACTGTTTTTTGCCTGCGGAGTCTAAATGGGTCTGGAACTTTCCAGAATATTAGGGGAACTTCGATATGGACCTAGTTGTGCATGCGCCCTGGTGACGGGTCAGGTGATTTAGAATATTGTAGAATGGAACCTTCTCGAACTTTAGGGAATTTATATAAGGACCCGTTGCTGACCGGCTCGCGCGGATCATCTGAGGAAAATCATCTAAAGCGGCTCGTCCAACGCTCTTCATCTAAGTGTCGTCGTTCAAGACGTCATCACCCACGTCCATCATCCGCGTTCATCCACAGCCAACGCGAGGATTTTCATCATTCGTTTCTTTCGATACGCGGGATTCCAAGCCTTTTACCGCCAGCACGCACGCTGTCTCTAAATTATACTGCAGCTGCCTGGTGACTACAGTATATTTATTTCGTGACCCTTGTTGTATTTGTGTTTTGTTTAGGTTTAAACCATAAGTTATTGAAATTGTATATATTGTATGTCATGGTTTGTCGTGCTTTGCTGGTTTCACGGGGCAATATTCATATTCTAAGTTCCATACGTAACAATGAGGCTAACTAGCTGTTTCAAATTGCGTCTTGCTGTGAGTGTGAATGGTTGTATGTTGCCCTGCGATGACTGGCGAGCCCCCGCTTTACACTTCTGCCAGCTGAGATAGGCAGCAGTCCCGTCACAACCCGAGTAGGATTAAGCAGTTTGGCAAATGAGAGAGGGAGTGAAAACACTAGTATGAGCGGCATTGCTTATATAATGCATGACGTGTAAGTACAAAGCAAATAATTTCGTTCACTTCTTTATTTTATTTGATACTCCGCGCCAGTCATAGGTTCAACTTATCAAGATTAGCTAATTACGTGACCGCAGCAGTGCATTTTTTCAGGCAGGTAAACGTTCCAGAGCATCAGTTCATCTTCACATCAAAGAGGTGACGCCTAGTCCTGCCCTGTTTGCATAGACTGGTATACCGAACCCACTTCATGCTGTATCTGCTTGTGATATTTTCCATTTCTGAGTTGCTTCTATATGTCTGATTTAAGTTTTCTCAGAATATACGCAAGTTAATAAAACTAGAATGATGCAAAACAAAACAAAGCAATGACCGTACGGTCCCCTTTGAAGATATTTATGCCATGTACAGTAAACATTTGGGTTCTAGATCAGAACTTTGGCTGTTATTTCCTGATATACATATCGAGCTGCGTTAAACAGTTGAAAACATGGCTCACCTGCAAACGCTTGAATTGTGCTGGCAGGGTGTTTTGAGTCTTTCTCTGTTTTTTTTGTTTTTTTTAATTGTTTGATATTGTTTCTGTAGATTTCCGAGTTAATTTTGCTGTAAGTGTCATGAAAGACATCATCGATAAGGATTATTGAGCCCATTCCAGAAGCCGCTGTTCAAACCAGAGCAATGACTCTACCGCCATTGTGCTGGACTGATGAACGTGTGTGTTCTATCTCTGCATTTGACTTTTCCTCCATCACTTTGGTGCAGAGGTAACTCTTGGTTCCAGATCTGTATTTCTTTGAGAAGTTTCATCCTGCTCATAATGCCAATGAGAACGTTGCTGATTCTGTGGTATGGCGTCTGTATTTCCATGAAGTCTTCATTGAACGGTGGATTGCGGTACTTTTACCCCTGCCCCATGGAGGTTGTTTCTGGATTTCCTTCACAGCTCTCACACTGTTTGTCATCAATTGCGGCTGTTTTCCTTGGCTGACATGTATTAATGTCTGTTTATTACTACACCAGTGGCTCCTTTCTTTTACAGGATGTTCCAGATTGTTATGATGGCTATGTCAACTGTGCAATGGCTTTGATACATTTCTCCCATAAACATCTCTCTGCTCTTCATTTTGATTTATCCTCATCAATGGCATTGAAACCAAGAATAGACATTCAGAGCTATTTATTTTGAAATAAGATGTCCAGGGCACACCCGGACAGCCAGAAACCCTGCGTGTCATATCTTGCAATATTTTTGATTTTTTGAAAAGTAGATGGGTTTCAATGAAAGCTGCCGTGTAAAGATGTTACATATAAAAATAAAAGAAATAGCATATAGAAGTTGAAATGCTGATTTTCACCCTCAACATGGTATAAAACATGGAATTCTAAGGAAAAATCCCATTATAAGACTGATGATAAAGACACAATTTAATAATTCCTTTGTAAGCCATCTAATTTTAATTAAATATACTTAATTTATTTTAAAACTATTAATAATTCTTACAATTATAGGTCAGATATCTGTTTTTTTTTAAAGTACTGTACATCATTATTCATTCAAAAATTTAATTGACAAATAGAAATTTCACGTGTAATGTTATAAAACATTTGCCGTGAATCTTTACAAATTATTACATTCAATATTTGCTTTAGCTCGTCATGTTTGGTTAGCATCTTGTAGTTGGGTTAATTCAGGCTGAACCTCTCACTGCTCCAGGGTGCACTCAACTGTGGTTGCTGTGTTCTTATGAAACTAAAGTAACTGTTTATGTAAAAATTATCATTAATGTACAGCTTTGAAAAATAATGACTAAAAGAAATAAATATGTGACACAATTTCCCCCAACAAACTAACCTCGTTCATTATCTATACGTAAATATAATTTTCTTATTCTCAAGCTGTTATGGTGAAATATCTTCTATGTAATAATTTGCATATCAAAAATATAAGGTACCATGATATTTATATATAATATGTACCTGTGTATATATATATATATATATATATATATATATATATATATATATATATATATATATATATATATATATATATATATATGTGTGTGTGTGTGCGCGCGTGTGTGAATATATATGTGTGTGTATGTATGTATGTATATATATATATATATATATATATATATATATATATACAGTGATACCTCTGCTCACAAATATAATTGGTTCCCAGAAAGTGTGTGTGGGGCGAAAAGTTCGTCTTCCGAACATTTATTTCCCATAAGAAACCATTAAAATGAGAATAATCCGTTCCCAGGTCTCCATAAAACATAATTTTCTACTAAATAAGCCTTAAAACTACACAAAAATATACCTTATTTTATGTATAATAAATGTGCTATTGTATTGTAATTAAAGAAATAAACTGTACTGTATAATAAAGTGGTTTTATTTACCTTTGTGATGGTAGTTGATGGCTTGATGGAATGGAGTGGGAGGAGGAGGGAGGGAGGGACTTACTGTTTGGAAGGAGAGTTTGGAAACGCCTACTGTTTGGAAACACCCTTAGCCACACACGCACCCTTAATAGCTTCCTTGTTCTGAAGGGTGGGAGCAATGGTAGACTTAGCGTACTGGTACTGGGACGCTGAGTCACACAAACGCACACCTCGTTCGTGTTTTTCAATGATCTCCGCCTGTGGTGGGGTCTTTTTCGGTCCCATAATAGCAAAAGTACACTCAATATGGTCCAAAATGTCTATCAAACACAAACCACGTCCGCATTCAAAGAAAGGGGTGATTTAACTGTGACGCCGTGAGCGTCGTCAGCTTCTCGTGGGTCGCCACCGTGGCGCTGTTCGACCGCGTGGTTTGATTCATCCACGAAAACTAGTTCGTCAGCAGAGACTATATGCTCGCAAATTTAATGTTCTTGAGGCGAAAAGTTCGTGAGCTTAAGCGTTCATCAGCGGAGGTTTTACTGTATATATATATATATATATATATACTAAAAGTAATTATTAATTATAAATATATAAATATAAAATAATGACTAAAAGAAATAAATATGTGACACAATTTCCCCCAACAAACTAACCTCGTTCATTATCTATACGTAAATATAATTTTCTTATTCTCAAGCTGTTATGGTGAAATATCTTCTATGTAATAATTTGCATATCAAAAATATAAGGTACCATGATATTTATTTATATATAATATGTGCCTGTGTGTATCTGTTTATGTATGTATGTATGTATGTATATATATATATATATATATATATATACATACACACACACACACACATATGACAATTCAGCTAGAATCCACTTCATGCTCTGTAAATAATTTTAAATATGAAATAAATTGTAAATGTGTTCATGAATATTACGTGATAGCTTTTGTAGCTCATACAGTGCCGCTTTCAGAGTAGTGTGCAAGTTTGATGTAATGCCTGCACTCTGAATGATTTTGGTCTTAACTGCTCACAATGCGCACATAACTCAGCTTTTGAATACAGCCCACAGTGAATAGGAAGGTATTTTGGATGAAGCCTGACGTGTGAATTACTTTTAAGTGAAGACAAGATATTCAGGCTTAGAAGGACTTCGAACGGCTTCCAGTCCGACCAGATTTGTATCGTGCATTATTGTACTGTTCTCTTCTATTATTTATAGGTTATATATTTTTTTTTCTCAACCACAGATGATGCAAGGGCATCGAGCAGTGTTTCAGTTCATGTTCAGAAACACTCCGAAAAAGGAAACTAAGAAAATCAGCCTCAATCAGCATTCTGAAACTGTAGCCAGCTTACACAATGAGTTCTGAGCCACACCCTGTATACAGAAATCTAGATGTCCACCCCCATGCCCATTCAAAAAAAATTTGAATAAGATTTTAATAATATATTTCTGCATTTCTCCAATTTGTTTCTTCCATCAAATGATTTTTACAGCTGTTTTGCTTTCAACTTACTAAAATTAAATTCTCAGTTTTAAATATGTACATTCAAATCATCGAGGGGAAACCCATCGCTTCTGTTCCTCGTTCCTCATTTACTTTTTATTCCATTCCCTGTATTATTCTTCACTACTATTCCAACTTGTACGTTCCTCCTCATCGGTGTTCCTACAAGCTGCTTTAGTGCACAAGTCCTTTTTGTACGCAAAAAGGGAAATCAAAAACACACCAGTTTAGCGCTGTCACGTCACATGCACCTGATCCAACAGCCTCTAACTTTGGTATTACATTAGTAATAAGGTACTGTATGCTGATTTGCTGTAAGTTAAAGAGAGAAAGAAAAATAATTTCCTGTTTTTGTGGCTTAACGGATGAATGTTTTTGCTGGGTGAATACACCTGCATAATTAACAATTATTTGAGTAGTTGTCATAGTTTATATAATACTTGGGAATTTAAAGAAAATTAACCTAAAATAAGATTGTGATTTATTTTTACTGATTTTTAAGCATGGCAGAGGCAGGTCATGTGAGTGCTGCGTTTTGAGCCGAGCTAAGCAATATATTGTTAACGTCATCTGTTTAGCCAACTCGTTTAAAGTATAGTACTGTACATACTTCACTAAAGCAATATTAATTAATCATTAAAATCATTGCTATTACAAATTACCATTAAATAGCTGATAGTTTAAACCCAATCTGGCCACAAGTTTTGGTAATTTTATTATATTATATTTTAATACATCTCAAACTGCATTCATCTACAGCGGAAGTACAATTTCATGTGGTGAAAGAGGATACGTGGAGTGAAGCATATGTTGAAACATCCCAGTAATGCAGTATAAGCACTCCTGGAACACTGTTCATTCAATTAAATTAGTGGACTGGATATCTTGGGTTATATTCCACTACCATAATATCTCATGGTGATCTAATAGAGAGAATTTATTTAGTGATTAAAGTCTAGTGTATATTTTGATTACTTTGTTTTTAGCTGCAGTCAGCTGATATCTTTAATGGGATTCACGGTATAGACCCAGCTGAGCTCAGTGATGGGTACAGATGAGAGCAGGGTAAAAACTGAATTTCAACGGGGTTATCCAAAGTTCAGCTTTTGTGCAACAGCAAGTAGATGAGTGGGATCTACAGTTTCAGAAGAATAAAAAATGTTCATCGACAATATACACCTGCAAACATCCTGCCTATGTAAAGGTATGATGCTAAGGTCCTCCTTCTATTAGTAGAAGGTACCATAATTTCCGGACTATAAGCCGCTACTTGTGGCACACGCTTCGAACCCTGCGGCTTAAACAACGATGCAGCTAATCTATAGATTTTTTATGGGCTAACATCCTCTAGGGGGTGCTCTCACAGGAAGCATAAGAGCAAGACAGACGCCTGCGGCTTATAAAGGGGTGCGGCCTATATGTGTACAATTTTTTTTTTCTTTTAACATGCAGTTGGTGTGGCTTATATTCAGGTGCGCTCAATAGTCAGGAAATTACGGTACATTTTTTTCCAAGGCCGAAGCCTAGTCCAGGGGTTCTGTTGGCATATTTGATTGATAAATGTTAGTCTAAAATTTAGGGGTTTTTTTTGTTACAAGATCTATTGGCACGTAGGCCTTTATGATTGAAGTGATGAACAAGTACTGTTCAACAATAGAGAAATACTTTTGAGCAGAGTCACCTTCACAAGTAAGGAAATTAAAAGCTCTATATAATAACAGAAATATAAAAAGCAGCAAGCAGTATCAAATAAAACAAAGGCATTATTTGTTGTGACATCCTTTACTCTGCTTTAAAAAAAGTACTGGTGGATTGAACACATGCGTTCACTTGATCTTTCACATGGCACCAACTGGCATGTATTATCATATCCTTGTTGTATAACATGCCTAACAGTAGGTTAATTTACCTGAATAAAGTGTTTATATTATTACTACTAATAACACTCCTTCTGTTGCTCATGTGAAAGGTAACTGGTATTCTAAAGTAGAATGCGAGTTTCATAAGGAAACTGTGGGTTTTACTCAGCATCTTGCAGGACCAGTTACAGTTCTTCTGGAGGTTTTGGTTCTCGCACTTGATCGCAGTAGACTTGATATTTTTGTCTGAAAAGTTGTATTTTGTGTTATGGAATGCTTTCTTTATTGACATACAACTATATTTTTCACAGTGAATTTTCCAGTGGAAAATTAATTTTTGGAAATCGAAGATATTTTTGTAGTGACTCAATAATGTAAATTCTAAAATAAAAACATGTTACAAAGTTTACACTTATCATCATGATGTTACCTTCGGGATAATTTATTTATGTTCATTTTCTGTAACTGCTTAATCCTAATTAGGGTCGCGGGGAGGCTGGCGCCCGTCCAGCCGACTCCGGGCAAGGGCAAAGTACACCCTGGATTGCTTGTCAGGTCATCACAGGGCAGAAACACGCTAACAGCTATGCAGCTACTCTTGTCGAAAGTCAACAATGGTAATTTTACATGAACCTCAAACCATAGACAGCGAGAGACATGGCCTGCCTTTAATAACCCGGTTAGCGGCACTGGGGAGACAATGACAACCTGTGGTGAATGGGGCTTGAACCCCCAAACCTTAGGATCAGCGATCCAACACCCTATACAATGGTACCTCACCTTACAAAATGAATCCGTTCCAGTGGCGGTTTCGTAACCTGGATTTTTCGTAAGTAGAACCGCATTTTTCATGTAAAACGCGTGATTTGTTCCAAGGCCCCCAATACAACCCCCTAAACCCTTTAGAAATTATAAAAGCATACCTTTTAAGGTACTTACTTCATGTTGACCATGTCTTCTTAGCAGAGTTATAATCTTACAAATGTTTATGCAAGGTTAAAAGCCCGAGCCAAAAATAAAGTTGCAATGAGCACACTTGAAAAACTCATGAAACAACAGTAATTCTGTCCTTTACACGAAAAGCATCATGGATATTATGGAGATACAGCTCCATAATAGCCAATGGGAGGGAGCTGCTTCATCCCTCCTAGCCAATGGGAGGCCAGACAGGCGGGATGTTGGGAGATAGCCAATGGGAGGTCATCGGAGCTGGATGTTGGAGATTGTCAATGAGAGAGCAACTTGTGCATTGTTTGAATTTTTGAGATGGTGCTTTCATAACGTGAACTTGTTTCGTATCCAGAGACAAACATTTTAGAAAAATGTTTTTTGTAACCTGGATTTGTCATTTGTTGGGACTATTGTATGGTGAGGTACCACTGTACCACTAAGCCACGACTGCGTAAGGAATGATTTGTATTTATGGTATTTGTTTCTATGGAAGATTTCTTGCCATATTTCTATTGATATGATATTTTAAGGGATTAATAATACAGAAGAATAGTTTCTCTTGGCAATTTCCCTCAAAGTGAAATGCTTTTTGTGAGCAAAATGTTTAATTATAAATTAATAAATTAGACATTCGGCATCCTACAGGTGATCACATGCATTACGATGCTGCATGGCTGCTATGCACAGCGGTGCTGATTGGTTGTTATGCCGAACTAAGGTGCAGGATGGCGGTTATCAAAGATGCCGAAACCGGTCTATTCATTACATCTTAAAGCAGTTAGCCCGAAAACATCCAAACAACAACAACAAATGAAAATTATTTTACAGCTGAGCTCCCAGTGTGTATTTGAGGGTGGGAGCAGCCCAGACTGTAATGTCACTGACTTTCTGTTAGTGAGACGCCTGAGGAGAAGGTAGTATGTAGTATGTGAACTGAAACAATGTCCAAACAACAGCAAATGAAAGCTCCTGCACAAGAAACTATCGACTTGATTTTAAAACAACTGAAACTGCTTTAAGCCTTGTGCTGGCATGTCGGAGTCACGTGTGTTTGACTCTGAGAGTAGAAAACAAACGTGTCTGTTCATAATTTTATGCTTCTACTAATTTTTCAGAAACATAACTCATAAAGACCTTATAAGTAGCTTTTACTTTTAGGCAGTGTCTAAATCAATATATTTTAGGTTTCTAATCCATCCAGGCTGAAAAGAAAATATGTATAGAGGAGACTTTCAGGTATAATGATGGGCTTGATTTATGTGCAAAATCCTCAAAAGAAAGGAAGCACCGAAAAGTATCTCTGCACATGAAAGTTTTTTTTTAGAAAAACGCATTATTATGATTCGTACACTTTTCAGAAACACATTTTCTGTCAGTGGTCGCCTCATTTCTGAATGATTTATTATGAATAACTTTCATATAGCACTATGATGCATATGCACTTGCATAGATTATATCATGTGAATATGATTACTGAACACTATGCTGCTGATTAAAAATAACAATGAAAATGTAAAATGAAAAGTTGGCACCTATTGCATTCTGCCTCCTATGCAAATTAGGTTATAGCAGGCTTCCATGCAAATATTACTATGGCACTGCTGACGCTAGTACATGTCTGCTTCAGTCAGAAATGGGACGTAGCTCACTGTAGCTGTCTGGACTGAAATTCTGTTCATGTTTTTACTTTTTTTTTATATATATACATATTTCTATGTTGAAGTGTGAAAACAGGAACAGTGAGGGTATTCGACATCATGGTTCAAAAATTGGTTCATTAGCTAATTTTATAACATTATAATAAAGCACAGATTAAGTGTGTTATTTTCTTTTCATAATGATGATACTCCAACACTGAAAAAAAGCTGATTAAAAGAAATTTTTAAATGAAATGCTCTTTAGTATGACTCAATTCTTCCACATCAGGAACTGTGTTGCCAGATATAGCCTATATTACCATATATATATATATGTGTGTGTGTGTGTGTGTGTGTGTGTGTGTGTGTGTGTGTGTGTGTGTGTATATATATATATATATATATATATATATATATATATATATATATATATATATATATATATATGTATATATATATATATATAGTGTGTGTGTGTACATATATGAGTCCACGGGCATGAAAAAATGTATGCACATATATGCATGTATCAATACCAATATTTAAAAGAACCCGCCCCCGAATACATAATGAACACCACCCCCATCTAGAGGACGCCATGTTCATCGACATAGTACCGCCCCCAGCACTTTGTAATCATTCTTCTATAATCACCTGAAGAGAGAGGATGGTTTCACCACCCCTCAAAACAGATCTGTAGTGATAAATGGAGTTTCAATAGAAAGTCTTTGTCCTGTCCTTTTATTTTTATTGTTATTTGCTCTACCAAAAATTATTGAGCACTCTCCTACGGAAGGATCTACTCAGAAAATCCCCTATATATAAATATATATATATATATATATATATATATGTGTGTGTGTATATGTATGTATATATATATATATATATATATATATATATATATATATATATATATATATATATATATATGTATGTGTGTGTGTGTGTGTGTGTGTGTGTGTGTGTGTGTATATATATATATATATATATATATATATATATATATATATATTCATTAATTTTTTTAACAGTTCAATCCTAATTAGAGTTGTAGGGATGCTGGTGCCCATCTCAGCTGACTTTTGTCGAGGGCGCCTTTGATGACCCAACTCTTTACGGACTACTGCACATGCGCATTTGGAGGCATCGTTACACACTCCGAGAGAAAGCCCTATCCGCCCCTTTTGTACGTATGAGCTCACAGATGATGGTGATTGCTCTGATAGTGAGAGCTCAGCCAATGAGCGAGCTCCCTGTTGTGGATGGCTGCAGCATCAAGAACTTACAATCTCCAGGTTGATAGTCACATACTTTGTTGATATGCCACTTGGGAGCTCAGTTACAATATTATTATTATTACTAAGCCAAAGTTTTGTTTTCGGCTCCATTTTTTTTTAGTTTGTTGTTGTTGTGCATTTAGCTGTTTTTACACAGGCAAAAGTAACAAGTTGTCCTCAGAACATCCTGCACCTGGAGCACGTTTTTTCCACTCTGCTGTTTACAGAGTTACTCTCAAACTGGTGGCAAACTGAGAGCCAAAGGGACAACATGCAAGCAAACCATTGGGCTAGAACCACCCATTTACTGCGAAAGCCTGAGATACAACCTACCAGTCCTTAGACACTACTGTGCGTACATAAACCCTCCTTCTTGAGTCTGATTGCGTTCATATGGCAAGTTGCACCGAATTGGTTTATACACAGGCAGTTACGCTGGGGTAGTTCTGTCACAAGTGCCTATGTTAGAGCATGCTTATTCAAACACCATTAAGATTTCTTCTTGAAACTCGACTCCTGCTGATGGGTTGCTTACCTTTTAGCCCCCAACCACCACAGAAGGTGAGCAGAGCACGGGCCATAGAAATGGGTAGAAGGAAATGAGAGGCTCACCAAATTCGGTGTATGGGTTCCCCTCAGGGGCAAATGAGATGCGATTGTATATGAGTCACCTTGATCTTGTTACAAGGTCATAAGACCACTTTTTCTATTTTCGGCTTGTAAAAGCTTGTTAATGTAATGACTTTGAAAGGATCATAGAAACATAGGATCACCAAATTTGGTGGATGGATTTATTGTGCATATAAGGGTGTCTAGATACAAGGTTACAGCAGTCATTTTAGTGAATTTATATACACATAAATAAAAACAAAATTTTATATATATCTAAAAAAAAAAACTCAAACAAACAAAAACAAAAAACCAACACCCCCCCCCAATCAAAACTACTTACTTGCTTATTTTTATGTGAGGTGCTCATCTGTGTGTACGCATGCGCGCGCATCTGTACGTATGTATTTATATATTATTTACATCTTATGCATTATTTTTGAATGTTGAATTGTTATTATAAGCATTTATAGCATTGAATATGTATTTATTGATATTATATACACATATACATGTACATATACTTACGTTCATTCGTTTTACGTATTTTTCGATTTTACATTAAAAAAAAAATGTCAAATTTTGAGTTTAGCGTGCTCTCTGTAGTACGAGACATACCTACGTAGTACTGTACACTGACGTAATATGCTACTTCCGCATGATGCTGCGTCCATTGTTTACAAACAACAGACTGAACGTGCCCCTCCTTCTTCCCAGTTCACCCCGTGTTACTCTTGTGTTAAGACGTCGTCTCTGTGATCTTTGTGTTTACACTGTTTTGGGAATTTTGTATCCCTAAGCAAATATGGTTGGTCAGAAGCGTAAGCCTACTAGTGATAGTGGTAATCAGAAAAAGAAGATGGATTAGAAACGAAGATGGCTATTATCAAGAAAATTGATGCTGGTGAAAAACCTGTGAATGTTGCACCTTTCTTCCAAATGGCTCCGTCGACCATTTATCTATTTGAAATTATTTTGCTTGAATTTATTTAATTTATTTGAAATTAATGTTGCTATTATTTGATATATTTGACATTATTTTACAATGTTATGTTTATGATAATTGATTTAGGGGTGTTTTATGAGATATCGTAATTGTATTTATGGATGTATAGTACAGTATGAACGTCATACGTCACTGGAACATACAGTAACAACTTACGTTTTGGTTTTTTTTTTTCACCTTACGTTCGGCCGTCCGGAATCGAACTAAAATGTAATTTGGTGAGCGTCTGTATTTTTATTAGTTGACACTGTGTTTTCTAAATCAAAAAAGCAAAATTTGGTTCCTGTTTGCCAATGCTAGTTGGGTTGAAGTGCTTCTTTTTATTAGGCTACTATTACACTCGAAAACTTTTTGCCTTTTAGCCAATTATATTTGAAATACACTGACTTGATGTTGGGTGAGACACTTCATACAGTCTCGGTCAATGATTACATTTATGGAAATGTACTGGAATCAAAATGGTTATCAGGTGTATGAACACCTGAAATAATCACAGACGAGTCCAATGATTATGTTTTGTCAAATACCAGGTAGACCTATACCTGAAAACTGGTGGGTGCTTGAGAGAGTTAATGAGTCACGCTATAGAATTTACTTTCATTTATGACAGTGTGTCCTGTTCCTGCTCTACAACATCAGTCAGTGCGTCATTCAGGTTATTGCTCATTGCTATTATTTCCAAGGCTCACAAAATACAACAGAGTAATGATAAAGGGGAATTCCATCACCAACTGCATTGTATCATCAGAAAGTTCACTTTGAATCTATTTAAAGTTTTGCCTTATGGCCCTACTTGGTATTGATTGACTCATGGTGGATTTTGAGCATTCGCATATTTCTTTATAATCGCAGTCTTTCCAACAGCAGGTTAAACCGACAGCATTCTTCAGATTGTTAAGCAGGACCTCTGACTGATATTTCACCTGCTTTAACTTGTGTGTCAGACACTGGAATCTGAGCGGCAAATATTTTTGTCTACAATCATCTATCAGCTTGGGGCGGAAAAAAAACGTCTTGGATTGTTCTTCACCTGCGAATTACTGGTATTCACAGTCATGCATCATGATCAACGTATACAGACGTAATTATGCCATCACTGCGGCATTAATTAGTATGAGTCATGTTTTATTCTCCTTCAAGAAAAGCAAATACAAGTGAAATGATTTCAATGTAATTGTGTAAGCACCAGTCTAAAGGTAAATGCATATTTTTAACTTGGCGCCTGGCAGTCCATTGAAGGATATCTGTATCTAATAATTACTTCATAATCAAAAGAAGAAAAAATTATAAGGTTTTGTGTTTAAAATGCAAACCTGCCTAAAGCACGGATTTTGAACCCGAGTCCTGGACGAACCCTGCCTTGCACATTGTTGTGTTCTTTTCACAACTCACCTTATTTAACTAATTAGCTAGTTAACAGATTTTCA
This sequence comes from Plotosus lineatus, assembly GCA_024760905.1. NCBI lineage: Eukaryota > Metazoa > Chordata > Actinopteri > Siluriformes > Plotosidae > Plotosus > Plotosus lineatus. Next base: position 9,698,830 of record CM045736.1, on the reverse strand, counting down.
TCATTAAAATGGGTGTGACAAAACAAATAAGCACTAAAATGATCAGGTTCAGGAACCTCTAGCCTAATGTATTATAGCCGTCATATGTTTTTTTATTCAGTGTAGGGTCTGTGATTTAATGCAGGGCTTTCCGACCTGTTTGCAGACCATAACTAGGCCATGCAGTATTATTCGAAGTTGTCTGCCTCACGAAGGTGGCCAATGACATGAAGGATCATTAGCATTTTGCTAGCATGTATTTTCTTTGGGAGGGTAAAACATGATTTGTGGGAATACAGTAATGCACTTCTACCTTTAAAGGTGAAGCTGTTCATATATATATATATATATATATATATATGTGTATGTGTGTGAATATATATATATATATATATATATATATATATATATGTGTATGTGTGTGAATATATATATATATATATATATATATATAATATATGTATGTGTGTGTGAATATATATATATATGTATTAATATGTATATGTGTGTGTGTGTGTGTGTGTGTGTGTGTGTGTGTGTATATATATATATATATATATATATATATATATATATATATATATATACACAATGCGGTGCCAAAGCTTTTTACCCCTGACTGATTTTTTTACTTTTTTGCACCTGTGTCACACTTAACTTCTTTCAGATCATTAAACAAATGTAAACATGACACAATTATAACCAAGTATTCAAAAAAAATCAGTTTTCCTGTTGGAGTTTTATTTGTTAAGATTAAAATTCAATCCAAACCTACATGAACCTCTGTGAAAAAGTAATTGCCCCTTGTTAAAAGGTGAGGTAATTGTGATTAATCCTATTATTGGGAAAACTGAGTTCAATTTCATGGCCACACCCAGGACTGATTGCTGCCAGACATTTCCAATCAGGAGTTCCTTCACATAAAACCTGCCTGACAAGATGAGGTAGGCCATACTGAACACACATCATCATGCCACGATCCAGTGAGCTTCAAGAGCAAACGAGAAAGAAGATTATAGAGATGTATCAGTCTGGGAAAGGATACTAAGTCATTGGTAAATCTTTGGGACTCCAGCGAACCACTGTCAGAGCCATTATCCATAAATGGAGAAGGCATGGCACAGCGGTGACCCTTCCCAGGAGTGTCTGGCCTACCGAAATTACTCCAAGAACATGGTGCAGACTAACTGGAGCAGTCACAAAGGATCCAAAAACCACTTCTAAACAGCGACAAGCCTCACTTGCTTCAGTTAATGTCAATGTTCATGACTCCACCATCAGAAAGACACGAGGCAAAAATTTCATCTATGGAAGAGTTTCGAGACAAAAGCCACTGTGGATAAAAAAGAATATCAAGGCACGACTCACTTTTGCCAAGAATCATCTTGATCATCCCAAAATCTTTTGGGAAAATGTCCTCTGGACTGATGAAACTAAAGTTGAATTTTTTTGGATAAATGCATCCTGTTACATCTGGCACAAAAGGAACACTGCATTTGATAAAAAGAACATTGTACCAGCAGTGAAACATGGTGGTGGAAGTGTGATGATCTGGGCCTGCTTTGCTGTTTCAGGACCTGGGCGACTTGTCATGATTGATGGAACCATGAATTCTGCTCGCTCCCAAGAAATCCTGGCAAAGAATGTTCATCCGTCAGTTTGAGACCTCAAGCTCAAGTGCACCCGGGTTCTTTAGCAAGACAATGATCCGAAGCACACCAGCAAGTCCATTTCTGAATGGTTAAAAAAAGAACAAAATGAGGGTTTTGGAGCGGCCTAGTCAAAGTCTCCACCTGAATCCTATTGAGATGCTGTGGCATGACCTTAAACAATTCTTCAGAGAAGAGTGGGCCAAAATCCCATCACAGCCATGTGAACGACTCATCTTCTCTTATTCCAAATGCTTGACTGCAGTTATTTCTGCAAAAGGTGGTTCAACCAGCTATTAGGTTTAGGGGACAAGTACTTATTCACATGGGCCCCTGGAGGTTCAGATGTTTTTTCCCTTAATAAATGCAATTGGCACTGAAAACTGCATTTTGTGTTTACTTGTGTATTATGTGTGTATAATATTTAGGTTTGCTTGATCTGAAATGAATGACAGTGACAAACGTGCAAAAAAAAAAATAAAAATAAAAAATAAAAATATATATATATATATATATATATATATATATAATTACATATATATATATATATATATATATATATATATATATATATGTGTGTGTGTGTGTGTGTGTGTGTGTGTGTGTGTGTGTAAATAAACTTGAAATCTAGATGCTCGTACTTCATGATTGACTTGGTGATCAAAACAGACAGTCTTTTTTATGCTCCTTTCAGTGTGTAAGTGTTTCCATGTGTGTACATACCCCTTTATGGAGGTCATTGTTTAAAGCTACCAAAGGTTCACACGAATATAATCTGACAGGAATTCTCAGCCCCAATTGGACCAACAGTGACCGAGCAGGGCTGTATTGTCATACTCCTCAAAGAATAGCTCTCACTTCCTGCCTCAGCTGGATGTCATTTAATCATTGCAGCTATTTCTTTCCACATACAGCCTTTGTCTTTCCGAAGGGAAGTCAATAAAGATATTTCACGTGATCTGTGTTTTTTTTTGTGCCAGAATTCGGGGTGTCTATGGCCTAATGTGAAGGTGTGCTTATTAGACATTAGTACAGGGAGAAAATCCTGCGTCACAAATATGTTATAGAATACTAATATTTTGACGTGGGGGTAAACTAAGCAACTGTAATGGCATTGAAATCAATTTATCTATCAGCAAAATCCTGACCACAACCATGAATGAATATTGACCAAACAAAAAAGATTAAGGTCAAAGCAAGGTCACAAATTTGAAGTGGAGATAAAGTGCATAACTTCGTAATGAGTGCGTATGAATACAGTGGCACCTCACCTTACAAAAGACCCAACAAACGACAAATCTAAGTTACGAAATGCATTTACCTAAAATTTCCATCTCTGGATATGAAAAAATTCATACAATACATACAACGAAACGCGATATCTCAAAAATTCAAACAATGAGCGCTCGGCTTGTATTTTGAAATTGGCGCAATAGAGTTGCTCTCCCATTGGCTATCTCCCAACACCTGCCCCGCTGGCCTCCCATTGGTGGGAGCTGCATCTCCATGATACCCATGATGCTTTTCATGTACCTTCGACCCACTGTTCGTCACAGAGTTCTAAGCCGCGTAAAGGACAGAGTTACTGTTGTTTCATGAGTTTTTCGAGTGTGCTCATTGCAACTTTATTTTTTCGTCATTCATCATGGGCCCCAAGAAAGTGATTCCCGGTGCGAGTGAAAAGAAGCGGGCTCGTGGCATGCGGTTGAGTGATATTGCAAAGGAATATGGCCGAAACTCGTCTACCATTGGTACGATATTGAAGCAGAAGGAGGCCTTAAATGGTCAAGATGGCGCTTCCTAGAGGGTGACGTTGCGGTGTTTTCGGAGTCAAATTATTTCTTTGTTTGTTTTAAATGTTGTTTTTGTTCGTTTGCTTTTTTTTGCACTATGCTCGTCTATGACCGTGTGAGCCTCCTACAACTATGAGAGCACGCTCCTTGGACATTTAGAACTGAGCATGCTAATCTTCTATCCTGAGCTAATATGCTAAGGTAGCTAAATGCTAGCCGCACCTCAGATAACAATAAACCCAGGCGGAGACGCGGCAGGCGAGGATGGGTTGAACGATGACTCCGGCGCTTGGTTAGCAGTGGAAGGTTAACACTTCCGGTCATACTGCTTGTAAAAGGTGTGCTTTTATAATTTTTAAAGGGTTTAGGGGTAGTGTTGGGGACCTTGGAACGAATCAGGCCTTTTACATTTAAAATGCCACTCAACTTATGAGCAAATCAGGTTACGAAACCACTTCTGGAACGGATTAATTGAGGTACCACTGTATATATACACACACACAGACCCACACACACACACACACACACACACATATATATATATATATATATATATATATATATATATATATATATATATATATATATATATGTCTGTCTGTCTTCCTTTCGGCTTTTTCCATTTTACTCGGGAGTCGCCACAGTGAATCATCTGATTTGCACGTTTTTTGTGATTTGGCAGAGGTTTTTACGTCGGATGCCCTTCCTGTCACAACCCTTTTTTTTAGCAAGGGACAGAAACACGCTGACGACTTTGCAGCCTACTCTTTACGAAAGTCAGCAATGGTTCTTTTACATGCCTCTCACCATGGACAGTGAGGGACATGGCCCGCCTTTGATAACCCAGTTAGCTGCACTGGGGGGGACAGTGACAACCTTGTGGAGAGTGGGACTCGAACCCCCAACCTTTGGATCAGCGATCCAGCGCACTATATCACTAGACCACCACTGGCCATATATGTGTGTGTTTGGTGTGTGTGTGTGTGTGTGTGCTGTTGCTATGCAACAGCAGTAACAGGAAATCATATATGGACTTTGACCTTGATCGACCTTGAAAGGTTAAAAGCCAGCCATTTGTAAAATTCTGAGACACAGAGCGAGAGAGAGCGAGAGACAGAGATTTTTACTAATTTAGTCATGTACCATACTACCAGCATATGCATAATTAAGACCAGTACCGAAGTCCATTTGCCACATTGTCCATGCTGCTCTAATGATTTTTTTTAAGACCTTGTGAAAACCTTATTATTTGACGTCTTTTGTAAGGTGTAGCACAAACTTGCATGCTTGATTGATCTGAAAAGGTTGAATGTCTCAAATAGCAAGAGTCTGATTGTGTATCCTGGTGCAGTCGCTCTTCTACGTCATCATTACTATCGTCATATCTTGTTCTCAGGGAAAGGTTGCTGAGTTGAGGTTAATCGAAGGGAAATTTTAAGAGATATCTAATTGAACATGTTTGAGTTGTCCGATGATTTCCATATGATGTGCTGTGTGTAATATAATACATATCCGTAGCTTAGTCAGAGACCATAACAGTGCAGTCACCGCTACACAGCTGTAGGAAACGTGAACATCATCTCGAACATCATGTTCATCAACTGTTCGGGGAGCTCTACCTCCATATTTATTTAATTGAATGCACACCCGACAAACCATGAATCAGTTAATTTAAGACATTCCTGATCAGCGAACAGAGATTACTTGTTGATAAATAATAATAATAATAATAATAATAATAATAATAAAAATCTGAGGGAAGGTAGCTCTCCAGGAACATGGCTGGTGACTTCTGGTCTCGGATAAGCTTCAGGCGACAGCTTGTGTGAGCCTGTTGACATGGCCATATGTATCAGGAGAACATGTTTTTCCTTTCATCCTTTTTTCCATCGTTGAGCTCCTTGGTGTTTCTAACATCCAAGGCTCAATAGAGGCAGCGGGAGCCTGCAATTCTCATCAGTTTTCTCCTGCAAGAACCTTGCTGATCGCTTTTGCTGGTTGCCTTCGGTGTTTCCAGATGTTTTTGAGTGAATATTATTCAACAGTTCTTATTATTTTTAGATCTTATGGGATTTATGCCTGTGCACATAATTAAACAGCTGATTTAAAAACTATATTACTGACTAAGCATGAGCGGTTCAGCTGACGTCAGCTAAATATTAATACCAGCAGCAGTCTCGCTGGTGGTTAGCGCGGAGTCCTCACCGACTAAGTATACAGCACATTTTGGACCTCTGCTTCAACACAGGCAGAACTGCACTGTATTCTGTGTTGTGGCCTGAGATTCAAGTTAGGCGTTTCAAGGTAAAGCTAGCTGGATTTTCAGAGGCTGGGGAGAGATTGCATCAATGCCTTATCTCCACGCAAACCCATATTTTATAGCCTGTACACTTTCCACCTAATGTGCACAGCCATGGGCATGGAAATAATGCAAATTACCTTTCGGTGGAAATCTGGATGTGTGTATGTTTCAGCCGAAAACCTCATATTGTTTTGCACATTGGTTCACACACTCTATGTGTTGGACTCTATGCAATGCTGGCGGTGTAAACAAAACAGTAGTCACATGACCTAGTCACTGAGGCTGCAGGAGATGACCGTAGTGATATGAAAATGTCGGACTGATGTTTTTTTTTTAAATAAAATGTTCATCTGTGCTGATGGCGACTAATTTTTTTTGTTCAGATATTTTCTGTTATACGTCTGAAAATTATCTTTATATTCCGATAGCAATGAATAAATCAAATGCTCTTATCATAAACGGGAGGAGAAGCTCGTAATCAGCAGGCGTGTCATGCCTGTCAAAATCCCATCCAATCATTTCAGATGGACAAGTTGAGTTCCTGCCTGCGCGCATTCTGCCCATACACTCATTGATTGTCATCACAGACTTTACGCTTTGGGCAATGCAAGACATACTGTTGAGCTCTGATGAGCTACTATTGAGCTCATCGCACAAGAATGGCGGTGAGAGCCCAGGCAAAATTTCTAGCTGTACCAGACAGTTATACAAAGAAAGAAAAGTAATAGAAAAGGCTACAACAACAACAACAACAACAACAATGAAAAGTGTTGGATATTCCCTGCACGTGCTATCGGACATATGCTGAATACAAGTTTGCTACGGACACCTAGTCAAGTTGTAATTTCAAGCGGGAAACGGATATTCAAGTTTCAAAAACATGGTTGACGAGAGAACTGCTTGAGTAATGGATGGTAGGTAGTTGACTTTTAATTTTTTTTTGTTTGTTTTTTTTAAAAGCAATACAGCTATTAGCAGATTCTTGCGTACAAGCACTCATCTGCAATGTGTGTACACTTTACCTGATAAAGAGCAATTCTGTTTAACGTGCGTCAGAGGAAGGTTTGAAGGGAGCGAGTAGGATTTTTTTATTTTTGAACCGTAGCTTCCATTTCAAGGGCAGTGCTGGCCTAGTGGTATAGGGCGCTGGATTGCTGATCATAGAGTTGGGGGTTCGAGTCCCACTCTCCACAAGGTTGTCACTGCCCCCTCCCCTCCAGTGCAGCTAACTGGGTTATCAAAGACCGGCCATGTCTCTCACTGTCTCACTCACTGTCTTATGGTGTGAGGCATGTAGAAGAACTATTGCTGACTTTCGACAAGAGTAGCCGCAAAGCCGCCGGCGTGTTTCTGCCCTGCGATGGCCTGGCGAGCTGTCCAGCCCCGTGACCATAATTAGGATTAAGCGGTTGCAGAAAATGAACTGATGATGAGCTTCCATTTCCTGATTTCTTCAAAAAAATAAAATAAAATAAAAAGAACACATGTCATGCCTTTAAGTTTTTAAAGTGAGACTTAGAGATATTTCAATTTGCCATCACTGGTACGATTCTGTCTGGCGTATGTTTGTATTCTGGCCATCAAATCAATGCTGATCAAGTAATTTTAGTTGATGTTCGGGCTAAACTGCTACGCTATCAAAATGATCGTGCTTTTCCGTATAATCGTCTCAAAGGTTAGTTTTGTTCTGATATCACTGACTCCATGTAGCCTTGAATGTGACACCACCAAGATACAGCCTGTTATCATTCCCTCTGACGTCGTTTCTCTTCACCTTATCTCATGAAAACCTGTAAACGAACTGCCGGGGGAGAAACTTTTGAGCTGCCCACGTCCCAGCAGGTTTGCATTAAAAGGATGCAGGGATAACTGCCCTCCACCTTTCCCCTCCTGCTCCTTCCTTTTTTTTTTTTTTTTTTTTTTTTAATTCATTTGCACAGGCAGTGTCTCTACAGCCCTCCTGCAGATAAGATAAGCAACACATGCTCTTCTCAGCTCCTGGCGAGGGAGTCCCTGCTGGACCTGCTGACGCACACACACTCTTACACACCCACCCGAGCCCGCGTCGCACTCATGGCAGCCGAGTGAAAAAGTACTACCTTGGCAGCGTGCCTTTGACATGGTGCCAGAAAGAGAACGCTCAGAAAAAAGCTGCCATCGGTATAAATCAAGCAGGGGACGCGGGGGAATCATGGGAAGTGGATTTTCTTTCAGGAGTGGAGTTTACACTTGCAGTTCTTTTAGAAAAGTGTTCACTTTCAGCTGCGATCGTGGAATTGTTCCAAACTGTCACTGGTAGCTTGATACGCACAGCATCGTGCAGATGAGTTTACAGACCCTCATTCTTTTTCAACAAGGTTTGATTTATTTAAATGTTTATTTTAGGTTTACATGAGTGTGACTTGTTTGAAATTCTGGTTTTCATCAATGAATTGAGAAAATAAATAAATAAAATTGACTGAAACTGACCCGCTGTCTTTGAGCCAGCATTCTGAAGGGAATCCTGTTTCCATCAGCTGCTTCAAACTGCAGTCGTGAACTGGGGAAAAAAACCCAAGGTCACCTTTTCATCTTGTATTGTTTCAACATGTTCCTGTCACATGGTTCAAAAGTTTGTCATTCTGATGAAACTGAAGAACATATATTATGAAACACTGCAAAAGGAGCTATGATAACTGAAATCCAGGCAATTTCAGGCGGTATTTTAAAATAAATATTAGATTTCTACATTTGCTTCTGTATGTTCAATCTTGAATTTGTTACACACTTGTACAATATTACTATTAGTAGTAATAAAAGTCAAAATTAAATGATTTTTATTGTTGAGATTTGTTTAATGAGGACATCAGAGGGAGAGCACATGTTAGATGTTTTGGAGACAAAGTCAGAGAGGCTAGATTGAGATGGTTTGGACATGTACAGAGGAGGGATAGTGAGTATATTGGCAGTAGGATGCTGAGGTTGGAACTACCAGGCAGAAGGTCTAGAGGAAGACCAAAGAAGAGATTTATGGATGTGGTGAAGGAGGACATGAAGGTCGTTGGAGTAAGAGAAGAAGATGCAGAGGACAGGGTGAGATGGATGCAGATGATTTGCTGTGGCGACCCCTGAAGGGAACAGCCGAAAGGAAAAGAAGAAGATGGTTGAAATTTGTTTAAAAATAGGTTTTGTTGATTTTTGTTTGTTGTTCTGGCATTGTAGTGATGGCCATTAAATATTTGTTTACTTTTTCAGTTTCAGCATGCGAGCTGTTGTTTCTACATATTGAATGTTATAATATATATATATTGTGTTTCTACTCCTGAAGCGTTTATCTGGTTTATGATTGGAGCATTATGTGTTGCAGATTACTAAACAACTTGATTGTATAAATGGAAAAATACATTTATAGCATTTGGCGGACGCTCTTTACCAGCGCGACTTACAATTATCAATTTTTTATACAACTGAGCAATTGAGGGTGAAGGGCCTTGAACAGTGATGGTGGGGATTGAACCGCTGACCTTCGGATCTGTAACTCATCCCCTTAAGCACTAAACCACCACTGCCGCATGTACAGGGCAAACTAACATTACAATTGTGTTATGGGTGTGTAAAATAAATGTATAAATGTAAATATAAATATAATGACTGTATAAACGTTGTGAGCGTAATTATATTGCGTTGGTGTGCTGTAAATGGTGGCGCATGGTATTACTCAGCTGTTTTTGGGTCATTGTTGTTTTGCCTTCGTGGTTTAATTGGGTCTGGAACTTTCCAGCATATTAGGGAAACTTCGAAATGGACCTAGTTGCGCATGCGCCCTGGTGATGGGTCACATGATTTGTAACATTCCAGAACAGGAACTTTCCCGAACGTTACAGAATTTATATAAGAACTCGTTGTCGACCAACTTGCGTGGATCATCTAAGGCAGATCATCCAATGCGTTTTGTCCAAGTTTTGTCGTTCAAGACGTCATCACCCAAGTCCATCATCCGCGTTAAACCACAGCCAACGCGAGGATTTTCATAATTCGTTTCCTTCAATATGCGGCCGCCAGCGCTCGCGCCTTCTCTAAATTTACCATGCTGCAGCTGCTTGGTGACTATCTTTATTTTATGACCCTTGTTCAATTTCTATTTTGCTTAGGTTTAAACTATAAGTTATTATTCTGTCTTATTTTGTTGATATTATTAAATTTTATATATTGTATGTCGTGATTTGTCTTGTTTTGCTGGTTTCACGGGGCACTTTAGCGATTGTAAGTTCTATACGTAACAATTGTTACAGGGTTTTATATTTATTTTAATTATTGTATTATTTATTTACGGTGAATTAATATTAATGACATTCTTTTTATGTCATTGATGTGTGTAGCTTAAATTTATTTATTTATTTATTTAAATTTTTAAATAAGATTTTGGTCAGAAGACTGCAAGTAACAGTTGAAGGAAAATCAAAAGTCGAGAATAGCACGACTTTATAAATAATCGGAATTTTTTTTTTAGGGATTTTTTTGTTTGTTTGTTTGTTTTTACAAACAAGTGAAATTTTTGTTGAGGAAATTGACCAAGAAATGTTAAAAAATAAGTAAACATCATGCAATTTTTACAGAGAGGTCACACCAAATAATATTTTTTTTAAGATCTTTTTTAATTGAGAGCCACTTCTTATTACATCATATCTTGAACATAGCTTTTTTTTTTTTTTTTTTTTTTTTTTTTTTTTAGTTGAATTATATTTGTGAAACTATTACACAGTGCTGTGCTCCTGTACACTTAATGCTGCAACTAAAACAGCATGTTTGAGCATTTCTTCCCACTGGGTGAATAAAGTCATGCAAGTCTTTACTTGGAATCTGCGGACAGTTTTTAGCTTCCTCTGATTCAATATCAAGCAGGAAAAGCAAGTTTTATAGATGACATATGATGACACAGTATTGCAGCTCTGCAGTTTGAGTGATTGACAACAGTTTGTGAAACAGCTGGACGTACTGCTGGTTATTCTCAGATCTCGGATGTAGTGTTATTGACATTGTCGTGGAAGGCCGTGGGTCACAGAGGAACACTGACATGCAAGCCCTCCCTTTTGAGAACTTTTACTCAAAGCAGAACTAAAATGAAAACCCTTGGTGACGCAGTCGGAACGTCTGGAGGGATCTAAGACTCTGCTGAACTGATCTAAAAAGGACCAGCGCTACGGAATAAGGACAATCTCAAAAGTCAGGAAGGAAATGAGGCCTCTTTAATTTGGGACGGAACAGGAGGTCATACTCGTACAGTTCAGCACAGTTATTAGGACCTGTGTGTGTGTTTGGCATAATGAGGACATGGGTTTTCCCACTTATTGAACGATTAGATGGAGAAATTTAACAGAGAACGGTTTTACCCGTGTCGTCTATGGGTATCAAAAGCAGAAAATGAAATAACGGGACAGACACTGAGCTTGAAATGAAGGATCCATTGGCGTAAAGTCATTTGTTTGACTCATTTGTTTCTTGGCCATCTGTGCAATGTATCATTAGTTTGTGTACTCATGTTATTCTTGTCTCTTTGGCAGAGGACCAGAAAAATGTCAATGCTGGTAAATCGTGCACTTATTAAGTATCGTAATGAATCAGAAACATGACCAGATTATTAGATCTGGCAAAAAAAAAAAGTGTGTGTGTGTGTGTGTGTGTGTGTGAGTGTGTATGTGTGTGTGTGTGTGTGTGTGAGTGAGTGTGTATTCATTTTCTAAGTCACTTAATCATAATTATGGATATATTATGAATTATACGTTATGGATGGAGTTATGGATGCAGAGAGGCTGAAGCCTTTTTTAGTCAACTCCGGACAAAGGTGGGTTACACGCTGAACAGCTCACCAGGCCACTGTGGTGCCGACACACATACATCCATTCACACTAACAACTAATTGCAGTTTAGAACCGTCAATGGACCGTCAATGGACCTGCTGTGCACGTTTTTGGAATGTAGGCGAAAACTGGAGTATCTGGAGAAACCCATGCAAGCATGGGAAGAACATGCAAACTCCACACAGGAAGTTGACTTGCTGTCAGGTGAACATACTAAACACTACACCACCGTGCCGCCCTATTATTATTATTATTATTATTATTATTATTATTAGAATCAAGGGCAGTGGTGGTCTAGTGGATAGGACGCAGGATCGCTGATCCTAAGCTTGGGGGTTCAAGTCTTCCCCCCCCCCCAGTGCAGCTCACTGGGTTATCAAAGGCGGGCCATGTCTCTCACTGTCTATAGTGAGTGGCATGTAAAACAACCATTGCTGACTTTCGTAAAAAAGAGTAGCTGCAAAGCCGTCAGCGTGTTTCTGTCAGTCTAGGAACCACCACAGCTGTCTCAGCCAGCTGAGCCACCGTGGAAGGGACCTAGGCCTAGAGAGCGGGGATCAGCCAGCGCGAACCGTCCCTCGCTATACAAAAATACTCGGCGCAGGCGAGGAGAAACAACTCTTCACTATCTTCGAATTCGAAGACTAGAGCCATCATCATTATAATCAACATCATTAATCATATCAAGTGGTCTTCCAGTGCAATACCCCCATTTGACTGGACTACAGCATGCAAGGATTATAGCGGAAAGGCGCAAAACGCAGTCTACGGAAGAGCTTCGGCATTTTTACACGGAAAATGTGTACACGGAATTTTTTTCCATGAACGTGCATTTGAACATGTTCAAAAGCACGTTCACGGAATATTTTGGCCTGCTGGAGGCATATGGAAGTGGAGGAAGACTCGAGGAATAACTACAGAATGACACGGAAGATGAGGGAATAATTGCGGAACGTTTGCGGATGACAATGTTTTTGCTTCCGTAAGTCTGCCACGCTCCAGTGAAATGGGGGTATCAAGGTAAAGTACTTTTGGCTTTTTACACCCGAGGCTAGCGGCTCATCAGGCCGGTGCTTATCCCTAGTTTCTGTAGCGTGAAGCAACTAGGAGTTCAAGTCACAGGCACACTTGTGGGTAAGACCTTGCCCAGGGGTCTTAGCACGATGGGGGGTCGAACTGGGATTCGAACACACAACCTCCCAATCATGAGCCCAGCACCCTAACCACTACACCACCGACACCACCGATCTTCCAGTGTAGTCTATACAAAATGGACTTATTTCTGAATTCTATCATCTAAGTCCAAACCATGTGTTGGAACAATGACGCATGAGCTTTGTGAGATGTTGCATAAATTGTTGCATGAAGATCAAGGAAATCTGATAACTGTGCTACTCCTGCATCCAGCTAAATTCCTATCATATTTATTTTTTTTCAGTTGTTTCAAACTTGACCTTGACTTGACTATTCGCTCTGTTTGTGAAGAAAGAAGTAATCAAAAGTTTTCCGAAGAATTGTACGAATTGATTATCTTATCTCGTTCCTCTCCCACAAAGTATTTCTGTAAGTCTGAGACATTCAGGTCATTGATGCTGTGCGTTATCAGCAGCACTGATAGCCGTCACCCAGACGGACCTGGACGATGTATAAACAGCAGATGTCTTAGACAAGCACAAGTCTTAGAAGGTGTGCAAGTCGCCAGACAGTTCTGGCGAAACGAGCAAATGGTTCAAGAGCGAATATTTTTGTGAAGCGTGAATCCTAAAAGATGCACTGCTGTAATTTGGTGTGTTGACAGTCATATGGAAGGGAAAGTGAGCTTAGGAGGTTTGATCAGTTAAGCTGTACGAAAAGTGCATATCTAGACTATGAATCACCAGCTTGGGAGAAGAAAACGGATAATTGTGGCGCTTTCTTACACCAACGATAATGAAGTGTCAAATCAAATGTTAAAATGTTGAGTTGTACTCGAGCATCAAGCTGGTTTGGAAATCTGGAAACATACACTGGTTAGTAATGACGAGACAGTTGAGATAACTGAAAATGGTCTGGTGCACAAAACAATAAATGAAATAACTTTGAAAATGTTATGCATTCTCTTCTGGACTGGAACCGCCGAGCCAGAGGAAGAAGGAAGGAACAGTCATCTTCCGAAAGTTTAATTCTTTGTGTTTATAAATGTTTTTGCACGTCGACTTCTATTTTCTCAGTTTTCAATTCAAATTATTCAAATCAACAATGTGTGTGTGTGTGTGTGTGTGTGTGTGTGTGTGTGTGTGTGTGTGTGTGTGTGTGTGTGTGTGTGTGTGTGTATGGTTCACGCCTCTGAAGTTTCCAGATTTTCCTTAAATAGAGGCATGCCAGATGGGATTGTGTACTTTCCCCAATACCTTTTAAAACAAACAATTGCCTTTAAATCAGGAAATAGACGATGCAGACTTTTATTTGTTGTCACAAAGAAAAGAGACAATTGAGAAATAAAAACTTACATGAGGTTTGTAAAAGCAATCAGCAGAACAATTGCTGTCTAATACATTGGCCTGAATAATCCTAAGTATAATCATCACATCATGGCTTATAATTGGGCAGAATTAAACAAAATGGTTTCTGCCCTAATAATTTATCTTTTTTTATTACTTTTTATATCATGCTTTAAGAAATGCACATGTGCACAACATGAAGTCATGAGAACATAAAGTATAAATCAAAGGCATAACATAAATATATATATATATATATATATATATATATATATATATATATATATATATATATATATATAGGATTTTCTGAGTAGATCCTTCCGTAGGAGAATGCTCAATACTTTTTGGTAGAGCAAATAACAAAAATAGCAAAAATAAAAGGACAGGACAAAGACTTTCTATTGAAACTCCATTTATCACTTCGAGAATCACCTGAAGAGAGAGGATGGTTTCACCACCCCTCGAAACAGATCTGTAGTGATAAATGGAGTTTCAATAGAAAGTCTTTGTCCTGTCCTTTTATTTTTGGTATATATATATTTTTTTTTTTTTTTTTTTTTATGTTATGCCTTTGATATATATATATTTAAGGTTCTACTTAAAAGAGTGTCTGTTAATTAGTGTCTGAACCTTTCTTTTCTCCAGCTGATTGTCATTTCGATTTAGTATTTAGTTTAATTTGAGTTTGATTGGTTTATTTATCCGTTTATTAAGTTCATGTTCTGTCAAGCAGTTGATTTCGGCGTTTGCTCTATGACAATTAATATGTTTTATTAACTTCCGAGTATGTCTGCCTACCGGTATGTTTTTTAGTCTGTGCGTATCTTAATTGATGTATGTTGATGGGTGGGGTTTTTTTTTTGTTGTTGTTGTTTTTTGTTTTTTTGTTTTGTTTTGGGGTTTTTTTGGGGGGGGTCCAATTTTTTTCTTAATATTAAATCTGCTTTTTATTAATTTATTTATTTTTGCTTTCTGTGGTGAGTAGGCATGGACACTGGATGGACATGTCACAATCACTATATTTTATGGCTGTTTTGCTCTTCTCAGGAGTTCTGCTGTAATGTGGTGTCTTATTAATTCGCTGTTTTACTTTTTAAGAATTTTGTGGTATACTTCACAATGACAAATAAAGCTAGCTCAAATTCAGATTTTTCATTTATTTTATTATTAAATCAATTTGATGTGCGCTGTATGAAAATAAAACATGACCATTAGTCCATCCATCCATTTTATGAACCACTTAATTCTAACTAGGGTCGCTGGGAGGCTGGTGCCCATCTCAGCCAACTCTGGGCAAGGGCAGAGTACGCCCTGGACAGCTCACCAGGATATCGTAGGATAAGGGTACCAACATGCTGACGACTATGCGACTAGTCTTGATGAATGTCAGCGATGTTTCTTTTACAGCCTCTCACCACAGACAGTAAGAGACATGGCCGGCCTTTGATAACCCAGTCTGATATCCCACTGGGGGTAGAGTTGTGATAACTCGTTGATAGTGGTGGGGCTTGAAACTTGGATACCCTTGGGATTGGTAATCCAGCACCTTACCACCAGGCCACCACTGCTTATGGAAAAAAAAAAAGGATGACCATGAGCTCAAGACTAATTCGACCAAGCATCCGTTCTGCTCATGTTTGTTTTCCTTTCGGCTTTTTCCCTTTTACTCGGGAGTCACCACAGCGAATCATCTGATTCGCACGTTTTTTGAGTTGGCAGAGGTTTTTACGTCGGATGCCCTTCCTGTCACAACCCTTTTTAGTAAGGGATAGAAACACGCTGACGACTTTGCAGCTACTCTTTACGAAAGTCAGCAATGGTTCTTTTACATGCCTCTCACCATAGACAGTGAGAGACATGGCCCGCCTTTAATAACCCAGTTACCACTTTAAATGGATTCAGAATTTAATATATAAAAATATATATTTATGGATTTTTATGGGGCAGCACTATTAAATCGTGTTATTTTACCTCCAATAATTTGCTCCAATGACAGCCCATATTTATTCAGCTTTATTTACAGATTAAAATGTAAATTTAAGTGTGATACTACAATTACGTTAAAGTGGCAGACAGAGGCGCTGACATTAATAATACTCCCCACACGAGGGTAACTGCACTGCTGGGACAGTGTCGCTCCCTCAGCAGCAGCAGCAGCAGCAGCCCCATGTAGGGTCAGAGTTCGAGGTGAGGAGGCCCTTGAGATTTTCTGGTGGGATCATACTAGCAGGGTCTCTATAGGATGAAAGGCATTTACACTAAGCCCTTGAGATCCTGTCCTTCGTTGGGGTCTGACATCCTCCTGAGTCACATGTTCTCTTATTCTGTGTGCAAAAAAGGGAAAGACTGCTCTCAGGGAACCACTCGGAGATATAGCATGAAGAAGGAATGATAGTAATATATCTGGGAATGCGTGTGTGTACATTTAGCATTTACCTTATTTACTGTAATGTATGTGTCAGGATTATTTTGCAATATTTTGTGTTCAAGAGTGTTTTCAATAACATCCATTAATATGTTATTTTTTAAAATATATTTTCACATTTAATGTGGTTTAAAGACCCCGATAGTTGTAGTTTCAGCATCTTACACATACTCAATTTCCAGATTTTATAGAATTTAGATTTGTGGCTTTGTTTAAACTGAAAAACCCCTCTTTTGAACAAGAGCCGCTTGTGTGGCTCCAGGTTGAGCTTTTAATGAGGACGCTACAATTGTAAAGGGCCAGTGTATTCTCAAAAACACTGTTGTGCAACCAGGCTTTCCCACACTTGCTTCTCTTTTTCCTCCTGTTCAAATCCGACAGCATGACTCTACAACAGTGAGTGTGAAAAACAGCAAATCTACCACTATGAATGTGTGAAACGAATGAATCTTCAGTGTTTATGGTCACTGGTTTTCCTTCTATTTTTTTAATAATCACTATTAACGAACACTTTTCATGTTGTGCTTAAATCATGTAGGTTTTTATAATAAAACAATGTGTAAATGACCACATTTTTACCAGCAGCAGCAGCACTTGGCTTCATTAGTACATTCAAATAGTGTATCTGACAAACATTTTGGAATGTAGCATCAGCATACAGTAAGTAAAGTACCGTAAACGACATGATAAGCGCCAAGGGTACTTAAAAAATGGGGGGGGGTTATTAAAATGTTACCAGCGGAGTGAAACAGTAAGTGCTTATTAGCATAGAGGTGGAAAACATAAATAATACAGGACAATAAAAGAGTTTTAATGGTATTTGTATTATTCATTTTGTAGTATCAACCAAATTACTTGCATGAAAGCTGAAAATAAACAGAAAACAGCATAAATTTTAGAAAAGACCCCTTACTTTTCCCTCCCTTTAAAAATTTAATTTAAACATTTTTCCCAGAGGTAAAATCGAGCCAATCAACACTGTCAACTTTAGCACATGGAACGTTAAACCAATCAACAAGAACATAAACAAAAGCACACGGCCAGGAACGGTTTTTAAATTCATAAAGTTACTGAGCAGGAGAATCGGGCGAAAAATCCTCATCATCACTTTCTGATAGATCCATATCTGGCTCATCGCTCCATTCATTCAGAACATCTCATAGTTTTGCTGTAGCAGTTTCTAATGGTTCATTGGTTGTTGGACATTTACCAAGAGAACACAGCAAACTATTTTCCTGTTTTTTAAAGCATGGCGGAACAATCAAATGTGTTGTAATTGATGAACATTATAGACATTCCCCAGTGGCAGGGGGTCTTGAAATAGTGTGCAAACTCACTTTTACAGGCAGTGAATGCCTCATTTTACCATTACAGAGACTGATCCAATAAAATTGCTAAGTTTGATCTTCCATTCTGCTACCAGTACACATAGGCGGTTATTAGACCAAAGGAAAAAAAAACAAAAAAAACACTGGCTTCCTATTGGAGTAGCGTGGAGTAATATTACGTCGAATTTGGTATATTTTATTTTCAACATCATTGGCAGGTTCTTAAATGTTTTTTTTTCTTGTGTTTGCCAGGAAATAACTCACAGGAGCCGTGTTTAATAATTAAAATAAGCCACAAGATCCAGAGTGTCATTGGATTACATCTCCATTTGTTCATTCATTCAAAAAACTTCATTCGAATATGATTGTACGGAGGCTAGAGTCTATCTCAACCGATTCTGAGTGAAAACAGGGTAAATCCTGAACAGTCCATCATTGGGCAACACATGCACATAACCTTTCTCATTCACACCTAGGGGCAATTTGGAACAAGCAGTTAACCTAATATGCATGTCTTGGGACCTTAGAAAGAAACCAGAGTGCCTGGAGGCGTCAGCTTCCACATTGGGGCACCTAGAAGGAAGGCAGGGTTAGGTGCCTTTCTGAAGGACATTGCAGCGTTGAAGGTGGGGGAAGGGAAGGTGACGCTCACCCCCTCAGTCTTACCACCACACATTTTTCCTGCTGGTTTTGGAGTCAAACCAGTGACTTTTAGGTCCCAAATCCACCTCTCTAAACTTTAGGCCATGGCTGCTCAGTGTTGATTCACTGCTGATCTTTTTGAGGCAGAAGTGGAAACCAAGGCAATCTGGTAGAAAAAAAGAATAAAAGGCCATGACTTGTGAAGCACATACCAGAGATTACCACTCTGCTGAGCTCTGATAGAAGGACCGTATTACCTTATATGGCATTTGCTCCAAAATACAAAACAAAAGTGAGTGTATTGACTAAACTATGAAATATATGAGGTTATGGCAGAGGACGCTTGGAAGTAAGGTGCTCTCGTTTTTAATGGTGTGGCTTTAAAAGGGAAGAAGCTGGTATTGTTGGAGGAACTGAAGGGCTGAGTTCTAGTGGGCAGCAGGATGTTCACTGAACCAAAAAGCTGAATAAAGCCTAAAACATTTGGCTTTAGCATGTGCTTGCTGTCGGTGTGTTAGAGCGTGTGTTTGACACAGTGTTCGGCGAGGACTGTTTGACGTAAACTCATTTAATAGGGACATTTTTACTTTGGCACTAATTTCAGCAGCCTAAAAAGTGCACTTCATAAATTCAGAGGCTCAGGAAGTCTTTTCCGCTTTCCGGCGAAATGAAGACGAACGAGGCGAGACGCTGCTCTGCCTTGTTCTTGCTTTAGCCGTTTTTGTGTCTCTGCATCCCCTCCAGTTGTTGATTTATTAAGCAGTGCACTCTGTCCATGTGCGTCAGCACCGACTCGAGGAGTCTCGTGAGGCTGTATACAGCTCAAGAGCACTGTCTCGTGTCTGGACAACGTTAGTCACCCCCCCACACACACACACACTTCACCCTGCCCCCCAACGCTTTCCTGAGCACACACATACACACACGGTTTTGTGTGAAGACCTGGGCGTCTGTGAAATAAACTAATGAACACACAGCCTCTGTGTTAAGACTAAAAAGAAGCCACACACACACACACACACACACAGGGAGCGAGAGAGAGAGAGCTCAGAGCTGACTACAGGCTATCAAAATGACACTATTTTGCTTATTTTTCCAAGATTTGCTGTTAAGCCTGCGAGCCTGGATGCCTTGTACATCTGGTTCGACTTTGGTGTTCAAAGCAAAGAGCCTCTGCCTTCCTCGTTTGTATTGCTTTTGTTGTCGTGCACCAAAACAGTCTGTAGCCATTTGCTACCTCATTGGAGTCTCATTTAAGTCCAGACAAAAGATGTGGCCTGGGTTTTGTGACCCCTCATAGTTTCTGTGTGTGTGTGTGTGTGTTATATAATACAGCGTGTGTGTGTGTGTGTGTGTGTGTGTGTGTGTGTGTGTGTGTGTGTGTGTGTGTGTGTGTGTGTGTATACATATATATATATATATATATATATATATATATAGTGATCCCTCATAACTTCAAGCTTCAGTTTCTGCAGCTTCAGTGCATCGCGGGTTTTTCAAAAATATTCATCGTAAAATTAAAAAAAAAAGGAAATTAAGGAAAAATAGGGAAAAGGTTAAAGAAAATGCTACAAAACAAGGCCAATTATACAAAAAACCCCAAGCAAACAAAAACAAAAAGCAACCCAAAACCCCCAAAAACAAAACTACTTACACTTATATGTGATGTGCGTATCTCTGTGTGTATCATCTATATTTTATTTACATCTTGTGCATTATTTTTGAATGGTTAATTGTTATTATAAGCATTTATAGCGTTGAATATGTATTTATTGATATTATATGCACATATAAATGTACGTATACATCATACGGGGGGGGGGTCAATCCTACTTCGTGGAAATCGGCACAAACACAAGTTTTGATCTTTGATGATTACACATCATACCACAGTACTACTACAGAAGGTGTTGATTAATTACTAATTATTATATTGCTTATTTTGATATGCCTTATTCAGTGTAATAAGCGCCCTGCTCCAGTAAGCCCCCCAATATATATATATATAAATTTTTTATTTTTTTTTTCCCTTAGGTCTAATAACCGCCCATGTGTACTGGGAGCAAAATGGTAGATCAAATGTACCAATTTTATTTGATCAGTCTCTGTAACGGTAAAATGAGGCGTTCACTGCCTGTAAAAGTGAGTTTACACGGTACTGTCGGCCCTCTACTTACAAAACCCTCTGGGTACGAAAACTCCAGGTTACGAAAAACATTTTCCTATACAGTGATACCTCTGCTCACGAACATAATTGGTTCCCAGAAAGTGTGTGTAAGGCGAAAAGTTCGTCTTCCGAACATTTATTTCCCATAAGAAACTATTAAAATGAGAATAATCCGTTCCCAGGTCCCCATAAAACATAATTTTCTACTAAATAAGCCTTAAAACTACACAAAAATATACCTTATTTTATGTATAATAAATGTGCTATTGTATTGTAATTAAAGAAATAAACTGTACTGTATAATAAAGTTGTTTTATTTACCTTTGTGATGGTAGTTGATGGCTTGATGGAATGGAGTGGGAGGAGGAGGAGGGAGGGACTTACTGTTTGGAAGGAGAGTTTGGAAACGCCTACTGTTTGGAAACACCCTTAGCCACACACGCACCCTTAATAGCGTCCTTGTTCTTAAGGATGGTGGTAGACTTAGCGTACTGGTACTGGGACGCGAAGTCACACAAACGCACACCTCGTTCGTGTTTTTCAATGATCTCCGCCTGTGCTGGGGTCTTTTTCGGTCCCATAATAGCAAAAGTACACTCAGTATGGTCCAAAATGTCTAGCAAACACAAACTACTTCCGCACTCAAAGAAAGGGGGTGACGAACTGTGACGCCGTGAGCGTGCGTCAGCTTCTCGTGGCCGCCACCGTGGCGCTGTTCGACCGCGTGGTTTTATTCGTCCGCCGAAAACTAGTTCGTCAGCAGAGACAATATGCTCGCAAATTTAATGTTCTTGAGGCGAAAAGTTCGTGAGCTTAAGTGTTCGTCAGCGGAGGTTTTACTGTATTTCCGTCCTCTTTTTACGAATACACCCTCTTTTTATGAAAAGTGCCAAACGCGCCATTTAGAAATTCAATCGCACCATTCAAAATTCAAACCATGCGCGAGTTGCTCCCTCATTGACTGTCTCCCAACATCCTGTCCCGCTGGACTTCCATTGGCCAGGAGGCAGCTGAACTGTACCCATACTTCCTGTACCCATACTTCCTGTTTGTCACACGAGTGAGAGAGGAGAGTTGAACAGGAATGTTGGCTTGTGAGTTCTTTTTGGGAGATCACTACAGTGTTATATTTCGTTACCCATCATGGACCCGGAAAACACTGAAAAGCGGAAATACACTGACGGAGGCGATTATTTCTGAACGATATTGAAGCAGAAGGAGCATGGAAACAGAGTGCTCCATGGGACAAGACCTCCGATCTCGCAAGGAAGCAAGTTAATATTGAATCAGGACCTCTGATCTTTCAAACAGGTACTGTAATTCCGCTTTAAATACAACATCTCGTCCATTTAAACATTTAAATGGAATTGGTCCGTCAGTTGCGCTACGCAAATGTGAGCAAAATGCGGTTCATCCACATTAAAGTTGAGTTTGGACCTCTGATCTGTCAAGCAGGGAATGCGCTTTGAATTCCCCGCCTTAAAATGCTCTGGCGTCCTGCGTGTGGGTGAAGCCCGCATTCAGCGGAGCGCGCCACAAATGTGTATTTTGTGTGTGTGTGTGTGTGTGTGTGTGTGTGAGAGATACAGAGAGAGAGAGAGAGAGAGAGAGAGCGAGACAGTGTTGTGTGTGTGTGTGTGTGTGTGTGTGTGTGTATGTGCATTAATAAAAAATGTTTAATAATGGTTTAATTAATAAATATTTTAATAAAATGGTTTAATATTTTAATGTCTGTCTTCCTTTCGGCTTTTTCCCTTTTACTCGGGAGTCGCCACAGCGAATCATCTGATTCGCACATTTGATTTGGCAGAGGTTTTTATGTCGGATGCCCTTCCTGTCACAACCCTTTTAGCAAGGGACAGAAACACGCTGACGACTTTGCAGCCTACTCTTTACGTAAGTCAGCAATGGTTCTTTTACATGCCTCTCACCATAGACAGTGACAGACATGGCCCGCCTTTGATAACCCAGTTAGCCGCACTGGGGGGGGACAGTGACAACCTTGTGGGGAGTGGGACTCGAACCCCCAACCTTTGGATCAGCGATCCAGCGCCCTATACCACTAGATGGTTTAATATTTTAATAAAATGTTTAAATGGTTTAATAAATAATTTTCTTTTACTTTTAACACATATTTCATGCATATTTTATACAAATTTGGTGCACTTTTATTATTTTTAAAAGGATTATGGGGTAGTGTTGGAAGCCTTCGAATGAATCAGGTGTTTTACATGTAAAATGCGCCTCTACTTAGGAAACCTCCACGTTACGAAAAAGGAGCTGGAACGGATTAATTTCGTAAGTAGATGGCCGACTGTATTTCAAGACCCCCTGGCACTGGGGAATGTCTACAATGTTCATCAGTAACAACACATTTGATCGTTCCGCCGTGCTTTAAAAAACAGGAAAATATTTGCTGTGTTCTCTTGGTAAATGTCCAACAAACGAAGAATCATTAAAAACTGCTACAGCAAAACTATGGGATACTCTGAATGCATGGAGCGATGAGCCAGACATGGATCTATCAGAAAGTGATGATGAGGATTTTTCACCCAATCTTCCTGCTCACTAACTTCATAAATTTAAAGACATTCCTAGCCATGTGCTTTTGTGTTGATTGGTTCAACGTCTCATGTGCTAAAGTTGGCATTCATGTTGACTGGCTTGATTTTACATCTGGGCAGAAATATTTAAAGGAACATCACTGGGATTAAAGGGTCTTTTTTTATTTATTTATGTTGTTTTCTGTTTCTTGTCAGCTTTCCTGTAAGTAGTTTGGTTGATACCACAAAATGAATAATACAAATACAATAAAACTCTTTTATTGTTCTGTTATTATTCATATTTTTCACCTCAATGGTAATAAGCACTGACCGTTCCACTCCGCTGATAAACATTTTAATAAGTGCACACCCCCCCTCCAATTTTTTAAGTGCCCTGGGTGCTTATCACATCAAAAACAGTATTATAACTATGACAGAGGCAGGTCAGGTAAATGACATGTTGCTAACAGCATTGTTTTAAGCTCATCCAGTTTTAATATATACTGCATGTAAACATAAAAACACTGCGCTCTGTGTGGTGTATTTTTAAACTGATTAATAATTTTAGTATAAACTACTCAAACACAAGAAAAGCAAGCTAAAACACAATGTTTATGCTTTATTTTTACATTTTTAAAGTATAACTATAATAATGTTATACGTTCCAGTTGACCATACTGTGGCATATCGTGATTATCTGGTGTTTGAAGTCAATCATTTTCCAGATATAATAAATAATATAAATAATCTAATAATCTAAAAAAAGAAAATAGTATACCAATCAGATCACACCTTTCCCATGTAGTGTATGATAATTTTCAGTAGCTGCAGCTCTGCTAGCAGTTACAGCTGCAAGTTAAATTATAGGTTTATAATATAATTAATCATAGGTTAATATTAACATGTCCTTTGTGATAACTGAATAAAATCAGGTAATACACAGAGATGATGGAATAACTGTTTGTAGCTTACTATAATGTAAAGTTATTAATTTTACAGAACACTTGATTCCAATTGGTCAGTTCTAACAGACTATGACTATGCTTTGTCATAAGATATAATGCACAGTCAGCTCGTACAGTAATTACTTTGAATTTAATTTAAATTATGAAGTCACTACAGGTTGATTAAAAGTCCCTTTGATTCTTGTCATTGTCTTGCATCACCTTGTCGGGGTTTATTTTACAGTAATGATCAGCTCGCTGTACATCACCCCTTACACATGATCTGATACATTGCTGTGGTTGACGAGGAACAGATCACTTCAGGGCATGCTGTTATAGGAACATAATCCACCACAGAGTCGGTTATTGCACCACTGCATGAGGGTTATTTCCTGTAACAGAACAGTCTGTCGTGTTATAATCCTTATTTATATATCAGGGATGTTACCCCGGAGCAACAGCTAATATAACAGCAAAAAAATGTAATGAGCGACTCTTATTCCAAACTATTTCTACAGACAGCGTAGCTCTCTTGCCTAGTTTTTCTTTTCAAAACATAAATAGAAAAAAGTAAGCTAAGCTAATATCCTTCCTTTTCCTTCTCCTTTCCTATGACCTCCTTTTTTAGTTCCTCATTTGAATTGTTACACAATTCACTACTGAGTACTGCTTTTGTTTTACTGCATCTAAGCAATGAGTCCAGTGACTTGTTTAGCCTTTGCGAACTATGCCTGATAAAACACCCCGAGAAATCCAATCCAGACATCATCCTCCAGTACTTGCCCAACATTACAATGCTAACATTATAGGATGGCTTCTACAAAGGCTAGGCCACATCTGAGGATGCACGTCAGCATCGGCTCTCAGACGCCACGGAGTGCATTAAAACTCCACACTAGCTGGGCAAATGGTTGGCTGCGCTGACAACAAAGACAATATACGGCAGCACTTAGCAAACACACAGGGACCTAATTTGCCTATTAAACACAATCAAGGTTGGGCGTCGTCTTCCCTCGGCTCCTTCGGGACCGCCCGTCTATCCCAGGAGAGGCAGGAGTACAATAAACACATAGAGTCCCGTAGAGTCATTCCTCAGAACACACCACTCATTTCTATTTCTCAGTCTTTAATATTTCATTGATTTCAACGCTCGGTGTATGAGACGATATCCGATACTCATTCGATGTTTGAATCACTAGCTTTTTGTAAGTTATTGATATCGTGGTGCTTTGGTGTTCATGTAGCTGTTGTGCAAGCAAATTGGAATTGTCTTCTTTTCCTTTCAACTTTTCCCTTCAGGGGTCGCCCCGGCAAATCATCTGCCTCCATCTCGCCCTGTCCTCTGCGTCTTCTACTCTTACTCCAACTACCTTCGTGTCCTCCTTCACCACATCCATGACTCTCCTCTTTGGTCTTCCTCTAGACCTTCTGCCTGGTAGTTCCAACCTCAGCATCCTACTTCCAATATATATACTCACTATCCCTCCTCTTGTACATGTCCAAACCATCTCAATCTAGCCTCTCTGACTTTGTCTCCAAAACCTCTTACATGCGTTGTCCCTCTGATGTACTCATTGTGTAAGCAAATAGGAATCAATATCGCAATAAATAAAGTAATTTTTAAATGTTTTTTTTTTTTAATGTGTATTAATAAGTAGTATTATTTTAAAGAATGTTTAAAGCTTCTTTGGTGTCTTGTTAATCAGTTCATCCCACTTTGAAAGGACGTGCTGTCATGTCGCACTCAATTTTACTGGAAAACAGTAAGAAGGCCTGGGTTCGATTTCCGGGGGAGAGTGATTTCTCTATGGAGTTTGCATGTTCTTCCCGGGTTTGTATCAGTTTCCTCCACATACTCCGGTTTCCTCCTACTGGCCAAAAACATGCACGTCAGGCTAATTAGCTGTTCCAAATCACCATTATGTGTGAGTGCCAGTGTAAATGGTTTTATGTGGTGGCGGCTCTGCACTGGGCTAGTGAGCTGTTCAGGTTGTACCTCGCCCTGACCCAGAGTGGGCTGAGATAGGCACCAGCTTCCCTGCGGGACTAATTAGGATTAAGCGACTGAGAAAATGAATAATTGACTTTTCCGACATATTGTTCAGTGTAGAAGTTATTGCTTCGTGCCTTGTATTGTTTTTACTAAAATGGAAATCAGTGTGCTATTTTCGATCGTGCTTAGATGCTGAGTTCACAATTTCTACTCTAGCTGAGCAAGGGATTTCTTTGCCAATTAGCGCGGCCCTTATGCTAACAGGCGCCCAAGTTTCATTCACTGTTAACACTGTTTGCTCTTCAGAATGACTGTGACAAACGTGTTTCCCCACTGCTCTGATATTTGTACGAGCCATGCACAGGGACTGATGGCAGTGGCTGTCTTGCAGGTCTGACGGATGAGAAAGTGAAGGCGTACCTTTCCCTGCACCCGCAGATGCTGGATGAGTTTGTGCTGGAGAGCGTGAGCGCAGAGACGGTGGACAGATGGCTGAAGCGCAAGAGCAGCAGCCCTCCTACAGGTATGCTGTACTGCACAAGTCTACACATGATTTTTTTTCATCACCAATCTCGTCCTGCATCCACTTGCTATGAAATGAAATGTGTTGTCTTTTTTTTTTTTTTTTTTTTTTCTTTTCTTCTTTGGAGTGTGGACCCTTTTCTAAGCGCGTTGTAAAACAAACAGATAATTTTTGATTTTATAAACCATTTTCATTGTTTGGACATTAGGCATAGTTACTGGGGGGGGGGGGGGGCAGCGGTTGTTTTTTGTATGACTTGCATCTTTCTTGGTCCTTTTATGTAAGATGTTATTACGCCATGTTCGTTGTGAAGCTACAAAATGCTTGTTTTGTTTTTTTTTCATTTTCGACCTGGTTCAGCTTCACTGGTGAGTGTTTGGCTTCAGCTCGTGGTTTCGCGAATGGAATCAGACTGGCAGAGAAATGGTTCTGGCAGTCAGAAACAGTGACCTCATCACATCCGTTGAACTTGGAACAATGTCCACTTGCGTCGTTCATTAAAATAAAATGCAGAAAATCGAAGTTAAAATATACTGTCTGCCTTCCTCTCCAAATAAATACGACCTCCGAGAAAGTACACCTATGCCGTTACTAAAGCATTAAATACACCACATTTTCTTTTCACTGTCACATCTGTATGTTTGAGCATTGAAGTAACTGGAGCCGTTGAACAAACATGAGGGCTACACTAGTAAAAGCCAGAGCGAATTGGTCTCCTGAGTGCATACAGGTCATACTCATATAGGCCTGGCATTGCTATGTGCTACATGTACTGTGGCCACTTTACCAGACCCACCACAACCATCAATATGCACACATCACTGGCAGCCAGCCTGAGCTCGGCCTCTGACGTCATAGGCAGCCTCCAGGGGCAGGTAGGCGGCAGGGGAGGAGTGGAAGTGTGTGTGTGTGTGGGGGGGGGGGGGCAGCATGTCGCATTTTGGAAATGTTTTCTGCATGAGCGCAGCAGCAGAGCAAGAGGATGTATTTTGCGTTTGCCTCAGTCTGAGCTGATTTCATTTAGGGATGATTTCTGTACAGATGATTTACTCAGATTATTATTATTATTATTATTATTATTATTATTATTATTATTATTAAGCACAAATGAACATAAATGAACATACATTTCAGATGTCTTGCCAGTTGCCTGGTTAGCATTAGAGCGATGCAGTAGTACACAGGGATAAGGCAGAATTAACCATGATGATGACCTCATGGTATGAAGTAGAATATTTAACCTAGTGCTGGATATTTGCATATCATTAAACATTTTCTACACATAATTGTCAATTTCTCAGACGACCTCTATTACACTGTGAAATCTGCTGTACAGTGATCCCTCACTACTTCGTGCTTCAGTTTCTGTGGCTTCAGTGCATCGAGAGTTTTTCAAAAATATTCATCGAAAAATAAAAAAAATAACGAAATTAAGGAAAAATTGGGGGAAAGTTAAGGGAAATGCCATAAAACAAGGAAAATTATGCAAACCCCCCCCCCCAAAAAAAAAAAAAACAATCCCAAACCCCCTCGACAAAACTACTTACATGAGGTGCACGTCTGTGTGTGTGTGTGTGTGTGTGTGTGTGTGTGCGCGTATGTCTGTATGTGTGTGTATTTATATTTTATTTCCATCTTATGCATTATTTTTGAATGTTTAATTGTTATTATAAACATTTATAGTATTGAAAATGTATTTATTGATATTATTTACGCATATACATGTATTTATACATCAGTCAGGGGGGTCGGTGGTGTAGTGGTTAGAGTGTTGGGCTTATGATCAGGAGGTTGTGAGTTCAAATCCCACTGAGACCCTCACTGTGCTAAGACCCCTGGGCAAGGTCTCAACCACAAGTGTGCCTCTGTTCACTCAGCAGTATAAATGGGTACCAGTACAAATATACTGGGAAGGTAACCTGCGATGGACTAGCGTCCCATCCAGGAGGAGTTCAACTCCTGATTGCTTCACGCTACGGAAACCGGGGATAAGCACCGGCCTGATGAGCCGCTAGGCTCGGGTATAAAAACCCAAACAGTTAATCAAGCAAAAAAAATCAATCAGGGGGGGTCAATCCTACTGGAAATCAGCGGTCGCAGGGAGGGGTCTCGGTCCCAATTAACTGCGGAAAGTGAGGGATCCCAGTAATATTTAATAGCTAATACATATTCATTAAGTTTTAACACAGTATAGAATTATAAATAATGCATGTACTATAGTGACATTAATAAATTAATAAAACAGTGCATATACTTCTGGTTGTACAGTCATCCTTTGCCACTTTGCGACTTGAATTTTGCAGCTTCGGTGCATCGCGGTATTTTCCATAAGTATCCAAAATCAAAAAATATTCCTCAAAAATTCAAAATTCGCGCTGAAACTCGCATGTACGCAAGCAGAAGGCAGGGACCCAAGGCAGGCCGTGTCCATTGTTTACAAACGATAGACTGAAGTGCCCCTCCTCCAGTCCCAGTTCAGGCAGGGACCGCCTACTCAACTCAGTCTCACAAGCTGATTGGCTTAGACGCGTGACGCTGTAGCCTCGCACATTCCCGTGGGAATTTTTGTGATTTTGTGATTTTATAGTGTTTGTAAACATCCTGCACCATCTAAGGCATCAAATGAGCCCAAGAAAAAGCGAAATATGATTACAGTGACCCAAAAAGTGAAGTTGTTAGATATGCTGACGGCGGGCAATACGTATGCCTATCTATATGAATCTACCGTGCGTTACATCAAAAAAGACTAAGATTAAGATCAAGCAGAGAAGAGCTATTGTCAGAGGTGAGTGCAGTACTTAAAGTATTTATATATAAATTCTATTTAAATATTAATACATTACAGCAGGGGTGTCAAACTCGTGCCAGAAAGGGCCATGTGGCCGCAGGTTTTTGTTTCAACCAAGCAGCAGCACACCTGACTTTGCTCATTTAATCAACTGAGTTGAGTGTTCAGGCAGTTGATTGGTCAGTCTCTGTACAGAGCACACAGATTGACCAATCAGCGGCCTGAAGACTCAGATGAGTTGATTAAATGAGCAAAGTCAGGTGTGCTGCTGCTTGGTTGAAACAAAAACCTGCGGCCACATGGCCCTTTCTGGCACGAGTTTGACACCCCTGCATTACAGTATTTACATATGCATATAACCGTGTAACGTTTAATATACACTTCTTGATATTGTATAGACGCAAAAACATATACATATGGTAGAAATGAGAGGGGTGATGATCGTACTTTGCGGTTTTTCGATTATCGCGGCCAGGTCTAGTCTATACTATCTTCTAAACTTTGGTTGGTGTAATCCAAGTGATATCCAGAACAGTCATGGTCCCCAACCGTAAACATGGAAATGTGTAATTAGTCATTCACGAATAAATAAACAGTCATCCTGTTATGACAGGGAAACCACTTTGGGATATCTTATGGGGGAAATAATCCACTGTGCTTCCATTCCTCTGTCATGTTTATTTACTCCCCCAAAATGTGCACCATTATTACCAACATCATATACAGCAGGGGGGTCCCCAACCTTTTTATCACCGTGGACCAATTTACCACGGACCGGGGTGGGGGTGTCATAGATTATTTATATTGTAAATATAATTCATTTATATAAAATATTATTATTATTACTATTATTAATATTAATAATAATAATAATAATGATAATATTGATGATAATAATAATCACTCCATGAATGTTATTTTTCAACAGCTGAAATAAAGTTGGTTGAGAAGTAGAGCTTGAACTTTTCTAAAAAAAAAAAAAAAAAAAAAAAAAAAAAAAACAGGTGATGGTGCACCAGCTGGGAAAATGAAGGCTCAGGCTCAGTCTCACCCAAAATCCCCGCTATTGTTTGAAACATGTCCAACTCGCCTCTGTTCATGTGCAGTCCCCTTGTAGGTTTCATTCTAGCACTCAAATGACCGACATGCAACCGAGAAAATCCGGTCATTTTTCAAAATAAAAGTTTTTTTCAAAAATAAAGATCGTTCAGACTCAGATAATAAATAAAACGGAAATAACGAATTACTTCTTCTGCAGACTGGTACCAATTGAGCCACGGAACGGTACCGGTCCGTGGACCGGTGGTTGGGGACCCCTGATATACAGTATGTAAATGCTGAACTGTAAAGAAGGAAGCACAACCATGCCCAGAAAAAAAAAGATTATTTCCACTGAATGTTTTTAAAGCAACTGATCTGAAAATGAAGCTAATTGATGCCAAGAAATTAGATAAGGGTATAAATAGAGATTTTGCACAATTCCTACTGTCCAAAATGTCATTATGACATGGTAACTGATGTGGCATTGTGGAATTCCAGGCAGGATCTGAAAGACCAGGAAAAAAGTTCTGTACAGAAAGACAGGAAGGATGCTAAAGAGATGCAGGAAGGTTTCGGTGCGCTTGTTGTACTTTGAATTGTAGTGTCACTCGTATATGCTTGATCTGGAAGGAACATCAGAAGGAAATCTTATTGACATCATTACAAATATAAAGTATGCAAAACAATCTCTGATAGGCCAGAGGCTTACAGATCTGGGATGTTAACAACTGTTACTACATGACAGGCGCATGCTCCATCTATCTGTGGCTGTGATAGAAACTGGAAAAACACACTTTATTGATTTCTTGGTTTTAGGCACGATGGCGAAAATCAGGCAGTTTCACGTAGATATCCTGATTTCAGATCAGCTGTGGCGCACACAGTAAAAGCGTTATGGTACTGACCGTGTATGGCAGATTGGTCAGTGTGGGAAGTATCACTTCTGCAGTGACAAATTCCTGACGAGAACTCACTCCAGTCATGAATCAGTAAGAGTGTACTCACACTTGGAACGGTTGTGTTGTACAGTGGAACTTCAACTTACGAAAGTCCCAGCAAATGAAAAATCCAGGTTACAAAAAACATTTTCCGAAAATTTTTGTCTCTGGATACGAAACACATTCACGTTACGAAAGCGCCGTCTCAAAAATTCAAACAATGCACGAGTTGCTCTCCCAACATGCTCTCCCATGTTGATCTCCCAACATCCCGCCCCGCTGGCCTTCCATTGGCTATCTTTCAACATCCCGCCGCGCTGGCCTCCCATTGGCTAGGAGGGATGACACAGCTCCCTCCCATTGGCTATTATGTATCTGCATCTCCATAATAATTATAATGCTTTTAGTGTAAAGGACAGAGTTACTGTTGTTTCATGAGTTTTTTGAGTGTGCTCATTGCAAATTTATTTTTTGACTCAGGCTTTTAACCTTGAATAAACATTTGTAAGATTATAACTGCTAAGAAGACATGGTCAACACTCATGCGTACACACACACACACACACGTGCGCACACGCACACACGCATGTGTGATTCCCGGTGCGAGTGAAAAGAAGAAGAAAGTGGTATGCGGTTGCGTGATATCGCAAAGGAATATAGCCAAACCCGTCTACCATCGGTACGATATTGAAGCAGAAGAAGGCCTTAAAAGGTACACTTTTATAATTTTTAAAGGGTTTAGGTGGTAGTATTTGGTACCTTGGAACGATTCACACGTTTTACATGCTACTTACGAAAAATCCAGGTTACGAAACCACTTTCAGAACGGATTAATTTTGTAAATTGAGGTACCACTGTACCATGCAATCTACCATCCCACCCTCCCAAACTCCCCATCTTTCCTGTGATCACATTGTTCCAGGCCCAGGTATACTTAAACCATTGTTTTCGTGCTGA
Organism: Plotosus lineatus; assembly: GCA_024760905.1. NCBI lineage: Eukaryota > Metazoa > Chordata > Actinopteri > Siluriformes > Plotosidae > Plotosus > Plotosus lineatus. The sequence goes on along the minus strand of CM045736.1, from coordinate 9,666,498 downwards.
TGAAAATGGCTCCAGCATCACACCATGGGGTGCACGGCTGTTTATACCGGTGTACAGGGATCCCTCGCTACTTTATGCTTCAATTCATGCGGCTTCAGTGCATTGCAGTTTTTTTTTGTTTGTTTTAATATTCATTGAATTAAAAAAATAAGGAAATGATGGAAGTAGGAAAATGGAAAGGAAAATTCCGTAAAACAAGGCCAATTATGCAACAAAAAAAAAAAAAAGACCTAAACAAACACAAAACAAAAAACAACCCTAAACCTCCCATCAAAATTACTTTATTATTTTTTATTGTTTATTATTATTTTTATGTGAGGTGAGCATCTGAATGCGTGCACACACATCTGTATGTGTGTATTTATATTTTATTTACATCTTATGCATTATTCTTTAATGTTTAATTGTGATTATAAGAATTTATAGCATCGAATATGTATTATATACACATACATGTACGTATACATCAGTGCGGTGGGCGTGGGGGGGGTTGATGCTACTACACGAAATTCGGAGGTCACAGGGGATCTCGGTCCCAAGTAACTGTGGAAAGTGAGGAATCCCTGTATTTTGACATATTTTATCCGTTACAGAGACACGTCAGGTGAGCTCTGTGTCTCGCCTGCCTGTTTTTAGTAAAAGAGTGAATTTAAATTTGTAGCGTGAGTATGAGTAGAGTTTAGAATATACCTCACAGATATGTAAATAAATTATGATTTTTTATGATTCATTTTTTTTCCTTTTATGGCAAGACATTGACCCCTGTTGCCTGATCCAGACAAACTGTTAGTGTCTGTCGTTTTTGATTAGAGAATTAATGCACTAGATATCGTCACGAGCTTTGGGTAGTGACCGAAAGAACAAGATGGCGGATACAAGTGGCTGAAGTCAGTTGAAGTGAGCTTTCTTCGTGGGGTGGCGGCGCTCTCCATCAGCGATAGGGTGAGAAGCTCAATCATCCGGGAGTAGCTTGGGGTAGAATCACTGCTCCTCTGCTATTAGAATGCCTCATGAACACCTCACTGGTGTGGTGTTTCGGCATATCCAACCAGGAAGAGACCCCAGAATCGACTCGGAACACGCTGCTTTGGGAACGCCTTGGCGTACCCCAAGAAGAGCTGAAGGAAGCATTGCTTAGACTGCTGCCCCCGTGTTCAGACCTCGGATCAAACAGATGAAGTTGGAGATAATCCACTAGTGGTAATATGTTTTTTTTGTTTGTTTGTTTTTTTTTGTTTTTTTCCGATTCCCTAGATCGCGGACCAATCAGATTGCGCCGTTCCCGATTGTGTGTAGTACATACTAATTAAGCTTGAATGCACACAGTGAAGTCTGAGTGGAATCTCCTGATATGGCGGGTAAACAGAGGTGAATGGTGTATGAGCAGCTGGACTTCTTGGCTGCGAAATGTGAACAGTCATGTTTTGCATCTTGTGACTACGTTTACCCTCAAAGCACACATTCTGAACACATCGACAGTTGTATAACCTCGAAGTGCTGCACAATGGCTGATTTAGCTTGTTCAGTGTAAAGTGTGGAGAAGAGAGAGAGAGAGAGAGAGAGAGAGAGAGAGAGGTTACTGTGAGTATTGGCAGGCAGCAAAGGTGCAAGTACAGAACTACGGACGTGTGTGACTGACTACTGAGGTGTGTGAAACTGGTGAGGTGTTATCCTGCCTGTCTGTGTGTAGTTTGGCTGTGACTAATGGGCACCCTCAGGCCCTACTGATGTCAATTGCCCCCCCCACACACACATACCCCCAACCCCCCCAGCTCTGTGGATTTTACGCACACACACGCACACACTTTTGGCACTTAATAAATTTCCAACTCTTCAGTGCATCAGTTTGAAAGGAATAACGCAGCTGGGATCTTGTCTCCAACTCCGTTTCACACACTTACCATTGTGTTGTTGTCTATGTTCTGTTGGTTCTCTCTCTCTCTCATACTTCTTCTAATCTCTCTCTCTCTCTCTCTCTCTTATACACCCACTCACACATATGCATACACACGGTGATTTATGACCCAGTCAGACTGTCTGCGGCTGTGTGGCTCTAATCACTTTGGCACTACAGCAGAGCGCTATGGCTGACGTGCTCGGGAAAAATGGCTGAAATGTGCCATAATTTAGTTACAGCAGGAGAGGAGCCACTCGGCCTCAATGAGCGACTTGTTTCTGGTTTCTCCTTTTGGCTCAGGGTACATGGGAGGAACCGGGACAACATTCCTCACATACATCCACTTTTAACATCATCTTTCTTCAAATGTCTCACTCATTATTAATAAAGCTAATCCCACCCCCATTTTTTTTTTTTTATCTGCTTCCTGAATTTCTCGCTGCAGTCATTAATTGCAGCTCAATTCAGCTACACTAATTTAGTTGATTCCCTCTGTGTCAAAACGAAAGCAAACGTTGAGATTCGTTTAGTAAAGCCGTGCTCATAGGAGAACACCGACGCGCTAACTGTTGCTCTGACGACACTTGTTTGCATTCAGAAGAAAGAATTGTGGAAAATGTAAAAAAAAAAAAAAAAAAAAAAGGATGTCTGAAAGGAAATAAACAAACAAAAAGGAAGGGGGGAAGGAATGGGTTGAAAACATGGAAAGGAACAAACAGAAAAGAGGGCAATACATAAATATTCATTCATTCATTTTCTAAACCGCTCAGTCCTAATTAGGGTTGCGGGGAGGCTGGCGCCCATCTCAGTCAACTCTGGGTGCTTGCCAGGCCATCAAGGGCAACATGTAAATATGTAAAGTAAAAAGCGAAGAACAACATTATACATGAGTGTGAACCATAAGAACCGTCCAGGGTTTCCTCCAGAATCAGGATTTCCTTAAATTTAAGTCAAGCACACTTATCTTTAAGAACCACGACAGTGCATCACCCCTTGTGCATAAATTTGGCATGATATATAGTGTGTTATCATGCCATTTGTTTGGGAATCCCAGGTGAATCTCCTGTTGTAGCCCGCGTTGAGGCTCTCGCTGTGATCCTGGATTACCGAGTATCTTCCCACCGAGCTTGGAGCTAAACACAGACACTCACGCACTCACACACTCACACACTCAGCCTCCGAACACCCAGCGCTCTGCAATATGGAAGAGACAGAAAGTCAGCAGGGGGATTGGGTGGTGCTGGGCTTTGCGAGGCAGCTGATGCTGTTTGTTGGCTACGTTTGGACGCTGGCCATATGAGCACAGAGATCAGCTTGTGTGGTGGAGTCTGGTAGCCAATCTGGGTATACGGTTTGCCTTCAAGAGCAAAGAACGCTGTTCACGTATGTGTAGAACGGTAATGATGCTAGGAGTTTAAATTGATATATTGCAGATAATAAAGATTAATAAACACTTAACTAATAAATAGACAATAATAAAATATTACAGTGGTACCTCACCTTACGAAATGAATCCGTTCCAGAGCCTTTTTCTTAAGCTACATTTTTCGTAAATTGAATCGCATTTGACATGTAAAACGTGTGATTCGTTCCAAGGCCCCCAATTCTACCCCCTGAACCCTTTAAAAATTATAAAAATATACCTTTTAATATACCTTGAAGTATACCTTCCTTCTGCTTCAATATCGTACCGATGCTAGACGGGTTTGGCCATATTCCTTTGCGATAACACTCAACCACATGCCACGAGCCCGCTTCTTCTTTTCACTCGAACCGGAAATCACGCGCATGTGTTGACCATGTCTTCTTTGCAGAGTTATAATCTTACAACTGTTTATGGAAGGTTAAAAGCCTGAGTCAAAAAAAAAAAAGCAAGAAACTCATGAAACAACAATAACTCTGTCTTTTACACGAAAAGCATTTTGGGAGATGCAGCTCCATAATAGCCAATGGGAGGGAGCTGCGTCATCCCTCCTAGCCAATGGGAGGCCAGCGGGGCGGTATGTTGAGAGATAGCAAATGGGAGGGAGCTGCATCATCCCTCCTAGCCAATGGGAGGCCAGAGGGGCGGGATGTTAGGAGATAGCCGATTGGAGGTAGCTGCATCATCCCTGCTAGCCAATGAGAGGCCAGCGGGGTGGGATGTTTGAAGATAGTCAATGGGAGAGCAGCTCGTGCATTGTTTGAATGTTTGAATGGCACGTTTGAATGTTTGAATGACATATTTTAATGTTTAAATGGCGCGTTTGAATATTTGAATGGCGTGGTTTGGTGTGTTTTGTAAGGAGAACTTGTTTCGTATACAGAGACAAAAGATTTTGGAAAATGATTTTCATAACCTGGATTTTTCATTTGCTGGGACTATTGTAAGGTGAGGTACCACTGTATTTTGATTGGGATTTTGTGTCACTTTTCTGAAAACTTCTGAGCATTATAGAATGTGTTGGATTTTTATTAGTTCTCTAAATAAATATATTTAATGTTCTATGGCGACAATTATGAAACTGTTCAATCTGGCATGGGAAAGTTTTCCAGTCCGAAAGCTATAAGGTTGCTCAGTGACGTTCTAACAACCTGGGTAAAGCTGCAATAATTTGAAATAGAGGAGAGGAAATCTTCAGAAACGATTCATGGGTGCTTCATGATATTGAAAAATATATAAATTTATAATTGATGAGTAAATTATGTGGTATAAAATAAATAAAACATTTCTGGGCACATTTACTGTATTGGTAAATTGTAGACTTTTTGAAGTCACACCACCCTGCCAATCATTATATTCCTAGAGCAGCATGCCCAGTCTCGTTTTATTCCTTGACGAAATCATCATCATCATCGTCATCATCATCATCATCATCATCATCATCATTGTCATCATCATCATCATCATCACTATCATCATCTTGGTATATTAGTGTTTTAATTTATTGGGGATATAAAATTAGCTTCTTATTACTAACATACTCGGGCAATAGGCATGATTGCTGTAATATGATAAAAAATTGCTAACGCTAACCAATATGTATTTCTTTATTTTGGTATACAGGGATCCCTCACGTTCCGCAGTTAATTGGGACCGAGATCCCCATGTGACCATCGAAACCTGTGAAGTAGGATACCCCCCCCCCCCCGACTGACGTATATGTACATGTAGATGTGTATATAATATCACTAAATACATATTCAATTTTGTGGCATTTTCCTTAACGTTTCCCCTATTCTTCCTTAATTTCCTTATCTTTTAATTTGATGAGTATTTTTGTATTTATTTTTTAAAAAAACCACGATGCACGGAAGCCGCATGAATTGAAGCGTGAAGTAGTGAGGGATCTTTCAGATTATTAATTTGTAGCTACTTAATCGGTATGCAAGATCACATGATACACGCATCCTTCATGCTCTGAGCTGGTACTCATAGTACATAGTAGTATTACAGTGAAGTAATTTCATTGTCAGTTTAAAAAAATATTAACTTGTATGAGACAACATGGCTTTCAAGATCTTCACATCCAGGGTGAGGTATTTGCGGGTTGATGGGGGTTGAGCAAATTGGTCCTGTGTATGAGTCCTGGTTTTAACTGAGCTTGCACTGGTCTTTATTTATTCTATATTATAAGGATTTGACCAAATTATTATAAGAGAACGCTCATATTTCAAGTATTTACAAGATGGCTAGGGCATGATTTGACATGAAGTTCACATATAACTGTCTCATTTGAAAGTCCTTATGGGTTCCTATTAGTGTTCTATAGTAACGTCACACCTTTCAGCACTTTCGATGTTACTAGAGCTCTGTAGCTAAAACTTTGTTGCCTTAAGCCTATCTAAAAATTTCAGACACATATAAGACAGAGTCCCCACCAAGTTCCCAGAGTCCCCACCAAGTTCCCAGAGTTCCCACCATGTTTCCAGTGTCCACACCAAGTCTAAATCTGTGCATTGGTGTGATCCGGATTTTGTTCACAAGCAAAGCACTGTATCAACGACACGCGTCGGATTGAGTAAAGAAATACATCAAAGCTGATAGTTTGCCCACAACTGTAGAAATATCAGTAGAATTCCCACTCTACTGCTTTCACCAGAAGCATCAGTTCCAGGTTGTGCACTTCGATAGAAGCTGAATTGCTGCCTGTTGTCCATCGCTTCCTAGTGTAAACATCGGGTCAGGCAGGGACATGCCTGCTGCAGCATATTTCAGATGATCAAGGACAGATTTCCCAGCATCCTCATTAATAGCACCATAAACACGTTTCCCCACTCAAGCCTCATTTTTTTTTTACAGTAAAACAAAACATTATTGTCTCGAGCAGCATAAATGATCTGAAATCTGATAAATCTGATTGAATCTGAGTTTATCTTTACCTATGCTAGATATTGGCTATTTATTGTTATTTATGTATTGCAAGATATACAGTACATTTATTGTCAGTCCATGGTATTTCCACTTTGGCAAGAGTGCACTGTGTCCCTGAAAGGACACATCACATGTTAGGTCACATGTTGCTTAATGACGCAGTGACTGAGATGCGTCTGCCATGGCAGCCACTAATGTACACTAAATCATATTACTTCAGAGTCGAGAGAGTAGCCTTGCGCATCTTGTTTTCAGGCCCACATCTGTCCACCCCTTGCCGTGAAAAGGGCTTTCTTCCTTTGAGCCCTGATTCGGCAGATGTCTTCCCCTGACTAGAACGTTCTGCTCAAATGCCTGCCTGATGAAGGGATGACAAAATGAGACGCTCTAATCAGCTAATACTCACATTCACAAATTCGTTTTTCCCTCATTTATGTGTTTCCATGTTGTACTGCCTGGCTCAGGACGTGATGTTATGCCACTATCTGTATCTCTCTGATTTTATACTCCAAATTCAATACTGTTAGTATATTCAGATTTTAAGTACAATGTAGATGTAACCTAATTTCCATCCTAGAGGAGGAAGTTGCAGTGCTGTCAGTATAGCAAGAATTCTGGAGTGCTTTTTCGTTGTTGTTGTTGTTGTTGTTGTTGTTGTTTTTCCCCTCCATTCTCTCCTTAATTTATTCATATCCAATTCCCACCCATCAAATACTGTATTGCTTTCCCTATCACACAACCTCCACTGACCAGGAAGGGGTGGAAGCATGTACACACCCTCTCAGTGACATGCAATGCCAGCCACTCACCTCTTTTCAAATTGGCCGCATGCGTTTTTGGGGAAGATCCAACACACTAAGAGGAAATGCGCTATCCACCCCTCATACGAATGACCTCACAGACGCCCATGATTTGCTGGCAATCTCTATGAGTGGCATGGAAGTGAGCGGATGATTCGACTAGTCCAATTAGCTCCCCTGGACACCCGGTCATGGATGGACGGCTGTGGCATTAAACCAGATTCAAACTGAATGCTGCTTTTATACAACAATTTTCTTGTCTTTACCAATAAGATTAAAAATGAACATATTCGACATGATAAGTGCCCAGGGCGCTTTAAAAATTGGAGTTGGTGGGCGCTTATTAAAATGTTACCAGCGGAGTGGAACGGTAAGTGCTTATTACCATTGATGTGGAAAACATGAATAGTAACACTTTTACTGGTATTTGTGTTATTTATTTTGTGGTATCAACCAAACTACTTACCTACAATAAACAGAAAACAACTTAAAATTTTTAAAAAAGATCCCTTACTTTTCTCTCTTGGTGCTGTTCCTTTAACCATTTTCCAGGAAGTAAAATCGAGCCAATCAACACGAATGTCAACTTTAGCACATGGCATGTTGAACCAGTCAACACGAACGTAAACAAAAGCACACAGCCAGGATTGTCTTTAAATTTATGAAGTTAGTGAGCAGGAGACTCAGGTGAAAAATATTCGTCATCACTTTCTGATAGATCCATGTCTGGCTTATCGCTCCATTCATTCAGACCATCCCATAGTTTTGCTGTAGCAGTTTCTAATGGTTCATCGTTTGTTGGACATTTACCAAGAGAAGACACCAAAATATTTCCTGTTTTTTAAAGCACGGGCAGAACAATCAAATGTGTTGCTACTGATGAACACTATAGACATTCCCCAGTGGCAGGGGGTCTTGAAATACCGTGTAAACTCACTTTTACAGGCAGTGAATGCCTCATTTTACCGTTACAGAGACTGCTCAAATAAAATTGGTAAGTTTGATCTATGATTTTGCTCCCAGTACACATGGGAGGTTATTAGACACAAGATCAAAAACTTTTGGGGGGCTCTTATTGGATCAGGGTGCTTATTAGGTCGAATACGGTATGTTTATCTCTGCTTAGGAGGTGATGGATTTTGGTTATGTTTGTGTTTCTTGTCAGAATCACACAAAAAGTTATATGTGGATTGATCATTATATTTCTGTCAGAGCTGAGGCTTTGGAGAAAGAACTCTCCATTAGAATTTGGACAATCATCTGGATCAAATTTTGCATACAGGAATTTATTATTATTTTTTCCCCCTCCATTTTCTCCCTAAATTATTCATTCTTTTTCTGAACTGCTAAATTCTATTTAGCGTCACAGGGAAGCTGGCGCCCATCTCAGTCGACTCTAGGCGAGTGCGGAGTACACCCTGGATAGCTCGCCAGGCCATCGCTGGGCAGAAACACGCTGATGGCTTTGCAGCTACTCTTAATGAAAATCAGCAATGGTTCTTTTACATGAACCTCTCTCCATAGACAGTGAGAGACATGGTCGGTCTTTGATAACCCAGTTAGCTGCACTTGGGGGACAGCAGTAACAGCCGTTGACAGTGAGGCTTCACCCCCCAACCTTGGGATCGGTAATCCAGCACTTCTAATCCACCGAGACACCACTGCCCTCTATTTAATTTAATTGTACCCAATTCCCATCCAGCAAGTATTTCTTGGCCAATGGCTTCACCAATTGGCTCCCATGGACTCCCATTCATGGATGGCTGTGGCATAAAACCTGATTCAAATTTACGGTTCGAACTTGCGATCTCTGGATTAATCGTCACGTACCTTGTCGATGCGCCGCTTGGGAGCCCCAAAATTTTTATAATGATTCTTTAACATACTGAATAGAGATTTTTTTCTTCTTTTTCTAAGCACCTTTATTGTTTCTTTGTTTGGCGGACTGTGTGTTAGCATGATTACTCCAAAATTTCTGATCAGATTATTGATTTTTTTTCACGAGATGTTGGGCTCTGGATAAAGAAGACTCCATTAGAATTTGGAGATGATGTGGATCAAATTCTGAGTCCAGAAATTTTTTGAAGATTTTTTTTGTTAACATTACGAAATCTAATTATTATTTTGTCACCATTTCTAGTCTTTGGTGGAGGTTTGCACTCTCACTGTGTTCTTACTTAATTTGTACCTGCATGTGAGATTTTCTGAAAAATATACTGATTTCATCATCATTTTCTGTAACCGCTTCATCCTAATTAGGGTCACGGGGAGGCTGGTGCCCATTCCAGCCAACTCAGGGCGAGGGCAGAGTACACCCTGGACAGCTCGCCAGGCCATCGCAGGGCGGAAACACGCTGACGGCTTTGCAGCCTACTCTTGTCGAAAGTCAGCAATGGTTCTTTTACATGCCTCACACCATAGACAGTGAGAGACATGGCCGGCCTTTGATAACCCAGTTAGCTGCACTGGGGGGAACAATGACAACCTTGTGGAGAGTGGGACTCGAACCCCCAACCTTTGGATCAGCGATCCGGCGCCTTATACCACTAGACCGCCACTGCCCCTATACTGATTTCTATTTCTCAAAATATATACAAACTAGTAGCCTAACACAAGCCATCGTAACGCTGACAGGGAAGATCACTCACGAAGATGCATGTTTGAATGTTTATTTTTATTTCTTTGCCAGCAAGGTTCATATAAAATATCCGCTAACATTATTTTTTTTCTAGGTTCAAGTGCATTCCCTGTAATCTTTGTTTAAAAATTATACACTATCATTCCAAATAATGTATTCGTATCTGGGCACTTCCCTCCTCTTGACCCAAAAATATCTGCCAGAACATAACCTCAAATCTCATTCTGTGTTCTCACTGCCCAGCTGGGATTTCTCTTCTGAGTTGTCAGTAATATTTTGGAAGGTTGCATTTTTTCTTTTTTCTGTTTTTCTTTTTAGGGAAGCAAAGAAACAACAAATGCATTAATTTAATATTAGCACCCTTTTCATTTATTTGAGCATGTTTTTATTTTGTCTCCATACAGATGAGCCTTCAATTAAAGAAGTAAGCAGGGTAAGTGAGGTGACTTCTTTTTGAATAGTTTTACTGTTCATGGCTTGAGTTTTTAGCAGGGGTGGGAGCATTTATAAACATTTTCCCAAAAGTAAAACCCACATAAATGTCACCTCAGCCACAGTGTATTTTATTCCCACTCCCTTATTGCTTAACTGTACATGTTAGGGTGTGTGGGTGTGTGTTATTGTGAGCATGTGCGTCTCAGAAGGCATCTTTAGAAGCGACCCAGTACAGTGTTTATGATTTAAAGGCTCAGTTTCAGCCATTACACTAACACCACTTAGTACAGGGGCTTGATTATGATTATTGTCAGACATCATGTATGTTAGTCATGATGTTCCAAATAAGAGAAGGAACTTGCGCTATTACATCATATGTCAAAGCAGGTTTTTAGAATTAGAACTTTGGGTTCATTGGGGAAGCTTTTGACTAGATTTGAGATATAAAATTACATTATACTCTTCCTGTCCACAAACTGCAATGTCACAGTACAGTATGTACATATTTTATAATCAGTATCATGATGTTTATGGCGCACTCTAATATTTTGTTAGACCACCTTGATTCCATCACATGATAGAGCTTGATTTATTTTCCACCCAGAATTGATGGGGGGGGGCACTCCATAAAGTCTTCTACAGGACATCCCAAAGACCTTCAGCAGGGATAAAGACAGGACTCTGTGGTGTCAGGTCACAGTGAAAATGATTCCTCACTCTACCTGATCCACTCTGATACCAATCCCAAATTTTTTCTCTCTATTTTTTGTTTTGTTGTTGTTGTTATTGGGGGGATTCATCTATTGATGGGATAATCAATCAGTTCAAGTCATCATCTGACTTCATTTTATTACCACATAATGTTGCTGAGCCTTGACCTGACCAGCCGACTAGTGCCAAGGTGATTCTGCACTATATCATCATCATCATCATCATCATCATTTTCTGTAACCGCTTAATCCTAACTTGGGTCGCGGGGAGGCTGGCGCCCATCCCAGCCAACTTCGGGCGAGGGCAGAGTACACCCTGGACAGCTCGCCAGGCCATCGCAGGGCGGAAACACGCCGACGGCTTTGCAGCCTACTCTTGTCGAAAGTCAGCAATGGTTCTTTTACACCATTAGACAGTGAGAGACATGGCCGGCCTTTGATAACCCAGTTAGCTTCACTGGGGGGGGACAGTGACAACCTTGTGCAGAGTGGGACTCGAACCCCCAACCTTTGGATCAGCGATCCAGCGCCCTATACCACTAGACCACCACTGCCCCCTGATTCTGCACTATAATCAAGGCTAAAAGTGGTCCAATAAAATATTACAGTGCCCAACTCTCCCCCACCCCCTTTAGCCAAACAATGTAAACCCAACTGTAATTAAAAGAACCGGGTCCGCTTTATCTTCTGGAAGGTCAGAGTTCAAATCCGGCCGCGTCCTACCATAAGACGTTAAAATTTGACAGTTGTTGCTTCCTGCTTGGTGCTCAGCATTAATGGACAGAACAATGCAATAACTGGCGCTGCACAGTGGCAACAGGTGCCCAGAGCACAAAGCAAAATGTCATGTATGTAATGTGCTTTGACAATAAAGAGTTATTAATTTAAAGAAAGGATTCAGTGCTATTACTATATCTTTGCGATACCTGGACAGGACAGACTACATAATATAGAATACTGATAGATGATACACAGCGGAGTATTGAACTTACTAAGATACTAGTGTGCTTAAAATTCTAAAATGAGTCCTCTGTAACATGAAGTCTACTATGTCTGCTGTTGCATAACAAACACACAGACGTCCATGATCAGAGATTGTGGGATTCCTGAAAGGATCCAGAGCAGATGGGTTTTGTTGACAGGGATTCATAGAGAGTTCCAACATGTATTTGTGTGTTTATACTGTATCTCTCTCTCTCTCTCACACACACACACACACACACACACACACACACACAATTTATGCAGTATATGTTTTCCTAGTTGCATCCTCTGTATGTCTGTTGTGTCCAGCAGTACCAGGACACTAATATGCAGGGTGTGGTTTATGAGCTCAACAGCTACATGGAGCAGCGGCTTGACACAGGTGGAGACAACAAACTCCTGCTGTACGAGTTGTGTAACATCATCAAAACAGGTCAGACCTCATAGACCTATGCATGTCCACACTGATTAAGGTTGCACCAGGTTTGATAATGAAAATCCAATGTGTTCATGGACACAGCTATTTTCATATCTCTCAAAAATACATAGGGAAACATGGACCTGGTGATAACATTTGAACATATTGATAAGAATGTGCTTGCTATTAAGTCCGTTTGTTTCTGGGTTATTAAAATGTCTCGTTGCCATCCATCATAATGTGTTTTCAAGGCAGATAGAGGCGAATGTCTCTAGCCATGTTAAAAAATGCTGTTATGTACTATCAGGGCCATTAAAAAGGTCTGGGAATGGTGTTGAAAGCAAAGTAAAATAGTTTTTGCTGTGTAAAATTGATTGGAAGGGTTAAACAGAACTTGTCAGCTTCATCAAGTGTCAGTGGAACAGTGTGCTAATGCACTGTGCTTGGATAAGACCAAACTCAAATCCAGCCAAATGCTTTGAGGGCATCCACAGGGTGCATTTGAAATAGCTGAGAACTACTTTGAAATATTGGGATGGATTTTTGGTGCATTGGGGTTGTTTGTGACACTTGATGGCATTATGAGCTGTAAGCACCAGGATATTTTGGACAGAATCTGGTTGCCTTCTACCAGAAGCTTTAAATTTGGCTACTTTTATAGATTTTTTTATGGTCTCATGTGGCGAAGTTCTCAGTCATGCAACAATACAGTGTTGAAGAGATCATCAGATAGATGAGAGCACAATGTTTGGGCGCCAAAAGAACAGAATTGGCCATCCTATCTGGGTGAAAGGAGGGGCATACTCTACTTCAGTGGTTCTTAACCTTGTTGGCGGTACCGAACCCCACCAGATTCATATGCAAATTCACCGAACCCTTCATTAGTGAAAAATAATTTCTTCGAATCTGGCTCTTTTCACCTTGAAATCAGCAAGCATTGTGTTATTGTATTCCCATTTCCATGCAATTTCAAGAGGTGTTCCTTTAGTTTTGCCAGTGTGAGACTAGAGTTGCTCAACTTGGCATTGCAAATCATGCAGATAGGACGCTGAGTCCCATCACGTTCCGTGATGCATGTGAATCCATGTTGTACATATTCGTCCGACCACTTTCTTTTTTGCTCGACATAGTTAGTAAGGATTAAAATATTCCAAAAAAAAATTTTTTTTAATCAAACGACGTACTACCACTACAGTCACACGTTGACTACTGAGCGCACTAAATTCCCCGCAGCACTGATTGGCCAAGCAATGTAATGTGATCATCTGCAGCCAGTGATGGCTAAGTGGGGCGTGTCATCACTAATTGACATGATGAGTCAGGTGTGTCTTGACCTCCAAGGCAGAGGCTCCACCGAACCCCTGAGACCGACTCACCGAACCCCTAGGGTTCGATCGAACCCAGGTTAAGAACCACTGCTCTACTTGCACTGTCAGTCACTGTAGCACTAGCAAATCAACGGTGTCTGTGAACTCATGTATATGGAAAAGGGTAGGTCGCACTTTTCTCCAAGTGTGTCATGCTGCCAATAGTTTGTAAAGATGCGTTTGGATCTGTTCACATATCAGTTGGTGATTGGCAGGTTACCATAATTGGGAGAAAATTGAGAAAAAAATGACCACTGATATGCATCCAGGTAAACACAACAATCGTGCTAATGCTTCGTGAGGGCTGCTTCTTGAATTGGACCTGTGTACTGAATAGATGAAGGAAGTCCCACGAGCAAACTTAAGCGTATAAGTGCTTGAATTATTTAGTATGTTGGGTCAAAGTGTCCTATAAAGTGTCTCCAGCATTGTTGAGGATTACACATAAAGGATATGTGCCGTTCTTCTGTCAAAAAGTGACATGTTGCTGTAAAGCTATTGTTTTGCATATAAAAAAATTAGCCAGAACAGTGTGATATTTTGACGCGTTTTGAATCATTCTGAGGCTGAATGTATGATATAGTTGTCACCGCTGTAATGATGGCCTATGGTTGACAACACTCCTCTGTGACTCGGAGTGGTGGTGACATTGGACCCTGTGTGTTCAGTATTGTAGCTTGGCCTTTCCTATCATTTGGTTAAACTGACAAATCCTGTGTGCGATACGTCTCCATAATGTCTTAGTGCTTTCTCTACAAGCAGACAGCCCGGTAGATTTATGGGTAATTGATGCAGTGCAGAAAGAGTGTTGGGTGCTGCTGGGGTTGACCCTGGTTAGCAGGCCTTGCCCTGGTGCATGTTGTTCTTCATCTCTCTCTCTTTTTCTCTTTTACTCGCATACTCACTTGGTGAGCAGTGCACAGACTGTCACATTTCATCAACCCACGCCTCATCAGCACACTGCAGCACTGCAGAGCTCAGAGCCCTGCCCCCTGTACACGCGCGCATACAAACCTGTACTCATCCTTCTCTTATACTGTATCTCTTTATTTACCAACATGCCAATAACCCGAGATGCTACTTACTGTAATCACACAAATGACTCAAGAGTCTTTGCTCCAATCAACATGAAGAGTCTTGTACAGATTTTGACCTCTTGCTTAAAAATATATAAGGTGGGCTATTTTAATAGAGGGTCCCGTTTCAAAAGATGATATCTAAAATATCTTTTCTTTTTTTTTTTTTTTTCTTTTTTTTTACCCCTCTTAGCGACAAAAGCTGATGGTTTTGCACTATACTTCCTTGGAGAATGCAACAATGTAAGTGGCTCTCTATGTCTAGCTCCACATTAATATAATGACAGAATTTCAAAAATGTTAATGGTCATGCACGGCTTCAAGGGATTACTGTTTCTAGCATTGCTAAAAAAGAAGTGCTTTATATGATCTTGGTTGACGAAGCTCTTTGACAGTATACTGCGTAGTAATAGAGGGATGAATAGGCCTTTCTTTACCCGAGCCTTCTGTAATCTCTAGGAACATCAAGCTCAAACAATTGGGTGAATTTTCAAACATTTCATTTTGTCTTTTTTACTTCATGTCATCTTTGACTCAAACAGAAAAACATGTTTGAAGGTAGCAAAGTCTATTTCTGTACACTTATTTAACAGGGACATTTAGATAAACTGTCAGTAGAACAATCAATGATGATACAAGGGTGAATCAAATGGCACACTTAATTTTTTATTGAGCTCACCTGCACAGACTTGTCATGAAACTTGCTGACAAATAACACACCATGAATGACATGCTAATGTAATATTGACCTTTCTTTCTGGACCAGACCCTGTGTTTATTCACGCCAACAGGGGCAAAGGAGGGGCTTCCTGGGCTCATTCCTTCCTGTCCCGTTGCATTTGGTACCACCATAGCTGCTCACGTTGCCAAGACACGCAAAACACTACTTGTAGAAGACATCATGGGGGTGAGTCACGGTTCACCACACTCACTGAAGGCTGCACTGTCTTGTATTATTCCTGTTGAAGATGATGAACACTGTCATTTATCATTTTTGCATATCAGTAATTTTATACAAATCTGCTAAGATTGGTCATTTTAACATTTTAAGGTAGCCAATAATTCACAACACATACAGATTCATACAATAGATACAATTTGTATTGGCAAATTTTTATGCCACTGCATGGCAATAGGAACTTATTCAATTTTAGAGGTCAAAGGTCAAGATCAGTGCAACCTCATATGGGCCGTTCTTTAACCCAATATCTCAAGAATGCTTTGAGGTATTTTCTTCAACTTTGCACAGACGGACTCAAGGATAAACTGATTTAGATTTTGAAGGTCAAAGGTCAAGGTCACTTTAAGTTAATTCTGTTGTATGTGTTATCCGTCCAAAGTGCAACAGAATGAGTAAATAAACTATGCCACTGGATCAGTAATGATTTGGGACTGACTTGCGGCTTATGGTTCACAAGCTCTTGTAAAAGAACGAATTCTACCAAATACTATGATATTTTCATCCCAAACCTTGGCTGCTTCTGCCGATAGGTCCAGATTTGGCTTACAGGTAGCTTTGAATAAAATGATTAAACAGAGAAATATTTGTCAACTGTTGCATGAACAATGAAAATCAGTTTAGGAGCTCTTTGTTGTAGCATCAATTTTAAAAGATAATGCACAAGAGATAACTAAGAAGCCACACTAATGATACGAAAAACCAACTCCTAAACCAACAAAAAAAATGAATAAAGACAACAAAATCAGTGTTTGACAATGATCTTCTCAGTCACATGACTCAATCGGTGGATTGAAACATTACTGTAAATGTGTGGTCAGAATTGTCTAAAAGGATGTCCACGTGTACCGCCCAAAATGTATAACGGCACTTCAGATGCCACAATGTCCCAATATTTTTGAAACACATGTTTTGAGAAAACCATTTAATTCAATTTGGCTTTTTTTTTAACTTACCCCCCATTTTCTCCATAATTTAGTCGTATCCAATTCCCACCAAGGTATTACGTTCCCTAAGACACGACCACCACCGACCAGGTAGGGGCGAAAACATGCCCACGTCCCCTCCGTGACATGCACCCACCTCTTTTGTAATACACTTGGAGGGAAAGCACTTTTCCCCCACCCTCATTCGAATGAGCTCACAGACACCCATAATTGGCTGGCAATCGCTGTGAGTGACAGGTAAGTGAACGTTTGCCGTCCCTCCTTCTCATGAGAGCTCGGCCAATTAGTTCCCATGGACTCCCGGCTACGGGCGCATTAACCCAAATTTGAACTTGCAATCTCTGAGTTAATATTCGCTCACTCTGTTGATTCTCCACTTGGGAGACCCATTTCATTGTTTGGCTTGTTTGCCAGTGTCAGCATAGTGGAAATACAGTCATCCCTTGCGAGAATCCAAAGCATTGTTTTTGTTTACATATGGGCAACTGTTTTGAAATCATTTAGTGATGCATCTTCTCAACCCATTTTGAAAATTTTTTTGAATGTTAACTTTGAACACGCATTAAAACATAGTCCGTTTGTTCCTTCTTTCTATGGCATAGCGAGATCAGTTCTGGTCTATTGCAACATAATTGATTTGTTAAAGGATTTAAAATATAACTACTTTATCAAAACAGCTTTTGATTTCATGTTATTGGAGACCCAAAGCAGAGCCTGGCAGGCATGGGACATGACTTGAATAGTTGTCCTGTGTGCATTCCCCCCACAGCAAATCCAGTTAGACTGCTGTTCAATAAGTTCTAAACAAACAAAAGGATTAAACATGACCAAAACACTCAATCTAATTTGGGTAGGTAAACCATAGGTAGATCACCAAGCGAAACAACACCAAACATTAATGGGAACACAGAACATAAACCCATTAAACCCAATAAAATGAATCTAAACTTCCAAGACAGATGATAAGAATGAATGCAGAAATCAACAAGTGAAAAAAAAACCCTCAGTGTTAACCTTTCCTGTTTTCGCTTAAGACTATTTATGTATTTATTTCCTCCAGGGCCGAAATGGATTCAGGCCTTAAAGTAGTCACGTTGCTTTTACAACACCAGCCTCCTATTATAGTCAGAACAAACTATCAGCCAGTGGTGCTGGATATGATACGGTTTAGCATTTGGGTCATAATTGCACAAAAAAACCCTTCAAATTCATGTGAAGAGGCTCACAACACAGAACCTTGTTTCTTTTATCATGCCACACCTCATTAGACATTCTCTGATTACAGGTAATTACGCAATTCCATGACGCAAATCACTTGTGGTAAAGCAGATAAATGGCAGCAATGCACAATGGAAGGGAACCCCAGAACTGGAATGCAGAATCACTAGTTCAGAAGAAATAAATTTGCATTGTTCAAATGTGTGTGTGTGTGTGTGTGTGTGTGTGTGTGTGTGTGTGTGTGTGTGTGTGTGTGTGTGTGTGTGTGTGTGTGTGCGTGCGTGCGTGTATGAACAGGATGAGCGGTTTCCCCATGGCACAGGGCAGGACTCAGGGATCCATGTTCATTCTGTTCTGTGTCTCCCCATTCTAACGGCCATCGGAGATCTGATCGCTGTGCTGGAGCTGCACCGCCACCAGGGCAGAGAGCCCTTCAACCTTAGCCACCAGGAGGTGTGCGAGCATTCTATCACCCATTATCATTTACAATATTTACAGACTTTACAAATAGTCATCGTTAGAATAGGGGAAGTAATGGTCTAATAACAGTATGTCAAGAGTGCTATTACTACACAGGGTCAAAATCCTGTGACTTTATGCATTTGATGTCAAGAAGTGAGTTCTAGTCTTTGGAACAAGCAGTTATCGTTACATTAGCATACATGCGTCAACCAGCGTGCAGCCTGTTGCAGTTGCTCCTGCCCTTCCAGTACCATTAGCTCTCTTTTTCTTTATAATTATGATTTTTCGTTAAGAGTAGGCTGCATAGTAGGCAGTGTGTTTCTACCCTGCGATGGCCTGGCGTGCTGTCCAGGATGTACTCTGCCCTCTCTCAGAGTCAGCTGAGATGGGTGCCAGCCTCACCGTGACCCTAATTAGGATTAAGCGGTTCTGAAAATGAAGGGATGAATGAAGTAGCCGCCCTCTCAATGTGTGGGTTGAGAGATTTTTTTTTTTTTTCACTTTTTATCGCTGCAGAACTTTTACTTTCATGGGCCGCAGCACAGCAACTACACACGCACATTGTTTACTCCAGGAATCAGCTGATCACCCTGAAGCCGGCCGGATTAGTGGCCAGATCCATGGACTTACTGACTGAAATCTGAAGAAAAAGATAATGTAGTTGCAGAGATGGAGGACAGGAGAGGAGAAGGAAGGAAGTGGCGAGACGGTGGAGGCTTACAAAGAAAAAAGGTACAAGCCATGTCTCCTGTATATTTTATATGGAGAACATGCGATCACTGGCGAATAAAATGGATGAGCTGACAGCGCGAGCCCGGAGTCAGACGGAGTGTCAAGAGTGTAGTTTAATGTGCTTTGTGGAGACATGGCTGCATCAGGATATTCCCGATGACAGTGCATCCATCATGGGCTTTCACACTGTTTGGGCCGAGACTGCACCGCAAGCAGAAAGGTGGAGGCTTGCTGTTCTCATCAATAACTGGTGGTGTAACCCGACCCACATAACCATAAAGAGTGGAGTTGTGGACTGGACATTGATCTATGTGTTGGACTTGGACCATATTATTTTCATAGGGAATTCTGCTATGTCATCTTAGTGGCTCAATATGTTTCTCCTTCTGTCAACCCCACAGCTCAAGGGCGTAGGCTGGGGGGGGGGGTGTTTACACGTGCACCCCTCCCACAGCAGGAGTCGAGTTCCGCTGGACAAGAAATTATGTGTATGCACAATCTTATAAATAAAGTTAATGACTGTTATTGAGGAGAAAGTCAGAGATAAGTTCCGCATGACTAGAGTCAGGAAGTAAACCGGAACTTAACGTGTAACGGGCACTGTGCATGTGCACGCCCGAGCTGACCAATCAACAAACATAATATTATCAGTAAGCAATAATACCATGCTTCCCTGAAAATAAGACTTAACCACAAAATAAAACCTAGCGTGATTTTACAAGATGATTTTAATACAGGCCCTCTCCTTAAAATAAGCCCTAGTTGAGAGCGTGGCACACAGGGTCACGTGACTTATGTTTACATGCCATTTTGGACGGCATGATCCGGACGGCGCTCGCTCATTCAACATTGCTAAACATTTTAAAATATTTTGTTGTGCTGTTGGCTGTGCAAATAAACAGAGGAATGAGCCTGCACTGTCATTTTATTGTTTTCCATTTTACCCGGAGAGAAAAGCCAAGTGGATTGCAGTGGTAAATAGGAAAGACTGGAATCCTACACAATACAGTAGAATTTGCACTTTGTATTGGGTAAATATACATTATTAGGCTTATGCATATATTTTATACACCCATTATAAGCAGTGATAATTGTAATGCATTATTGCATAAGCGTTTGTTTGTGTAGCTATATTTGGGGATCGAACACACACCTTAGCCGTTATGAGGTGGTACTGTACTGTACTGTACTGTACTGTAGTCTCTCTTCCCGGTTCCTGGCTCCCATTGTTGCATACAGCTTACAAATCCGGCAACAAAATACTTGTAAGCTTCTGTTGATTTGTAAGCTTTTAACTCTATGCCAGTAACTGGAGATGGGCCGTGGACAAGATATGTACAAAGATCCAAGTAGGCAAAAGCAGGAAGGGAGGAATGGTCGCATTCTAACACATTCCTAAACATTGACTGCGGCATTAGTTATGGATCGGCAATCCCCAGCTGCTTTATTTTACTCAGATACCCCGCCCTCTGGTCACCTGTCAGATGATTGACAACGTCTGACAATATTATAGTTCAGTTCAGTTCATTTTTTGTAACCGCTTCATCCTAATTAGGGTCTTGGGGAGGCTGGTGCCCATCCCAGCCAACTCAGGGCGAGGGCAGAGTACATC
>CM045736.1:9598390-9640890 GCA_024760905.1 Plotosus lineatus | reverse complement strand
TGATACGCATGGTCATGTGGAGAAACCATGCTGTGCTTTTGTCGCTTATGTGCAAGAACATCACTAGTCAAGAAATGCAAGGTCTCCTCTTATTTGTTTTTTGGGTTCTGTGGAAGTCCCTTTTCTAGAAACTGCTCAAGCCATTTCCCTTGGGCTTTTTTTTTTCTTCTTCTTCCCATACTGTACAATTTTCACTGTCTTGTTCTTGATCCCATCAGGCCATTCTTTCATTCCCACATCCTCTCATCTGGGCCTTTTGTTCTCCTCCTTTATTTGCCTCTTAAAGAGACACCCGGTGCAATCAGGATGTATCAGATCACTGACCCATTCCTGTCTGTCACTCTTCCTGCTGAGCTAAGCATTACAGGAAGTGATGTTGACAGGTCAGAGAGGGGACAGATAGAGACGGAGCATCGAACAGCAGCAATTCTATCAGCGTCAGTCTGTTCCTGGTTGCAATCTATACTTAAAGTACCTGCACAAATAAGAGCCTGACTAATTCCGAGAGCTGTCTGCTAGAATTCTTTCCATTCTCCTGATAAACATTATGATAAACATGTCCAGCATTATGGCAAGACGTTGTCAGAAATGAAGGAATGTTTCCCCACTGTTGCTTCTCTGATACACAAGCGTGTCTGCTAAGTAGTCAAAAGAAAAATATTGAAAGAGTGGGGAAATACTTCCCATGTGACCATCAAAGATCCTTGCCCAGATTTAAACACAAATATTAGAAATATATTTATAATGACTGGGAATGTAGTGTATTCTCAGTAGACATTAGTCATTCTGTTGAACTTTATTGGATGTGTTTTACTGTTAAACAGGAAATGTAAGAGATGTGAGTGCAGTGCTTATTTGTGTTCCAGACAGGCTTATTGTAAAGTTCAAAGTTTTCTTCGTTTTTATTTTTGATTTAGTCTTTCGGGGTTTTGGGGTTTTTTGATTATTTTTCGTAATCGTTTAATGCTGACTCATTTTAAGTGCATAAGTACAGTGATACCTCTGCTCACGAACATAATTGGTTCCCAGAAAGTGTGTGTAAGGCGAAAAGTTCGTCTTCCGAACATTTATTTCCCATAAGAAACCATTAAAATGAGAATAATCCGTTCCCAGGTCCCCATAAAACATAATTTTCTACTAAATAAGCCTTAAAACTACACAAAAATATACCTTATTTTATGTATAATAGATGTCTATTGTATTGTAATTAAAGAAATAAACTGTACTGTATAATAAAGTGGTTTTATTTACCTTTGTGATGGTAGTTGATGGCTTGATGGAATGGAGTGGGAGGAGGAGGGAGGGAGGGACTTACTGTTTGGAAGGAGAGTTTGGAAACGCCTACTGTTTGGAAACACGCATAGCCACACACGCACCCTTAATAGCTTCCTTGTTCTTAAGGATGGTGGTAGACTTAGCGTACTGGTACTGGGACGCTGAGTCACACAAACGCACACCTCGTTCGTGTTTTTCAATGATCTCCGCCTGTGGTGGCGTCTTTTTCGGTCCCATAATAGCAAAAGTACACTCAATATGGTCCAAAATGTCTAGCAAACACAAACCACTTCCGCACTCAAAGAAAGGGGGTGACGAACTGTGACGCCGTGAGCGTGCGTCAGCTTCTCGTGGCCGCCACCGTGGCGCTGTTCGACCGCGTGGTTTGATTCGTCCGCCGAAAACTAGTTCGTCAGCAGAGACAATATGCTCGCAAATTTAATGTTCTTGAGGCGAAAAGTTCGTGAGCTTAAGCGTTCGTCAGCGGAGGTTTTACTGTAGTTTTTATTTTATTTCATACAATCGCTCACTTTGAGTTTAGTTTTTAATTCAGTTTTAGTTTTCACTGCTCATTACTGTGGGCTGGCTTTACAGCCGTTTCTGCATAGAAGTTGCACATTATTCTCATGCTTGCATGGGAGAAAACCGGAGTGCACAAAGGAAACTCCTTCACCCATTGTCAGATAAGATAGGCTCCTGGCTCTCCATGGACCTATTAGGATTAAACGGTTTGGTAAATGGGTCATTCAGCAGCTCATTTCTGCCAACTTGTGGAACTCCTCATCTTTACAGTGGTAAACCACAGTACAAATTGAGGTGGAAAACTAAATAAAACATTGAAATAAAGCTGATTTTACCTTCAGTTGTACTTCATTTAGTTTGTCTCACATGTTTTTTTTTTTTTACTTTTTTACTGCAAGCTTTTGTTTCATCCTTAGTCTATGTTAACCGCATTGACCTTGGTTCCAGATATATGCAAAAAACCTGGTGAATGCAGACAGATGCGCCCTCTTCCAGGTCGATCACAATAACAAAGAGCTCTACTCTGACCTCTTTGATATCGGGGAGGAGAATGAAGGGAAGCCGGTATTTACGAAAACCAAAGAAATTAGGTGAGTACGATTTAAGGCGGCGAGTGTTCTAGGCCTCAATGCTCTCGTCAACATTTGCACTGCTCAAATTCTTGTTAACTTGTCACACTTACCGTATTCAACATAATAAGCCCCCCCACCCACCAGTGTTTTTGATCTTACGTCTAATAACCACCCATGTGTACTGGGAGCAAAATGGTAGATCAAACTTACCAATTTTATTGGATCAGTCTCTGTAACGGTAAAATGAGGCGTTCACTGCCTGTAAAAGTGAGTTTACACGGTATTTCAAGACCCCCTGCCACTGGGGAATGTCTATAATGTTCATCAGTAACAACACATTTGATTGTTCCACCCGTGCTTTAAAAAACAGGAAAATATTTTGTTGTGTTCTCTTGGTAAATGTCCAACAACCGATGAACCATTGGAAACTGCTACAGCAAAACTATGGGATGCTCTGAATGAATGGAGCGATGAGCCAGATATGGACCGATCAGAAAGTGATGACGAGGATTTTTCACCCGATTCTCCTGCTGACTAACTTCATACATTTAAAGATGTTCCTGGCCATGTGCTTTTCAACATGTGCTAAAGTTGACCTTTGTGTTGATTGGTTGAACGTGCCAAGTGCTAAAGTTGACATTCATGTTGACTGGCTAGATTTTACATCAGGGGAAAATATTTAAAGGAACAGCACCGGGAGGGAAAATTAAAGGGTCTTTTTTTTTTTTTTTAATTATGCTGTTTTCTGTTTATTTTCATCTTTCATGTAAGTAATTTGGTTGATACCACAAAATTTTCTTTCTTCCTTTCGGCTTTTTCCCTTTTCTCGGGAGTCGCCACAGCGAATCGTCTGATTCGCACGTTTGATTTTTCATAGGTTTTTACGTCGGATGCCCTTCCTGTCACGACCCTTTAGCAAGGGACAGAAACACGCTGACGGCTTTGCAGCTCCTCTTTACGAAAGTCAGCAATGGTTCTTTTACATGAACCTCTCACCATAGACAGTGACAGACATGGCCCGCCTTTGATAACCCAGTTAGCTGCACTGGAGGGACAGTGACAACCCTGTGGGGACTCGAACCCCCAACCTTAAGATCAGCGATCCTGCGCCCTATCCACTAGACCACCACTGCCCCTAGACCACAAAATGAATAATATAAATACCAGTAAAACTCTTTTATTGTTCTGTTATTATTCATGTTTTCCACCTCTATGGTAATAAGCACTTACCGTTCCACTCTGCTGGTAACATTTTAATAAGCGCCGGCCCACTCCGATTTTTTAAGCACCCTGGGTGCTTATCATGTCAAATACGGTATTTTAACACACTGCTCTGAATCTGCTCATGTTCAGTAATAGTATTGATGTATTTTTTTTACTTTGTGTGATATCCTTGTATATTGTTTTTAAGTGCTAATTAATTAATTAATGTAACTATTTAAGATGACATTAACTCTGAATTTGGTGGCACAGTGGTTAGCATGTCTGCCTCACAGCAAGAAGGCCTGGGTTTGATTCCCAGCAAAAGTATTTCTGTGTGGTATTTGCATGTCCTCCCCGTGCTTGTGTGGGTTTCCTCCGATTGTCCAAAAAGACATGCACAGTAGGCTAATTGGCTGTTCCAAATCACCCCTAGATGCGAGTATGAATGGTTGTGTGAGTATCGGTCCTGACAAGCTGTCCAGGCGTACCCCGCTCTCACCCAGAGTCGGCTGAGATGGGCGCTAGCCTCCCCATAACCATAATGAATGAATGAATGAATGAATGATTGAGTAAATTATCTCTGAATTTTTCTCAACCTACCCTGGCACTTGGTCATTAGATAGCTGGCATGGACATCCATGTCACAGTGTTGGCCGTGCAAGATATAATGAAACATGGTTAGTCACCAGTCTTCTCTTTTTGGAGTGGATTTGGTTTGAGCAGAACTAACTTGGAACAGCCTTCATCAGTGCACTAATGAGTGCTCCTGAGATCATACAACGGGCTTGGCTCCCCTGTGATCATGCAGTTAAGTACGGTACTATTCCAAAGCCCTGCAATATGGTTCAGCTCTGGGCCAAGCTATCTGGAGCACTGCTTTGTAAGAATGTTCTGTGATAGATTACCGAAATGACACACACGCTAATTGAACTCGGTCTTTTTCCACTCAGGTTTTCTATAGAGAAGGGCATAGCAGGTCAGGTGGCACGAACAGGGGAGGTCTTGAATATTCCAGATGCCTATGCAGACCCACGGTTCAACAGGTAACACAAGCTGTCGGCTGCAACATAGAGAATTACACGTGTCGTGTCTGTATGGCTTTCCTTTTTACATGCTGGAACGGGATGTGGTGAGAGGATTGGAAACACTATACTGACAGTAACCCAAGCTAGGGATCCAACCCAGGACAAGACTGTGAGGCGACGCAGCGCCAAACACTACATTCTCTCACTCTTATAACTTAGTGTAATAAACACCGGTACAAGCCTCGCCAGCTTGGTGTGCTTGGCTCCATTCATCCTGCTTATTTATGTACTTAAATGAAGCATCAACTCAGGAGAAATCCAATTAAAATATCCCCACATGAGTTAGACTAGTTATTACACAAGAGTTCTATACTGTATAGATTATGGCGCACTAGTTCACTGAAATCTCCCTTCTGTTTTTCTATGTTTATGGCTTAATCTTCCACTTTGTGTTTCTTCTCTTCTCAGAGAAGTGGACCTGTATACAGGCTACACGACGCGGAACATCCTGTGCATGCCCATCGTCAGCCGAGGGACCGTAATAGGCGTGGTACAGATGGTGAACAAGCTGAATGGAAGTGCCTTCACTAAAACTGACGAGAACAACTTTAAAATGTTCGCCGTCTTTTGTGCTCTGGCCTTACACTGTGCAAATGTGAGGAACAGACCAGTGTGTGTGTGTGTGTGTGTGTGTGTGTGTGTGTGTGTGTATACTAGCCTACTAGCATGGGTGCAAGTCTCATACACAGAGATGAATTAACTATCTGCTCAGATCGACGCAATCTTCTATGCATACTCAGTTAAGCAAAGGGAGTTGTAAAATGAATGAAAACCCAAATCCAGAAAAGAAAGAGAACTCTCTGATATGCTGGTGATTCACATCAGTGCAGGCTGTGTTCTAAACGAGTTCAATGGCACCCTTGCTCACTTGAAAGACCGGAAGTCCATATAACCCACAGCAAGTACACTACTTTCGCAAGTACCCTACTTTCGATTTTGAGCGCCTCACATATTGTAAGCGTTGATTGGCTGTTTTAAGCTTCATGTAAAGTGACTCGGTATAAATAAGTGACTTATTTGAAATTAATGTTGCTATTATTTGATATATTTGATATTATTTTACAATGTTATGTTTATAATAATTGATTTAGGGGTGTTTTATGAGATACGGTAATGGTATTTATGGATGTATAGTACAGTATGAGCATCATACATCACATGTCATACGTCACTGTAACAACTTACGTTCACTTTCAACTTACGTTCGGCCGTCCAGGAACCAATTAAAAACGTAAGTCGGGGAGTGTCTGTGTAAGCATTTATAGCGTTGAATATGTATTTATTGATATTATATACACATATACGTATACATCAGTCGGGGGGGGTCGATCCTACTTCACGGAAATTGGCGGTCATGGTGGGGTCTCGGTCCCCATTAACCGCAGAAAGTTAGGGATCCTTGTTTGTGTGTGTGTGTGTGTGTGTATATATATATATATATATATATATATATATATATATATATATATATATATATATACAGGGATCCCTCGCTACTTCGCACTTCAATTCATGCGGCTTCAGTGCATTGTGGTTTCAAAAAAAATAACTAAATAAATATTTATCGAATTTAAAAAATAAGGAAATTAAGAAAGAATAGGGGAAAAGTTCAGTAAAATGCCACAAAAACAAGGCCAATTATGCAAAAAAAAAAAAAAAATCCAAAACCTCCCATGAAAACTACATACATTGTTGCATCTGTGTGTGCACGCGCAGCTGCGTGCGCGTGCGTGCATATGTATGTCATCCTCTTCTCACCCAGTACCATCTGTATGTGTGTATTTATATTTTATTTCCATCTTCTGCATTATTTTTGAATGTTTAATTATTATTATAAGCATTTCTAGCATTGAATATGTACAGGATGACCCAAAAAAATGAGAACTTTTTAACAATACTATATTTTATTTATAGTAATTGAAACCTTGCCATTTAAGAATAAATGACTAACCTTTCATGGCAAAGTATTTACTTGTTCAAGGTCACTGTCTCGCAGTGTTGCCACTTGTTCATGTCTAGCAATATGCAATTCAAAAATTCCCATTTTTTCGGGTCACCCTGTAGTTATTGATATTATATACACATAGACATATATGTATATATGGTCGAAGAAGGAGAGGCAGGAGGCGTGCCCGTAGGCGGAGAGAGAAGAGGAAAGGCATGAGTCTAGGACTGAGAGTAGGGACTTTGAATGTTGAAACTATGACAGGAAAAGATAGAGAGCTGGCTGATATGATGCAGAGAAGGAAGGTGGACATACTGTGTGTCCAGAAGACCAGGTGGAAAGGTAGCAAGGCTAGAAGCTTAGGAGCAGGGTTTAAGCTGTTTTTTTCATGGTGTGGATGGGAAGAGAAATGGTGTAGGAGTCATCTTGAAGGAGGGGTTTGTCAGGAATGTTCTAGAAGTGAATAGAGTATCAGACAGAGTGATGAGTCTCAAGTTAGAAATTGAAGGTGTGATGTTCAATGTTGTTAGTGCTTATTCCCCACAGGCAGGATGTGAGCTAGAAGAGAAGGAGAGATTCTGGAGTGAGTTAGATGAAGCGATGCAGAGTAATCCCAGAGGTGAAAGAGTGGTCATTGGTGCAGACTTCAATGGACATGTTGGTGCAGGCAACAGAGGGGACGAGGAAGTGATGGGCAGGTTTGGTATCCAGGACAGGAACACAGAAAGACAGATGTTGATAGATTTTGCAAAAAGGATGGAAATGGCTGTGGTGAATACTTTTTTCCAGAAGAGACAGGAGCATAGGGTGACTTATAAAAGCGGAGGTAGGTGCACACAGGTAGACTACATCTTGTGTAGGCGATGTAATTTGAAGGAAGTCAGTGACTGCAAAGTAGTAGTGGGTGAGAGTGTTGCCAAACAGCATAGGATGGTGGTGTGCAGGATGATGCTGATGGTGAAGAAGGTAAAGGAAGAGCAGAAGACAAAGTGGTGGAAGCTGAAAAAGGAAGAGTGTCGTGTTGTCTTCAAGGAGGAGTTGAAACAGGCTTTGGGTGACCAGGAAGTGCTTCCAGATGACTGGACAACTACAGCTAATGTGATCAGGGAGACAGGTAGGACTTGGTTTGTCCTCTGGATGGAAAGTAGATCAGGAGACTTAGTGGTAGAATGAGGAAGTGCAGGAGTGTGTACAAAAGAAGAGGTTAGCTAAGAAGACGTGAGACATAGAGAGGACCGAAGAGAGTAAACAGGAGTATAGGGAGACACAGCGTAAGGCAAAGGTAGCAGTGTCAAAGGCTAAACAGAGGGCGTAAGGAGGGAGAAATTGATTTGTACAGGGTGGCACAGCAGAAAAATAGAGATGGGAAAGACATGCAGCAACTTAGAGTGATTAAGGACAGAGAGGGAAATGTATTGACTGATGACAGAAGTGTGCTGGGAAGATGGAAAGAGTACTTTGAAGAGCTGATGAATGAGGAAAATGAGAGAGAAAAAAAGAGTAGAAGAGGTGACTGTTGAGGAAAGTAGCAAACATTACTAAAGATCAAGTGAGGAGAGCATTGAAGAGGATGAAGAGTGGAAAGGCAGTTGGTCCTGATGACATACCGGTGGAGGTATGGAAGTGTCTAGGCGAGATAGCAGTAGATTTTCTATCAAGAACATTCAACAAGGTCTTAGAGAGTGAGCAGATGCCAGAGGAATGGAGGAGAAGTGTGCTGGTGCCCATTTTTAAGAACAAGGGAGATGTGCAGAGTTGTGGAAACTACAGAGGGATAAAGTTGATGAGCCATACGATGAAGTTATGGGAAGGAATAGTGGAAGCTAGACTTAGGGCAGAGGTCAGCATTTGTGAACAACAGTTTGGTTTCATGCCAAGAAAGAGCACCACAGATGCAGTGTTTGCTTTGAGGATGTTAATAGGGAAGTACAGAGAAGGTCAGAGGGAGCTGCATTGTGCCTTTGTGGATCTGGAGAAAACATATGACAGGGTGCCAAGAGAGGAACTGTGGTATTGCATGAGGAAGTCTGGAGTGGCAGAGAAGTATGTTAGAGTGGTGCAGAACATGTATGAGAGATATAAGACAGTGGTAAGGTATGCTGTTGGTGTTACAGAAGAGTTCAAGGTGGAGGTGGGACTGCATCAAGGGTCAGCTCTGAGCCCCTTCTTGTTCGCTATGGTGATGGCCAGGCTGACAAACGAGGTGAGACAAGATTCCCCATGGACTATGATGTTTGCAGATGACATTGTGATCTGTAGTGAGAGCAGAGAACAAGTGCAGGAAAATCTAGAGAGATTGAGGTATGCCCTGGAAAGGAGAGGAATGAAGGTTAGCCTCAGTAAGACAGAAGACATGTGTGTGAACGACAAGGACCCAACAGGAACGGTGAGGTTACAGGGAGCAGAGATAAAGAAGGTGGAGGATTTTAAGCCGGGGGAAAAAACAGGAGGCAGAGCTGGAGGTAGCAGAGATGAAAATGTTGAGGTTCTCTCTGGGAGTAACGAGGATGGATAGGATCAGGAATGAGTACCTCAGAGGGACAGCATATGTAAGAGGTTTTGGAAACAAAATCAGAGAGGCTCGATTGAGATGGTTTGGACATGTAAAGAGGAGGAATAGTGAGTATATTGGTAGTAGGATGCTCAGCTTGGAACTACCAGGCAGAAGGCCTAGAGTAAGACCAAAGAGAAGATTGATGGATGTGGTGAAGGAGGACATGAAGGTAGTTGGAGTAAGAGCAGAAGATGCAGAGGATAGGGTGAGATGGAGGCAGATCATTTTGCTGTGCGACCTCCGAAGGAGGAATACAGCCGAAAGAAAAAGAAGAAGACATGTATATATATGTCAGTCGGGGGGGGGTGAACCTACTTCGAGGATTTTGATGGACGCTTGGGGATCTCGGTCCCTATTAACCGCGGAAAGTGAAGGATCCCTGTATGTATGTGTGTGTGTGTTTTTTTTTTAATATAAAATCCACTTTGTGTGATTATTAGACTTACTTGTGATAAACCTGTAATATTTAGTAGTTCCTGGTTTCTGAAGGTCCATGTGGGCTTTCTTTGTCACAGATACTTCATGTCTGCCTGCTTGCTTCTGTAAAATAAAATAAGGCTTCATGTTGGTCTCCCAGTTGGCATCTAGTCTCACTAGATGGATGTCTCATCTAGTTGGATGTTGGCATCTAGTCTCACTCAGAGGCTGTGAGAATCTTTCTACGAGGATTAAAAAAAAGAAAAACAGTAGTCCACATTTTAATCATATCTGTATTTATATTGAATCTGAATAATGTATTTATACAGTCACATACTACATGTGTTTGTACAGGAAAAGCCTCTTATTACAGTAATGTTGTCCTGAAGAAGTTCTCTGTGTGTGTGTGTGTGTGTGTGTGTGTGTGTGTGTGTGTGTGTGTGTGTGTGTCTACAGATGTATCACCGGATTAGACATTCGGAGTGCATCTACAGGGTGACTATGGAGAAACTTTCATATCACAGCATCTGCACATCTGAGGAGTGGAAAACGCTCGCACAGCTCTCCCTTCCGATCCCCATGTACAAAGAGATCGAACTGTGAGTACACACCACAGGGCCGAAAAGCCACAGCTCTCACATTGGACGTGTAATGTATACTACTGGACGTGTACAGTCCAGCTACAGACTTCCTCAAGGAAATTATTGATATACAGTATTTATCTTCAGAAAAGAAGTTATGAGGTGGGACTTTGGTGAAGAATCTGATCCGGATCAAATTCTGGATCCAGGAATTTTTCAAAGGGTTATTTAGTATTGTAAGATAGGATACGGTTTTTGCAAGTGTGGGATTACAGCAAGGGTTGCTGTGTAGATTTGTTTTATATTTTTTTCACCCGGTGATGAACACCAGCCGTTTCAGCAGTGTTTATGTCTGGGAAATGATTACACTTGTACAATAAATTATACACACAGATTCACTCACTCATTTATACAATTTTAGCTAATTCACTTCCTGCTTGTTTTCATAGGTACCACTTTGACATTAGTCCCTTTGAGGAACTTTGGCCTGCAGTCTTCGTGTATATGGTTCATAGTTCATGTGGGAAAAGCAGGTGAGAATTACACCTTTCATGTCTTTGCTCCTGTAAGACCTTTGTAGAGAATCAAAAAGCTGATGCATAAGCTTCTCAAAAAAAAAAAAAAGTCTCCACATGTTGGAGGGATGGAAGGATCATAGAGAAAATACAGTATCTGGTTTACGCGGGTTTCACACAAAACACATCACATTTTCAGCACATCTGCTTTATCAGCTTTTACAGATATTATTCTGGCTTTGCGTCATTCACGCTTACAACCTTTAAACAACAAGATCACATAAAAGTCTCCTCGCACAGGGAATGACAGATAAATGGAATTGATTGGAAATGTTTCAAAACCTTTGAGCTTGTTTATCACTTTATTTATGCACTCATGCCACAGGGTTAAAGTGATTCACTTAAAAACGATGCGGCCTGTACAGAGGAAGCCGTTCAGGATGTAGATTTTCGCCCGGAGTATTTCACCCAACAGAGCTTCCATAATTTGATTCAATTAAGTTTGTCGAGATTTTTATACAAGGCAGAACTTCTTGGTGGGACGCTTTGATATTTTTGTTTGTCATCTCTTTTCTTTTTTGGAGTTCCCTGATTTTTCTCCCCTAAATTAGCCGTGGCCAATTCACAGCTGTATGACTTCCTTATGACATAACCACCACCAACCGGGGAGGAGTGTCAGCAAGCACATGCTTCCTCTGTGACATGTGATGCTGCCACCTACATGTTTACAAACTGCTTGGACATGCACGGGGAAATAAATGCTATTCGCCCCCCTTGTGTGCATGCACACACAGACAAAGACAGTCAGAATTGGTTGGTGATCATTTTTAGTGACTGGTACGTCATCCATCCATTCCGTGAGAGCTTTGCCAAAAAGCGTTCATGGATTTCCAACTGTAGATTTCTATGTGTATCAACCTAGATTCGTACTTCTGATCAAGCGCCACTCAGGTTGTAATGTGGCTATCTGATGTATTGACTGGTCTGTGTGTGTGTGTTCGTGTGTATGAAGTTTTGAGCTGGAGAAATTATGCCGCTTCACCATGTCAGTACGAAAAAATTATCGACGGGTTCCGTACCACAACTGGAAGCACGCGGTGACTGTGGCCCACTGTATGTACGTCATCCTCCAGAAAACCACTGGAATCTTCACTGAACTGGAGGTCAGTGCACTGTTCCCCCAACACACTGATTTTTTTTCCTCCCAAAAAATGTGTTCTTTCATGCATGTTGTCTTCTTGTATCTCTCAGAGAAAAGGTCTGCTTATAGCCTGCTTGTGTCACGACTTGGACCACCGAGGTTACAGCAACAGCTACCTGCAGAAGTTTGACCACCCGCTGGCGGCTCTCTACTCCACATCCACCATGGAACAGCATCATTTCTCTCAGACGGTGTCCATCCTGCAGGTAGAGCTCTCACACACTACTGCATCTGTACACTCTTGGCTTCTCTCATGGTGACCTGGTGTCCCACGCCTGACTGCATTGCCTCTGTAGGAGCACCTCTCCCCCAAGCAGCACCTCTCACGGCTCAGCAACAGAGAAACTTAAAGCTGTCTGTATCCGTGTCATGTTGCAGGCTGTGTCAGTTTTCCATTCCCAAAAGTGGGACGGTTCTTTACACAAGACCTGGTCACAATTTGATTGGTAAAATACAGCAGTGTGACACGACTAAAAATGCAGAAAGTGTTTTGAAATGAAACCAGGTGTATCTGATTCAGCGCGGCCCTGCAGAATTTCTCTCATCAGCACGAGACTTGGGCTGAGACGACGTAGAACAATCTTATGCTGTTAGCGAGAAAATAATACAACATATAAATTACTCCGGTTGACCTATTAATGGTCTGGGCTATTATTTGCTCCACCTATAGGTCCCGCATTGGCTTGCACCTAAGTACAGCACAGCTCAGCTGTAAACAGTTCCATCTTGTAGGATTATGGATAATTTCTTAATCTGTCCCACACGGTCCTGGCTATCACTCCTCACCTCCATCTAATAATAATTATAATAATAATAATAATAATAATAATGATAATAATAATAATAATAATAAATGAATCCCTCTTTAATCCTTTTATAGTAATACAGGGATCCTCGCTAATCCGCGCTTCAAGTCATGCGGCTTCAGTGCATCACAGTTTTTAAAAAATAAATAAAAAAATATTCATCGAATTAAAAAATAAGGAAATTATGGAAGATTAGGGGGAAAGTTAAGGAAAATGCCACAAAAACAAGGCCAATTATGCCAAAAAACCTCCAAACAACACAAAATCTCCCATCAAAACTACTTACATTGTTACATCTGTGTGTCCACGCACATCTGTGCGCTTGCGTATGTATGTGTGTCGTCTTCTTCTCATGCAATACCACCTGTATATGTGTGTATTTATATTTTATTTACATCTTATGTTATTTTTTTAATATTTAATTGTTATTATAAGCATTTATAGGGGCAGTGGTGGTCTAGTGAATAGGGTGCAGGATCGCTGATCCGAAGGTTGGGGGTTCGAGTCCCCACAAGGTTGTCACTGCCCCCCCCCCCCCCCCTCCCACACACACACACACACACACGCACACACAGTGCAGCTTACTGGGTTATCAAAGGCGGGACATGTCTCTCACTGTCTATGGTGAGAGGCATGTAAAAAGAACCATTGCTGACTTTCGTAAAGAGTAGCTGCAAAGCCGTCAGCGTGTTTCTGTCCCTTGCTAAAAGGGTTGTGACAGGAAGGGCATCCGACGTAAAAAAAAAAAAAAAAAAAAAAAAATTCTCATACACAGAGATGAATTAACTATCTGCTCAGATCGGCGCAATCTACCATGCATACTCAGTTAAGCAAAAGGAGTTGTAAAATGAATGAAAACCCGAATCCAGAAAAGAAAGAGAACCCTCCGATATGCTGGTGATTCACATCAGTGCAGGCTGTGTTCTAAACGAGTTCAATGGCACCCTTGCTCACTTGAAAGACCGGAAGTCCATATAACCCACAGCAAGTACACTACTTTCGCAAGTACCCTACTTTCGATTTTGAGCGCCTCACAAATTGTAAGCGTTGATTGGCTGTTTTAAGCTTCATGTAAAGTGACTCGGTATAAATAAGTGACTTATTTGAAATTAATGTTGCTATTATTTGATATATTTGATATTATTTTACAATGTTATGTTTATAATAATTGATTTAGGGGTGTTTTATGAGATACGGTAATGGTATTTATGGATGTATAGTACAGTATGAGCATCATACATCACATGTCATACGTCACTGTAACAATTTACGTTCATTTTCAACTTACGTTCGGCCGTCCAGGAACCAATTAAAAACGTAAGTCGGGGAGTGTCTGTGTAAGCATTTATAGCGTTGAATATGTATTTATTGATATTATATACACATGTACGTATACATCAGTCGGGGGGGTCGATCCTCCTTCACGGAAATTGGCGGTCGTGGTGGGGTCTCGGTCCCCATTAACCGCAGAAAGTTAGGGATCCTTGTTTGTGTGTGTGTGTGTGTGTGTGTGTGTATATCTAGATAGATAGATAGATAGATAGATAGATAGATAGATATACAGGGATCCCTCGCTACTTCGCACTTCAATTCATGCGGCGTCAGTGCATTGTGGTTTCAAAAAAAATAACTTAATAAATATTTATCGAATTTAAAAAATAAGGAAATTAAGAAAGAATAGGGGAAAAGTTCAGGAAAATGCCACAAAAACAAGGCCAATTATGCAAAAAAAAAAAAAAAATCCAAAACCTCCCATGAAAACTAGGTCTTCTACAGCATTTCTATTAAAAGCAGGATTTGACATGACCAATCCAAAACCTCGCTTTGTCCTCCTATCACTTTTTTTTCAAAAAACACTTTGTGAGCTTAAATGTGTTGTTCATTGTGTTCATTACCAACCAACTATCTCTTGAGATTCAGTTTGCATGCAAACTTCCGTTCATTTTTAATTAGAACTTGCTCATATATTATAGAGTCCATTGTTTTATGAACAATGGGGACGTTACCCTGGCCCAGATGCATCAAAACAGGCCCAAATCATGATACAGTGGTATCTCGTTTAAAAAGTGTCCCTTATAATGATTTTTCCATGATACAGGAATACAAGATTCGATCCCACCAAAAATCTGCTCCATCCAATGAGCAAAAATTCATTTTATGAGCTCTCCTCGAAATGGCTTTTCCAGGCCGATTAGCCTTGTATTCTTCCGCATGTATTCCTCTCCGCTCTGAGAATGCCTTGTGCAGTGCTTCTCTATTATTTTCTGTGATGCCCCCTCTAGGAAGAAACCCCCCCCCAATGTAGTGGATGCGCAATTACACTTAATTCTAGTACAGTATGGCGAAAAAGCATGTTCCCCAGGGTCATACACGCCCCATCACACCGCACGCTCCACTATTTGAGAAGAACTGGCCTTGTGGAAGCTCACTACATGCCTTTCTTTGCTGGCATTCGTAGTGTGCATGTGCAAAAAATCCTCCTCCTCTGTTACACACCACCTCCTGCCTGCCCACGTGACATCTTCGCCACAGTCGATGAACGGAAGGGTTAGTTGACTTGTTGTTTACTCTTATTTTATTATTATTTATTATTAATTATTATTAATGTCAATGAGCACGTACTATTATTATTATTATTATGAAACATTTATTGTTTTGACATGTTTACCTTTAATATATTAGGTCAAGTATATGTGTTTGTGGCAGGTTATACGGGTTTGGGAGGGGGCTGGAACAGATTAATTGGTTTTCTGTTATTTCTTATGGCAATAACTGTTCCATATAAAGAACTTTTCAGTTTACGAGCTCATCCTCGGAAAGGATTAAACTCGTTAGCTGACGTATTACTGTATTAAAGAGTTCGCAAACTTTATAGAACCACACCTGTGTAATACACACACGTCTGTCAATGGTGGACATGAGCTCGGAGGTGATTTATAGATAATTATTTGGCATATTTCTATGTACTGTAGTAGATTCTCTCTGCTGATATTAGATCTCTTAGTTACTAGTGCTTTGTAGCCACTAGAGATAGTTATGAGTCCCTTAGAGACCAAAATCTGACCCATGCTTTGTAGCCAGTTATTTTCCCAATTTACAGTTGCTTATGTAAACCCCCATCTCACCTGCTCAGTCTTGGGACCCTTTTTTTTTTTTCTCTTTGGCTTTGCTGCTGCCCCAGCTGAGCCAAATGCCTCCTTAGTGGAGCTTTTGCTTTTTTATTGATCTCTTTGTTTCCCATAGCTGGAAGGGCACAATATTTTCTCCAACCTGACTTCCAGCGAGTACGAGCAGGTGCTAGAGATCATCCGCAAAGCCATTATTGCTACCGACCTGGCACTCTACTTTAGCAACCGAAAGCAGCTTGCTGATCTGCTGAGCACAGGCGCGCTGGACCTGAACAACCATGCCCATAGGTCAGAGGTCATGCATGGTCACAATTAAACTTTTGTGAAAAGTGTGAACGATAACATTATTCATAAAGCATAATTGCGTGCCTTCGGCAGAGATCGCGTGATTGGCCTGATGATGACAGCGTGTGATCTCTGCTCCGTTACCAAACTGTGGCCGGTCACTCGCCTCACAGCCAATGACATCTATGCAGAGTTCTGGGCTGAGGTAAGGCACATTATTGTTTTGAGTCAAATTATACAAAGTAAACAGCAAATCATTTCAGAAATAATAGGAAGGATAAACCATATATCGGCTGAGATGGGCACTAGTCTCTCTGCGACCCTAATTAGGATTAAGTGGTTCAGAAAATGAATGAATGAATGAACACGCAGAGATATGTCTTATCTCCTTTTCTCCAGGGGGATGAGATGAAGAAGATGGGAATGCAGCCCATTCCCATGATGGACAGGGATAAAGAGGATGAAATTCCACAGGGACAGGTACACGGAGAACTTACTTTAAAGTTTAAAAGCTGAACTACCTTGGAAAATAACTGTTGTTCTCATTGGCAGTTTGCAGTTACTGTTGCTTTTACACTGCTTCTGTTTTGCAGCTGTGTGATGTGTCTGTGCTTGTAGGTGGGATTTTACAACGCGGTGGCTATTCCCTGTTATACCACACTGTCGGAGTTGTTCCCTCCATCTGCTCCACTTCTTAGAGCCTGCAGGTCAGTCACTCCGAGGGTTTTCTCTTATACTTGCACAAGTAAGTACTGAGTGCATCATCTATTCAAAAACACTGCAATGCACTTTGGAGCTGGTGCCTTACTTCCACCATAACTACAATGTGCACATGGTCTGCGTTCTTCGCCGTTCGCTTCAGTGACCTTTAGCAGTAGGAAATGTATACAGTTGGGTTTATTTCTTGAGAAGTAGGTGAAAATCCTGAATATATAGCAAGTGTGAAAATCTAAAATTAACCTTACAAGAGTGTATTTGATTTACACGTTGAATGTTTTTTTGTTTTTTTTTTTTTGACAAATACAGTGATCCCTCGCGACTTCATGCTTCAGTTTCTGCGCCTTAGTGCAGGGGTCCCCAACCACCGGTCCACGGCTCAATTGGTACCGGTCTGCAGAAGAAATAATTAATTATTTCCGTTTTATTTATTATCCGAGTCTGAACGAGCTTTATTTTTGAAAAATCTTTTATTTTGAAAAATGATAGGATTCTCTCGGTTACATGTCAGTCATTTGAGCGCTAAAATGTTTCAGACAATAGCAGGGATTTTGGGTGAGACTGAGCCTGAGCCGTCATTCTCCCAGCTGGTACTCCATCACCTGTGGGGATTTTTTTTTTTTTAAGAAAAGTTCAAGCTCTACTTCCCAACCAACTTTATTTCAGCTGTTGAAAACTAACATTCATGGAGTGCTTATTATTATTAATCATAATAATAAAATAATAATAATAATTTATATAAATAAATTATATTTACAATATAAATAATCTCTGACACCCCCACCCCCCGGTCCATGGTAAAATTGTCAAGCATTGACCAGTCCCCGGCGATAAAAAAGGTTGGGGACAACAATTTTTTCATTGAAAAATAAACAAATAAAGGAAATTAAGGAAAAATATTGGGAAAGTTAAGGAAAATGCTGCAAAACAAGGCCAATTATGCAAAAAAAACAAAAAAAAAAACCCAACCCAAAACCCCCTAACAAAACTACTTACATTTTTATGTGAGGTTTGCATCTGTATGTGTGTGTATTTATATTTTATTTACATCTTATGCATTATTTTTGAATGTTTAATTGTTATTATAAGCATTTATAGCATTGAATAAGTATTTGTTGATATTATATACACATATACATGTACGTATACGTCAGTCCGCGGGGTCGATCATACTTTGCGGAAATCGGTGCTCTCAATCCCCATAAACCGCGGAAAGTGAGGGATCCTTGTATTGCCAAGTGTTTTGAAAATTCACTTCATATTTTCAACTGAATTTGTTATAATTATGACACAACAGAAATACTATAGGTACCGATATTTAAAAAAGACGTTATTTTTCCAACATCCACACAAACACACAGCTGATTGACCATGAGGTGCTTCACAGATTTTGGCACACAGTGTGTTCTGGGGTTAGAACTGGTGACTGTAACATTATAAAGGCTTCTTTTAAATTTCATACATTCCTTACACTGTATCGCAGCTGTTACACCTTCTCCTTAACGCTTATCTGATTTTTTTTCTGGAGATGAATGTGAAGCCTTACAAATGTAAAAAAAAAAAAAAAGGGCGTGCTGAACAAACAAGAAAAACATTTCTCTGGTGTCACACAGTTTTAATTCTTTAATAAAACAAGGTTTGCATAAAAGATGGACAGACCATCCTCTGGCCACTATATACTGTAATGGTTATGCACTTGTGTCTCTAGTCGTCTGAGCAGTCTAGTCGTCTAGTCGTGTGTCAGTCCAATCCTGCCATTAAACCCCAAAATTGAAACCTTTTGGCATTCTTTCCGAATGTGTAGATAGATTGAAGTCAGAGGAAGCGCAGTCGTCTCACTCATTTCAAACTAAATTCACACATTCTTTCCTTCAAAACAGCCTCAGTTCCAAAGCTCTCCTCTCAATGCTCAGACAGTCCCCACCAGTTGACAGATGCTATTGTCAGGTTTCTGACAAGTTCGAAAGTTGTGTTGGCCTAAATAAGGGAAGATACCGTGCAAATTTTGATGCACTTTAATCCAGTGATTACACTGACAGGTGTTCTGTGGCTATCAGCACATGCCAAGGTGTTGTGGTGCAAGCTAGGCGAGGTGTTAGCATGGCCAGCCTGAACTGATGATGAACTTGTATTACCTCAAATCTGACATACATCGGTAATTTTTGGTGAATGTCCAGGACTCCAATCAGTAGAAGATGGTCCCCTCCATGACGGTTGCTAAGTGGTTGCTAAAGGCTGCCGGTCAGCACTTTGTTACTCTTGTTCGGGTAACTAGCATCAGTACTATCCTCAGAGGTGAAGGGTGAACAACTGGGAGTACATTAACTGAACCTGCTGGATAATGGCAAGTCCCTGTTGATGTGGGAGGTGCATGGAGAGGCTATTTAGACCCATCACTGCACAGTGGCTGGCACCATACTGGGAGCTCATAAGCTCTTGTTTGCATTTCTGAAAGATACTCGGTGCTCTTCCAAGAGCTGATGTGGGAACTGGAGCACACATTGAAGCTCTTCAAGTTTTATCCCCTTCAACCCATTCAGGGTGTTGATGATGAAGAGAAAGCAAATTGGATACTTTGGGGGAAAAAGTTGTCGTCTGCTGACTCCAGAAATGGAATCAAGCAGTCGATAATCTTGCAAGTATACTTCAATCGTCAATATGCAACACATTTCTTTTCCCTGACCCGCCTTTTACAAGTTCTTCTGTACAGGTTCTTCCCACCTTTATGGAAACACGGTCATGTCCTGATCTTTTCAGACAGATGCATAAATCACCACAGTACTCTGCCAAAAATACGCCACCCTGCACTCATGGCACTTTGCCTTTGGGTCAGCACAGTGGACAGTTGTCCCACAGAGTGATACAGAAAAGTCTGGCATGGACATGAGCGTCACCCTTATAGATGCCTAGCCAACGCAAATATGCTTCTTCCTGATGGCAACAATTGCCCCTCTGGGACAGAAGATCTTTATGGCC
The DNA here is from genome assembly GCA_024760905.1 of Plotosus lineatus. Lineage (NCBI taxonomy): Eukaryota > Metazoa > Chordata > Actinopteri > Siluriformes > Plotosidae > Plotosus > Plotosus lineatus. Next base: position 9,621,108 of record CM045736.1, on the reverse strand, counting down.
AACTGTTCATAAGGTCCCGATACTCTATGGAGTAACAGGTTGAACCTCTGTCTACACAGAAACCGACCTGTTGGTGGACACCAAATCACTACCATGTGGTACAAATAGCCTCATGTATTACTCATGGGCATTTCTGGTGGGGACGTGAAACCAGAATCTCGAGACTGCAGCCAGAAGGGTATCACGATGCCCCTTCTCCAGGTGCTCTGAGGTCAGAATTGCCTCTCATGCAGTCCTGATGAGTGGTGATCGTCGTCGTCATCATCGCTGCACACCTTCTCAATCCCATGACCTTATGGCATGTGGTATAGTGATTAGAAGAGATCAAATTGAACGCTAGTTCTAATTATTTTTGTGGTGGGTTCCAGGAACCATATGGAAGTTACATTGGGTGCAGGTTTTTGGTATCGTATGCACAAATCATCATATGATATCTATGGTACAAGGGTTATTATTATTAAAATTATACTCACCCCTGCAGGTATACACTGTATGTTATAAAAAAAAAAAGCTGACCCGAGATAAATCCTGTCAGGTCTCCTGCCTTTAACTCTGCTAGAATTCTTGAGAAAACATATAGCCTTCTGTTGGGCAACTGATAACAGTGTAAAAAATCCACCATCCGGCACCACAATAATCTAAAGCATAAAATCACGTCAACGAAGGAGTGGCTTCAGTAAACTCATTGTTTTGAATCTATGTGACCAGCAAATTTCCGAAAATCTTTCCGCCTCTCAATGCCAGATCTGTCTTAACAATCTGAAGCAAGCATACGTCAGAATAACGGCTGTGTACAAACATTTCTATGTTGAGAAATTGACCTGAAATTTTGCACACCTTCCTTATTCTAATGCAGGCTTGCATCGGGAAATTTTCAAGTAGATCCGAATTAGTCAGATGGAAGCTATTTTTTGAATTAACATGGATTGACGTCCCAACAACCCCTCTACCACTATCCTCCCACTGAATGTCCCGGAGTATCAGCTACCGTATTCGATGTGATAAGCGCCCAGGTAAAGTCTGTTGTGCTTTTTACATCCAAGGCATAGCGGCTCATCAGGCTGGTGCTTATCCCTGGTTTCTGTAGAGTGAAGCAACTTGGAGTTCAACTCCGCCTGGATGGGACGCCAGTCCATCGCAGGTTACCTTCCCAGTATATTTTTACTGGTACCCATTTATACTGCTGGGTGAACAGAGGTACACCCTCCCAGGGGTCTTAGCACAGTGAGGGTCTCAGTGGGATTTGAACTCACAACCTCCAGATCATGAGCGCATCACCCTAACCACTACACCACCGGCCCCACAAAATTAAAAAATTGGAGTGGGTGGGCACTTATTAAAATGATTACCAGAACAATTATAGAACAATAAAAGAGTTTTACTGGCATTTTGTGGTATCAACCAAATTACTTACATGAAAGCAGAAAATAAACAGGAAACGGCATAATTTAAAAAATTTAAAAAAAGACCCTTTAATTTTCCCTCCCGGTGCTGTTCCTTTAAATATTTTCCCAAATGTAAAATCTAGCCAGTCAACATGAATGTCAAATTTAGCACATGGCACGTTGAACCAATCAACACAAAGGTCAACTTTAGCACAAAAGCACATGGCCAGGAAGTCTTTAAATTCATGAAGTTAGTGAGCAGGAGAATCAGGTGAAAAATCCTCGTCATCACTTTCTGATAGGTCCGTATCTGGTTCATCTTGTTGGACATTTCCCAAGAGAACACAGCAAAATATTTTCCTGTTTTTTTTTTAAACGCGGCGGAACAACTAAATGTGTTGTTACTGATGAACATTATAGACATTACCCAGTGGCATTGGGTCTTGAAATACCGTGTAAACTCACTTTTACATGCAGTGAACGCCTCATTTTACCGTTACAGAGACTGATCGAATAAAATTGGTGCACACGGGCGGTTATTAGAGGTAAGATAAAAAACACTGTGGAGGGTGGCGCTTATTACGTCGAATACGGTATATGACATGTGAAATGTAAAGGTAAGATAATGTCCTTTGGGCATTTTACACCCGAGCCTAGTGGCTCATCAGGCCGGTGCTTATCCTCGGTTTCCATAGCGTGAAGCCAACTGGGAGTTCAAACTCCTCCTGGATGGGACGCTAGTCCATCACAGGCGACCTTCCCAGTATATTTTTACTGGTACCCAGTTTTTATACTGCTGGGTGGACAGAGGCACACTTGTGGTTAAGACCTTGCCCAGGGGTCTTGGCACAGTGAAGGTTTCACTGGGATTTGAACACACAACCTCCCGATCATGAGCCAGGCACCCTAACCACTACGCCACCGGCCCCACATGCGAATCATGATGTAACATGTCTTGGTTCATTTCCTTTGGCCTATGTAGCCCTTTATATCTGCTGTATATCTGAGGTTCATAAAACTCCAGGTGCTTTTGAAACGAATATTAACTAACTAACTAACTAATTCTTTATTGTCAAAGTACTTTTACATACATTGAAATTTGGTTTGTGCTCTGGGCACCTGTCGCCACTGTGCAGCGCCAGTTATTGTGTTGTTCTATCCTTTGATGCTGAGCGCCAAGCAGGAAGCAACAACTGCCAAATTTTAAGGTCTTATGGTATGATGCGGCCAGATTCGAACTCCGACCTTCCGGAGGAAAAAGTGGACGCTCTACCAACTGAGCTAAATCTCCGGTTAATTTCAACCGATACGAAATACGAGGGCCAGCCGTTGCAGCCAGTCCTAAGCTTGATGATGAATTAGAAACAGGTGACTTGTTGACATTGTTACATCATCTGCTCAAAAATCAATGTACAATATCTGGTGCATTGATCAAACACAGATTGCTTGTTAATCTTAATAAAATCTGAATGTTCTCAGTTGAGGAGGGTTTTTTTTGTTTGTTTTTTTTCCACCCCCTGAATCCAGAAGTGAATTATCTCCTAGCAACTGTTGATTTTGAGTCAGCAGCTGTATACAAGTTCTTGTGATTCAGTCTGTTCAAAAGTCTGCCATTATGTGTATGCAGAGAAAACCTTGGGCAGTGGGAGAGGATCATCCACGGAGAAGAGCCGTGCGCGTGGAATCCATGTGAGGAACAACTAGAGCCGAGTGAGCTACCTGAGATCGGACCGGTCAAAGTGGACAACTGACTCAAACCTGAGCCCTTCAGCCTTGAACACAGCACCATCCACACCCTGCCAGAGACACTGCACTTCCTTTAGAACAGTCCCACTTCCTCTGGAGATGGAAGGGAGCAGAGGGGCCAGGCAGGAGAGGTGATATTCACCAAACGACGAAAGGAAAAAGCTTAAAAAAAAAAAAAAAAAAAAAAAAAAAAGACAAAGCAAAACAAGCATTACCTCAGTGGGTGACCGAGGCTAGAAATGATATTTAAATGGGCTCTTCCTGGATGTAGGATTTGTTCGCCTCAGATCCACTCTGGATGGGGACCGTCGTCGGTCCAGATGGACTTCTTTAGCTTCAAGAGTTTTCTTGGATTTGCTTTTTTTTTGTTGTTGTTTGTTTGTTTGTTTGTTTAGTTTCGAGGTGATTATATAATGCTTTGTTTTTTTCGAACGGTTTCTTTTGTGGTCTTATATTTGAAGAGGCCTTAAAATCTGAACCTGCAGTTACTACTAAATGACTTGTAACTGGAGAGCTTTCAGGTCATCGAAAATGGTACTTTAATTCCTGCTGTGATCAAAACATCGGACGCAAAACCTACTCAGGAGTCCGGCGGAGAGGGAGAGGGAGAGCGAGAGCGCGAGAGCGCGAGAGAGAGAGAGAGTAGGGAGCATGAGGCGTGGCCGAGCACGGCGGCAGTCTTATGGAGGTGTTCCTTTTTGTTCGTGCAAAGATGTTTTGCAGTACTTGAATGAAGAAATACAGCCTATTCTATGTGGGGAAGGGATCGGGTGGGGTCAAATCCCAGCTGTCTGAAGTATAAAAGCTGTTGTGGCGAAAAAAGGCGGATGATTCTGAACCTTACTGTAGTCACATGAGAGTCACAATGTTCCTCTTCAAAATCTATGACCGTTAAACCTGATGTACAAAACAGCTTTTGATCATCTCGTCCAAAAAGTACTGAACCTAAGGCAAGCCGTTCATCTTTAAGGCAAACGGTGACGAATCTTCTGTGCGCTGCATTGTGACGCTGTCGTGGCAGACGTCCAAAAAAATAAATGAGTAATATTTCATCAGTGATTTTAGACTTCTGAAATGGCCATTGCACTCTCAAAAATCGGGCTGTTTATTGTTTATTTTTAGATTCATGTTGTATGAAGACTGATACACAGGATGAGGTCTAACTCGCACGTGTCTCATTAGTCCTTCGCGCTCTTGGTGAATTTGGAGGAAGTAATACTACTGTGTGTAGGACGAGAAAGAAAACAACCACTATGACAAATGCAGCCTGTCTTGCTACAATTTGCACCAAATTATTTGCTTGCATGGTTTTGTTTTCCTCCCTAAAAGCAACACATGGCACTCATGAACACTGCTCCGAAACATTTCATGACCTTTTAATGCTCGACGGTTTGATCTGAGGTCAGAATAAACAGAAGACAGAAATTTCTATGATAGAAAAGGAATTGATGCTTAATATGGAATAATTTTACAGTAATGTCCAAAAAAAAACAAAAACAAAAAAAAAACCCATTCATATTAAAGCAATAATTAAACCATTATAATTCCAATTAATAACACATTGATTAATAGTATGGAGTTATGGATACGAAAAATGATGAGGTCATCTCAAACCATGGAATCCATCGAATTACATCATCTTCACGTTCAAATGATTTTCAAAATATCTCAGACTGGTACATTTATGAAAATTAAACCCTGTGCTTGTAATTTTTTTTATCGTTAAATCCAAGATAAATACAAACAAGGAGATTGAGATAGCAAGTTCTTTTTTTTTTTTTTTTTTTTCTTCTCAAATATTGGCCCAAAAAAAAAAAAATCAACATTTTTGCCTGAGGAAAGAATTTAACTCAATTAGAAATTGACTTGTTTATCATAGGGTTAAGTGGCTCTCATACAATGGATTGATTTCACTCATATTTCTATTTTTCTATTCGGGATATGACGCAAACTCTGAACGCCGTCATGTCCATCCTGTAGGACTGATCAGTGAATGTAATCAACATGGCGGTAATTGTTGAACCGTGCCTGTTGAGGTTTTTTTTTGGGGGGTACCAAACGAGTACACTGTCAAATATGTCATATCATATCATGTCTGTGTGTTCATGATGTACAGCTTCCATTGCAATCTCTCTCTCTCTCTCTCTCTCTCCCTCCCTCCTTTTTACACACCCTCCATACTCTTGGCACATGTGTAGTGTGTGTGGGAAGCTGTGTTTGTATTCAGAGACGTAAGCTGCACTCTTAATGGTGCTACTTGGGTCTTAGTCGGCCATGCACTTTCTCTCTCTCTCTCTCTCTCTCTCTCTGTGTATGATAACCCCTTAAAAATTTCCCTAAAAATCTGAGATAAGAGGAACTTCACAGCATTATCCACCTCAGTGACTGAGCTCATCCACAGCCTGGTGTTTTTTTTTTGTCCCCTCACATGCACTATGTTTATAGACTATTATTATTATTATTATTATTATTATTACTACTAATACTAATACTATTATGTTTGTTCTTAATTTTATTATGGTTCCTATTATATTCCGATTATTACTGCAACTATTAATGATTATTAGCATTATTTTCTTAATTAGAGTTAAATTTTAAATTAACTTATATTTTTTATACAAAGAAAAAAAGTTAGCATTTTTGTTTTGTACAGTGCAAAGTTGTGCATCATGTAGACCCACTGTATACTGTTGCCCAAGAATAATGAGGAATGTCTTGACTGTAAATACAAGATCAGTAATTTTATTAAATATTTCTGGGGGGAAAACTTTTGAAATATTTACTGTGATATTATTATTATTATTATTATTATTATTATTATTATTATTATCTCCCAGGAGAACTTGATGTTAATTGTTCCATGCCAAAAGATCAGGGCCTCATTTCATGTTTTGGGATTTACAGGATTTACTGCCCCCTCGTGGTTTACTAAGATATAGTTAGGACTAGAAACAGCAGGAAAAACATAAACACACTGTGTGGAGATTAATTTATTCATTTTCTGAACTGCTTAATCCTAAATAGGGTTGGGGGGGGGCTGCTGCCCATCCCAGCCAACCCTGAGCAAAGGCGGGCTACAAACAAACCCCACAACTCGGGAACAAATCTGGATCAAGCTAGAGATACCACTGATCTATACGCGACTCAGCTTACACATGAGGAATAGAATCAGTCAGGTGGACATCTTCAGACCATTAAGATGAGAAATCAAGGAAGTAGCCTTGATATGAGATCATAACAAATCTAGTACAAAACATCATTATACAGAAAGTAAAAAAAAAAAGCAAAAAAATGTCAAGAGACTGTCCACGAGATACAACCCAGAAGCATGAGCAACAACTGTATGTTACGAGGGACACCAGAAAGCCAAAGCCTGAAATATTGTCTCCCAATGATCATACAACACGACACAACTCGAGATGCTTACAAAACATCAGATTTCACAGTGTCGCTGAGGAAGAACACAAAATCAACCCGGAGTCGTCGTCATCATCATCATCACAAGACAATCAGAAATGGAGGTATGGCACCATGTACTGTATGACCTGTTTCAAGCATTTCAAGTAACCTGGGAAACATTGTTGACTGGTGAATGGGGGGGCGGGGACATCCAACATCCAACATCCAACATCCTGAACTGCATCAAAGTCCAGCAAGGAGGATCAACATAGGAAACTAATTGGATTATGGGAAATGATTGATAGACTTATCTGTCCCTTTGTTCCTTTCATAATTGTTTTGAAAGGATTATATAATTACATCATTGTATATTTTTCCTTCAAATTTTTTTTTTCCTTCAAATTTTTTTCCTTCAAATTTATCCAGCTGGAAAAGACCACTAATAGGTCCACACTGCATATGTTGTTAACGCTTCGTATTTCATTTAGTTAGCAAGACGATGCAAGAAGTAGCATTAGCAAATATCAGGCTATCTATAAATTGGTGAGCGGACATTTGCTCACAGGACAAATGCTCACAACCGTAATGGAAAAAAAACGGACATTTGCTCACAACATCTTTTTGTTCTTTGTTGTGATAAATGCGTAATACATAAAGATCACAATGTGTTATAAAAATTCTTTATTCTTATAAATGCATGATGCTGAATTAACTCATTATACGTTAGGGTTAGTGGTGGAGCCGGTGGTGTAGTGGTTAGAGTGTAGGGCTCATGATCGGGAGGTTGTGAGTTCAAATCCCACTGAGTACAAATATACTGGGAAGGTAACCTGCGATGGACTAGCGTCCCATCCAGGAGTTGTTCAACTCCTGATTGCTTCATGCTACGGAAACCAGGGATAAGCACCGGCCTGATGAGCCACTAGGCTCGGGTGTAAAAACCCAAAACAGTTCATCAATCAATCAATCAAAAAATCACGTTAGGGTAAAAATCGAACAAAATTTGTTGTGTTGTGAGCAAATGTCCTGGAGGCCTATAAATTAAACAGGCCAGAGGGGGAGGGGTGTTAAAATACTGTACTGTACTGTATACTGGTGCAGTTCAATCTACTATGCATTATACGTCACTAAAATTAGGTGGGTTTTGTAGCATATTCACAAGAACCTGCTTAATTGGTATTGACATGTCAATAAGCAATGCATGACACCTGAAGGTGCGTAAACATCAAATTGAGATGGTTACACTTCATACTAAAACAGTTAGTGGAGACGGTGGTGTAGTGGTTAGGATGCTGCGCTCATGATCAGGAGGTTGTGAGTTCGAATCCCACTGAGACCCTCACTGTGATAAGACCCCTGGGCAAGGTCTCAGACACAAGTGTGCCTCTGTTCACCCAGCAGTATAAATGGGTACCAGTGAAAATATACTGGGAAGGTAACTGGCGATGGACTAGCGTCCCATCCAGGAGGAGTTGAACTCCTGGTCGAGGAGGAGGGGGAGGTTTAAAACCCTTTCTCATCCTGAAATAAGGCTGATCATTAACACAAAGTTGAAGTATTGGCACTCATTATAAGTGATGAAGCTGGAACGAATTAACAGTGAGTGAGTCCTCATCTATTTCCTGTGTACAAGCAAAAGACTAACCATTCCCCAAGAATCTCAGCCACTCTTCTCTGGGAATCAAACAGATTCCCAACAGCCACACACAAGGCGAGGGGAAAACAAATACAGAACTGAATGTACTGTATTACAAAAAGTGACCCTGATATAAACCTTACATCAGAACAAAACTCCATATTAGATCATATCTACAAGTGTGATAATCATGCCTAGTAATATTATCCTACAGCATGAGCCCATCTCGACCTACTCAGGGCGAAGGAAACCCTAGACAGATCACCAAGCCATCGCAGGCCCAACACTCACACAACGATTCGCACTCGCACCTGGGGTTGAATTAGAACAGCCAATTCACCTATTGTGTGTGTTTTTGGACTGTGGGAGGGAACTAGAGTCCCTGGAGGAAACCCAGGCAAGTATGGGGAGAGCATGCAACATGCCAAGCCTGGGAATCGAACCCATGACCTTCTTACTGTGAAGCAGGAGTATTAACCACTATACCTCTGCTCTGCCTCCACCTCATTTATGAATTCTAACACAGGGAGGGTAGCATGCCTTTCCCCATACTGGACAATGAACAACATGGGACTTCAACCACACATCACATACAGTACAGGGACTCATATTTATAATGATTAGAACTCAATCAACCCACAAAAAACCACAGGATGACCACAACTTCATCGTTCAATCGTTCGTTTCCAAAGCCGTTCAATACTAAATAGGGTCAAGGTTAGGCTGGTGTTCATCTCAGCCGACTCTGAACAGCTCAGCAGGCCATCGCAGGGCCCGCACACTCAACCATTCACACTCACTATCACACCTAATGGTAATTTATAACAGGCAGTCAGCCTGCTATGCATGTTTTCGGATGGTGGGAGGAAACCTGGGTACCTGGAGGAAACCCATGCATGCAAAGGGAGAACATGCAAACTCCACGCAGAAGCACCCCGAGCCTGGGAATCGAACCCAGGCTTCCCTTGTTCTTTTTGTTATGTTATTAACATAGGGATGGTGAGAAGTAAAATATAATCGCCACCAACACAAAATGAAGAGGTACAGTACAGAGAGGCTCTGGTGCTGTGGTGAGTTGCGGGGCGTGGCTCTTCCATGGCATTGGTGAGTGGTTGACTGATCAATTAGTCAGACAAGCTGTGTAGTAAAGGTTATCATTTATAAATGGAACATCGACGAAGAGATGTATTATTCGTTGTTTGCAAGTGAATTCGGTGATATTACTGTTGAAGAAACAAGTTTACTCACTTTTACGCCAATATCCAACCTTACCGCTAGATGGCAGTAAATCCTACGCGGTGTATATTTAGGACCATTTGGGTTACTGCAATCTTTGAGCAGTGGAATCACATGAGTTCGTCGGAGACAGAACGCCAATCTCACACCATTGATCACTTCAGCTCACTTGTGCAGCCATTTCTCATGGACTCGATTTGTTCTATATCCAAAAATACAAGCAAGGTATCAGATGATGTTGTCCAGATATAAATCAGACAGTAAATATAATTTGAGTTTGTTCTGATGGCAGTGGTGGCCTGGTGGTAAAGGTGCTGGATCACTAATCCTAAGGTTGGGGGTTCATGCCCTATTCTCAACAGGTTGTCACTGCCCCCCACCCCACAGTGCAGCCAATTGGGTTATCAAAGGCCAACCATGTCTCTCACTGTCTATGATGTGAGGTTCATGTAAAAGAACCATCTTTGACTTGCGACAAGGGTAGCAGCAAAGCCGTTCGTGTGTTTCGGCCCTGCGATGGCCTGGCGAGCTGTCCAGGGTATACTCTTCCCTCACTCAGAGTAAGCTGGCATGGGCGCCAGCCTCCCTGTAACCCTAATTGTTACTGTATGTTTCAGTGACGTATGACGTATGTACTATACATCTATGAATACCATTACCGTATCTCATAAAACACCCCTAAATCAATTATTATAAACATAACATTGTAAAATAATATCAAATATATCAAATAATATCAACATTAATTTCAAATAAATTAAATTAAAGCAAAATAATTTCAAATAGATAAATTGTAATCAAATTCACTCATCAAATATCAAATATAGTATCAAATATAACCTTTAACGTTCTCTATGATACGATATTTCTGCTTGTAAATGGTTCCGATGGTCGACGGAGCCATTTGGAAGAAACGTGCAGCATTCACAAGTTTTTCACCAGCATCAATTTTCTTGATAATAGCCATCTTCATTTCTAACGAGACGGCTTGCCGCTTTTTCTGATTACCACTATCACTAGTACATGGGAGACCTTGCCGGCGATGTCAGATTTCTTTATGAAACTCGTCAAAGGTTCCGATACATTTCTGTTTGCCGATTTTCACCTCAAATTTCACAATCTTTTCTAGCCATTCCACTTAAACTTATTCTGAACATCCTTATCTATTTCTGGCAGGTGGGATTCCTCTTCTTTCATTACAGTTCGCACCATTTTAAACACAACACGCTGCAAATTTGCATTGAGCCAAGTCACTTTACATTAAGCTTAAAACAACTAATCAACGCTTACGATATGTGAGGCGCTCCACCGAAAGTGGTTCACTTGCTTGTGCTTGAGGCAAAGCACAGTTTATCCGGACTTCCGGTCTTTCAAGTGAGCAAGGGCGCTGTTGAGTACTTGTTTAGTATTCAACCTGCACTGATGTGAATCACCAGCAGTGCGGAGAGTTCTCTTTCTTTTCTGGATTTGGGTTTTCATTCATTTTACAACTCTCTTTGCTTAACTGAGTATGCATGGTAGGTTGCGCTGATCCGAGCAGATAGTTAATTCAGTCTTGGGAAAACCGGAAATTCCGTTATATGCTGGAAAACTTGCACCCATGCTAGTAGGTTTACGCTTCTGACCAACCATATTTGCTTAGGGTTTCAAAAGTCCGCAAAACAGTGTAAACACGAAGAGCACAGAGACGACATCTTAACACAAGGGTAACACGCAGTGAACTGGGAAGAATTAGGGCACGTTCAGTTTGTCATTTGTAAACAATGGACGCAGCATCATTGCATCATTATGTCAGCGTGCTACGTAGGTACATCTCGTACTACAGAGGGCATTTTTTTGGAAAAAACGTAAAACAAATGGACGTAAATCGGGGAGCAGCATCTTCTGAAAAAATTGCATTTAAAATTCCAGAATTTACACCTTTATTCATTCATTTATTCATTTTCTGAAACGCTTAATCCTAATTAGGGTCAGAGGGAGGCCGGTGCCCATCTCAGCCTACTCTGGGTGAGGGTGGGATACACCCTAGAGAGCTCACCAGGCCATTGCAGGGCAAACCTGAATAACTAATCACACTCACACCTATGGGCAATTTGGAACAGCCAATAGCCTACTGTGTATGTTTTTGGACTGTGAGAGGAAACCAGAGTACACGGAGGAAACCCACACAATCACAGGGATATATGCAAACTCCACACAGAAATGCCCGAACTGAGAATCGAACCCATGACCTTCTTGCTGGGAGGCAGCTGTACTAAAGACTTGCTGCCCAATTTCCACATTTCCAATTGCATATTCTAAATAAAAATAAAATAATAACAATAATAACAACAACAATAACAATAATATTAATAATAATAATTATTATTATTATTATTGTTATTATTTTTTACATATTTATTTTAAAACTTTTTCTGAAACGACAAAAAGTCCAATTTTTTTTAATATTAAAAATAAATAAAATAAAATAAAAGTTTTCGGGGTTTTCTAGAGGGAAAGGAACCAAAACAGTCCCAGATTTCCTCCAGTAGGTGGCGCACGAGCTTCAGTTCACAAGCAAAACATGCTGGTGAACCTTTTCGCACCTGAATCTCACCTGTTGCACAGTGTTTGGCCTGGTTTTGGCTCATAAGACATTCCCAGACCAGCCAAGAGACATAGTCCCTCCTAGTCGATGTATGTTCTGGGTCGGCCCGGGGTCTCTACCGAAACACCACATCAGGGAGGGATTCAAATTAGATGCCCAAACCACCTCAGTTAGCTCCAGGTCTTATTGTGTGTTTAAAGAATTTTACAGGTTACAGATCCTTTATGGATCTGTAACATCTGCCAGAACACAACAGTTGAAAGAGATGCTGGCCAGGGTGGGAGCGGTCCTTATGATGATATTTGCTCTTAGGAGAGCTCGATGTGTCTTAGGGTGGGAAAGGGTCATTGCAGTCATTGTGATTCTGTGGAGAGCCCGTCTGACCCCAACTGAGCAGCCAGTGTACCTCACCGAAATGCTCTTGATAGTGGCTCCATAGAACAACACCAGTGGTCTCTCACTCAGTCTGTTCTTCCTGGGTATCTTCAGGGAGTGTCGGCACAGCTGGGCCTATTTAACAACAGCTGTAGTGTTTGTTGACCACGAGAGAAGATTTTTTTTTCCCTGTAAAATCTTGAGTGCGAAGATAAATTCACTTTATCAGCACTGGAGCAGTTAAGCAGTTTTTTGTCAGAATTCCAAACATTTCTGTTGGCAGGTTTTTCCTCCATCTCATTGTGTTTGAGCCAGTATTGATTTGATCGGTGCTTTATTTCTTTCTGCATTTCTATTGGTTGGTTAGAATACATAGGTTGGTGCAGCTGTCACATGACGAGGTAAGAAGGTGACAGCTTGTACTCGGAACTCTGTACAGTGAGGATGAGGAGGATAGGATGGGGGGGGGCAGCAAAGCTGGCTGGTAGGGGAGGAAGGGAGCAAGATCTGCCCCGCCCACTCTGACTGTCCCTCTCCATCACACGCTGAGTTGTAGGTAGGGAGACTGGCATCCAACTTAATTGACTCAGGGATACAGTCTGCACAGCTTGCCAGGCCATTTCAGGGCCAACACACACACACACACACACACACACACACACACACACACACACACACACACACACACACACAGCCATTCACACTCACACCTAGAGGCGATGTTGAACAGCCAATGAGCCTTCTGTACATATTTTTGGACTGTGAGAGGAAACTATAGGACCTGGAGGAAACCCACACTAGGAAGAGCAGAACATGGAAACTCCACACAAAAACATCTGGGAATCAAACTTGGGCTTGGCATTTGAACCGTTGTAGTTCAGCATTAGTTTTTCATCTGATCTGAGAGTGATAAATGACAATCTGTCACTCCTCCGCCTCACTGATTACACACAAAATTAACACTTGACTGGTTTGTACGTATTTCACATTCTGACACTGAGAGTGTAGGCCTAAGCGCCCTCTAGTGGTCAGGGAATCAGACACGTCTGTTCTTTGGTCTTCATGAACTTGGTCATAAAAATATCATAATATTTATCCATCTATTTAGACTCGACATGTCTCGAGTCAAGCTAAATTTGAGAGAGAAAGAGTGTACAGCTCACATATAAAAATGTATTTAAAAAAAAGAAAGAAAAGAAAACTGAAGATGTTCCAAGTCTCACCATTAATAACAAAGGGCCAGTTTCCACGGCAACCAGGAGGCACTGTGATCAGTGTTGATGGATGAGTGAGAGATGTGTGTGTGTGTGTGTGTGTGTGTGTGTGTGTGTGGGACATTAACGTGTATTAGTGTTTACAGTACAGTATTGTGCAACTCTTCTGCTTGACACACAAACAAAACTAAACTAAAACCAGAACAAACCAGGGAGGAAAGCAGAGCAACCTGTACAAACCTTTCAGAGAATATTCACAGCATAATGTTCTTCTGCACCTCCTACTTTATTTTTTTTTAATTTAATTTCTTTTTTTATATTAAAATTTTCGTTGCCAGTGGAAATCAGCAGTGCGGGTGATACAAGTCCCTGGAAGACTAACATTTTTTATAACATATACCAATATTACTATAGAATTCTTTTTAAAAATAATTGATTTATACTGGTTTTTTTCTTGCATGTTTTTTTATAGATCTGGGAATTCAGATTTATTTTCCTTCAAATTTCTTTCCACTGTGAACAGTAATATGAAGTGTAGTGTTCCAGCATGTCGAGCAGAGGGAGCAGTTTACCTTTTTTTTTTTTTCTTCTCTCATTTCTTTCTTTTGTATCTATCAAAATGAGTGATGGAACAGTAATGGGATTTTTTTTTTCTTGGCTGATACACAAACACTGAGCAGTGACACTGAGAGTTGGCACCAACAATGATTTACCATTATTGAAATATACGACAGTAGTACTTGTTTGAAAATGTACAATAATTAACTTCTTATTGATGAATTAATAAAAGCATACTGTTTGCTTGAATAACATTTATTTATTCAACAAGAACATCACTGATGGAATCATATGATTAATAATCCAAAACCTTCTTTGAAAATACATCAGTCAGGCCTGATAATAACCTTAAATAGCCTCTCGCTTCATCTCATCTGAAAGAGCACCCAGATACTACACTGTTGCACCCATGTCCAACCACACATTTCTGGAAGAGGTGTGTGTGTGTGTGTGTGTGTGTGTGTGTGTGTGTGTGTGCGCGTGTTCTTCACTGAGTTACGTGCTGGTTTCCTCCCATCATCCAACTACAGGCAAGTGAATCAAATTGCCCCTAGATGTAAATATATAATTGTGTGTGTGTGTGTGTGTGTTGGCCCTATGACAGACCTGAGAGCTGTTCAGGGTGTACCCTTCCTTCACTCTGAGTTTGCTGAGATAGGATTCGGCCTTCCTAAAACTCGAAAAGGATTAAGCAGTTTGACAAACAAAACAAACAAAAAAAAACCTGACAAAAAATAATTTCCTGGACGATAATTCTAATGACAAATGTAAAAGATAAAAATACTTTAAATCTACAACTACATTCATAACTTCATGAGTATGGAGTGCGACCCTGTTAGTAAAAGCTGAAAATGAAAATGCTTGTCTGTACTTGTTTGATATTTCAAATTTGTTGTTTTTAATAGTCAATGCCACTGACATGAATTTTGGAAACAAATATTCTTAAATGATGATGATGATTATTATTATTATTATTATTATTATTAAATATTATTGGATCACACTTGGATTTAAACCAGTGCCTCTCAATTATTTTCTGTGGCGCCCCCTCTAGGAAGAAAAACATTTCACATCCCCCACCGCCCCGCAAGTGACTACAAATAGTATGATTTGTCGATAAAATTGTTACAGACACTCTCCGACTTACGTTTTTAATTGGTTCCAGTCGGCAGCCGAACGTGAGTTGAAAGTGAACGCAAGTTGTTACAGTGACGTATGACGCTCATAGTGTACTATACAACCATAAATACCATTACCGTATCTCATAAAACACCCCTAAATCAATTATGAAAATATAACATTGTAAAATAA
This sequence comes from Plotosus lineatus, assembly GCA_024760905.1. Taxonomy (NCBI): domain Eukaryota; kingdom Metazoa; phylum Chordata; class Actinopteri; order Siluriformes; family Plotosidae; genus Plotosus; species Plotosus lineatus. The sequence goes on along the minus strand of CM045736.1, from coordinate 9,605,661 downwards.
TATCAACATTAATTTCAAATAAGTCACTTATTTATACCGAGTCACTTCACATGAAGCTTAAAACAGCCAATCAACGCTTACAATATGTGAGGCGTTCAAAACCAAAAGTCGTGTACTTACAAAAGTAGTGTACTTGCTGTGGGTTATAAGGACTTCCGGTCTTTCAATCAGCAAGGGTTGCCATTGAACTCGTTTAGAACTCAGCCTGCACTGATGTGAATCACCAGCAGAGCGGAGAGTTCTCTTTTCATTCATTTTACAACTCTCTTTGCTTAACTGAGAATGCATGGTAGATTGCGCCGATCCGAGCAGATAGTTAATTCATCTCTGTGTATGAGACTTGCACCCATGCTAGTAGGCTTTTACGCTTCTGACCAACCATATTTGCTTCAGGTTAAAAAAAAGTCCGCAAAACAGTGTAAACACAAAGATCACAGTGACAACGTCTTAACACAAGGTTAACACGCTATAAAACTGATATATATTTATAACTGAACTGGGGAGAAGGAGGGGCACGTTCAGTCTGTCGTTTGTAAACAATGGATGCAGCGTCATTACGTCATTGCACTACGTAGGTACGTCTCAATTCAAAATTTGACTTAAAAAAAAAAAAAAAAAAAAAAAAAAAAAACGTAAAATGGATGAACGTAAGCTGCGGAGCGTCTGTATTAGTACACCTCAGCATAACATTGCATCTTTATTAACATTAAAAACAAAAAAGAAAGAAATATAGTTCAACTTACGATAAAGAAAAACTTTATTAACATTGTTTTTTAATCTGTAATAGAAAATATTTAAAGTGCACCAATGTGCCTGAAATAAAAAATACATCCTTATTTAAACTCATTCAACTTATTTATGTCTTAATATCTCAATCTCTCTCCACCTTTCTCTTCGTTCCTGTTAGAAATTTTTCCGTGTTGTTTCTTCAGGGATTGTTTACTACACTTCATATCGTTTGCTCGTGCGAAAAACCACAATGAGAGCACCACTGCCAACTAGTGGAGTGGAGGTGCAATTACACTTAATTCTCGAACACAATTCCATAAAAGCATGTTTCCCAGGGTCAGGCGTGCCCCCCTGGCATCATGCCCAATATTTGAGAAGCACTGATTTAAACTGACAGTAAAATAAAATTATTATTTTACTGTCTACAGAAAGCTTCAAGGTCATTAATTTTCTAAGCCACTCAACGAACTGTGGGCGAGGGTGGGGTACGCCCTGAATAGCTTGCTAGACCATCGCAGGAGCCTTGAAAGCAGTGACCTCCAACCATGTTCCTGGAGATCTTCCTTCCTGCAAGATTTATCTCCAACCAAAATGTAAACACACCTCTTTTACCTATTCATGAACTTCTTCAAGGCAGTAATCAGGTACTGTACTCAGGAGTGCGTGACTAAAGTTGGAGGTAAAACCTGAAGGAAGGGTGATCCCCAGGAACAGGATTGGAGACCCCAGCTCTAAAATATAAAATAATATTTCCAGCACTTGGCTATTTATTCTCAAGAGATATATAATGACAGAGACAAAGACCTCTGGACTAATGAAGGAGTGTGTAACGCTGTTGTCAGTAGAAGATAAAGTCTACAGGTTATCAGTGGACACAAGGATAATGTAACATTGCTTAAGTGATAACATCAACCCTCTTACATCATCGACTTTATGGAATTGATCCATAACAGTCACGTTGACGGAGAACCCTACGACGAGGCAATGAGAATGTGAATTCAAATCCAAAACAGGCCCACCCTTGGACCATGTGCTGGCCTTCAGTGACTGTGTGTTTATGCTGTTCCTCAGTGAAACCACTAGATGTACCTCAAGCCTTGCTAGTGGATCACAATAAATTACCCAACCCATTGACTGCATGTTGCATTCTGTAATGTAGTTTTACCCTGAACACTTTCACTTTAGTGTTTTGGTAATCAGTATGTGGTCGGGCTTGATTTAAAAAAACCCCACACAAAAAAAACACAAATAGAGATGACAGAATTAGGCTCTGAAATTAGATATAGATATTATACGTATATAGCTACAGAAAAGGATTGTACGCTCATGTGTGGCTCCAAACGTGATCCCTCTCCTACATTTAGCAGAAAAAATACAAATACTGCTGTGCCCTTCGACCTTAGCACCAGCCAGTGCCTCGCTGTCTGCCTGATCTAATCAGGGCTCAAAGTCCTGTCCGTCAGGCACTATCAGTGGTCGGCTGTTTCACTCTTTCACTCCACAGTCACTTGTTCCATACAAGGCTTCACCATGCTCTCTCGCGCTGCTCTCGTTTTTCTGCTCTTCCTCTCCACGGCCCTGGCTGCCACACTCATCACTTCGGTTTCTGCCGAGGAACTTCCTTCAGATTCTGAAGCTACAGCAGGTGAACAGGCGAATACGATTCGAGAGGCTGCCAGGGCTGAAGCACCCCAAGGTGATGCTCCTGCAGAGGGAAACCAGGCCGGAGCTGAAAAGGAGGACTCCGACTGGGGCCTGGGCTCCATCAGGGGCAGCTTTCAAGCCGTCAATGGGTATTTTGACTCGCTGCTGGAGTTGATGGGAGGTCGTGATGGCGTGTGCCAATACCGCTGCAGATACGGTAAGCAAGCCAAGCTAAATGTTGATGGAGAAAGAACTATTATGTGATTCCGGTGAATGGCCTGCTTTGAAGATGTGTCCATCACACCACTCTTGGGCACAGATAAACCTCATACACCATTCTGATTGTTTGCCAAGTGTTACAAAAGGTATTGCTTCAGAGTGTTTCCTTTATCAACTCACATCAGCAATGTTATCTAAGTCAGCAGATAATATTGGCAGGTTCACTGGTAAGAGTCTCGATTAAATACTGTAGTTTATATTCTTCCCTGGAAATCCTCATACTTTAGCCAAGGCTAATGTACCTAGCACTTTAGTGATGCCTGTAATTGGTACAGGTTGAAGAAAATGTTCTCGCTTCCTAAAAGTAACCTGGAATTAAAGGGAAACCTGCTGTAACAATACGGAACATTAGGCTGCTTGCTGAACTAAAGCCGAGCAAGTCTTGGACTCTGTGTCTCTCATCACGGGTCCGTATCACAGTATTATTCTCTCCTGCATCCAAGGTAATCCACGCATCTCTGTTGATTGACAGGTAAAGCTCCACAAGCTCGTCCAGGCTACCAGATACCTGAACCCAATGGCTGCACATCATCTTTGCTTGGTTTCCAGGTACCAGATAGTGTATGTGTCTTCTGAACTATCACTAACAGACTAACACCAGTATGTGTTTCCATTTTCACTACAGAACTCAAAATACATGGATTCGTACCTACCATGTGGAGAAGGGCTGATAAGTTTTCTATGTATCAATGGAAGGGAAACAGTCGGTTTGGTTTGAGAAATAATTCTTAATTATTATTACCCAATGCATAAATGAAGTATGCTTAAGAATTAAAATAAATTGCTCGCACATAAAGTGGGGGGTGTACAATTGAAACCAATCAACCTGCTCAGGAACCAGTTTTTGCTTCTGGGATGGAAGGATCAAAGATACTTGGCAACCTTAAAATGTTATCACACATGAAATAATATACATATCATATATATATATACAGTATATATACAGTGTATATATATATATATATATATATATATATATATATATATATATATATATATCATATATATATATATATATATATATATATATATATATATATATACAGTATATATACAGTGTATATACACACACACATTCATACATACATACATACATACTAGTCCTTCTCAAAAAATTAGCATATTGTGATAAAATTCATTATTTTCTGTAATGTACTGATAAAAATTAAACTTTCATATATTTTACATTCATTGCACACCAACTGAAATATTTCAGGTCTTTTATTGTTTGAATACTGATGATTTTGGCATACAGCTCATGAAAACCCAAAATCCCTATCTCAAAAAATTAGCATATTTAATCCGACCAAAAAAAAAAAAAAAAAGTGTTTTTAATACAAAAAAAGTCAACCTTCAAATAATTCTGTTCAGTTATGCACTCAATACTTGGTGGGGAATCCTTTTGCAGAAATGACTGCTTCAATGCGGCGTGGCATGGAGGCATTCACCTGTGGCACTGCTGAGGAGGTGTTATGGAGGCCCAGGATGCTTCGATAGCGGCCTTAAGCTCATCCACAGTGTTGGGTCTGGTGTCTCTCAACTTTCTCTTCACAATATCCCACAGATTCTCTATGGGCTTCAGGTCAGGAGAGTTGGCAGGCCAATTGAGCGCAGTAATACCATGGTCAGTAAACCATTTAGCAGTGGTTTTGGCACTGTGAGCAGGTGCCAGGTCGTGCTGAAAAATGAAATCTTCATCTCCATAAAGCTTTTCAGCAGATGGAAGCATGAAGTGCTCCAAAATCTCCTGATAGCAAGCTGCATTGACCCCGCCCTTGATAAAACACAGTGGACCAACACCAGCAGCTGACATGGCACCCCAGACCATCACTGACTGTGGGTATTTGACACTGGACTTCAGGCATTTTGGCATTTCCTTCTCCCCAGTCTTCCTCCAGACTCTGGCACCTTGATTTCTGAATGACATGCAAAATTTGCTTTCATCCGAAAAAAGTACTTTGGACCACTGAGCAACAGTCCAGTGCGGCCTCTCTGTAGCCCAGGTCAGGCGCTTCTGCAACTGTTTCTGGTTCAAAAGTGGATTAACCTGGGGAATGCGGCACCTGTAGCCCATTTCCTGCACACGCCTGTGCACGGTGGCTCTGGATGTTTCTACTCCAGACTCAGTCCACTGCTTCCACAGGTCCCCCCCAAGGTCTGGAATCAGCCCTTCATTCACTTTTTCCTTCCCACAGACGTCCCACTGAGGTGGCTTGATACAGCACTCTGGGAACAGCCTATTCGCTCAGAGATTTCTTTCTGTGTCTTACCCTCTTGCTTGAGGATGTCAGTGATGGCCTTCTGGACAGCAGTCAGGTCGGCAGTCTTACCCATGATTGCGGTTTTGAGTAATGAACCAGGCTGGGAGTTTTTAAAAGCCTCTGGAAACTTTTGCAGGTGTTTAGAGTTAATTGGTTGATTGAGATGATTAGCTTAATAGCTCGTTTAGACTACCTGAACATGATATGCTCATTTTTTGAGATAGGAATTTTGGGTTTTCATGAGCTGTATGCCAAAATCATCAGCATTAAAACAATAAAAGACCTGAAATATTTCAGTTGGTGTGCAATGAATCTAAAATATATGAAAGTTTAATTTTTATCAATATGCTAATTTTTTGAGAAGGACGAGTATGAGGCAATGCCTATCAATCAAAATATACATCTTCTTCGTCTTTTCCTTAGAGTTGTTCCCTTCAGGGGTCGCCACAGCGAATCATCTGTCTCCATCTCAACTTATCCTCTTACTTATCCTCTTACACCAACTACCTTCATGTCCTACTTCACCACATCCATAAATCTCTTCTTTGGTTTTCCTCTAGGCCTTCTACCTGGTAGTTCCAACCTCAGCATCCTACTACCAATATATTCATTATCCCTCCTCTGTACATGTCCAAACCATCTCAATCTAGCCTCTCTGATTTTGTCTCCAAAACATCTGACGTGTGCTGTCCATACATAAAATACCATAATTGGATTTTCTACACCACAGCTTAAAAGCGTATAAAAAGAACTACAGGTGCAAATCATGCATCCTTGGTGCTGTCGTCCCAGTGAGAGAGTATAGTCTGGTTAATGAAGCTGGGAAGATTAAATTTGGACTCAGAGGGGTGTCGTAATTACCAAAAATAACTAAATAAATCTTCACAAATCCAGAATATTCAACATCCTCATCTCAAACAGCGACCTTTTTCTAACAGTACCTTTAAAAATCCCAGCATGTGCTCACGCAACACAATCTTCGTCTGTTCTACCCCAGCTCGACATGGGCATCCCAGCCATGACCAAGTGCTGTAACCAGTTGGACATTTGCTACGACACGTGCGGCTCCAACAAGTACCGCTGCGACACCAAGTTCCGCTGGTGCCTCCACAGCATCTGTGGGGATCTGAAGAAGAGCTTGGGCTTCATGTCAAAGGTCGAAGGTAAGAAGTGCTTCAAAGTGCAAACACATGACTCACATATTCACAGTTGTGTCTGCTTTAAGTAAACCATATAGGAGTGACGTGAGGAGTGTATGCTAGCAACACTGTCGAGGATAAAGGGGCGGTTCTTTCGCACGATGACATTCTATTGCACGTTGTCCATCTTGATGTCTTCTCCTTTCTGGATATTGTTTGTATGTCCTCGTGTTATCTGATAATGCTACGTGCTCTGTCTGTCTCTCTTTCTCAGCTTGTGAGACATTCGCAGACACCATGTACAACACGGTTTGGACTCTGGGCTGTAGGCCATTCATGAACAGCCAGAGGGCAGCGTGTATCTGTGAGGGTGAGGAGAAAGATGAGCTATAAGATCTACTACTCCTCCTGCCAAGCACAATGACTCACCATTACCAAGCGCCTTCAAACTCCACCAAAAAGAGCTCAGCAGACCCCAGCCGGAGACTTGTGGTGCTAAAGACTCAGGTTGAGCGAACTATATATTTGCTGTATTGAGCTATAAGTTTGGGTTTCTAGGTTTACCTGAATTTTCCTCTCTATGGTTATCTGGGAGGAGAGCATTTCTTATTAATGATTGAACAAAGGTCTGGTTAAGTTATTTGAAATGAGAAGGCAAATAGTGGAATAATTCATGTAAAATGGCATATTATGATTGGTTGAAAGAACTTTTTTCTCCCCTCAGTGTCAGTTCGAAACCCAGACTAAATGCAATATATTCATAATTTATTAACGTGTAGCGCTGCTCGTCAAATGAAACTTAAAATCTACACTGTAATGACATTGATTGATTGTCATTTAATTTCACACTGATTTAAAAACATTGCAATATACAAGACTATGATTACCATGACTTTGAATGCATTCTTCAAACATTCCTAACTTATTTTGAATTTTGTTATTCTCAATAAATATGGGACTTGTGTGGCTCTACATTCAAGTCTTTTTCTCCACAAATGATATATAATGTTGCTTTCAGCTGAAAACCATGCAGACACGTGTATAAACACGGTAAGTTTGTGTTTATAAATAGTTATTACATTATGGGGTAAACGTCTTATGGAATTAGTGGACCAATGTATGATGGGATTAGTGCACTAATGTACTGTGGGCTAAGTGCACCAAAGTATTATTGGTCAAGTCCACTAATGTATTATTCGGTTACAGCACCACTGTACTA
>CM045736.1:9553390-9593390 GCA_024760905.1 Plotosus lineatus | reverse complement strand
TGTTCACGTGTAACAGTGTACTGCTACTGGTGAAAGTCTGAGAGAGCTTTCCTGTCCACTGTATCCAGAATCTTTATAGTCGTGGTTGCCCGTCTACATGATCAAGCCGGATTAATACAACTGAAAGCTTGTTTGCACCAAACCAGGTTCCTGCATTTCCCCAGGTGGGTTCCTGTGCGAGCCAAAACACCGCCAATGACAAATGATTATTAGTGGATGTTTCTCCTCACCTTGACCACAGTGCCGCAGGTCTTCAGACTGAAGTGAAGGTTGACATGAGTGCCATTAGAGACTCCACGACAAGAGGAATTTGACAAAAAGAGCTCTAGGCCACCTACAAGGTCTTTGGGAACAGACACGTCGATGGAGCTGGGATCGCACTGTACTGGCACTGGACAGGAAATAAACACGGTATTTTAATTTCAGAAAGTCAAAGAAAAAACTTATTTGATTTTTATGTAAAAGCTGTTCAACCCTATCTCTCCTACTCTAACTCTAATTCTAGACCCACTATAATCAAAGCAGATCAGTTACCCGAGCACTGACTAAACCCAGACAGGATCAGCAATCTAGTCCAATCCTAACCCTCAGCCAGCTTCAACAATAGCCCAGCCCTATATTCACAAATATTCATCATCTTCTTTTCCTTTCGGCTGTTCCCTTCAGGGGTCACCACAGCAAACCATCTGCCTCCATCTTCCTTCAACCTTCATGTCCTCCTTCACCACATCCATAAATCTCCTCTTTGGTCTTCCTCTAGGCCTTCTGCCTGGTAGTTCCAACCTCAGCATCCTACTGCCAATATACTCACTATCCCTCCTCTGTACATGTCCAAACCATCTCAATCTAGCCTCTCTGACTTTGTCTCCAAAACATCTTACATGGGCTGTCCCTCTGATGTACTCATTTCTGATCCTATCCATCCTCGTTACTCCCAGAGAGAACCTCAACATGGGAAACTCAAAAATAGTCCAATCATAAACTGAACCTGATCTTTAACCAACCGTGAAACATGGTAAATCTTAAATGTAGTAACTCCTACCCAAGAATAGAACAGAAACCTAACCCTAACCCAAGAATAGAACAGAAAAGTTCTCCAAGTCGGAATTAAGATATTTATTTATGACGGCGTACACACATATACAGTAAAACCTCCGCTGACGAACGCTTAAGCTCGCGAACTTTTCGCCTCAAGAACATTAAAATTCGCGAGCATATAGTCTCTGCTGACGAACCAAACCACGCGGTCGAACAGCGCCATGGTGGCAGCCACGAGAAGCTGACGCACGCTCACGGCGTCCCAGTTCGTCACCCCCTTTCTTTGAGTGCGGACGTGGTTTGTGTTTGATTGACATTTTGGACCATATTGAGTGTACTTTTGCTATTATGGGACCGAAAAAGACCCCACCACAGGTTGAGTTACCTACAGTCCTTATGGAAGGTGACTCTCCTTCCAAACAGTAAGTCCCTCCCTCCCTCCTCCTCCCACTCCATTCCATCAAGCCATCAACTACCATCACAAAGGTAAATAAAACCACTTTATTATACAGTACAGTTTATTTCTTTAATTACAATACAATAGCACATTTATTATACATAAAATAAGGTATATTTTTGTGTAGTTTTAAGGCTTATTTAGTAGAAAGTTATGTTTTATGGGGACCTGGGAACGGATTATTCTCATTTTAATGGTTTCTTATGGGAAATAAATGTTCGGAAGACGAACTTTTCGCCTTACACACATTTTCTGGGAATCAATTATGTTCGTGAGCTGAGGTATCACTGTACTTAAGAAAGCAAATGTATATGAGTGCAGTCTAGCTGACCCTGGCAGCTTCGCTTGTCCTCTCCCAGTGTTAGGCCTCTGGGACAGTGACAGTAATACGAGTCATCCTCTGATGAGCAGCCATGGCTACAGCCTCCATTCACATTGTGGCAACCTGCGATCTCTGTGTGCAGTCAAAAGCAGCATAAATGAATCGCACTATCAGTGTGCAGTGTTCTGTATCACCTTTTATGCTAAATATGCCACAGTGTTACCATTGCAAGTCTTTCCATCAGCATCCAGTACTCGACCAGGACCACACTCGCACCTCCAGGAGCCCTTAGTGTTCAGACACATCTCAGCACATCCACCGTTGCTCCTCTCACACTCATTTATGTCTTGTGTGAAAAATAAGAGAGAGATAGAGATTTTTGAACTGAAATGATAGGAAGACAGTTGTGAGTAAAGGACAGCAGTGAGGCACTGGAACCTTTCTGCGTGGAACATGCATATATTCTATGTGCTGGTGTGGGGTTTCCCATGGATAGTCCAGCTTCCTCCCACAGTCCACATATATGCATATTAGGCTAATTGCCAGTTTGAAATTGCCCCTAGGTGTGCGTGTGAATGTTTGTTTGTGTGTGTGTGTGTGTGTGTGTGTGTGTGTGTGTGTGTATGTGATGGTCTGGCAAGCTGTTCAGGGTGTAACCTGCCTTCACTCAGTGTAAGCTGAGATAAGCTCAGCCTCTCTACACCCCTAATAGGATTAAGCAGTTGAGAAAATAAGTCTGTGAGTATTAATAACAGAATATTTTAGAGACATTTTTCCATCATCCATCTCTCACTACCTATTGACTCACCCATACAAGTCTGAGAGTCTGGCCCCAGAATAGTTCCTACGGGACAACGGCATTCTAGTTGCTGTGGACAGTTTGGTGCAGTGCACTCCACTTCATCACAGATCTCATAGAAGTCTACCACACACACACACACACACACACACACACACACAACACACACACACACACACACACACAAATTATCCATATATTAAGAGTTGAATCGAAGAGTTCAGAAAAAAATGTAGAAATTAAAGGCAAGTAGGCAGACTTACGTCCACAATACACATGGAAGCACACTGAGGGGCGGGGCAAGCGGTAAACATAGTATCCCCTGGGACAAGCTTTCACATCCACCATCCCACGCCAGTGGCAGCAGTCATCATTGAAGCTTGAACATGTAGGCAAACTGATGATGCCATCGGAAGGCAGTGGGTGGGTTCCGTTAAGCCAGATTGGTGCATGGGTGCCACAGTGGTTTTCCTCAATGCAAAAGGTGGGCATGGCATCACCAGACATGCCAGTGAAGCGGTACCACTCACCGGCTACATGGCGATCACACAGAGGTACACCAGCCGAGTTGTTGACATGGTAGTCGGTATTCCTCCAGGGCTCATTCAGACTGATGTATGCTGTGCAGGGATCTGGAGCTGGCCATGAATGAAGTTGTTAAAATGCTGGACTATAATGTGTTTCACCAAAACTGAGCATGCAAGAACCATAACGGACCTGAACCGACAAAAGTGCGAGTATGGAGTAAATAAGAATCAAATGGGAATCATCCATAGATACTTAAAGGAGGATGATTGATGTAACTAGACATAGGGAAACTGAGCATATTTGGTCTTGGGGGAAACAAATTCTATAATGTAGAAGCTTTTCATCAGCAGGTGAACAGATTCCAGAGAAGGCCTAACCTCAGAGCATGAATAAAGGACTGACTAATCAATCTCTCTCCCTCTCCAATCTCATTAAGATGGAAAGAGCTGGTGGATGTGTCCTGCTCGAATTTGATGTGGAGTGAACCAAGTAATAATTAACATAACCTACAGAAAAGCGGTCGAGTGTTTTTTTTTGTTTTTTTTTTAAATCCAGTGTTGCCCCTTTTAAGGCTTTTATTTAAAAAAAAAAGTGAGGTGGAGGAATGTCTTGTGTTTCAGTGGTCTTCTTTTTAGTTATGTTGTTATTCTCAGTCAGGCTGCAGTCCCTATTTAAACTCAACACTAATAAACTCTCTTCTTTAACCACTCCACTGTTATGAGCAAACCAAACAGCCTCTGTTTGGGTTTTTGTTGAGGTACACGTGCTACATCTGTGATAACAGTAATCTCAGACTCTTACTTCTGCTATGCTGCGATGTTCCATATCGACCGTAATACAAACTCAGAAACTTGTGAAGATGACTTTTCATTGCTGGTGATATAAACTGTTTTCTTGAAATGATTTCGGAGTACAATTACCATCACAGTTCTAAGATAACCAGCTTCTGCAATATTGTTTGTATATTTATCTGGTTTCACCCAAATGAGGATGGATTTCCCTTCGAGTCCGGGTCTTCTCAGGGTTTCTTGGGAGCTTTTTCCTTGCCGCCCTCACCACAAACTCATTAGGGATGTGTAGGACTTGTAGAAGAAAATTTATCAAATTAATTTTTACTATGAAAAAGCTTCTCAACTCCTGAGAGTCCACCTATAATTCCATTCTCATGGTCTCATTTCCCTTTCACCATCAAAAGCATTCATAGCAGTAGAATATAATCTCGCGACATCAGGCAGGCTTGCCTATCTCCTGAGGATGTTTTCCGCTAATCCAGGAAGGGGTGAAGGCCAAAGGTCAGGTCAAGGTGACATGCTGTAAACACGAGATTCCAGTACACTGCTAGAATAAATCAGCACGATTGAGTCAAATGACTTGTTTTGGGTCATACGCATACTGTTAAAAAGTAAGAGAACTTAAAACTGTAAGTCTGTAGATGTAACTTACTTGACCCCATAAGTTCGTCAAACTTTAACCGAACGGAACGTAGAATTTCATTTAAATTTAGTCTAAGTTATGCTAATTGAAGAGTTACCAGAGCTTGGGATTTAAAGCGTGACAAACTGAAAGGCATAATTTTACAGGCTAAATTAAATATTAACTTAAGACTACCTGAATTTTTACCTTAATTTTTTTTCCGCTGACGTTTGACCGTACCGTACAATTTTTTCTCTCAACTTTTTCTTTTTACCGCGAAACAAATAAAATAAAAACTTGATTTCAGATTAGTGACTTGAACTTGACATTTTTATTTATGTGATGACACACAAAGCGACATGGTAGCTTCATGGCTAGCACATTTTCTTCACAGCAAGAAGGTCCTGGGTTCAAGTCCCAGCTTCTAAATTCATTAAAAAAAACAGTATTAAGAATATTCCTGATTGCAGTGTGTACGCCCAGATAATAAGTCAAATGATCTTCATAAACCTGAGATAGTGTAGATCAATAGAGAACATGCCCAAGATAGACTGGTTTCAAGTGACAGTATGAAACATAAATACAACATTAAGAATTTATGAAAAAGTGAACAAGTTCCGAGTGGCGTGAGCTTACCTGTGATCAGATCAGTGGTCACGATGTGGAGGACCGCCAGAGTTACAAGAACATCCAAGAACATGGTGACTTCAGTCTATCAAAAGAGCATGAATTGGTGCGTTGTGAGAAATGTAGAAAAGGGCAGGGTCTTTAAATCCCTACTGTGTTATCTCAGTACGAGGGGACGGGTCTATGTTAGGATTGTGTACTGTTGAGACATCTGCCTCACCTTGACCCTCAGTTCTGTCCTCCAGCTCCATACAACTCATATCTCCGGCCCAGTGACAGGATCATCCTTTCATTGTTCCCAAACCAATCAGTCTTCCATTGAGCTCATCTATATCACACTCACAGGTTCCTGGCAGCTACCCAAAGCTCCTATAATCAGACGACCAAAGCAAGTTTTGCTCGCGGTTAATTAAATAAATTGCTTCGTTAATCACTAGGGATTTCCAAAGCATAAGTTAGGCTGTCTCAAGTTTCATATGAAATTATTCCATGTACAGTAGTTCAAATGGACTTTTTAAAATTTTTATCTCTGCACCCAGCATTGCGTTTAAAAAGAAAAAAAAAGGCGCCAACAAGAAGAAAACGAGGATTTTTCTTTCTCAAGTTGCTCATACTGAGGAGCAAGTCACCACAATTGAGTACAGTACTAGATTATATGCAGTCCTGCACATCACAGTTGTGCACCCCGAGTTATCTGAGCTCCAAATTCCAGCTTTTTTTGGGTAGGAAACTAGACGACAGGAAGAACAAGAGCAAAGGATGCAGATTTGAGAAGGTCAAGGCACATCTATTCAGTCCTGATATAAACATGTCACATCAAGCTGAACCCAAACCACCACCCCCACCCCCACCCCCACCACCCCTCCCCCTCCCCCCATCCACCCATGTGGCTGGCCCAAAAGTTCTTCTCTCAATGTCTGGAATTCTGAGCAGTATTACAAAGCAATTGCATCACAGATACTTACTATGACTGTTACACTATACAGTTCTTACATGATGGAGTTACCCGGGTGCAAAGCAAATATTCATACTCCTTGGAAAAATTTATAAAGTCGGCACTTGAATTTTTTTTTTTAATCTACAGTGGTATAACAAGTTAAACAATAAAATTTTATGTTATTCGTCTAACTTGATCAAAGAATAGCCAGAATGTAGATGATAATAGGTCCTGTTAAATGAGCCCTTAATGCTAATGTAAATGCCAATTGCTTGTAAAATATTTACAGATAAAAGACTGTAATGGCAAATTCAAATTATAACTGGCCATATAATTTAATTGCCATTAAATGTATCATGAAAAATATAGGATTATTGATAATAATATACCTTTATTACATCTTCACCAAACAAGTTCTGACACAATTTTGACTTAACGTTTATGTTTAACTGACCATTTAAACCGAAAAATGTTCAGTTGTATTTTCATCCGGTACCAGATCACTCACTGTCATATTGGCGCCAAGTACAGAAACTGCAGGATCTCGGATCGGATTCAAACTTCCCGTGAGCCGTGGGGTTTTAGGCACTGATCCGAATCTACCAGTGACATTTTGATTATCCCAGCTAGGTCGAGATACACCGGTGAATCGGAGTGTTTCCAAGTGCATGTAGAAAGCAACAGTTGTCACTTATCAATACATTTCAGAGGGCAACTCAAACAGAACATGATTGAAAATTACCCAAATGGCTAGTTATCACTAACAGTAATATCAGACATAGCTAGATCTATTTATCAACACTCGGCGTCAACAGCGTGTTCAATTAATATGGTCATTTGGAAACAGTGGCACTCAACATTCTGTCGAAACCTTTGCATAGCGGAACTGGAATCATGAGGTTAATAATTAGATTAATTCATCTACAGTTTTAGTTTATTTTGACATCCAACAGTAGTGGGCAGTCAAGGCCAGCAAAGCCTTCTCTGCAGGCCTAAAAACTGTCAGAAGCACTGAAGTTCATTGACAACAAATTCTAGTATTTGTTCCATTAAATTGTATTAATTTATCGTCAACAGTCTTTTCTCTTTATTTCGTCAGGTGTCTCTTGGCTGCACTGCTTCCAGTGTGTATGTTAGATTTTTTTTGTTGTTGTTTTTTTGTCCAATTAGATTTCAGCTACTATCTGCTACCCTGTCAATCTACTCTGCCTGGGGCCTTCAGAATCCAGAGAGAGCAGACGTTTTTGGCACGCGCTAAAATTCCACAGGTGCAGTCGAATGGGCTCAGACTGGAACACTGTATACAAGAACAGAGACTAACAGCAGCAAGCGCAGAGAAAAATTCACAGGCTGGATACAAGCAAATCAGGAACATCCGAGTGCTGTGTGTAAAATAAATACAATAAATAAATATGTTGGGACAGAGAGACAGATTCACAGAACAAACATAAAAGTGATCAGCTGTATGTATCATGTGGAGTTTTGGCATCATTACAAAACAAATGGAAAGGAAAAAGACACGACTCTCAGTTCCAAAACTGGATCGGTATTTATTGATAAGTGAATTACATTTCTCTTTTATACACATTTCATAAATGATACAGGAGTTTACATTATTTGTATAGTCTTCCAATATCACAGCATCTGACGCCAATGATAAAAACAAAGATGAAATGAAGAAAATACATTCATGTGAACTCAATGAAATCCTGCTTTTCTCTTATTGATATCAATGTTTATTCTTTTACTTTAATTTCTCAAGTGCATGTGGTAAAAATGTAAAATAATGCACTTCTGAAACTGAATTCATATGCCGTGGAAATCTCGTGGGCTTACGAAGAGGTACTGGAAAAATAGAAATGGATATAAAGAGGGAGAAAGAACAAGAGAAAGAGAGCGATAGAGTGATGTGTGGCTGGACGTTGACCGCCTCTGGATCAATCAGGGCAGTCTTAAAGCACATGGAAGGAAATAAAACTGCTAGACACCAGTAGTCTGTAATCTTTGCAGCTTTTTTTTTTTTTTTGGGTCCTTTTTGTATAATTTCCCCGTGTAAACATTACATTCATGCAACACCTGCTTTAGAATAAAGTCCATATATTACATATACTCTTGTAAAAAACAAAAGGCAAAGCAAATAAAGGCATCCCTTTATAGAAAAACAACAACTCAAAAAATAAAAAATGCTCAATGGCGATAAAGACTGAAGCATTGAACGGTGAGAATGATTTTGGTATCAGCTTTGCAGGTCATTCTAGGAAAAGACACCATCCCTGCCCTCGCATCCCCGTGCACATGCAGCAGCATACACACACTTATAATCATTGATGGGTATAAGGATAAAAGGCCGAAGAAGAAGGGATTGATTCACACATATTGATCAGGATATGGATGAGAATTACTCAAACGCACTGACAATCAGCCGGTGTTTATTGAGGGAGCTGTATATCGATGGTACTGTATGTTCTTACTGTCCAAACTTTGCATAATGGCGGCTGAGGGCAGCAAAACCTGCTCCTTGTGAAATGTCGATGCAAATGAATTAGCTTGCTGGAATAGCTTCCGCTTCGTCGTCTCTTAAAACGGACAACAATACACACATCCAGCCAGGCTAGCCTTCTCCTCAATAACTCGATTTCAGCTAGCTTATTCCGATGTGTCCTTTCTACGATTGGCACGCTTTTCCTTCCTATAAATGTCAAATCTCCTGAGACACATTCCTTCAGATCACAGACACATTTCCAGGCTCGCAGTCCGGCCCGGTGTATGACATTTAATTGATTAAATAAGCTAGCTGTGTACTACATCGCACTGTAGCGTTCTGCCGCAGGTCTTTTAAACGTGACGGATTCCGGCGATCCCTCGGCTCACTTTGTGATACTGAGCCAAATTACATGAGAGCCGAGACATGGACGACATGGACGGATTGTAAAGTGGATGACAGGGAAACCCAATAAGCAAAGAAAATAAAAGGTTCTATTTGAAACACACAGGGTTAACATGCAGTAGAATATGGCATGGCCCAGACAAAACACATACTTTCTAAAGCATTCATGTTTTGGAACATGACGCAGTCTATCTCTCGATATAGAATTTATGTTTGATGGTTTAAACCTTAATAACTGAAAAGACTTTCTGTCCAGACAGCTCCAGCACACCTGGATAAATAAAGAAATATATTCATATACCATAATCCTCCAAAGGTAGAGTACTGCATACAGATTAGTCATTGGCTTATGACATAATTCGGACTTTGAACGAAGCACCATGTCCAGGAGAAATGCATTTTACGTATGAAAAACATTAAAGTTGAAAAATAACAATAATAATAACGCAGTCCAATATTCCATCCACAGATCCAGCTACTTCTGAATGCTCTAAAACCTGTCCTCTAAAGACGCCGTGTTCTAGATGAACGGATGCAAAAGTCACACGCTACGACATGCCGCAAACTGTGCGAGAAACCAACTAGGTCTAGGATCTAATATATACTGTATATTACACGGTTCTCTTCACACTTCAGAATATTCTTGGCATACAGAGAAGCTGTGCAGCTTGATTTTTGTCTCTGATATACTGTATATATGTAATTTTTTTTTTGTTTGTTTGTTTATTACGCAATCATATGATGCAGTAAACAGCCCGGTAAAGTCTACAAGCATGGATGCTCGTCTGGCTCGTAGGGGCTGAGGCTGAGAGACCAGAACGTGGCTGTACATGGGGAATAATAAGAGCGCCCTGATCAGCACGGGGTGCTGTTAGGCACTGTGGGTAACAGTTTTCTGGCACAGAAAAAAGGACTGAAACCTTCTGAATCTGTTTTCTTTCTTTTCTTTTTTTTTTTTTAAATCCTCTGTTAAGCTCCACAGGTTTCAATGGAAAAAGGCGTATTCTGTATGTGCATGGATTTGCTGATTTGCCATCACCAATCTGGCACTGCGTCTGTGATTAAACATCTTGTGTGTAAAAATGGTAAAGTTTCTAATCTGAAATCAGTAGCTGCAAGAAAGAGGAAAAATGGCATGATCTGATGGACTGATGCGCAACGCAAAGTCAGCTGATATGATGAGATGTCAGGTTCAAATCAACAAGAAACAAAACAAAAAGAACTACTTCACCAGTATGAAAAAAAGAAGTTAATTTCCTCACCCATCATAACAAATATAATAATAATAGTAATAATAATAATAATAATATGGCTTTCTAAACAAAAAGTGCCAAATTTCCTTTTTTTTTTTTTTTTCATTCTTTTTTTTTTTTTAATAATTGAACACACAGTGATGTTTAGCCGGTAGATCTCTGGTCTGCAGCTTGCAACAAGTCTGTACAGGAAGTGATGCGCATCACGTGACCCCCATCTCCATGTACATACTTGGTGTGTACAGTACTATGGATGAACTCCTGTTCCGGCTCTGAAATTTGTACAGCAGAGCGTGTCAGTCATGCTAAGGATGCAACTGGAGACACAGGGAGATGTGGCCGCAGGTAAAGGACAGGGAAGGGGATGGGGAGACAGGGGACCACTCTGTTCCACGCAGGGACTTTGGATTAAAAATAGCTGTCCTGCATTTGATTACCCCATCTCCCCCCCCACAACAACGTCCAGGGCTGGGAAAAATAAGCCCAGAGGCCTGTGCCAGATATACAACTCCGCTGTAAAAAAAAGAGGTCTTTCGAGGTTTTCATTTTTTAAAGTAAGTATGAAGAGGTGCTGAACCACAGCATCTGTTGTTTATTCAGCGTGTCTGGGACATATCGTGTGCATACCCAGAGGTCTCTTCCTGTTCAAAATCAGGAGCTTCCTGTAGGCTGCTGCAGTTCTCTGTGTTCCTGTCGCATTAAGAGAGCGCACAGCTCTGCAGGCACGACTGCTTGTAGCAACTTTGCCCTCCAGCACCTCCAGCAGCGGGGTTTCGGGTGTTGTTCTTTCTTTTATATTGATTTATTCCATCCCCTCCTCCTTTACTTTGATTTGTCGTGTTTTAATAGTTTTCAAAACAAATTACAGAAAATTAAAAAATTTAAAAAAAAAAAAAAAAACTATTTTTGTCAGAGAGAGAAACCCTTGATAGTGGTGGGGGGAAGAAACGGAAAAGAAAAAGACAGTGAAAGGAGAAATATAGGAAGGAGGAGAAAGAGGGAAGGAGGAAGGGAGGCTTTCACTTCCTCACATCAATCTTTGCTGGTGCTAATTTGCTGGATGGGGAGGTGTAGCTGGAGGGGATCTCTTAGGCGCTTCAGGTCCAACTCGACCTAGTAGGAGAGAGCCAGGAATAAAAAGACAATGGAGGGAGAGAGCCAATGGAAAGATAGATGATGGAGAGCGAGAGAGAGCGAGAGCGAGAGAGAGAGAGAGAGAGAGAGCGCGCCCGAGAGACACAATGGACAGAGAGTGGGTAGAGGGGTGGGGGAGTGGTAGGGAGAGGAAGGAGAGAATCAGGGTCATTCAGGAAAAAAAGGGTAATTTTTAAGTGTAGGTATAATTGTGTGTGTCCGCGTGCGCACCTCTGCTACTGCCTGCTTCAGTTTGTTGTACTTTTCAACATCAAAGCGTGTCCTCTTAACTCCCCTATGGAAGAACAGCAGAAACTGTCTGTCCCTGGCATCAGGGTAGACGTACTCCTGTATGTGTACACACACACACACACACACACACACACACACACACACACCAAGTCTGTGATATCAACCAGGTCCTCAGTGGCTTCATGGTGCACAAAGTAGTCATCTTACCTGGTGCGTGAGCACAAAGTAGGCATACAAGGCCATGGCTGTGCCATAGGTAATGAAATATGTGACCGGCTCCATGATATCCCATGAGTACTCCCACCAGGTTAGTCGTGCCAGTACGCCAAACTGGGTAGCCATATACGCCATGCCTCCCCACAGCAGCCAGGTGGTCCGACGTTCTGCTTTCCTGGTCAGCTCCTCTTTCATCTGAGACACAAGCATCAGGTCAGTCTGATGGGATTGCAGTACAAGTGGTACCTCACCTTATGAAATTAATCCGTTCCAGAGCCTTTTTCTTAACCTGGATTTTTCGTAAATTGAACCGCATTTTACATGTAAAATGTGTGATTCGTTCCAAGGCCCCCAATACTACCCCCTAAACCCTTTAAAAATTATAAAAGTGTACCTTTTAAGACCTCCTTCTGCTTCAATATCGTACCGATGGTAGACGGGTTTGGCCATATTCCTTTGCGATATCAATCAACCGCATGCGACAAGCCTGCTTCTTCTTTTCACTCGCACTGGGAATCTCACACGCGTGCGTGTGCGTGTGTTGACCATGTCTTCTTAGCAGAGTTATAATCTTACAAATGTTTATGCAAGGTTAAAAGCCTGAGCCAAAAGATCACGTTGCAATGAGCACACTCGAAAAACTCATGAAACAACAGTAACTCTGTCCTTTACACGAAAAGCATTATGGGTGCTGCATAATAGCTGATGGGAAGGAGCTGTGTCATCCCTCCTAGCCAATAGGAGGCCAGCGGGGCGAGATGTTGGAGGATAGTAAATGGGAAAGCAGCTCGTGCATTGTTTGAATGGCGCGTTTGAAAAAATTTTGGAAAACGTTTGTCGTAACCTGGATTTTTTGTTTGCTGGGACTATTTTAAGGTGAGGTACCACTGTAGATCCTACGCATTCTGGTATGTCATCCACCCTGTAACCTCTCGAGTTCAGCTTGTATCATATTATTAAAGGCATTAGAAATCTAGGACTGATTTAATTATGCTGAAGTCATCTACGTCTCTAAATCGTTGTGTGATGAAGTCCTCACAAACATAAGGCACCTTTTCCAACGGGCGAAGCTCGGCGTTGAGATCCTCCAGTCGGCTAACCAGCTCTTTTTCCTTGTTCAGCTGGTGCTCCTCTATGCGCAGAGTAGTGTAGAGCTGCTGCACCAGGAGCTTCACGTCATTCAGCCGATCTGCCTCCTCGTGGGCCAACAACTCTGACACGGACAAGAACAAATCGCACGATTATTATTAGCTGTGTGGGATTAAAATAGACAATAAAAAGGAAAGCTCTTTATGCTCACCTCTTCTGGGAGGCCGCACAAGGTGTGTGGTGTCATTAATGACCAGCTTGAAGTCGTCCAATAGCAAGATGTCAATCCCCGTAGAGGAAGCTATCCTCGCACCATCTACACACAACAGACAAAGAAAAGCCTGTGTGAAAGCTTTGACCCCACACCCCCGACTCGGCAGAGTAGAAAGGAAGTAATTTTATGCACGACTGTTTACACAATAAAACTTCACACAGGACTAATCAACTGGTCCGCGAACATGGCGAGATCACGAGTGAAAGGAAAAACGACTCGCAAACAATGTTCTCGGCAGGCCACAGACCCTAATAAAGGCAGCGTACTGCCAATACAGCAGCGTTCAAACAGGTGCACAATAATGTACTGTTAACGGTGTTTTCAGTAAACATGGCACGTAAGCAGAAAAGTGCTTCAAGAGGATAGTAGGCGGACACAGTTGTGGTCATACCTATGGAATAGATAGCGACTCTGTCGATACCCCGGTCCTCGGCCTGCAGCTGCTGGAGGAAGATGCCCACGCTGTCACTGAGGGGTTTTAGGGTGAACTGACAGAGCTCCCTCCGAGACGGAAGCCTCACAGAGATCACCGGCAGGCTGTTCTGATACAATACAGTCACCTCTGTCAACGCAAACACAAACATGATCATTACAGCACTCGCTGAAAATACGTTCGCCCATGTACCAGTGTTGAAGATTGACCAGTGGACAGCTGCGGATCCAAAGGAGGTGGGAGCACAGCCGGCCAGTATTTCATCAAGTGTTTCGTAAAATACAGTGCATGCGCCATTTCACTGACAACCCACAGATTCTGTGGTCTAAAGTCAATGCACAGGATGATCAAGGATGGCGAATGAATGCGATCACAGCTTACTCTGTTCGACAACTTTAAAAAGGTTTGTTTCTCATATCTACAGGGTGTCCCAAAAATGTACACGCCTTCCTTGAACTTACTACAACAGTCGGTCATGCCAAGCATTACAGAAGACTTTGAAGAAGAGGAGTTTTATTTTCAGCAGGATGGGGCACCCCTACACAACCATCATTCATTGATGGGATCTTAACAAACACATGGATTGGACGGAGGGGTTCTGTTGAATGTCCTCCAGGTTCACAAGACCTCACACCACTAGACTTGATTTTATGGGGATACCTAAAAGACAAAGTCTATGCAACGAGACGTGCAACTCTCATTGAATTGAGAGCAACCATTGAACGTGAATGCACACAAATACCAAGGGAACTGTTTCATGATGTGTGCTTTTCCATCGCTTCGCGTTGTCGGCAGTGTCTGGACCAGAACGGACATCAGTTTGAGAACAGGTGGTGACAAAACAATAGAATGATGTTTGTAATTACACTAATTATAATAATCACCTAGTTTACAATTATTTAAAGTGTGTGTATACACAGTTTTTTTGGGACACCCTATGAACGAAAGTTAAAATATTGGTAGTAGGATGCTGAGGTTGGAACTACCAGGCAGAAGGCCTAGAGGAAGACCAAAGAGAAGATTTATGGATGTGGTGAAGGAGGACATGAAGGTCGTTGGTGTAAGAGAAGAAGATGCAGGGGACAGGGTGAGATGGAGGCAGATGATTCGCTGTGGCGACCCCTGAAGGGAACAGCCGAAAGGAAAAGAAGAAGAAGAGGAAGAGTGTGAACGAAAAGTTTACCCATTACAAATCATACACCCCTTTCTCGAACCTGGATCCACCCCTGGTGTAAGTGTATCTGATAAAACACACCCGATCGGTCACTTTTTGACTGGATCAGGGTGATTCCTTGTTTCGTGCTGCACTCCGGGATATAAAGAGTTAAACCTGTCCGTAACACTAGAGGGTAGTGTTTAGTTAAAGGGAATGTCCTGTTGTGAGACAGGGTGTGCTGCAGGATGATAAGGAGTGAAGCCCAAGTCTTCAGACACACCCATTTTTCAAACACCTTTACAGGAATCAATCTTATCATGATTCCGAGCTGAGGGATGCGTTTATCTGGACAAAGCCAGCCATCTTTTTCCATCCTCAACACACGATTTTAAATCACCTCATTTGGATAATTCACTGGTCGACTTCAAGCTCAATATCCTTGATGATTGGATGTGGGTACAATTATTTTCTTGCTCAGGACAAGAGCTCTATCTGTCCTGGTTGCGGCTTGATGAGGGAAAGGATTGAGTTTTTTGTTAAAGACATGATCATTCACAGTGTGTTATTTATACATGGCCACTTTCAAGCTGTAGTTAACCGAGCAGGCCTAATCGAGCAAAATAAAAGTGACATTAATTACTCGAAACTGTCACATTAACCCTCGACTGTTCAGTCTCTCTCTCATACTTGTCTGGTAGCTTCCCTACTCAGACACAGTGGGAGATAAAGCTGGAAGATGAGGACTAAATTACCATATTCATTGGGAATTATTTAGTGTCAATAAAACTCCAAAACTCATTGCCGAGCAGTTTTATTTCATTACACTCAAAAATAGGAGCTGGAATAAATTGAGCTCTGTGGCAGTCTGTCTGTCGGTGAGAAGAGCACCGATGGCTTGGAGGCATCATCAGCAGGGTCTCGGTGTGCATCATTTTTATGACTGAAGCATTGTGCTTGCTGGCTTTCAATGCATGCTGGATGTGTTTTTTGTTCCTGCTTAATGACCAGTCATTTTGGAAGATAGTGTCCTTAAGTGCAGACGTCTGGGGAGTAAAACATCATTGCTATAAAGATCTCTTCAATGCACAGGCATGTTCAGTACGAGCGTCAGAGAACATAAATCCGTCATAATTCAGACCTAACCATCTGAAACATGCATCTTCCTCACCTCATCAACTCTTTCTTTAAATCCAACTCATTCATGATCTTTATTCCCTTTCCGACAAAGGCCTTTTTCTCTTTCTTCTTAGAAAATGGCACCACAAGAGGCCAGTCTTTCAGTCTTTATAGCATTGCTATAAAAATGTACCTCTGGAAAAGAGAGAAGAAGAAAAAAAGCACACCTGCTCTGCAGCACTTTCGGCGCAGCCCATCTGCTGGAATCATCTTGGCATTTCCCTCCATCTCAGCAGATGCGTGGAACGTGGGTTGGTTTTTTTTGTTGTTGTTGGGTTTTTTTTTGTTTTGTTTTTTTTGCAAGCACGTTCTGACTCATCCTGACTCCGATGTGCACTTCAAGAAGCTGCATCCTTCAATTGAATCCCCATAGAATTTGTATCTTCCTTATAAATAGAGCACAACTCCAACCACATTACAGTTCACCACAATCTGTCTCACCTCATTAATTAATCCACAGTTTGTAGTCTGTTGTTGATTCCTAACCCAGATACTGAGAGGGAATTAACTGTTACATTAAGTATCTCACTCGTGTAGATCAGAGCTTCTCAAGCCTCACTGCCGGGTTGCTGAAAGCTATTGATAAAAACAAAGATGGATTTCAAAACTGTAAACACCGAGTGCAAAATGCTTCCATCAGAGGAGGAATTTCATGCCACTTACACCTACACACACATTTTTTTAAAGATGCACTTTGTGTGTGTTCGTTTTTGTGTGTGTGTGTGTGGGGGGGGGGGGGTTTACCCCCCCCCCCCCTCCAGGTATTACAGTTTCCTCCCACAATCCAAAAACATGAAGTACAGTCGGCTCACTTCTTACGAAAACCCCTGAATACTAAAAACATTTTCCTAAATTTTTGTCCTCTGTATACTAAACAACAACTTCTTACACAAAGAGCACCATACACGTCATTCAAACATTCAAACAATGCGCGAGTTGCTCTCTCATTGGCTATCTCCCAACATCCCACCCCGCTGGCCTCCCATTGGCTAGGAGGGATGACGCAGCTCCCTCCCATTGGCTATCGCTCAACATCCTGCCCCGCTGGCCTCTCATTGGCTAGGAGGTCGTTCCAACTTTGTTCATGTTTTTGTGTCATTCCAACTGTATTTTATGGCTCAGGCTTTTAACCTTCCATAAACATTTGTAAGATTATAACTCTGCTAAGAAGACATGGTAAACACACGCGTGCGCGCACACGCGCACACACACACGTACGTGTGATTCCCGGAGCCATGGTCATTGTAAAATTATAACTCCGCTAAGAAGACATGGTCAACACGAAGTAAATACCTTAAAAACTATGCTTTTATAATTTTTAAAGGGTACTCTTGGGAGCCTTGGAACAAATCACGCGTTTTACACGTAAAATGCACCTCTACTTACGAAAACTCCAGGTTCCGAAAAGGGTGCTGGAACGGATTAATTTCGTAAGAAGGGTGCCGACTGTAATTGGATGTTCCAAATCACCCATGAGTGTGAGTATGAATGGTTGTGTGAGTGTCGGCCCTGTGATGTTATGGCAAGCTGTCCAGGGTGTACCCCACCCTCGCCCAGAGTTGGTTGAGATGGGCACCAGCCTCCCCACATCTCTAATTAGGATTAATAGTTCAGAAAATGAATGAATGAATGATGACAATGTGCTCCACAAAAAAGGTGCAATTAAGCTCGAGTGAGTGAACATTAAACTCCACTTCAAAAACAACAAAGAGGAATAGCATGGATGAGGTGCACACTGTTAATGAGTAATTAGCGAAATTGAAAAGGCAGCAGGATTGTCCCGAAAGTTGTTAGGAGTGTCTTTGCTATAATTCACTTAGCATTATGGCTTTATAGCCAGGAGTCAAGCAGAAGTTTAAGTTGCATCGTGAGATGGGTATCTATAAAAATCCTAGAAGACTGAACGATACTGAAGTACGTACTACACAGAAACATAGAAAAAAGTAAAGTGAAACAAAAACATTCTGATGGCTTATATTTTAATTGATTTCTGCATTGTTTTGAGTTTGCAGTGGAACAATGTCAATGAGCCTGAGCTATCCAACCAACCAGATCACATCATTCCCTTGTAGTAAATAATAATTATACGCAGAAGTGTTTACAGCATTTGGACAAATTAGACAAGCATACAAACGAGGATTTTATGGTGTATTTATCATTTTTAAGTGTGACGGAGAACACATTCGCTTCCTCAAAATCACTCGCTCGCCTTTCAAATTTTTTTTTTTTTTTTTTTTTTTTTTTTTTTTTTTTTTTTATATTTCCCCATTTCCCTCTGTACTTGCCATACAGTATGTGTAGCTTTATTGTTGAATTCAATATTTCAAAATTAGAAACTGTGGATTCAACAAGGTTTTGTTGTTGTGACTCACTTCGGATTTAATTTTAGCCTTATCCCAAGTTGCACTCTGATGGCCTGGCAAGCTGTCCAAGGTGGACTTTGCTCGGAGTCGGCTGAGATGGGCAACAGCCTCCCCCCAACCCTAATTAAGATGAAGTGGTTCAGAAAATGAATTTGAATCCTGAATTTGAAAGGCACATAATGAGCAGTTATTTAATGAAGCAAAGTGTGATATGGAGAATTATTCAGATTAAGGGTTTTATAAGATCGCATCTGCTGAGATTGGAATAATTCATCAGGTCATACAAAAGCCAAAATCTATAAATGTTTCATTATTAATCCACAATATTTTTAACCTATTCAACTTTATTTGAATTTTAATTAACTCAGCACATTGAAGAATATAAAGAATTATGTGATGGCTTTGCACCAATCAGAAATGAGAAAATATTTTTAATGAGCAATGTTCATTATCCCAACATAGCAAACCAATTAGATTGCTTTGTTAATGCTCTCTGGTGATATTATAACTACAGCTTTGATCGTAAAAAGGTAAAGTCCATTGGGCATTTTAGACCCGAGCCATAGTGGTCATCACAGAGCCATCAGGCCGGTGCTTATCCCCGATTTCCATAGCGTGAAGCAGCTAAGAGTTCAACTCCTCCTGGATGGGACGCTGGTCCATCACAGGTTACCTTCCCAGTATATTTTATTGGTACCCATTTATACTGCTGGGTGAACAGAGGCACACTTGTGGTTAAGACCTTGCCCAGGGGTCTTAGCACAATGGGGGTCTAACTGGGATTTGAACACAACCTCCCGATCGTGAGCGCAGCACCCTAACCACTAGACTACTCACCCCACTACAGCTTTGATAGTTAGCACCAATAAATATTGGTGTGAACAGGGTTACATAGGACTCGTAAGAACCCTGAGCACTTGCAGAAGTGATCCAGGACAGGTTTTCTCATTAATCTTTAACGATGTCATGAAATTATGTCACCAGGGCTGCCAAGTTTGTGGTTTTCATGGGAAATGTGCTGGGTGTGAACTATTGAGTTACATACAACAGAGACCGTTTGTATGCATGAGCAGCCTGCTCTGCATTTCTGTTTGTCTCGTTTCTACATTTGATGTTATAAATTGTATGTAAAACAAGTACAAACCTATCCTCTGAAGATCTTTTATCTTGTACTGATCACTACAAGGTGCTAACACTGGATACTCTTTTCATGGATGTTCCATAAAAGTGAAAAAGTTTCAACTCCGCCTTATAAATGTGAACTTTTAATTTGTTCAATGGCCTACTTTGTGTACTCTGTTAATAGAAAAAGATTTAATTTTCAATATTTTTTTTTTTTTACACGACTCATTT
This sequence comes from Plotosus lineatus, assembly GCA_024760905.1. NCBI lineage: Eukaryota > Metazoa > Chordata > Actinopteri > Siluriformes > Plotosidae > Plotosus > Plotosus lineatus. Next base: position 9,573,683 of record CM045736.1, on the reverse strand, counting down.
CGATTCTCCATTCTGATTGGTCAATCATACAGTCAGTTACAGTGGTACCTTAACTTACAAGTGTCTTCTATAAGGAATTTCCCCATGATACGAGCTTTGATCCCACCAAAAATCCGCCCTATTCAATGAGCAAAATTTTGATTTTTGAGCTCTGCTGGGGAAATGGCTTTTCCAGGCTGATTAGCCTCGTATTGTTCCGCGTGTATTCCTTCCTGTTCCGAGAACACCTTCTGCAGTGCTTCTCAATTATTTTCTGTGCCCCCCCCCCCCGCATGACTATAAATAGTGGTTACTGCACTTTATATCATTTGCTCTGTGATTTTTTTCCCTACACCATAGTAAACACAGAGCGCCACTGCCACCTACTGTAGAGGATGCGCAATTACACTTAGTTCTTGTACAGTGTGGCAAAAAAGCATGTTCCCCAGGGTCATACATGCCCCTCCCGGGGCACGCCCCACTATTTTAGAAGCGCTGGCCTTATGGAAGCTCACCAGTAAGCCTCTCCTTTAATCGCTGGCATTTCTTCCTCTTCTGTTACGCACCACCTCATGCCTGCCCACATGACATCTTCACCGCAGTCGATAATTGGAGGGATTAGTCCACTTGTTAATTCTTGTTTTATTATTAATCTTAATGTACATGTATTATTATTAAACACTTATTGTTTTTACATGTTTATCTTTAATATATTAGGTGAAATACAGTCGTACCCTAATTTACGAAATTAATCCGTTATGGAAGTGGTTCCGTAACCTGGATTTTTCATAAGTTGAACCGCATTTTACATGTAAAACGTGTGATTCGTTCCAAGGCCCCAATACTACCCCCTAAACCCTTTAAAAATTATAAAAGCAAACCTTTTAAGACCTCCTTCTGCTTCAATATCGTACCGAATGGGTTTGGCCATATTCCTTTGCGATATCACTCAACCGCATGCCACGAGCCCGCTTCTTCTTTCTACTTGCACTGGGAATCACACGCGCGTGTGTATGCGTTCGCACGCATGTGTGTGTTAACCATGTCTTTTTAGCAGAGTTATAATCTTACAAATATTTATGCAAGATTAAAAGACTGAACCAAAAAAATAAAGTTGCACTGAGCACACTCGAAAAACTCATGAAACAGTAACTCTGCCCTTTACACGAAAAGCATTATGGGTCTTTTGGAGATGCAGCTCCATAATAGCCAATGGGAGGGAGCTGCGTCATCCCTACTAGCCAATGGGAGGCCAGTGGGGAGGGGTGTTGGGTGATAGCCAGTGGGAGTGTGGGAGTGAGATGTGTCATCCCTCCTAGCCAATGGGAGGCCAGCGGGGCGAGATGTTGGGAGATAGTCAATGAGAGAGCAACTCGTGCATTGTTTGAATTTTTGAGATGGTGCTTTCGTAACGTGAACTTGTTTCATATCCAGAGACAAAAATTTTTAGAAAAATGTTTTTCGTAACCTGGATTTTTAGTTTGTTGGGGCTTTCGTAAGTTGAGGTTCCACTGTATACGAGTTTGGGAGGGGGTTGGAATGGATAAATTGGTTTTCTGTTATTTCCTATAGGAATAATTGTTTTATCAAACAAACTTTTTTGGCTTACGAGCTTGCCCTCAGAATGGATTAAATTCATAAGTCAAGGTACCACTGTATTTCTTTTCACATGATTTTCTTTCACATAACTTTTTTTTGTGCCAAATTATTGTTTTCTGTAATAACTAGCCATGTAGTAAGCAGAATAATATACCAAGAATTGCTTATGATAAAATAAACTCCTTTAGAGTGATTCAAGAGCACCACTTTTTTCCATCTGTATGCTCGTTATACCATATGCTTTCATAATTATCCAAGTTATTTAGTGACTGAACTATGACTAAAATAAGAAAGTGCATTCATCAGCTAAATATAAACATGTAGAAGTTTTCCAGTGGTGATGACACCATGAAATTATGGATCTGGTCCAGAAGTGAGGTCAAATTGCAAGGACTGGCTACCCTGCCACTGACGAAACCATCACTAGTGTTGAATAGGGATGTATTAGGGTGGAAAAAAGCACTCGGGTGAACAGTTATGTGTTTTCCAGTCAGCTGAGACGATTTTAACAATCCGAATTTTTTTCATACCTTCTGAAGCAGCAGGTGAACAAAGCAGCCTCTGAGCCTGCCATGTAGGTGTTCCCTTCCAGCCCTGTGAACACAAACGCAAGAGGCTGATTAGGAGCAAAATTAATTACAAATTTCAACCAATATAGAAGCAAAGAATCAGGTCTGCATCATGAGGAAAATGTGTTTTTTACACTGTTATAAATACAAATATTCCCAGAGATGCACTCAGAATCTAATTCAAGACAATTAAATTCTCATTGAGGCTAATATTTCAATAAGTGAACAAATTATTTGCTCACAAACATTTACATGAGAGAGAGAGAGAGAGAGAGAGAGAGAGAGAGAGAGAGAGAGAGAGAGAGAGAGAGAGAAATGGTTCGGGAAACTCTATTTTGGTGTAGGTTACTGATGGTCCCTGGTGAACAGCATCCAGATGGGAACTGCAATGAATAGTGGGAAAGTGTGTCATGTTTTCCACTGAGCTGAACACACACACACACACACACACACACACACACACAAACACACAGACACACACACAGACACACACACAGACATGGAGAACGCCTAAGACACTAACAGGGAAGGAATTTCTGCCTTGAGTAGAAGGACATTGTTAGCTTTCACTATTTTCATCATGGAATTTTCTGAGACTTTTATTTACTTCCTTTGCTGTCTAGTTTGCATTGGTTTCATACTGCATACAGTAAAAGACAAACTATTGCTGTGGTAAAAGGCAGGGCCAGAGATATTCTCATAAAACTTGTTTTAATCCTCGGTCAAAAACATGGCAACAGGAATGTTGGGGTAGGGTTCAACAGCAGGCTGGTGGTGTCAATAAGTTTATAACACTTTGTAAACTATCCAATTTCAGACATGCAGCAAGACGACACGTGCTAGTTTAGCATCGAAGAACTGGAGTTTAAGAGTCTGGATTTTTTTTACTCTCCATAAACCACACCCAAAACTTCAGATCTAAATTATGTAAAGAGAACCAATCCTAGCTGCAAGACCATGAATATCAGGGTTGGTTAAGGAAAATGACCCGATATTGCGTATTGTATTTGAACCTCGCGGGCTCGGAGTTAGTTAATTTAGATCATGTCTAGTTACAAACAGAAGGCAACAAAGGGTGCACAAACTTTCCACACACACCCCCCCCCCCCCCCCCCCAGAAGGTCAACTCAGGTTGAATCGCTTTATCACCACAATCAAACCCCCAGGCAGTCCACCTGGATGTGGACTCCGAACACTTCACTCGGTGTCACGGATCGATTGTTTTGGTACACACCTGAGTTAAACTGCTGTGTTCTCGCCAGTGCAAACAAACCGCACTGAGCGGGTAAACACACCGCTGCTTGATTACACAGGGGATTAAACCCTGACTGTAATCTGGAATTTTTACAGTCGTTGGCTACATCTGATACGAAAGTCTTGAATGGTGCACTGTATCTCAAAGCTTCTAATTCTTTGAGGTCTGGAAGTGCTTTCAAAAGCTTTGTTGATATGCCGACGACAATTCCATGTGAAGGATGCACAACTCCACACAGTTAACATTGTGTACAACAGTACAAAAAATCCATTCATAAGGAAAAAGCATCCAACCACAGATTTGCTTCTAGAACGTCAAAAACAACGATAGCATACATTTGTCCATCCATCCATCTGGTGTACGTGCACACATGGGAACCCTGTACTCAGGTCACATGTTATTGAAACGTTTACTTTGTTTACGATTTTTAAATAGTATACTAAAATGGTGCCTCCACGTTTAGACAGTGCCCAGATCTATGTATTATTGGAGGCATATGACCATGCAGTCTAACTGAATGAACGGAGATACAGCGTGATAAACACGTCGGTTCTACAGAGAGCGATTACCACCGGCTTGTCCTCACAGACCTTCCACATGCCACACTTTGAATAAACCAATCGAAGCATACAGCAGCCCATAAATAGCATCCAGAAAGGTGACAGGATGGTTTACTGACCACACACAGTTCCTACATAGAGCCAAGTACTGTTACAGACCATCATTCTTCACTCACACTCACACACACACACACACACACACCACCCTGTGAACACGCAAAATGACAATTAAGAGTCTGTAACTCCACCACATGTTTTTTTTTCCAAAACTGAATTTATACCAATAAAACACTTTGATCCGGTGTGCTGTGCATGGAATTGCCTCAGCGTATTGTATACAGACTACACTGCCAAGCAGGAAAAAAGCCGATTTAAAAAAAAAAAAAAAAAAAAAAAAAGGTATTGCATATTGCATCGTCTATTTTCTGTGACGTGTGCAGTGATTTGTGCAAGATTTTAGATTTTGTTTTTGTATTTTGGGGTGGCACAGTGGTCATGTTGAGCAATGAAATTTGTTCAAACAGCATTAATACACAGTGCATGTGTGTGCATGTGCATGTGTGTGTGTGTGTGTGTGTGTGTGTGTGTGTGTGTGTATGTGATGGGTTTGTTTTTCTGCTGAAGGAACAGTGGCCAGGCAGGCAGGCTGTTGACTGCAGATCTTGACTGAGGACTGACATTGATTATTGATGAGGAATCAACAAGCCGATCTCCCAGCAGTGACTCGTGTCAGCTCTCGTTCTCCCTCACGCACAGGTTGCAGCTTGCCCCCCCCCAAATCTAAAGTAAGGCATTTATACATATAACAGCCTTCATGCTACATCAGATCTCAGAGGCCGGTTTTGTCAAACTCTGAGACAGTTTGCTGATTGTGATTAAATCACGAATACTGCGAAAGAACGGTGGAATAGGCCAAGTCATGAGTTTAATCAGCTGTCTGGAGACTCGAGGTTTTTTTTTTTTTTGAGAACACGGAGCTCGACTGGCGACTCGATTTTGAAACGCCGCCCATGCTTGATGGTTCTGAATGACTGTGCTCAATTGCTGGATGAAATATTAAACTGGAGCAGTCAATGGTACGGCAACCTTGAAGTCGATTGCATTAAGACAAGAGTGACGGAGAGAGAGGATGCTGTGTGTGTGTGTGTGTGTGTGTGTGTGTGTGTGTGTGTGTGTGTACTCTGCAGCACAGAAGTGGGAGGGAGAGTGACTGCAGGAAACACTGAGCACTGCAGCAGTGGAATCCCTTGCCTGGAGAGGGGGGTTGCCCTGCACTTCTCTTAGTGTTGGCTTCCCCTCCTCTCTCTCTCTCTCTCTCTCTCTCTCTTTACTCTGCTGCTGTTTGAATCTCGGTGTTCCCCTGTTTGCTATGCATCAAGTCCCTTTATGCCACCTTTCTTTGAAGACTCGGTATACTGTGTCCGCATGCTGGCACAAGTGCTCCAATCACATCCATCAGCTTCCACACTCCTGCATTGGTTCTGATCACTACATTGTTTAATCTAATATGGTGATGGCTTGTGCTACTTAATTATTTTTTTGCTGCTGCATCCTTCCGGGATGTTGCTAAGATTATTTGTCACTAACACAATTAAAGCAGTTTGCTGGGGAATAGAAAACAAACTGCAGTAGTGCTGTAATGAATATTTTTCTACTGAAGTTCCACTAAGAATAATAACAATAATAATAACGACAACAACTGGGCATGTTATGACACTACTGAATAATTAATAGTATTGGAGAATCAAATAAGTGCCATTTTATTAATTGGTCGAATCAAGCTAGCAAACAAAGTGTGCTTGAACTGATTATATCCTGGACATGCATTAGGATTTCATGACCTTAATTTAGTATTTTGCCACTTCATTTAATAATGCAAAACAGCACAATGCAAGAGGATCATGGGCTGTTTTACAAGCTGCTGAATATAGGAGGAAGAATCAGCCTGTTCAGGATAAACTAAAGGTACGTGAATCATTAATGCCATAATTACAACTATGCAATCAGCAACAGCAAACAAATGGACAGTATACCGACCGGCATTGTACTCAACTCTGCGTCAAGGGGGAAAAAAAAAAAATCATGAATCTCATCCATTCATGTTCTGTTACCGCTTAATCCTAATTAAAGTCACTGGGAGGCTGGTACCCCTCCCAGCCGACTCCAGGCGAGGGTAGAATAAACCCTGGACAGCTCGCCAGGCCAGCTCAGGGCAGAAACATGCTGACGCCTATGCAGCCTACTCTTGGTCGAAAGTCAGCAATGTTTTTTTTTTAAATGAATCTCATACCATGGACAGTGAGAGACATGGCCGGCCTTTGATAACCCAGTTAGCTGCACTGGGTGGGGACAGTGACAACCAGTTGAGAGTGGGGCTTGAAGTCCCAACCTTAGGATCAGTGATCTAGCACCTGTACCACCAGGTCACCACGCTGGAACCTCATCATACTTAACATCAAAGGGCAAAGCAACAACAAAAAAAAAAAATCCACTATCCTTTTAGTCAGCATTTTGTCCCAATATTTTTCAAGTATAAATACGTTGAAATCCTTGTCATTGTTCCTACACATCGATCCAACCATTAACTTAGTATAAACTGTGATAACCGTACACAACCATTTGGAAAAAATATCTATGTATGACCGAGTAATACAGTACGTATATGATCCGCCTGAACTCTTGCAGCACGTCAGATCATTTAAGATCGACGTGGTCCTGAATTTTGCAGAATAAATTATAAGTGCAGTGAGAGATGTAGAAGCTTTTATTCTCAGTCATTCTAACAGCTAGCGATGACGTGCTATTCATTTCCTGAACAGCCTCATTCATTTTTCCCGAACAATATCCCTGCGTATAGACGATCGCTCACACCCACGCATTTCCCAAATGATTCTGCCCCAAGCCTGATGGTCGTGATCATCCTAATCACCCTAAATCACAAGACTCGGCTGCCCTCTCAGAAATCTCTCCCTATCTCACTCAGAAAGTCATTTACAGTTAGAGATGGATTTCCCCTTTATTTATATGTAGGTATAGGTGTCCTAAAGCATCAAGAATGGGTGAGTGAAATTCATGAGCCCGTCATCTCTCACACACACACACACACACACACACACACACACACACACACACACACACCCCAAGCAAGGGCCTTCATTGACTGTGTGGAATCAATAGTCCAGGCAATCCCTGGAGCTCACACTGTGATGCAAAATCTGTCCCATGAGTGGAATAAAAAGATAACTTTGTAGTCAAGATGCCTTGCACCATTTTGTGTGTGTGTGTGTGTGTGAGACCGTGTGTGTGTGTGTGTGTGTGTGTGTGTGTGTGTGTGTGAGTGAGTGACAGTTTACTAATAAATATAGCCAAACTCAAAATACATTTCTTTGGGGGACAAACAGGGGGGTCTGAGAAATGGCGGTAGTGAAACTGAATGATGTCACAAATTTGGAGTATGTGACCTTCCCCAATGAATTTCCATGTGTGTGTGTGTGTGTGTGTGTGTGTGTGTGTGTGTTGGGGGGGGGGGGGAGTAACTAAATCCAGAAGGATGTGGCATTGAGCTGATGCTTTTCAATATATTTTGTAGGCAGGTGATGACTATAGATATAAACACTAAACATTGCAGTGCACAGGGATGATGAAACCATTTATATTGCAAATATCTTTTTATTTATTTTTTTTTGTATGGACAAAATACCACCTAAAATATTTTGATGTGCTTTACAGTACACAAAAGATAAATAGACCTGGAGCCGATCATTGAACTTGGGAGTGGTGGGTGAGGGAGGGCAGTTGGAATACTCGTATCAATTAATAATACCTTTAATTAAATGTTATATTATTAAAAATCTGCAATCTGGCAAAAAAAAAAGAAAATCTTTCAGTAAAACTATTAGAATTGCTGTTTTATTATGATAATTATTATTATTATTATTATTATTAGATGTGCTTGCTTAATATGCCTAATGTACTTCAGGTTATAATAACATTATGACCCAGGCCGGCTTTAATTACACTGTAAAAACCAATTTTTGTTCTATAATTTATACCCAGCAGCACTAAAGTGATGAGAAACAGATTTTGGCAAACCATGCACCGACACATCTACACAACATCCCTAATTCCCAGTTCCAGCGTCTTTCGTTTGGAAGTGAGTAAAGCGAATCTTCTTGACGAACTGATGGAGCTGAGTTATGGAAGAGGAAATTTCAAAAAAGGATTCAAACCTGATCGTATTATCCGGCAAGACAGCATTTTTACTTAAAAAGGGGGGGGGGGGGGAGAACCTCACTTAAGAGTTGTGCGCGTGTCCATCGGTTTTATTATCACTCACCAACAAACACAACAGTACCTTTGGTCGCGGCTATAAAACAACACCGCAAGGATTTGAGGAAAGAACAAACAGAAGTGATCGATCAGAGCAATCAGAAAAGACCTTCATGTTATTTGCCATTCTGACGGGATTTCGTGTTCAATCGAACAATAAAATTTAAGTTGCATGATGGGTCAGAAGTCACCCCATCATACACCCACATCCACACGCACACGCAAAACAAACGTTTAATATGGGCAGCTTTACTGCAGCTGGGTTCTTCAATCATTAAGGTGATTAGAGCCGTCTAATCCTTTCCTCTCCACTTCAAAAGCTAGACTTTCTTTATCAGTCCCGTCGACCGCTTAAACCGACTCAATTAATGGGTCTCCTTTTTATCTATTGTATTACCTGACACCAAATCTGCTAAACACAAGTCACATGGCCAGAACACAGCATGAATTATTGAGACAGCCATGACACTGATGTGTATACATACACACACACACACACACACACACACACACACACACACACACACACACAAACACACACAAACACACACACACACACTGAAGGAAATGAGAAACGCTCAGGTCGATGATGCTTTATTTCTTCGTCAAGGTGGTGCAGATCCCGATTATCCGTTTGGTCGGAAAATATCAGCCACATAAACACTTGATCATGTTCCCTTCTGCACTTCAAACCTTGTGAGCATGTGCCGTAGGCCTTCACAAAGTGACGTCATGTGATGTGATCTTTCCTTTATTGTTTTACAATGATTCTGTGAGACTAATCTGGGAGTTATCCTTTCAACTGCTCAGTCTGAATCTGTGTTTTTATATTCAGGCCACGTCAGTGCAATAATGTATTTCTTGTGAACTTCCATGCACAGTGCAAGGAAACCCCGCTTCTCTCTCTCTCTCTCTCTCTCTCCATCTCTCTCTGTCTCTATCTCTCTCTCTCACTCTCTCCCAATACGCACGCACACACGCACACACAGACACACACAGAGACACAGACACACGGTCTCTCTTTCCCATAGTAATTGGCTGCCTGACTAACAATGCAGGATATAAAGCGAGGAAATGATTGCCCCTCGTTTTACCTCCGCAACACATCTTACTACACTGCAACCGCCTCTTCCCGTCTTCAACTGACCCACCATCATAGGGTGTTGTCCATTCAAAAACATACCACATCAAATACGAGAGCATGCATGACTTTTCGGAAGGCGAATCTATCATTTGGGGATTTTGAGCCCAACACTGTGTTGTAAGGCAACAGAATCTCTGCCGCACTTGGACCAGGGAGCAGCATCAGAATCACACTCAAAATTGAAAAAAATGACAATTCAAAAAAAAAAAAAAAAAATCTGATTTATAGGGTGTGGTTTACGCCGTTTCCATGTAGTACACAAACTTTGAAAGAATATGCTACAGGCAAACAGCACTAAAGATTCAGCATATTCTTTTGCTCGGACCTCACAAATACACTCTGTACTCAAAAAAATCTTATTTTAGCATAATTTTAATTAGTCTCCACATAATACTTACTAAACCTCAAACACTGAGTCAAAGACAAGGTAGCCGTGGCCTAAAGGTTAGAGAAGCGGCTTAGGGACTAAAAGGTCGGCGTTTCGATTCCCGAACCAGCAGGGAAAATGGGTGGGGTGGGGGGGGCTGCACCTTCTCTTCCGCCACATAAATGGCTGAAATACCTTGAACAAGGCACCTGATCACCAACTGCTCTCCAAGTTCCCCCAATATGAGTGACAGCTCACTGCTCTGTGTGCGTGCTCACTTTGGATGGGTTAAATGCAGAGGAAATAATTTCCCTTACGGGATTAATACAGGATATCAAAATCAATACCAAAAGGGATGCTGTTGCACAGCTCTTCTGCACCTGTTCATACAGAGCTCATCTATCCTGATTTTTAAAAATCTTATCTTGCTTAATATGATTGTTGTTTTTGTTTATGTGTAATACATACACTACACTATTATTCACCTCAGGCTGACTGCATTTCATGCTCTTGAGGAATATTTACAGACATCCAACTCCCCTGGTACTTAATGGTACATTTATCCACCTTGCAAACGCAGGATAAACCACCAATTAGAAACAAAAATCTCCTTTAAGGTTACTTTAATTTCTGGTTGAGTTTATACAATGGTAGGATCTGGTTCCTTTAATTTGTGGAATCCCCTAAAGGTATGCACATGCAAAAGTGCCTGCTCTTGGACAAAAGTGTGGATTTCCCCACTGGATACACCAATAGCAACTACAAGGTGAAGGCCAGGTGAACTTTTCCCTTACAGTCACAAAAAGCAGCTGCTCTATTGGACCAGCATACATAAATACAAGGTAAAATCTTCAGAAGAACACACTGCATGTGTGCACTAGTATGTGTGTGTGTGTGTATATATATATATATATATATATATATATACATACACACACACACACACACACACACACACACACACACACACACTAGTCCTTCTAAAAAAAATTAGCATATTGTGAAAAGTTCATTATTTTCTGTAATGTACTGATAAAAAGTACACTTTCATATATTTTAGATTCATTGCACCCCAACTGAAATATTTCAGGTCTTTTATTGTTTTAATACTGATGATTTTGGCATACAGCTCATGAAAACCAAAAATCCCTATCTCAAAAAATTAGCATATTTCATCCAACCAATTAAAAAAAAAAAAAAAGTGTTTTTAATACAAAAAGTCAACCTTCAAATAATTATGTTCAGTTATGCACTCAATACTTGGTCGGGAATCCTTTTTCAGAAATGACTGCTTCAATGCGGCGTGGCATGGAGGCATTCACCTGTGGCACTGCTGAGGTGTTACGGAGGCCCAGGATGCTTCGATAGCGGCCTTAAGCTCATCCACAGTGTTGGGTCTGGTGTCTCTCAACTTTCTCTTCACAATATCCCACAGATTCTCTATGGGCTTCAGGTCAGGAGAGTTGGCAGGCCAATTGAGCACAGTAATACCATGGTCAGTAAACCATTTAGCAGTGGTTTTGGCACTGTGAGCAGGTGCCAGGTCGTGCTGAAAAATGAAATCTTCATCTCCATAAAGCTTTTCAGCAGATGGAAGCATGGAGTGCTCTAAAATCTCCTGATAGCGAGCTGCATTGACCCTGCCCTTGATAAAACACTGTGGACCAACACCAGCAGCTGACATGGCACCCCAGACCATCACTGACTGTGGGTACTTCACACTGGACTTCAGGTATTTTGGCATTTCCTTCTCCCCAGTCTTCCTCCAGACTCTGGCACCTTGATTTCCGAATGACGTGCAAAATTTGCTTTCATCCGAAAAAACTCTAATTATATTGAATTATAACAACAGCCACAGATTGCGCGTGTTGTTTTGTTGTTTTTGAGTAAAAGCGGTAAATTTCCCTCGTTTTGATCAGCTCATTTCCACGAAGCCAAGCACAACTGGTAAGCAAACACAAATGGACGGACATAGAAAAACGTCAACCCACAGAGCAGCTGATTGCCAAAACTTGGGACGTGCTTCCTGTCACAAACACTTCATCGTGTGAGTCCAATAAAATTAGAGTTTCAAGGTATCGGACCCTCCCAAATACAGAAAGGATTGGCTCTCCGCTTCGCGCCACGGTGACGTGGCATTGAACAGAGATGAATAGATTTAAATGTGCGAGATTTCTTCAAGCCAGTCTGGTCATCTGGCTGTCACTTTTAGAAACAACGGCCCGCATCCAAACGATCCAACTAGTTGGAAGCTACAGATTTTGTCCATGGCATCCAAAATCCGTTAAAGCGAAGTCCGTAAAACTGAGGCATGAGTGTATGTATGTGTGTGTGTGTGTATATATATGAATGTATATGAATGTGTATATATGAATATATATGAATGTGTATATATGTATAAGATGTGTATATACAAATGTGTATATTATATATATATGCACACACATGCATACACACGTATATACACTCTGACCCGTACGGCGATCAATCGGCCTGCTTGGGATCCAGCCCGAACACTTCACCCTCTGATTTGAAGCAATGCGACCCAACCCCCCCATATGAAAGTATTTTCTCCTCAAATTTACATGATTCACAAAAATGAAATTTATTCTTAAAAAATTTTTCTGGTGCCTGATCTTACAGTATTTACTAATACCTCCATCTCACTGGATTACCGCGTGTAAGGATTGTAAAGCGGAAAGGCGGGGAATGTAGCATTTTTACACAAAAAGCATTTTTAAGCATTTTTACACAAAAATGGGTGAAAATCCTACGGAAAAGTGGAAATTCTTACACTCTCGGAATATTCACAGCATGTGCGGAACAGGTTCGGCAAAGTACGCCAAAGTGACCCCCACGTAACACTCACAGAATTTTTTCCGTGAACATGCTTTTGAACATGTTCAAAAGCATGTTCACAGAATATTTTGGCCTGAGGGAAGCAAACGGAAGTGGAGGAAGACTTGAATAACTACGGAATCACGCGGAATGACATGGAAGATGAGGGAATAATTGTGGAACATTTGCAGATGACAACATTTTTGCTTCCATAAGTCTGCCGTGCTCCAGTGAAATGGGGGGTATAAGGTTTTCTTTGTGCTCACAACGCCCTTTTCCACTTCCTCTAGAATATATGTGAACACTTCACTGGAAATGAAATCCTCCTAGTGTGGATTCTTGGTTAGGAATGTGTGGAGGGAAGGAAACACAGGCTTTAGAGCTTACACGTGCATTAGTATCGTGTTTGCGATAAATAAATACACCCCGGTGTGTGTAGGTGTTTCCGAGCTTGCACGACAAATTCAACCTCGGAGTGATCGTTCAGCCTTGCAACATTAATTAAGAAAGACTAAGTCAGGGCTTCAGGAATGCAAATATATGCCAGGGCTGGAGAGAACCATTCAGAGACAGAATTAATCAAAAGACAGAGGGAAGGGGGAAATAAATAAATAAATAAACAAATAAATAAATAGATAAAAAAACACACCACCTACAACAACAGGGAACTCATTGACGTGAATCACAACAAGCACTCCAGTGCAAATAACCTGCTTCAGGAATGCAGTGTTTGTGTCCATCTCCATGTAAATATAACGGCTTGGTCCTTTACACGACACTGAATCAATACCTACAGTACATCTCACTAGGTTTTGAGTATATAAGTACATACCCAGGGAATAAATACCAAAGCACTTGTATTTAAAGCAGCGACAAATTCGAAAAATGCTCATATCTTCATCTATCTGTGGAACTCAAGACTGGCTTTTCTCTCGCATTCCAAAACCCTGCTTCCTTCGAGTGCACTTGAAGCAGCGTATTAACAGCAAGCAAACAGAATAAAGCCTGCTCTGTTTCGCTCTGCTTCAGCTTCTTCCAGTATGAGCAAAAGCCTGCGTTTAATCAGCTGCGTCCTCCATTCAGCCCTTTGATGGAAACCCGGTCCAAGCAGCCGTGGAGATTGTCCATCATCTGTGCTCTGCATACAGGCCACACACAGAGCAAATATGAGAGACAGTGTATAAGGACAAGAATAAGACAGGAGGATGGGTGTCTCACCACTGTCTCACATAAGCGGAATTACACCACAGGTGTGTGTGTGTGTGTGTGTGTGTGTGTGTGTGTGTGTGTGTGTGTGTGTGTGGAGGGGATCGGGGCCTTCTGGGGGTTAAACAGCATTATGCTACAAGTATTTCTGACACTTTTGCTGTCTTGAATACTTGAGCCAGGGAGTTACCATGATGACCAAGAGGGTGTGGTTTTCATTCATGAAAAGTTTGGTTGGGTTAAAAATTGCTGCGGATCAAGCGCTACTGTGTCTTCGTTTGCATATTACCTCCGGCCACACTTTCCTTTAAAATTTACTGGAATTTGAATGGTAATCCTAGCCAGTATTCTTACGTAGAAACCAGCTATGTGAGCTTTAGCTCTAGTCAGAACATGTTGTCCTTGTGCCTATACATGTCGGGTGTTGGCTGGAGAAAGAACGATTAAAGGCTTGATACTAGAAGGGGAGGGGCACATGACTGGTTTCAACTGAAGGGCTCATGAAAACAGGCAGAAAGAGATTGGGACAGTTTGCTCAGGCTAATCGAGTAGCTTCCCCCACCCCTTTCCTCCACACGTTAGTTTATCCATCATCGCTGACAGTTTTAGACTTGTGTTCGGTTGGTTGTAATGCATTACACTACTGAAGGACACTAGATATTCATAATGAGCACTACACACCAGGGACTTGAGGTTTCAGGAAAATAAAGGAAAGTGTGATGTGGCCTGATGTGAAGTGGAAATTAGCATTAGCTCTTCTTGAACAACACTGGCAACACTACACTACTTACGATGGATGAATTTTAATGAGTGATGAATATTCATCTACATCTCTCAATGCTACATCTTTGGCTTATAGCTGAGCCACTACTTTCAGCTGGTTAGCCTCTCAAAGAGAAAACTGCCAGTTTGGTTGATTACCCCACACTCTTTGTGAAGCCGTGAGCTGACAGTGATAAAGAATATAATTTTGGCAGACGAAAAGGAAAAAAGGTTACAATTCTGGTCTACGATTGATCTTGCAGGGTCATTTCTGCCGTGAACAGGAGAATGTTTGGGTGTCTACCCAGCAGTGCTTCCTCTAAGCCTTCTCACATTTGCACTGTCATGCATTCACACACAACCCAGACGTTCAATTCTTGCATATCATCCTTGAATTGAATGAAACAGCATATCAAGTGGGATCATACACGGCTGCACACACTAACAGAATCCTTGTGGCATGCCTTGTACCAGGTGGATCCAGAAAACACCTCAGACCATTTCATCCTCATTAAAAGTTAGAAATAATTATATGACTACACCTATGCCGTAGCTACACCAGCAGCATTGCTACAAATCAAGCCCACTGCTACGCCAACGCTACTGCTACACAAAGGTTTCTATTACTCCAATGACATCACGACAACAAAGTCAACACGACACCAAAACTGTGAATAGAAAAACATTGTCACTATACCAGCAGTATTACTGCACCATCACCATTACAGCAATGCCATGACTACACCAACATGAAAGCTACAGCAACACCACCGCTACGGCAATGGTGTCCTGACATATCACCATTACTACACCAGCACCACTGCAAAAAAACTGACACCTTGACTATAGAAACACCATAACTACAGTAGTGCGATGACACAGATTTAAAGATGATTGGGTGGATGGATGGATGGATGGATGGATGGATAAATTGATAAAAATGACTCATTTTCACTGCTTGCAGGAGGACAAAATACAAAAGGGGAAACCCTGACTTAGGTCTACTACAGATTCTCACATGACTCTGCAGTGCTGTAGTCTCTCTCGCTCCCTCTCTCTCTACCCCTCTCTCTCTCTGAGAGGATTATGATACAGCTAATGTAGCAGCTTCTGCCAAGGACAAAGTGGAAGTGATGGAGGCTCCCTTTGATTCTGCTCAAATAAGGCAGCATATGTGCGAAGCTGCCAGTGATGATTCAGGATCCTGCCATATAAGGCGATCAGGCAGAGTCGGGTTTACCCAAAGAACAACACGGGCACATACACAACGGCAGGACCACGAGCAGGTACATCGTCTTCGGTTTACAGTCGGCAGAGATGTATATACACTGTCCTGGTATGTACTGCAGTAGGAAGGAGGTAAAGTCAGACGTGAATGGCGAGATCGAAGGAGAAGAAAATAAAGAACTAGATAATTATATCACAGATCTGTTACTCTGCAGACCTATCTTTAGTCAGAAGGACACCGGTATGATAAAGTATCGTGAGAGAACACTGATCAGCAAAGGAGCGATAACTTGTCAGCATCGCACAGGGCTAAGAGCTGCACGCCCTGCTGATCAATGCCAAAGCTGGTCCCTTCTCTACAGCATTGCGGGGAGAGAGAGAGAGAGAGAGAGAGTGAGATAGAGATTGATGGAAGTGAAGGAAAAGCAGAGACACAATCTTACAAAATGTCTAGAGAGATGAAGATACGCATACATTAGGAGCGGTGTTGAATGAGATCCTGAAATTGTTTTGGCACAGAATTCTCACAAGACATGGACTCCAAAATGGTGCCTTTGTCCCAACTAATGCGAAAAAACAGAATCGAATTAACACTGGAAAGTGGTAGATTTTTTTTTTTTTTTTTTTAATGTTATCAAATGACAGGACCAAGTTTTTTAACCTCAATTCTCCGAAGTCCCAAAACCAAACCATGGATGTATACTGGGAACGTAACAAAACAGTCCAATGAATCTGAAGGAATGGGTGGAGTGACAGACACTAATTCCTCGTCCTGAACATCTTTAATAGAGCACAGGGGCATTTGTTTTCTTCAAGAAAACTCATGAACTATATTACACAATAAAAATAAGACAATATACCAATAGTGTGTAAAATAAAACATTGTTGTAGTACAGTGATCCCTCGCTACTGCGTGCTTCGGTTTCTGTGACTTCAGTGCATTGCGGGTTTTTCATAAATGAGGTGCTCCACCAAATGTAGGCGCTTGTCGCAAGTGACGTATGGTGCTTGTGAAACGAAGCGCAACTTACCCGGACTTCCGATCTTACAAGTGAGCTTGTGAAGGTTAAGTACTAAACAAGTATTCAACACATACTTGCTCACTTGAAAGATCTGAAGTCCGAAAAAGCTGCGCTTTGTCTCACAAGCACCATACGATACAACCTCACAAATATTCATCGAAAAATAAAAAAATAAGGAAATATAGGGGGAAAGTTAAGGAAAATGGAAAAAAACAAGGCCAATTATGCAAAAAAAAAAAAAAAAAAACCCCAAACAAATAAAAACAAAAACCAACTCAAACCCCCCCCAACAAAACTACTTACATTTTTATGTGAGGCGCGCATCTGACTGTGTGTGTATTTATATTTTATTTACACCTTATGCATTATTTTTGAATGTTAATTTATTACTATATAAGCATTTATAGAGTTGAATATGTATTTATTGATATTATATACACATATACATGTACATATACGTCAGACGGGGTGTCAATCCTACTTCGCGGAAATCGGCGTTCATGCGGGGGGGGGGGGGGGGTGTCTCGGTCCCTATTAACCGCGGAAAGTGAGGCATCCCTGTACACGGTGATGCACAGTCAGTTGTCAGAGGGCGATACCTCCACGTTATATACCGAATCAGATCCGGTCAACGTCACCATGCTGCACCATAACAGAGGTTTTACTACTCTGTGTTTGCAGGAGCCACAGCCAATCAGTGAGTGAGTGAATGAGAGCGAAGCAGAGAGGGAAAGAAAGTCTCATCATATTCTAACAGGAAAAAGGATTCGAGACTGATTGAGTTTGCTGAACAGCGATGGAACTAATGTGCCGCATCGAATTGTTCTCTTACACAAGCAGCATGTAAGAGGGCAAAACATTTTAAAGTCAATAATTTGACATCTCTGCCATTTCAGAGGCATTTTCAGTCTCGAGACGATCGTGACATCTGGATGTTTACTTTAGATACTGTGCATTAGCTATACATCCTTTCAACATCTACAAACATACACAGTAGATTAAAGTGGCTGTTCCAGGTTCCCCCAAGGTGAGTGTCAGTGCTGCCCTGCAATGGTCTGGCAAGCTGTCCCGGGTGTACCCCGCCTTTGTCCGGAGTCATCCGAGATTGGCACCAGCCTCCCCGCAACGATAATTAGGATTAAGTGGCTTAGAAATTTAATGAATAAATATTGAAAAGGAATCCATTCATCCGGTGTGCAGAGATTCAATCACCTGAAAACCACCGATTAGTCAGCATGAGCAATGAAACACACGTGGATAGAAAATATCTGGATGGACTGCAGCAAAGAGTGAAAAAGTGATAAGAAGAAGATAATGGATTTGGTGCTACCTGTTCCTCGGCATCTCATCTTATCTGATCTCTCGGTGATCTCATCATCCTTTCATTATCCATACATGCTGAATATAATTAGAACACATGCATACACAGGCATACACTCACTGAGGTGCTACTGAGCTGGCACAGGCTCAAATAGGCTGTTCCCTGGATAGACGTTTATCGGCCATATGCCAGGGAAAAAAAAATTCACTACATTAAAAAAAAAAAAAAAAATGCAGATGCTTAACCTTGAGCTCATCTTCAGAATGTACTGCAGCTGCGACACTTAGCTCCTTTCAGCCAGAATCGCTTCATTCAGCGTCAGGTCAAGATGTGTGGTTACCATGGCCACTGGCCTAGAAAGAGCTCAAACGTGTTTCAGATTTACAAGCTGGACATGACATCCACGCCACAGTAATTTCAATACAGAAAGCTAGCAATGATGTGGAGGCTTACTACAAATCCCACATGCTCTCTCCGCCCTGGTCCGATCAGTCATTCGTTCATAAGCTGGAGACTTAAACAGGATGATTTCACCTGTGGCTGTTTTCAGGATATGCAAAACCAGTCCAATAGGAAGTGAACTTGAAACAAGGTGCCCGTACACAACCCCACCCTATCCATCTCTCAGGGGGGGAAGCCACACGCTAAATTTGGCGATCTTGCATCATTTCCTTTCAAAGATATCACACCAACGAGTCAGATGGACGGAGCCCATTTCTCTCACTCGGCTCCACTGTACTTTAGTGGCGGTGGGAGGTATAAAGTCGAATACTCATGTGCCCTATTCTAGCCACATAACCCAGTGTTCTGCAGAATAGTGCACCAATTACTGGAATACGCTTCTCACAGTCACGCAGCATCCAGTGACCCTTTTATGGGTTGAAAAATAGCTCAAAACCCCTAAAATCCTCATTTCTGGTGTGTGGGTTGAGTGTTCTGGTACTTCTCTACCACATAACATTTCAAATAATAAAATCTCATCATTCAAGACTACTATCCAACATAAACTGCTCCATCACATATTTCCACTGTCAGTTAATACAGAGTAACCGACTCATCCGAGCACACGTTGAGCACTTAAGCTGTACTGTACGAGCGGTAAGATATTCCATCCCTAAACAACAATGCCCCTTCTCCTGAGCTTTAAAAATGTGCTAGACTGGATGAACTCTTTAACCACACATGCTCAGCTCCCACCCGAAATTTTACACAAACACATGCGGGTTGATTGAGAATGAAAACATGACAGTTTATATTGATTTGTTACGAGGTCTCTCCAGAAATGAGAATTTTCAATGTGGAGTATTGAATCCATCAAAATTACAAAGCCTGGGTGTCTTGTGATGTGATAATGGGTTGATAATGACCAGAGAACTAGAGCTTTTTTCCCCCCTCTTTCGCAAAAACATTAAATGGCGCCACTGTGGAAAGTCGTATCGAACACGTTCAGGCTGATCTCGGTTATCCCTGAGAAAAGTCTTCACGTGGGAAATGAGTGCAGTTTGTGAACGGTATCTTCAAAAGCATTTCATGCCGGATTTGTATCCAATGGCACTGACCTGGGAGGATAAGGAGGCCTGGGGCTGGCTGAAGAGTGCTGCCCTGCCAGAAGACCTCAGGCTGTGTCCTCTTCTCACAATCTGGTGGACAAACGATCCAGATAGCGACTTCTAAAGAAAAGAAGTCCAGATCAGTGGGTTAGACCGCAATCATGGAGCACAGGTTTGAATAAATATGTGCAAAAGTACACATTGTATATGGACAGCTGATCATCACACAGCATGTATGTGCTTGTCAAAGAAGTGGAATTGTCTACAATAACTTTACATGCTGGAACACTGCAATTTCTTTCACTGGCCCAAACCTGTCTCAGTATGACAAACGAGCAGAAATTTGCACACAGGCTTCATTCAGTGGGATTTATGCAACCGAAATTACCTGCAACGAAGTACTACACTTTAAATATTCCCATAAAGGGGACCTGATTCCGTTTCCATTTTTCACCAATAAACCTTGCAACAGTGTTGAATAGCCGTGTTAGACGACGTCACAGTGCCAAATAAAGTTGGCGCATGTTTGTTTTCCCTCCAAGCTCTTAGAACAGGTTGCAAACAC
>CM045736.1:9523390-9548390 GCA_024760905.1 Plotosus lineatus | reverse complement strand
TGAAACAATTTGCCGGTAACAGTCTAAAAAATGAACAGCAGAGACATCAAACAGGAAGTGAGTGTGAATTTCAGCAATGCTTTGTTGTACTGCCATCAAACTTGTGATGCGAGTTTAAGGAGCCACGAAGGTTACCGGCCTCATCTTGATTACCTGCTAGTGAACTGCAATGTTCATGGAACAACTCCCTCTAACATCCCTTGAATCCATTCGGTGACACATTGCCCAGACAAGCTCAGCTCTTGGCCAGCTTCCAGCCAACAATGTGGGAAAGCAGAAGCATCAGGATGACCACATAACTGAAGGTGTACAAGATCTTTGTACTTCCCACACTGCTCTATGCCTGTGAAACATGGACAGTCTACGAACGCCATGCCAAAAAGCTAACCCGATTCCACATGACCTGCCCGAGAAAGCTTCTGAGGGCTCTCCCTTGAGCCGACTCGCCCAGTATCTACTTTGCTGAATTGGATACAGCGCAAATCAGATGGGCTGGTCATGTTGTGCACAGGCCCGAAAACGTTCTTTGCAAGAGGCTGCTCTACAGTGGACTACAGTGAAGAGGAAGTGCTCACAGGGTTGGAAGAAAAAGTGCAATAAGGACAATGCATCACGAAAAAGCTTTGACGTTTCCATGGATACTTAAAAGTCAGCAGAGCTTGACCGCCCCACTGGCGTCACCTTACCAGCAAAGGAGCCTCGTCGTATGAGCAATGCAGAAAGGCAGAACCCGAGAGAAAGCCGGAGCCGCCATACTGTCTTCCATGCCAGCAGACCACATATGTCCAGCCTTCCGAGCTCACATCGGTCTGATCAGACATAGCCGGACACACCATACCTAGTCTTAAATTGACGTGGTGTCCTTTGTCAACAACGGACAAAAAAACCCAACACAATCCATTGTGCTCATCACATTTAATCGCTTCATGACACTATTTTTTGGAATTAAAGTGAAGGAAGCATGGAGTGTCATGCAATTCTTTATGATGATGCATATTGTTCAGGAGATACATGGTGTTTAAAGCTATATTTAACACACCCCCACTCTCCCTTCCCACACACGCTCCATTAACTGTGCTAATCTTTCGAAGGTCACACAGCATTTCATTACTATTTGATTCTTTTCGAATCAGAGTCCTGTATGTCACTTTCCCTTTAAGGAGAGTCAGTATGACAGACACACACCCCTGGGGTCTGGCATAACATTGAACAGAAGCTTCATCGAAAAGTTAATAAGTGATCTGTCTTACAGGTTAGTGTTCTAAACGGCCGGTAATGAGACACCCTTTGACACACAAGTTTTGAGCCAATGCATTATTTACCACATCACTAAATATAGTCAGGACCAAAAAAAAAAAAAACCCCACAAGCTGGCTCAAGGCCCGCGCGTGTGAATCCATGCACAACAAACACATTTAGCACGACTCAGAGGGGACGTACACTATATTAGCAGACGCAGGGCGCACTGGACGTCAAGGACTTTGTTATGGAGAATGACCTACCTGTGTCTGTCCCCGACACACAACAGAACTTCACGTTTTTTTATTCTCTTTTTTTTTACAGTTCTTGCAAAGACGATGATTATGTTGCATGTGTCCAGAATTGTAAACTTAAATCTCAGCCACAATAGA
The DNA here is from genome assembly GCA_024760905.1 of Plotosus lineatus. Taxonomy (NCBI): domain Eukaryota; kingdom Metazoa; phylum Chordata; class Actinopteri; order Siluriformes; family Plotosidae; genus Plotosus; species Plotosus lineatus. The sequence goes on along the minus strand of CM045736.1, from coordinate 9,546,759 downwards.
GAAACCAGAACAAATTGGAGGAAGATGTCTTGTTTCACAAATTGTGGTTTTCGAGAAGGTTGTTTAACCTGCTGTGCTCAAAATTCTTCTCCTTTTTGAACCTGTTGTGTTTTTCTTTCTGCTGATCGGTTTTGACTTTGTGTTCTCTGCCTCTTCTGCTACACTTTGGCGGATGCAGAAACCGTACTCAACTCCCTATACAAAAAGCTCCTTGTGTGTCCTGAAGCTAAAGGAGAGAAAAATATGAGAAGTGAGTGCACACGCTCCCTTTTTATGATGTCTGCTGATATTTCTCTCTCAAGTGTACACACAATGAAAAACAGATGAAGTTTCCACAACATTAGGCAACCTTCGACATAACAATATGAGCAAAAGATAGGGCGGCAGTAAGAGACTGTGTGTGTGTGTGTGTGTGTGTGTGTGTGTGTGTGTGTGTGTGTGTGTGTGTGTGTGTGCTACATACTGAGGACGGGAATACATTTTTGGACGCGAGGACACATTGGCTGGTCCTCAATTCTTCAAAGGACTGCTTGCGGGTTAAGACATGGTTTTTAGGGTTCCGGTTAGGCTCAGGGTTGGGGTGAGGCATTTTAAGGTCACGGTTTGAAATGCATACTTAATTAATGCTCCCACAACCATACGCAAGTACAGGACTGCTGTGTGTGTATATATTTATTTATAAAAAATACACATACACAACGCTCCAGACAAGGGGCATATCAGCATAATTTCCCCATCCAAAAAAGCCCAAGTACACCAGTATGTAAAAAAAAAAATAATAAATTTAAAAAAAGCATACTGGTTACGCCTACAAAAACTGCGATAAGCATCAACAATGAAAATTAAGGGTACATGTTCATTCGTAATGAACACAACACACACTTCTTCATACTCTTACCATTGCGATATCGATACCCATAAGGCCACTGGCACAACTTACAACATTATGGCCGGAAAATTACGTTCTTTTTCAGACCTCAAATTCAAGATATCGCAAGAAATATAGTTTTGGGGTTTTATTTTTTGGGGTTTTTTTTTCTTGCGCCATATTGAGGACTGGAATACATTTTTATGCAATACAGTGACATTTTTGAGAAGTGAGGGCATTTTTTCTGGTCCTCAGTTCTTCACAGGTCTGAAGACGAAGACTTGGTTTTAGGGTTCTGGTTTGAATTAAGTTTAATTAGGATGGGGTCATGCTCGGGGCTGTGGTGAGAAGTTTATCAGACATGGTCAAGGTTAGGGTAAAGGTCATGTTCCCATAATGACAGAAGTACAAGATTTTGTGTGTGTGTGTGTTTGAGAGAGAGAGAGAGAGAGAGAGAGAGAGAGAGAGAGTTTGGTTCCAGCTGAGCTCATGCAGTTCTGATATGTCAATGATGGATCACCACACATTAGCTCCCAACGCAAGCATTCCCCGTCATCCTACTGTGCCCTTGATATACAATGCCAGTCAAAAGTTTTTGAACATCTGGAGTTGAACAACTGTTTGCACTAAGGAAAAAGTTCACACACACACACACACACACACACACACACACACACACACACAAAAAAAAAAAAAAAAAAAAAAAAAGATAAGATTGGGTAGTTAGGAAATTAATTAATAGGCACTGCTTAGATTTTATCAATTTAATAAATGCAGAAGACTGTAGAGGAGAAAACAATGTATTTCATAGACTTTTAGATAGAGCTCATTTTACTAATTGGGTACCATAAATCAAGCACGTCTTCCAAGTGTCTGATTAAAACAATTACATCAACCTGTTCTGATATTTCTCAGACAGACAAGGTCAAATAATATTATATACCATAAAATATCCCAAAATTAGGATTTAGTCCTAAATGATCAAGTTTCATCCATCAAATTGCTACATCTGAACTTCTTGATTATGGTGTTCTTCTCTCTCTCTCACACACACACACACACACACACACACAGTAATTAGCTAAATATCCATGCTAATTTCCCTTTCATTTCTATGGTAAACTGCTGGAGAGCTCCACGGTGTTGAGATAACCCGAGCCGGGATTGCTTGCTGACTGCGGTGTACACTGCAGACAGTTTCCTAATGAGTACTGTACATAAGACCATCCTCTCAACCTGCGGATAACCCTCGGCTTTGATAGTTCGTTTTTTACAGGTGACCATTCCGGATACAGAAGGGAAGGGCTTTTCGCCATATAGCGCATGATGTAGTTTTTACAACACTTACATTATGCGGTGAGGATGGAGAGGGAATGACTTGTAGTTTTGGAAGGGTTTAAGATGAATCATTGAAGACGGGGGACCATTTTAAATCAAATTATTTATTTTTTTTACTACATAGAGCCCATGTAGAAAAAATAATTAAGGATAAGACTACAGGTTTAAAGTGAAGGAAAAAGAATATACAGACACTCCCAGCTTTACGTTCATTTGTTTTACGTAATTTTCAATTTTACATTTAAAAAAAAAAAAAAAAAAAAAAGTCAAATTTTGAGTTTAGCGTGCTCTCTATAGTATGAGACATACCTACATAGTACGCTGACGTAATACGCGACTTGCGCATGATGCTGTGTCCATTGTTTACAAACGACAGACAGAACGTGCCCCTCCTTCTTCCCAGTTCACCACATGATACATAGCCTGTTACCCTTGTGTTCAGACGTCGTGTCTGTGATCTTTGTGTTTACACTATTTTGGGACTTTTGTAACCCTAAATAAATATGGTTGGTCAGAAGCGCAAGCCTACTAGTGATAGTGGTAACCAGAAAAGGCGGCAAGCCATCTCGTGAGAAACGAAGATGGCTATTATCAAGGAAATGGATGCTGGTGAAAAACATGTGAAATATTGCACGTTTCTTCCAGATGGCTCTGTCGACCATTCGAACCATTTACAAGCAAAAATATCGCATCACAGAGAATGTTAAAGGTTATATTTGATTAAAATTTATCGGTTTGAAATTATTTTGCTGGAATTTAATTTATTTGAAATTAATGTTGATTAGGGCACAGGATCGCTGATCCTAAGGTTGGGGGTTCGAGTCCCCACAAGGATGTCACTGTCCCCCCCCAGTGCGGCTAACTGGGTTATCAAAGGCAAGCCATGTCTCTCACTGTCTATAGTGAGAGGCATGTAAAAGAACCATTGCTGACTTTTGTAAAGAGCCATCAGCGTGTTTCTGTCCCTTGCTGAAAGGGTTGTGACAGGAAGGGCATCTGACGTAAAAAAAAAAAAAAACCTATGCCAAATCAAATGTGCGAATCAGATGATTCGCTGTGGCGACTCCCGAGAAAAGGGAAAAAGCCGAAAGAAAGAAAGACATACGGTATTTGATATTATTTTACAATGTTATGTTTATAATAATTGATTTAGGGGTGTTTTATGAGTTACAGTAATGGTATTTATGTATGTATAGTACAGTATGAATGTCATATGTCACTGGGACATACAGTAACAACTTTTTTTCACCTTACGTTCGGCCTTCCGGAACCGAACTAAAACACAAGTCAGGGAGCATCTGTATCACACACACACACACACACACACACACACACACACACACACACACTTATCATACTAGGGATATGCACTGACATAATGCACTCTTAGCCTAACAGTGACCATCCGAGAGCTTTGACTCACCTAAATCTAACCTGAACCCTAAAAGCAAGTCTTAATCTTTAAACAGTCCCTTGAAGAAGTGAGGACCAGCCAAAATGTCCTCACTTCCCAAAAATGTCCTCACACTGTGCTTAAAAATGTATTCCACTCCTCAATATGTAGCAGGAAAACACACACACACACACACACACACTCTCTCTCTCTCTCTCTCTCACACACACACACACACACACACACACACAATGAAAACTTAAAAGGATTCCGGCATGTTCAGAAGTGCAGAATCTGTCAACTGGAGCACTTCTGAAGTTGCAGGGATGAATGACTGAGTCATAACACTTCACTCATTATACAGGATCTGTGTGAGAAACACACAGATACAATGAGAGAGGGAGAGGGAAAGCGAGAGAGAGAGAGAAAGAGAGTGTGTGTGCACGCGCAGACTGACACGCAGCTAGACCTAAAAAAGAATGACAGGCCATCAGACAGAGCGAGATACAACCGTATTCCCTCGACATCCGGTGCGGATTAATTAACGTATCGCTGCGACTGCTAACACAGACACGGCGAGAGGAAAAGCCTGTAAATCCAACCCATCCTCACATTACAGCTGCAGGCAGACTTGATGAAACAAAACCCATGCTTAACCTCACCTCATACCGCTGTGATTGTCTGTGAATGTTCCCAGGGTGTGAGAAATCACAACAAAGTCTCACTTCCCGTCTCAATCGTGTACGGTATTTCCACGCAGTAGTGTAATGAATGGGATTTATTTCGAACACATAATCAGTGATTAAGAAACGAGCAGATCGAGTACCACTCCAGCTAATTTCTTTTAAAAACCCCCCCACCTGCGGTCCCTCAAATAGTATCTATTCCAGATCGGGCACCTTGTCAGGGGAAGCAATCATCTGCAGCCGAGTGCCAGTTCTACAAGTCCATAATCAGTGTTACATGACTGAGAGCTCTACACTCTGTGACCTGGACATTAGCAGAACTTCCAACAGTGGAGGAAATCCTGTGATCAGTGCGGCGCATTGCAAATTAAAATACGAGCCCGGACAGAAATCTGTACTTTATGCAAAGAGACGATTTATGGATGTGGTGAAGGAGGACATGAAGGTAGTTGGAGTAAGAGTAGAAGATACAGAGGATAGGGTGAGATGGAGGCGGATGGTTTGCTGTGGCGACCCCTGAAGGGAAAAGCCGAATGGAAAAGAAGAAGAAGACGATGCAACACGTGCTGCGTTCAAACTGCTCTTCGCATGTCCACCTCACCGCAAGAGGGTCTTGAGCTTGGTGAGAATGTTGTGAAGCTTGTACGTTCTTCTCATGCTCATTTTGGTTATTCTTGCAGTCCAAAGACATATAGACTAGGCGAATGGGCCCGGTGTGAGTGCGAGTAGGAATGGTTGTGCGCATGTTGCCTTACTGGGGGGGGGGGGGGGTGCAAGAAGAGAGGACAAGCATCAAATTATCCAACATTGCAACTGCGGTTAACGGTTTCCTACATTACCGCCTAAAGAATGCAATGCAGCAGCATTTTAATTCTTTACTCCGCCCACTTCTTGTCACCACACAATCTGTTCAAACAGATCAGCTTTCAAATGCTTCAACTTTCATACTAATACCAGCATCAATGCTACTGTATACCTTCCTGATTGCTACCTAACGAAGCCGCGTGTCAGATGGAGTCGTATTACAGAGCTGCGTTGGAGTCCGTAACTTTGAGGCAAAGCTTTGTTGTCTGTGTTTGATTAGCCATTAACTACCTGTGCAGTCTTTTCATTCTTTGCGACACGCTTCTTTCCAGTTTATGGAGTGATGACAGATCAACATGGCTGTACATTCTTTCGCGTTATTCTACGAAATACGTTGGCGCGCGGCAGGGACATTTTTGTTCCATATACCATTTCTGACCTCTTTAAAAGGAGGAAAATTCCATGAATTCTCTGGAATGAACAAATTGTTGAAAATCCATTGCGTCTTCTTGAAGGAGAAAGAAAGCAGTGAAGCTTTCATGCAGAACAACACGAGGCCCGAACAAGTAAATACTCTTCAAACTAACGTGGGAGGCTTAGCAACCATACAGCACACATTTGAGCAGATTAAATATTTTGACAGAATAGTGTAAACAAAGGGAGAGGCCAAGTCAGTCACTCGAACGACCGGCACAGAGAATGATTTGCTTTCATATGTAAGGGGTGGATTTCATCAATTAAAACCCCAGGTTTGAATCGCTGCTACTGATGGACAGCGATCATGGCCATCTCCACCACGGCCATATCTGAGATCTTGTCGCAAAATACAGTAACAATAAGAATAGATCCCGAGGTTTGCGGAGAAAAATGATCACAAGTGTTGCGCAAATCACAATATAATACTGGCGATTTATTTGCATTTATAGATTGTGATATCAAAATAAGCATGTACTAATAAAGTGGCCGGCTCAGCTTTCCCACAATCCATTTTATTATCTTTATTTTAAAAGGACATGACCACAACAGTGCATAGTGTTTAGCGCGTCTGTAACAGAAACAAGGTCCCCGGTTTTTGCTCTGCATTTACAAGTTCGTGTGCTTGCATGGGTTTTCTCCCACGGATCCAGATACAGGATGGTTTTGAAGCATTTTCTTTTTAACATTGTGTGATAGGGTAAAGAGGTGGAAATTGACCTGAATGCACAGAAGCAAAAATTAGAATTCATAAATAATTGTGGAACAGGCTACAAGGGAATAATTCTGTGTTATCTGCTTCTTATAACCCATGAAAAGAATAAATTGCACTACCTTGGTTGAGGTTTACACTCTCTGTATGGATTGCTAGGTTTTTGAGTGTGTTGGCTAGCTACCATAAATATTTTGCTTTGAACTGGAATATCTCAACAGAATCTTTTGCTATTTTAATGATAGCTTAAGGACATGTCCAAAATTAAGGGGTAGACATACATAAACACCAACCACCACAGTGTAGGAACTGCAATGGAAAAAACTGCTTCCTGTGAGTCAAGATTTTCCAATATGGGAAGGGGCAATAAGTAAAAGTCATGAAAGTATTCAGTATAAACATGATGGCTTTACATCAATGGTTCTCAAATAGTGGGGCATGCCCCCCCTGGGGGGAGCGCAGTGTGATGCCAGAGGGGGTGCATGTGACCCCAGGGAACATGCTTGTTTTTTTTTTTGCCATACTAGAATAAAGTGGAATTGTACATCCAGTACAGTAGGTGGCAGTGGCTCTCTCACTATCAGAATGTGGCCAGAGAAAATTACCTCAAAATATGAAGTGTGGTTAATAAACCCATCACGGAAAAATTTTAACTGGGACAAAAAAAAAAAGCGGTGAAGAGAGATTGAGACAGTGAGAGAAACGAAAGTCCACCTAAGTCGAGGAGGTATGATGAAGCGGATGTAGCACGCGGCTTCACTGTGACTACAGTGATAAAATGAGGACAGACCGCTGTGTTGACTGTGTCTGAAAACATGGGCAGCGGACAGCATGAAGCCAAATAAATTAAGGCTTCACTTAAAGACATCACGCCCTGATCACACTGATGAGCCGCTTGAGTTTCTGCCACGAAAACGTTACGAGTTATTGCCAACAACCATCCCGCTTTGTGAATGCTACTCCATCAAACCAGCGAGCTCTGTTAGCATCAGATAAGCTGGAGTACCAAACTGCTCAGTGCAGAAAACCACACAGCAGAGCAGAGGAACTGATCCTACCTGCAGCACACACGGCCTCTGTCATGCTGGATGACGTCACTGCTGCGGAAATAACTCCAGGTCCCAGTTCAGCATTGAGCAGGAGCGGAGAGTTCAGTATTGTGCTTTAAACCCGGCTTCGAACAGCTGTGCACTGCGAAACATGCTCATTAGAGCCATTAAGCTGGACTTAATCATTTTGACAAAATAATAATAATAATAATTATGATTATCATAATTGTTATTATTATTATTATTATTATTATTATACAAATTGTTTTATTCATTTTTGTTTTGTAGGTTAAAGTGTTTTATATATTGTGCTCCTGAGTTAATGTTGCAGATCAAGTTGAATTCATTATTATTTATTGATTTTATTTAATTTTATTTTTCAGTATCGAATGGTTCAAATTGTTGGTTAAAAAATGTTTACAGGTAAAATAAAGATTCTTTAATTTCAGGCAAATTGATGCGCTTTAAATCTTTTTGTTTAAAGACTAAAAAATTGTTAATAAAGTTATTCTTTGTTGGAAGTTGATCTATATTTCTACCTTTTTTGTATTCATAATGATAATAAAGATACACTGTTATGCAGAGGATTACTTATAACAATTTTATAGACAAATGACACTATTTATATTGGGGGGGCGTTTTCCTCTTCCTGGGGGGGGACGCAACAGAAAATAATTGAGAAGCACTGCTAGAACCACAAGTAATTTGGTTCTTCATTGTAGTTGACGTGATGAAAACAAAAGTCCTTCTCGGACCAAAAGTACTTCAATGCATACCGCCTCGAAACTCTCACGCAAACATCCGAGCAGCACCAGTAACACAAGTTACACTGTTTTCATTACTCTGTTATTTTCACTCGCTTAGCATAATCCGTTTTCTGTAGCTGAGCTTCATGTTTCAGATCATATTATGTGTGTTGTAGGAAGAGGCCTTATTTCCTGCGTTTGTTATTTTCAGAAAGCACAGCTTGTGGTTTGCTTTGCTGTAAATCTAATTGTCATCATTACTTGTGGAATACATCCAGATCACTGTCGTTTTGTGTTACAACAATGATGCATGCTAGGCTTACACCACAGGGTCGGATGTTGGTATCGGAGCGGTTTTTATTCTTATAATTCAGAATGAAATGAGCACAGTAGCAGACCCATACTTGGCTTTCGAAACAAGTGCCCAATTTGACAAAGATCAGAGTGAGAAAAGGCTTTGCACGGAGCCGGCCACACGACAAGCTGCGCAGGGACTTTCTCTGTGTCGCAGTGTTTCCACAGCAACTCCATGGCGACTAAGAGGAGGCATGAGGTCATAGATGTACTGTAAAAGCTTTCTCTTCACACGCACCTTGGATAGAAGACAACAGGCTGGCTTCTCTCTCTCTCTCTCTCTCTCTCGCCTTTCTAAGATCTGGGAAAAAGCATTCCTGTTAAATTAGCTTGCTGCAGTCTGCTTTTGGGTCTAAAAAAAAAATGGTGCACACCATCCTCTCTCGTTTACTTGTACGCTGTGATCTTAAGTTCTCTCTCTCTCTCCCTCCCTCTCAGCCTCAGCAGAGAGGGGAAATCCCTCAGGATGTCCTGATGAAACTGAGCTTTAGAGACATGCAGGCTTTGCTGTCAGCAGTGACTGATCCGCTCTATAGCTTTACCTCTCGCCACTACTTCACTTCTCTCCAGCTCTCCTATATCTTTGACTTGCATCAGCTTTCAACTCATTCCGAAGCACATTAGCGAGCTGGTGTTTCTGCAGCATCTTTCCTCATTGACGGAGTTTTAGCAGATGAAAAGTTCAAGTAAATGTTTAGGGATTCAGAGCCAAGAGTTCACAGCTTCCTTTGTGAGAACTGTGTTCATGTACCAAACGCAGTCACAGTGTGAAAGACAGGAATACAAATAAAAAGTCTGCAAACAAGTCCAGCTAAAGTCAATCAGTTCCGATTAGGGGCCGTGACACACCAAGCAGATTGCGAAGGACAAGAAAACTAGCTGAGAACACGGCTGACAGGTTTTAGTTCTGTGCACTCAGGAGCACTGCAAGGTCTCCAGCTGACGGACGACACGCACGCACATTCGGTCAGGAATTTCACCTTCTTTCTTCCCATGATAAAGATGTTAAATACAATAACATACAATAGAGTGCACATGCATCACATACATGCAACAGCTTTTTCACCTCTAAGCACATGGCAGTTACCGTAAAGCCATGTATAGGTGCCCAGTCCTGTTTACAGCATGATGGGCTTGAGCATAAAACATCCACCAGTTTACATTTACAGAAAGCACACAGCGTGTCTTTGACGTAATAAAAATAAAAATAATCCCAGTGTGAGATTTTCGGAAGGGCGTGGCATCGAACATTTAGGAGGTCATGCCCATCAAATGTTCTAGACTTGTGATACCACAGACTCATTTGGTGAACTCCTGAGTAAAACTGGTTGAACAGAATAGTCGGGCTGCGTCAGCAATTGCTAACAAACACTATTAGTGGCATACTTCACTAGATATCCTCACTCTGCTCTAATCAAGTGTAGTCAGGTATAATTGAGATCAAAGCTAAAATAATCCAGCCTAGCTATGATTAACTGGCGGTACGGTGGCGTAGTGGTTAGCATGTCCGCTTCACAGCAAGAAGGCCTGGGTTCGATTCCTGGCCTGGGCGTTTCTGTGCGGTGTTTGCATGTTCTCCCCGTGCTTGTGTGGGTTTCCTCTGGGTACTCCGGTTTCCTCCCACGATCCAAAAACATGCGCAGTCGGCTAATTGGCTGTTCTAAATTGCCTGTAGCTTCGCATCGTGCGGAAGGCAATGGCAAACCACTGCACTATCCTTGCCAAGACAACCCTCATCAAGGCATTATCCTTCACTTAGATTTCACCTTTAGACCGGCTACAATTAACAACACTGGAAATCTGATGAAACTCTTCATATAATAATTGCATTGAAAAATATTGGCTGCATGCAGCAAACAAGCAGAAGTTGAGAAATGAGACGCTGTGCATCACCCCTTGACTTTTGCTTGATTTACTTAATTGTATTTCTTTTCTGCATCAATTTACAAGGATGAACAGCCAATCAACCGGGGAGTGCTAATACTCCATCATAGATATGATGGCAAACCCCGCCTTCAGTTGACAGTGGTGGAATTTTGGAGAAGGTTAATGCCTTGATTGTGCTACATGATGTACACTACACAACTTGTGTTCTTCCCACAGTGTTCAGGCAGCTTGGGGTCCCAGACGGTTCTTCAGGAGTCTGTGTTTGTCGGAGAAAGGAAGCTGCTCGGCACACGCAGTCACATGACCTTGAGGAGACTGCATCTTGTTACTTTGTGCTTCAAGGTTGTACTGATGAATGCGAGTTAACTTACAGTGCATACTCACTACGACTCTCCCTCATGAATGAACTGAGGCGATATATCGAGGTGAGAGTTCTGAATGCACAGTTATTGTTGTAGAAACACAAGATTAGACATGAAAGGCCTCAAGTCGTAAAATATTTTCCCCGCATTTAACTAAGACAAACCACCTGAACGAGATCCATATTCAGTTTTATAACTAACATGTAACATTTAAAGCAAAGCAAGATCCTTTATGCATTGAGATGAAAGATTATTTTCAGTCTCCTCCTAGTTTACCCACAATGCCATTTGACTATTATTTTCTTTGTACTGTATTAATTCCACAAGGGATACTTTGACTTCCGCATATAACTCATCCAAAGTGAGTGTGTGTGTGTGTGTGTGCGCACACACACATACACACACACACACACACACACACACTGCAGCACACAGAGAGCAGTTGGGGGTTAAGGTGCCTTGCTCAAATGCACTTCAGCCATCAATATGGAGGAAGCGAAGGTGCAACTCACTCTCCACACCACCACACATTTTCCCTGCTGGTTCAGGAATTGAATCAGCAACCCACTCGTCCCACAGCCGCTTCTCTAACCATTAGGCCATGGCTGCCCCACAACGACTTCCGAATAGTGACACCAACAGGAGTTCATACGAAATAATGAGAGTAGTGTCGCGGCATTTAGTCTCCGCTATTCAGTCCAACATTCTGTCTGCGAGTTCTTTGTCTGTACTCTCCCCTCAAATATCTCGGCTTCCAAAGTTCCGAGGGTTATGCAAGCACCAACAAGCTATTATTGTGCTTGTCCTCTTCTAGAGCACAAACTTGCTAGATTGAATTGTGCAGCTGCTTCAGACTCCTGAAGTTCCAGTCCAATATTTACTGCCGCCACTGCTACTTGCTTCTTCTCCATCTAAACCCTGCTGTAATGTCAGTGGGCTTCATAAACTCACAGGACTAACTCCAGAATCCATAAGGACTTCAACGTTGAAATATCATGTATCAAATGCATTTAATATTAAACTTTTCCTGTATCGGCTCATTCTTCCATTTCAATAACATCACCGACTGTCTGACGACAAGGCACAAAGTATGTGGGAGTGAAAGGTCTGTGTGCGCACGATGCTGAACTTGTATCTCCCTGACAGCTCATAGAAGGAGCCAGGCAACATGCTTCCTGTTCTGCTGACATTTTGACAGATCAGTGTGGCGCAAAACATCACATCGAGTAACCTCCTTCCCCCACAAGGCCCGCCCAGAAAAAAAACAACAGTGCTGCTTTTGAAACCTACGGACGCCCAGGCGCCACGAAGCCCCATACAAGCCCCACCTTGAGTCAACCTTTCCTGCACACGTACACACACACACACACACACACACACACAGTTACTGCAGTGTCTATTTAGTCAAGCACTAAGAGGAGTTGGGCAGCCAGCAGGGTGAACAGAGGGACTGAAGACTGCAGCAGACTGAGGACCGCATGTGCTGGCTGAAATCTGAGCCTCATAGTAATTACAGAAATGGAGAGCCGTGGTGAGGAATGAGGCACGTGTTCGCAGTTAGACAGCTGAACCACAACCCAGAGCTCACTGACTAGGAAGTAATAAGACACACAGACGTCATGCGAATAAGAGCGAATAAGAACGGAAGAACTTCCAGCACCTACAGCTGCCACTCAGCTTTTCCGTTTCTAACAATAGTTTCATGTCGCTTTCTCCTGAATAACGCTGGGATTATTTAACTGAAAAGCTCGCAAAATTTTAAACCAAGATCACTACCATTCTCCAGCAAAACCCTGCTCAGCCTTTGGAGGCCCTTCAAGACACAATCTTTGTTCAATTCCTGTCCATGTTATTCGACTGTGTGATTATGTAATATAAAAAATATCGAACTATAACCCTACAACTCGAGAACAGAGTCATTGCTCTGGAATGCATGTCACGCTACAGCAGTGTTACCGAACACGTCAGTCCAGCTTGATTAACTGCTTTTCTTCAGGTGTGCAGTGCTAATGCAGGGCTCACAAAATTTCTCAATCCATAGTTGTTGTGAATTTATTTTTAATATATATTTTGTTTGCCCCAAAAAACTTTATGAACCAGAATAAAAACATTTTTTAATGTAGACTATGAGGTATACGGGGGAATTTTTTTTTTTTGTACATCTCCCCACTGCCAACACACACTTCAGCGATTAGCCTTACAGCCCATCCACATTCTTATTCCTTAGCAACAGTAAATAATTCAACTCAAATTACAAACATGTACAATACGGCATACAGTATGCCCTTGACTATTCGCGGTTTTGAACCCACAGTTTGAGTATTCGCTGACTGCCGAGCAACTGGCACATGATTCAGATTCAGCCAATGGCTGTCCTCCTATCTCCTGATTGGTTGAGCTGATGTCCCGCCCCTTTTTCCTCATTCGCGCACAAGTTGTCAATGAGCCTCTTTTTTTGTGTGTGTTTCAATTACCAGTTAAGCTCAATGATACCACTCAAACGCTATGCGTCTTCTCTTGCTAAGCGATAGAAAACACTGGATGTCTCTTCTGAAGAAATAAGACTTTCTCCTGAGAAACGACGGCTTTCTCTGAAATGTATTAAAATCTTTTTCAATGTTATTACAGTTCCCAAGTTCATGTTTATGCGTGAGATTTTACGTTCTGTAGCATGTTTAACAAACGATACCAAAAGGATAAACTTTATTACAGTACTCTTCATGTCCTTTTACATTGAAGTTGGAGTGACGTCTCCAAGATGGCACTGCCCAGAGGGTGACGTCGCGGAGTTCTCAGAGTCAAATTGTTTCTTTGTTCATTTAAATTTGTTTTATTTATTTTTTGGTTTGTTCATGTTTTGCACTAAGGTCGTCTACGACCGGTCGACTCTACTACAACTATAAGTTCAGAGTATCTTCGGGCGTGTATAACTCAGCAGAGCTATGCTATTAGCAGAGCTAACATTCTGTGGTAGGCAGCTCAATGCGAGCCGCACCCCAGCTAGCAATAAGCCCAGGCGGGAAGGGGCCGAACGACGACTCTGGCGCTTGAGATTGCAGGGTATGAAGGCCGTGTAGCCGGCTGGTATAATTGCCTTATCGGGTGTACTCTCCTCGAGCCATGTTTCACAGAAACACAGTCCTGTAGATCCCTCTGCGCTGCAATCTGAGCATAAAGCTCGTCCATCTTGTTTCGCAGGGACTGAACATTTTCAAGCAGTATGGCCGGAAGTGCTAACCAAGCCTCTGAGAACTCCGCCTGGGCGGTTAGCATTGAGCTCTGATAGCATAGCAGCTCACGATAGAAGTTGTTGCGTGCTCAGTTGCCCGAAGCTGAAGCTGCTCAGAGCTGTAGTAGGGTCGACCGATCATCGACGAGCATAGTGCAAAACATGAACAAACAAATAAAACAAATTAAAACCAACAAAGAAACAATTTGACTCTGAGAACTCCGCGACGTTGCCCTCTAGGCAGCGCCATGTTTGAGACGTCACTCCAAGTTCAACGTAAAAGGACATGAAGCGTAATAAAGTTTATGCTTTTGGTACCATTTGTTAAACATGCTACAGAACATAAAGTCTCACACACAAACATTCTCAGAACTAACTTAGGTACTGTACTGGAATAATAATTGAAAAAGACTTTAAAACAAGTAGATACACAGTATTTTACTTCCGTATTTTACTTCAGTATTTTACTACAATGGGGGCAGTGGTGGTCTAGTGGTATAGGGCGCTGGATCGCTGATCCAAAGGTTGGGGGTTCGAGTCCCACTCTCCACAAGGTTGTCACTGTCCCCCCCAGTGCGGCTAACTGGGTTATCAAAGGCGGGCCATGTCTCCCACCGTCTATGGTGTGAGGCATGTAAAAGAACCATTGCTGACTTTCGTAAAGAGTAGGCTGCAAAGTCGTCAGCGTGTTTCTATCCCTTGCTAAAAGGGTTGTGACAGGAAGGGCATCCGACGTAAAAACCTCTGCCAAATCAAACGTGCGAATCAGATGATTCGCTGTGGCGACTCCTGAGTAAAAGGGAAAAAGCCGAAAGGAAGACAGACTGCTCATTCACGCATGTGACGTGTTACATGGGGTTTTACTTCCGGGTACAGAATTCGTGGATTATCTCGATTTGCCGGAGGGCTCGGAACCGAACCCCCGCGAATGTCGAGGGCCTACTGTATATCATTACTATTGTTATTCCTCTACTCAGTTTCAGGGTAACGGTGGTGTGCTGATTAGCAACAAGGTCCTTGGTTCGTGTCCCAGGTCGGTTAGCGTTTCGAAAGCATGAAATGCAAGGCACACAAAAGATCTGTCACTATCCTAGACAATCTACATTCCTCTGCAGAAATGCCAAATATAGCCGAGTCTAGATAACACTGAACGCTAATCAAAGTCTCGTGCAGGTCACGTCATGCGTATGATAGAACCAGATAGAAAAACAATTACCGTATTCGACATGATAAATTGACGGGGGTGGGTGCCTATTAAAATGTTTACGAGTGAAGTGGAACGGTAAGTCCTGATTACCATCGAGGTGGAAAACATGAATAATAACAGAATGATAAAAGAGTTTTACTGGTATTTTTGTTATTCATTTTGTAGTATCAACCAAATTACTTACATGAAAGCTGAAAATAAACAGAAAACAACATAATTTATATAAAAATAAAAAAAATTAAAATATATATATATATTTATATATATATATATTTATAT
This sequence comes from Plotosus lineatus, assembly GCA_024760905.1. Lineage (NCBI taxonomy): Eukaryota > Metazoa > Chordata > Actinopteri > Siluriformes > Plotosidae > Plotosus > Plotosus lineatus. The sequence goes on along the minus strand of CM045736.1, from coordinate 9,531,371 downwards.
ATATATATATATATATATATATATATATATAAATAAAAACACAACCCTTAAATTTTCCCTCCTGGTGCTGTTCCTTTAAATATTTTCCCCAATGTAAAATCGAGCCAATCAACATGAATGTCAACTTTAGCACATGGCATGTTGAAAAGCACATGGCCAGGAACATCTTTAAATTTGAAAAATACTTGTCATCACTTTCTATAGATCCATGTCTGGCTCATCGCTCCATTCATTCCGAGCATCCCATAGTTTTGCTGTAGCAGTTTCTAATGGTTCATTGGTTGTTGGACATTTACCAAGAGAACACAGCAAAATATTTTCCTGTTTTTAAAGCATGGCAGAACCCTGCCACTGGGGGTCTTGAAATACCATGTAAACCTCACTTTTACAGGCAGTGAACGCCTCATTTTACCGTTACAGAGACTGATCGAATAAAATTGGGAAGTTTGATCTACCATTTTGCTCTCAGTACACATGGGCGGTTATTAGACGTAAGATCAAAAACTGTAGGGGGGGGCCTTATTGGAGCAGCACGCATATTACGTCAAAAACGGTATTTCAATCATCATTCATTAACTACCTTATGGATTGGGGTGGAACAGTGGCACAGGGTTATCCTTAGCCAAGGATCTTTCCGTGTGGGTAATCCAGTTTCCTGCAATGGTCCAAAGGCAGGAATATTAGGTCAACTGACGATTTAATATTTCCTTTCAGTGTGAATGGGAATGGATTCGGAATGTGGATGTGATACAGTAAACTGGGGTACCCCTTATCCAAAGTCAGCTTGGAGTGGCTCCAGAATCAATCACAACCCTGAAGGATAAAGGGTACGGATGATGGATAAATGGATGGATGGACTGTGCATTAGATATAATTGTAATTTATTACACATCACAGTGGTACGACTTGAAGACTATGCGACTCTGCAGTACAAATCAGAACAAAGTTGACTTCTTTTTGCTTAAGGTGCCTGGTATTGTAGCAAAGCCCAAGAAAATTTGCCATATAAATTTATATACTGAACAAAATGATTCAGATTCATCAGTACATTTTTGAAACCGTAATTATATGCTGTACGTAACTGCAGATAGCTTTTCGGATTTTTGTTTACATTTTAATTCTGGATTAAATTATAATAAATATAAACATTATGTAATGCCATTATTTCCCCCAGTCCCTTCCTGGATCACACTTTCCTACCACCATGGCAACAGCTCTCTGCCGACCGTGAGGCAGAATGGCCTAGTTGCAATAACAAAGAATCCCAATGGGAAGCATAATTATATAAGAAAATTACTTAGAAGGTGCTGACCGCTTAAGTGAACTGGTCCTGTGCTCCTTTTAACCTCCACTCCCCATGTGTGATGTACATAAGACCTTTAACGAGCTAGCAGCGGAGAGAACATTCTGACTGAATCATCCAAATCTTTAGCAGCCAACTAGCTAACAGGCAGAAAGTGTGCTGCAGGTAACAACTCGAATTATTGTTTCTGATTTTCTCCCCTCCACCATCTCTAGTACCTTTCTGGCACTGGTAGATGATGTGCGAGTTGTTATCTTGATTTCCTGCTGGAATACCAGCGTTAAATGTGTGTGAAGATCCTCTTTTCTTTATTCGCTGCTCTGTCGAGTCATGCAGACGAGAGGGCGTCTAGCTAAGCAAACAGGATGGGCTGGCTGTGCCCTTGGGAATCTTAGGTCACCCACCCACACGTACAGTAGTGGCAAACCCAAGAAGGATGCTGAAGGTGCTAATGCTAATGCAGACGATCTGGTTTACACAAAACACAAGCAATGTGACACAGGTATCCAAACAGCCAGCTCCAACACAAGACAGTTTTCTGATGTACAGTCATTGTGGCAAATAATTCTACAAAAACCATCAAGAAACTGATTTCACCCCAAATCAGATGCAGCAGGGGTCCCCAACCACAATTCATTATTTCTGATTTATTTATGAGCTGAGTCTGAACGATCTTTATTTTTTAAAAATCTTTTATTTTGAAAATTGACCAGATTCTCTCGGTTACATGTCGGTAATTTGAGCACTAAAATGTAACTCAAAAAGGGACGGCACATGAGCAGAGGTGAGTTGGACATGTTTCAAACAATAGCAGGGATTTTGGGTGAGACTGAGCCTGAGCCTTCATTCTCCCAGCTCGTACACCATCTCCTGTTTTTTTTTTTTTTTTAAGAAAAGTTCAAGCTCTACTTCCAAACCAACTTTATTTCAGCTGTTGAAAAATAACATTCATGGAGTGCTTATTATTATTATTATTATTATTATTATTATCATTATTAATACAAAATAATTATATTTTATTTAAATAAATTATATTTATAATCTAAAAAAATGTGTGTGTGTCCCCAGGTAAAATTGTCAAGCGTTGCCCGGTCCAGGGTGATAAAAAGGTTGAGAACCCCTGATGTACAGCTCTAAGGGATTTATCAGGAATTCGAAGAAGAAGGAAAAAAACACAACGAATCCGGGCATCAGAAAAACCTCATGTCCATCATCTCCAACAGGAAGCCAAGTGTACAGTGCAGGACTGCACATGGTACTGCAAGTGTGCGCGCGCACACACAGACACACACAGACAACTTGGTTTCTGACATGTTCCTGTGAGATTGGAGGGGAAAAGTAGGAACAATAGGATGGAGAGAACATGCAAAGCCGAGCTCAAGAATGACCTGCCGACCCCTTGATGTTTTAGTCATTCATGCACTTCCTGATTTAACCTACTGTAGCGGAAATGCGGTTTCTCTGGCTCATACATAAGCAGTACTGTGTGTGTATTGAGGGGATTGTGAGAAAGTTGTGAAATTATCCATCAATGCAACAAAATATCTCAGCTTGAACCCTTTGTGTGCGCACCAACTCTAAATCTTTATCCTCCAAGGTATGAATGGGACACCAGGAGTGAAAACCTCCACCGGGAAGAACCTGTTCCTGTTTCTCAGACTGAACTATAAGAAATGGAGGGGAGGAGTTTTCCTTTTGGGCTCATAGTTATCGACTTCTCATACAGAGGGTTTCCGTGATGATGAAGTTTAAATTAAATTTCACCGCAGCACTATTGAATTCTCCAATCGGGAAATGTTGATGAATTTACTAAAGCAGCGGCTCTGACAACACTTCCTGCTCCAATCTATTCACACGAATGCACTGGTTTTAATATATGGTTCCTATAGTAACTGCTCGGCACACCCCGCACCACGCCAGCGTGGATGATTTTCTTCTGATGCCACGCCCCCGTTGTTTTATTCCTCTGTATGGATGGAGTAATAAATAATGGGGCAAATTTTACAGACACATGAGCGCATGAATGAATACACAACTATGGACATGGGTTGGGAGACAGACCTGCTTTTGCAAGTATGCAAAAACGCCGCCATACACCCCCTACATACTCGCTCAGCACGTGCACTTCCAGCCAGCTACCATCTCAGTCATTTCAGACAGCCATGAAAAATGTAAGCTACTTGTCGGAGTTGAAATTCGTGAGGTTGTTTACATCTAAACTGCTTGTTTTCTCATCAAGCGCAATCCAGCGGCATATCTAAACCGCGCACCCAGACTCAGGAGAGAACGCTTCAAAAGATCCATCAGCGCTTTGCAGTCACTGGTTTCCATTAACAGCGAGAGGCAGACAGCCCAGAGGCAGGAGCTTTCAGTTCAATTACACTGCAGGTGATCATGGAAACCCCCCCAACACTTACTATCACATTTTACAAACATGCACATCAAACCAAAAGTTTGTGGACACCCAACGACAACACGTGTTTATTGAATACCCAGATTCCTTCCCTCCTATAATCTTCAAGTCTTTCCATCAGATTTTTAATCATGACTCTAGGGATGTGTGTTTACTCATTCAGCTTCAACAGCATTACTGAGGTCAGGCAGAATATCCGAAGCGTGTTGGGTGCTTCAGTTCATCCCAAAGCTGTTCAGTGGGTTACGTTCAGAGCCAGTCAATTCTTCCAACCCAGCCTTGGCAAGCCACTCCTACACGGAGCTCACAATCTGAACAGTAGCACTATTATGCTGGGGCAGCTCTAGTAGTAGGCGATCAACACTGTTTCATCGGAATCACCCAATACAATATCACAATACCGAAGAGTGATTCAGTTTGTAATGCAATTCTACAAACAAATTCATCATCACAAACATTTCTTGAAGCTCGAGATAGTTGAGTCATGCCTCTAAAGCTTGGAAAGCTTTATTCACGAGATGCACAACTGAACCGGTAGTTAAATAACACAAAAATACTTCAAATAAACTCGAACCATTCAATCCTACTTGGGTTGCAGGAAGGCTGGAGCAAAGGCAGAGTACACCCTGAACAGCTTCAACGCCCTGATTAGTCCTTTGCAGAGCAACACACACAACTAGGGGCAATTGGAAACATTTAGTCTAATGTGCAGGTGTTTGGACTGTGGGAGAAAACCAGAGTAACCAGAGGGAAGCCCAAGTTAGCACGGGGAGAAAATGCAAGCGGCACACACAAGCACACCCGCTGAGCCCGGGACGTGAACCCTGGAGCTTTCTACGAATGAGGCAGATGTGCTAATCAGTGCGCCATCACGCCATATACTTCAAATACAACGAATGGGAACAGAGATGAAAATGTTGAGGTTCTCTTTGGGAGGAACGAGGATGGATAGGATCAGGAATGAGTACATCAGAGGGACAGCACATGTTAGAGGTTTTGGACACAAAGTCAGAGAGACTAGATTGAGATGGTTTGGACATGTACAGAGGAGGGATAGTGAATATATTGGTAGTAGGATTCTGAGGTTGGAACTACCAGGCAAAAGGTCGAGAGGAAGACCAAAGAGCAGATTTATGGATGTGCTGAAGGAGGACGTGAAGGTAGTTGGTGTCAGAGAAGAAGATGCAGAGGACAGATGATTCACTGTAGCGCCCCTTGAAGGGAGCAGTGGAAAGGAAAAGAAGAAGAGGAACCAGTGTGGCGAGAGAGGAATCAGAGCAGCAAAGAATCACGTCACAAACACACCCTCTCTAGTTTCAACAGTTTGAAGAACACTGGCATGTGGATGTGATAAGCAGGTGTTCACATACACTTTGCAGCCAAAAGCATTTCGTTATCATGCACTACAGCGGGGGGAAAGTCAGTGCTAAACAAAAGTGCACCGATTGCCGGTGAACTTTCACATGGTCTACAGCAGCCCTAATCATGTCTCCAATCTTCAATATGGAGCCAAACATGATTTCCCCCCCCTACACACACACACACACACACACACCCTCATCCAATATCTCACAGAATTCTATCCCTGAGCAAATTTTGATGAACCGCTAATTAATTGCTTGGGGGGAAATTTCGGCATGGAGATTCCCTAATTAATCAAGTCAAGGTCCCAGACCTGCACGAATTTCAAAATGGTAATGCAAAAAGGTTCAGCCATCTTCCACATCTCAGCAAATCTGATCAGCAATCTAATTAAACTTCATGGACAAAATCATCTTTTTATTAAAATCATTAAAATTCATGAATGATCCTGAGCTCATAAAAACATCAACCTCGTCCTCCAGCTCATCCTGATAAACCTGCAACAATGAGCCAGTAACACTTACTTTGTTCTACTCCTCACTTCAGTTCCTCATTTATTTTGGGCTGCCAGGGCATAAGGTGAAGAAAACTGGCTTTGGGATCGAAAGGTCGCTGGTTTGATTCCCGAAAAATGTGTGGTGGTGGGAGCTGCATCTTCCTTTCTTCCACATTAATGGCTGAAGTGCCCTTGAATGAGGCACCTCACCACCAACTGCTCTCCGGGAAACCCCATTTTGTGTTGCAGCCCACTGCTGTGTGTGTGTGTGCGTCTTTGGATGGGTTAAATACAGAGGCAATAATTACCCTTGTGGGATTAATACAGTATCACAGAATAGTGTTTTGGATTTTACAGGCCAGACAGAACGCATCTTACGAGTGGAACAACTGCTGTTCTTTCATTTACTGTGTGAAATATCATTGAAATAATTCCTCTTATACATCATGATATATAATCATACTGCTGAGATTCTGAATTCTGATTGGTTAGGTGGTATAATTCAATCTCAGGTTTATTTTATTCTAATACAGTACTGTTTCCATGGTAACAGCTCATTTATAGGAACTTGTGTAGCAGAAGCTGCACAGTCTAACACTAAACAGATCTTTAAAAAAAGATGGAAAAAAAAATTAAGTAATTAGAAATAGAACACTCCGGTCTGTGCGGTTATTGTAAGATAGTCAACATCGGGGTGGTAACAGTTGCTGTGCTTTGTTGCAACTGCATTACACCAACATACCACTGATTATTTCCCAGTGTTCTGGCCGGAATTACTTGGTATGAATGTGTGCACTTGGTGTATTGTGATGGATCCGTATCCCATTCCCGTGCGACCTCCTTTCTCACGTACGGTGTTCCGTGGATACACATCGTGCCCAGAATATCTGGACATTGAATGACAGTTTGATTCGGATTATCCCATAAACAGCTATATACAGATTTCCAATACATTCCTTACACATGCCATCGAATGTAGCACTGCATATTGGCGGGGGGTTTTTTCAGAAGAAAATTTGTAGGTATAGATTGTGCACGGTTTTCTCGGCGGAGCGATGGCGCAGGAGGATATGCACCTTATTCATACATCAGCACTTCTTTTTAACACGAAGGCACAGGATCGAATCCCGCTGCACTTATTCTAATTATTTACAAGTTTGTTAATTTTATTTGTCGAGTTTTGCACTTTTATTCATGTTATGAGACAAAGCATACGTTTCGTTTCAATGTACAGCAAAGTGGAGCACCAGATTTCACTTTGAACGAGAGTAGACGTCTCAACAAATCTGCAAAAGTCAAACACGAGTACGATAAATGTCAGCGGAATGACGGCGTTAAAGGCAATGTCACCAGTTAACGAGAAAACCAGTTAAACCAGTACATCATTAACTAAAATAATCCATGCTAGTATGTTAGCGAACCCGGTTCATGAGAAGTACCACTGTGGATCTTGTCCAGTAAATTATGTGAAATGTTCGACATGACAGTTTTTATATCTGTTACTATCAGAAGAAAGTAAAAGAGTGAACACACTGAAACATCATCATTCAGGACCGTTAGCTTGGTTGTATCCCTGACATGTAACTGAATGGGTGGATCTGTGTTCGATTGCTCATCCTTGGTGCCCTGAATGTTGACAGCAAGTTTTTTGACACTGAATTTGGCATGTCGAATTTAAGACACTGAAAAAAAAAAATAGACTGAATTTTTAACGCTCACATTTTCAGTCCCGAAAAAGCAAAAATGAGTAATTTAAAAATATCAGGTTCTGAATCCATAAAAAAAAAAAAAAATCAGATAATTAATTTTGGTGCAAAAAAAAAAAAAATTCGGTGCTAATAATTCAGAGGCTTTTAAACCTTCAAAATCTGAGAAAGATTTGCTTCCATAATATATACACCCTACTCGGACAATATTAAACCGACACCTTGTGATACCCTGCATACACATTATCAATAACTTATTCACCTAGGCCATTTTATTCTTGCAAATAAAAATATCCTGCTGTCAGTGTTAGAAATTTCTGATGACCAATCCAGTGGGTGTTGCTATGACCTACATCTTCTGCCTAGTCGATAAAAAACAACATGGAATGATATTTACTGAACTGCTTAATCCTACTCAGGTTGTGAAAGGCTGAAGCCCATCTCAGCTGACTCTGGGTGGTGAATGCAGGGTATCACAAGGCCGACGCGTGCATAAAAACCATTCACAGGCTCACACCTAGGGGCAAATTGGAGCAGCCAAATAGAAAAACATGCAACTGTTTTTTTTTTGTTTGTTTGTTTTTAACTGTGGAAGAAAACCGAAGGAAACAAATACAAACACAGGAAGAGCACTCAAACTCCCTACAGACAATGTCTTTGCAGAGCTTGGGACTCGAACCCAGAACCTTCTTGCTGTGAAG
>CM045736.1:9453390-9518390 GCA_024760905.1 Plotosus lineatus | reverse complement strand
GACATTAGGCTTTGTGTTTAGTAAGGAAGGAATGGTGAGGTTTGGTGGTTGGTACTGCATTTATTTCTGTGTGTGTGTGTGTGTGTGTGTGTGTCCTTTCATTCAACAAAGTTGCGCGCCACACTGCACTGGCACTGTTGCATTCAAGGTTATCCCAGAAAAAGACCTTTGATTTCCTCATCCTCCCAGTTTACACCCTGAACACCTCCAACACGGAAACGTGACATGAATGGAAACGGACCGCATCGGGTTCGCTTCGACCGCGGAGCTGTGTGTACAGTACAGAACACACCGGAACACACCGACCGGATATGCAATGTCACAATCGAATACCGGACCGCCGTTTGTTTGCTTACCAACTAAAAACAACAATAACAACAATCGCAGCAGCAGAGTGCACGCGAATAAGTCGCTACTTCCTGATTGCAGTAGAGTCCAAGAATAATCCACCCTTCTTCTATTCTTTCAGTGCTTATCCCGCTCCCTCCCTTCTTCCCGACACACTCCTTACCGTTCCCGTGTGCTGCTGCTGCTGCCGCCGGTGTGAGGAGACACCGAGCGCGGGGAAAGGAGAAGCCACAGCGACGCTGCTCCGGGACAGCAGGAGTCTGCACACTTTCGCGGCCATGTCTGGAACACAAACAAACCTTGGAGCCGGACGGCAACTGCTGCGGGGTGAACTGAGGGAGACCGTCGAGGGAAGGGAAAGGAGGGGAGGGAGAAGAGAGCAGGGCGGGCTGCTTGGGTTGGGCTGCTACACACACACACACAGCGAGAGAGAGAGAGAGAGAGAGAGAGAGAGCGCGAGGAAGATAATTTTAGTACAGAAATGCGGAACAAAACTGCAGCTCCCCTTCTTCAACTGTAAATACTTTAATAATCCGCTCGTTTCGAGGCTCAACTATGTGTTTCTATTACAAATAAAACCGGTCTTTTTAAATTCATAACCGTTTCCCCCCTCAAGGTTTTTAAAAATAAAAATGTAAATGAACGATTTGATTGGTCAGGATCAGAGGCTGCTGGCCGGACACGAGCGCGAGCACTTTTTTAAACCAATAAAAAGCAGCCCACTCCGCTCGTGCCTCAGTTTGATAACTTCAAATGGGCGGTGCTTATGGACTGTACAGCCAATCAGAGGTCAGCATACTTGGGACCCTCTTCAACTCAAATCAGGTCCTTCAAGCCATTTTAGCACTGAGCAAGAGTTATTTATTTATTTATTTATTAGATAAATAAGTAAAGGAGTTATATACAGTAGTAATGATTTTGAATACATTATCAGAGTTAAATTAAATTAGTTATGCATTGTTTTATGTGCCGTTGAGGCACAACTGTCTCCTGTACTTTCCATTATACTGTACATTACAAACCAGATTCCAAAAAAATTGGGACGCTGTACAAATTGCGAATAAAAACCGAATGCAATGATGATGTGGAAGTGCCAAATTTCAATACGTATTTTATTCCAGATACAGTGGTGGTCTAGTGGTATAGGGCACTGGATTGCTGAGCCAAAGGTTGGGGGTTCGAGTCCCACTCTCCACAAGGTTGTCACTGTCCCCCGGTGCAGCTAACTGGGTTATCAAAGGCAGGTCATGTCTCTCACTGTCTATGGTGAGAGGCATGTAAAAGAACCATTGCTGACTTTCGGAAAGAGTAGCTGCAAAGCTGTCAGCGTGTTTCTGTCCCTTGCTAAAAAGGGTTGTGACAGGAAGGGCAGCCGATGTAAAAACCTCTGCCAAATCAAACGTGCGAATCAGATGATTCGCTATGGCGACTCCCGAGGAAAAGGCCGAAAGGAAGACAGACAGACAACATAGATGACAGGGTCAAAAGTTTAAACTGAGAAAATGTATCATGTTCAGGGGAAATATGTTGATTTGAAATTTCATGGTGTCAACAAATCTCAAAAAATGTGGGACAAGACCATTTTCACTACTGTGAGGCGTCCCCTCTTCTTCTTACAACAGTCTGCAAACGTCTGGGGACTGAAGAGACAAGTTTCTCAAGTTTAGAAATAGGAAAGCGGTCCCATTGTCTAATACAGGCCTCAAACTGTCCAACTGTCTTGGGTCTTCTTTGTTGCATCTTCCTCTTTATGACGCGGCAAATGTTCTCTATAGGTGAAAGATCTGGACCACAGGCTGGCCAGGCCTTCTCTGAAAGAGACGACGTCTGGATGGGGGCAGATGTTGTTCTAGAGCCTGAATATACCATTCTGCATTGACTGTGCCTTTCCAGATGTGCAAGCTGCCCATGCCACATGCACTCATGCAACCCCATACCATCACAGATGTAGGCTTTTGAACTGAGTGCTGAAAACAACTTGGGTTGTCCTTGTCCTCTTTAGTCCGGATGACATGACGTCCCAGTTTTTTATAAAGAACTTCGCATCGTGATTCATCTGACCACAAAACAGTTTTCCACTTTGCCTCACTCCATTTTAAATGACCCCTGGCCCAGAGAAAACACCTGCACTTCTGGGTCCTGTTTAGAAATGGCTTCTTCTTTGTACTGTAGAGTTTCAGCCGGCAACGGCGGATGGCACAGTGGATTGTGTTCACCGACAATAGTTTCTGGAAGTATTGCTGAGCGCACTCTGTGATTTCCCCTACAGTAGAATTCCTGTTTAAGGGCCCGAAGATCACAAGCATTGTTGAGTATGGTTTTTCGGCCTTGGCCCTTACACATACGGATTGTTCCGGATTCTCTGAATCTTTGGATGATGTTATGCACTGTAGATGACGATAACTTCAAACTCTGCAATTTTTCTTTGGGAAACACCTTTCTGATATTGCTCCACTATTTTACTGCACAACATAGAGGGAATTGGCGATCGTCTAAACATCTTCGCTTCTGAGAGATACTGCCACTCTGAGAAGCTCTTTTTATACTCAGTCATGTTGCCAATGGACCTCATTAGTGGTAATTGGTCTTCCAGTGGTTTGTCATAAGTGCAACTGACTTCCAGTCTCTTATTTCTGCGACCTGTCCCAATTTCTTTTGAGATTTGTTGGCACCATGAAATTTAAAATCAATATATTTTTCCCTTAAATTTATACAATTTCTCAGTTTTAAACTTTTGACCTGTCATCGATGTTCTATTCGGAATAAAATATTGAAATTTGGCACTTCCACATCATTGCATTCAGTTTTTAGTCACAATTTGTGTAGTGTCCCAACAGATTTGGAATCCGGTTTGTATTATTGTTTTAGCAATAATTATTATTCCTTCATTTTCAAAGCCGCTTATTCCTGATTAGGCTCACAGGAAGGCTGGCACCCATCTCAGCCAACTCGAGGCAAGGGCAAGGTACACACTGGACAGCTCGCTAGGCCATTGTGGGGTCGAAACACATTCAAAACACCCATTCAGACTCACACCTAGGGGTGTTTAGGCCAATTAGCCTTCCTTGCATGTTTTTGGTCTATGGGAGGAAACAGGAGTACCTGGAGGAAACCCACACAACCCCCCAGTGCAGCTAACTGGGTTATCAAAGGCAGGCCATGTCTCTCACTGTCTATGGTGAGAGGCATGTAAAAGAACCATTGCTGACTTTCATAAAGAGTCGGCTGCAAAGTCGTCAGCGTGTTTCTACGACCTGGAGATGGATGGGCCCCGCGAGACCAAATCAGCCCAAGTCTTACACCGACATCAATCTTCAGTTTTGAAGTTGCTCAGTTGACCACAAAGAAGAAGAAACGTGCAAACTCCACACAGAAACGCTTGAGCCCGGGAATCAAATATAGGACTTTTTTGCTCTGAGGCAGAAGTGCTAACCACTGTGCCACCATATTACTATTATTATTATTATTATTATTATTATTATTATTATTGCAGTTAAGAAGTGATATGGAGCCGAGAGGGATCGGGTGATCCTGGCACATCAGGCTTGTGAGGCTCATCATCAGTTCAGGGCCCTCACCCTCTCTACATGTAGTCCAGACAGCGAATGGGACTTCTCCCAGGAAGTACTGCCTCGTCGAACCCACCAAGGACTTTCCGGAGAATATGAAGTCTCCCCAACACTGTAGCTTTCAGCATTCCCAGACTGTCAGAAGAGCTGTACATATTTCTATATTATTATTATTATTATTATTATTGTTGTTGTGGCTGATATTGTTTTTGCTTTTGCTAGATCTGTTCTGTGAATAGACTGGATGTTTAATTTGATTTGACTGATCAGACAAATTACTTATTTCACTCTCCTCATACGTGAACACAAGCTAATGTAAAATATTGAGCCCATGCATACAGGTTATCAATATGATGATTCATGAGTGTATCCAGACCGGTGAATGAGTTCCTCTCTACCATGACTAATGACTTAAGTGAAAAATAGGCTACCAGATAATATTTTTTAAACTGCTCAAGCCAAAAACTCATTAAAGAAATGGTTGAGGGAGAATAAAAACAAAATCAAATTTACATAACTGGCTTGGGTGTCTTCCTCTTTTTCCCCTTTTGCATCGGAACCATGAGACTTGTAGTATTGTTCAACAAATAAGCCTCATAGCCTCATAGCTCCAGAGCAAAATTCAACAAATCTAAATCTGCACTGAACGACAACATTTGAGATGCTTTATAGATTACATTTCCTTGCACTACGATCAGGGTGACACGGTGGTGTGGGACGTCTGCCTCACAGCAAGAAGGTCCTGGGTTGGATTCCCAGCTTGGGTGTTTCTGGGAGGAGATTGCATGTTCTCCCTCCGCTTGCATGGATTTCCTCCGGGTGCTCTGGTTTCCTCCCACGGTAAATGAATTGGCGGGTCCAAATCACCCTGTGGTATGCATGTTTGTATTAGTGTCGACCCTGCGATGGCCTGGCGAGTTGTCCAGCATTTACTCCACCCTGTCGGCTGAGATGAGTGCCAGTCTCTCTGAGACCCTAATCAGGATTAAGCGGTTCAAAAAAAAAAGTATGATCATGAATAAATATAATTACTTGTGTTTGTTTCACAGTTCCAGGGACATGCTTTGATCCTGAGTTCTGATTTGAGACTATCACATGTACTCCTATACCGATGGGTTTCCTCCGGGTTCTCTGGTTTCCTTTAACCTGATCAAAGCATGCAGGTCCAGCATCCTGGGTTTGTTTCCCAGGCTTGGGCGTTTGTATGTTCTCTCCATGCGTGCATGGGTTTCCACCCACAGTCCAATTATCTGCACATATCCAAATTGCCTCTAGGTGTGAGTGAGTATGAATGGTTGTGTGTGTTGTCCCTGTGATGGTCTGATGAACTGTTCAGGGTGTGCTCTGACTTCGCCCAGAGTCAGCTGAGATAGGCACCAGACTCGCTGCAGCCCTCTTAGGATTAAGTGGTTCAGCAAATTAATTAATGAATATTCAGTATTTATTTCACAAAACCAGAGATCTGGTTCAATCCTGAGTTTTGGTTGCTCTCTATGCAGATGATCATCCATACTCCCACTTCCATGGGTTCCCTTCAGGTTCTCTGGTTCCCTCCGACTTGATCAAAACATGCATGTAATTAAATTGGAAAAAAAATAAATCGTCCCTCGGTATGAATAAACATGTGTGAATACTCCTCTGCTATGAACCGACGCCCTATGAAAGCACGTCTGCCCTTCTCACACCCACTATTATCAGATATGCTCGTTTTACTTCCTCCAGTGTGCCTTTACATTTGGTACAAACCGGAAATGTTGCTCATGGACAGTTGTTGATCTTTCAGCACGAACAAGTGCTCGGGTTGGGAATGATGAGCTTTCCTGTATGTCAATCAAGTGTCTCGCAGTGCTCGTCTCTCCCAAGCCGTCCAGGTCTTGTGCTCCACCAGGTGCAATGTGCTGCAGTGCAGGGGTGATGCAATTTAAATGCTAATCAGGTGGAAGAAACAGGAACCATGACGCAGGCCACAGTAGACCGGGTCATCCCTGGAGAGAAATCTGATGAGTGGTGGATTATGTCTCGACACAAATCCCTACGGCATGTGTGGGCAAAGCGTGCTAGCAACTCGGACATATTACATGAAGATTCTATCGAATGAATCCTCCTGTGTCAGAGATTTATCAACAGATGTTGCTTTTATATTCTTGGTTCGAAAAACTAGACTTCCGTACTCTGTACAAAGTGTATTTTATCTCATTTCTGTTCCTGTACAGATTATCAGCCCACTTGAGATAAGGTGCGGCATTTGTTCTTGCCGATATCATGGCGTCTGATTATGTTGTAATAAAACTGCATCACAAAAGTGTGTAATTTACTCCTTTGTTTTCTTCGCATCTTACAGTTAAGGATCTATAAATTGCAAAGAGGAAAACTATTGGCATTGCAAAGGGAGTCATTTTATTTTGAGTTAATCAATATACAGTTCCCAAAGAGCATGAGGAGCAAATGGAATGAGCAGAGAAATGAACTGTTCTGGACGTCTTCCTCTTGGTGTGCAGTCGACCAAGCCACATCTCATCAAGTCTGAGGGATTTTTATTACTCTGGCTTTGTAAAGATGCCATTTCAACACTATTTGACTTCTTGGCATATTATCCATAATATATATCTGAATTCCAAATATAAATATGAACGCGCCGGTTTGAATCAAAGTGCTTTACAATCAATATGACGAGATCATGATCTTCACACTTTTTCAATCATTTATTCATCTACAGTATTTACTGAACCATGTACATAATCCGATTGCAAGTGACCCGAGGGGAAGGTGGGGTACACCCTGAACAGCTTGACAGTCCGTCACTGAACAACACACTCAATAATTCATACACATTCATGCCTAAGGTGCGTGTTTGTGGACTGCTGGAGGAAACCAGAGTGCCGAACCAAGGAAACCCCCACCAGCATGAGGAGAGCATGTAAACACCATACAGAAACTTGTCGAGCCTGGGACCCGTGCTAACCGCTGTGCCACTGATCCGACCACTTTTTCGTTCGTCGGTGTTGAATGTCATTTGTACAGAGTTGAGCGTTGAATGTATAAACAGGTATCACGGTGAAGACAGGAGCACCTTTCGTGAGTGTATGCTTTATACAAGTGCTCGTCGTTATTGCCTATCGACTCTCGTACCGCCTATCGAGGTTTTGCGGCTGACGTCATGCATACGTCATCCCGCCATCTTGGGATGAAAACAAACCATTCACTCCGGTCCCAAACACAGTAGCACACGCGTGTGTAAGGCTTTAATACTTCATTTATTTATTAAACAAGCGCAAAATGGTCGTTAGCTGTGTTGCTGATGAGGCTAGTTTAGTTGGGGCGAGTTTTCACGATTATCGCTCAGTGGAATCAAGAAATAATTTGTGTTCGGACATGACATACGATTTTTTTACCTATTTCATGAGATACGGATGTTTCCGAAATAGTGGAATCATCGGTCTTAAATCGCTTCCACAACGTATTTAATGTTGGTTGTTTATATCTACTTCGCTTCGGTGCCATGCTTGTCGGTACGACTCACATCAGTTTGGATTATATTTTAACCGGGTTTGTATGAATCGTCACGATCGAAATCGACATGGGAGCACAGGCACATGGCGGCACGTATATAAAAAGTGCCGTGCTTTTGAATGAGGTAGCATAGTGCATCATGGGATATCGGAAGTGAACCGATTGAGAAATTATCAAAACAAGTGATCGTGTTGTCAAGTACATAGCTTAACAAAGCCATTAAAATGTTTTTATTAAAGATTATTATTATAGTATTAAATATTACTATTTACTATTATAAAATATAACCGACGCTAGGCTAATAGTAGCCGGCGCTTCCGCCGGCCACCGGCACTTAATGAAAAGTGTGGGTACTCCTGGAGCATTGATGGGCCAAAATGCATGATGTCAGCATAGTCAGCCAATCACAGTCCCCGTTACATGCTACTGGGAGCTAGTTAAAAAGTCGGATTCAGAATAAAACGAATTGAGATTTTTTAAATGTGTTTTTTACGGAAAAAAGATGGATTTTTTTTTTTTTTGCCCCTGGAAATGAAAATGACAGAATTCCATCTATAGACAGAAAAATCACATGCCTGTAATATGCTCGCGAAGTGCGGAAACCCATCCAGATAAAAAATACTCATACGCTCTAAGCCCTTTGAAACTTTTCAGTTTTTCGTGAGTGTACTCAGATGTACGACTAATCGAATAATTATAGATATCGGGGTATGTTAAACCAGGTATTATGTCCATTGCTTCATCCATGCGGTTAACAAACAAACCATCGGGCAAAACGTACGGATAATTTGTTCGCTCTGATAACCGTAGTTTTTGAATATACTGTAGTTTATGATCGTTATCATAATTACCTGGGAGCTCAGAAAGCACTGGGATTGTATTACGGCTGTCGGCATTCATATTTCTATAATATAATATCACTGAGATAATTTATAATCTACCACACTAAAAACAGGCACCTCCAAAGTAAGTACACGTTTGTTTTCATTCCAAGATGGCGGCAGCTACTCGTCGGTCACGTGACTGCAAAACCTCTGTAGGATTTCTGCCTAAACCTGGATTGACACTGGAACCACAGTGCCCACGATCCCCACGATTCAAAAATACATGCAGCTACATACTGCAAGCAACAAAGAACGAGCATGCCTTGTTCCCTGAATTTTCCATGACGCAGTGCTCTCACGAGGCCACACCTTAAAGTCTGGATTCAAGAATGCACGAGAACTCCAGCTCCAACTCCAACTCTAACAACAATGCAGTACCTGGCAGGCGTGGTTGCCCAACCATGGGAAAGCAAACGATATACCCCATTTAGCCCTCATGAAATATTCACCATGCTAAAAACGCAAACAAAGCAAGACTCCATCTATTATCCAGAGTTGTTGTAATTAGACACTCCCCTGCACCTATTCCACACCTGACCACCTGGACACTCTTATACAGTACAGTGAGATTTGCTGCGTTAAAGAGCTTTCAAGCTTTTAAAAATCAATCAACTCTTTGTTGACAGGAACATAAAAAGTGCGGCTTTCACTATCAATCAGGGATGCGTGCACGGTATCAGAGTCCAAGTGCGATAAGTGGACACTGAAACCTGTACTACTTGTTTCCCTTTGCAAACATACACACCCACGATTCCCAGCTCGCGTGGCATGTGTAACTTGATGACTGTTGTAGTTTTCCACACCTCCCCTCATAAGGGCCATGTTCCTGTTTTCAAAGGATATTTTACTGCAGCATGTATTGATTATCATATCATACTGCGGGCAGTGGTGGTCTAGTGGATAGGGCGCAGGATCGCTGATCCTAAGCTTGGGGGTTCGAGTCCCTACAGGGTTGTCACTGTCCCCTCCCAGTGCAGCGAACTGGGTTATCAAAGGCGAGCCGTGTCTCTCACTGTCGATGGTGAGAAGAACCATTGCTGACTTTCGGGCATCCGACGTAAAAACCTATGCCAAATCAAATGTGCGAATCAGATGATCCGCTGTGGCGACTCCCGAGAAAGGGGAAAAAAAGCCGAAAGGAAAAGAAGAAGAAGAAGATATTGATGATCATATTCATTACCATGCAGTGTCAGCTTTCTTCAACAAGCCAGTCTCTGTGTATGAGTGAACCCTTTGGCGGATGATGTGTAGCACATTTACATCTATTTAACGTGTGCTATAGTGACGAGTCAGACCAACAGGTCTGGCGTGATACTAATCAGCTGTGCAGCTTTGGTTAAGACTCTTGTCATGACATTCAGTACTTTTTCATCAGTTTTTTTTTTTTTTTGTCAGTATTTACTCCAGCTTCTCCAGGAGCAATAGAGTTGTGCACACTAGTCCTGTAATGCGATGCCAATGTCTGTATCTTAGTCTGCCAGGTACTCCAAATATCCATATCCATACAGTATACGTATACAGATTTAATCCCAGAGTGGGTGGAGTCGAAACTCGATTTTATTTATTTTTTATCGGTAAATATAATTCAAGTATGGTTAGTATGATGTATGAGTTCTAGCTTTCAGCTCAAGTTCTTCAAGATCAGTTACATGACTTAAGTTTATAATTGGCCTCAGATTTAATCAGTTATATTTCACAAAAAAAAACAAGCAGACATAGACACAGTGAGATTTTTTCTCTGAACACTAAACTGAACACGAACTCACGCCCATGTTAATATTTTTTTTTTGCTTGAGCTGTGAGTGCGTCTTCTCACCATGTTCTCAAACAAGTCCATTGAAGGTCCTCTGTGACCCTTCTGAGCAAACTTCCTCAAAATGTATATATAATAGTGTTTGCTCAGTGGTTAAGGCTCTGGATTACTGATCAGAAGGTCATTGGTTCAAGCCCCTGTACCTCCTAACTGCTGCTGTTAGGCCCTTCAGTAAGGCCCTTAACTCTCAACTGCTGTATGAATGAGATTAAAGTGTAAGTCACTCTGGATAAGGGCGTTTGCCAAATGCCAAAAATATGAATGTCAAAACCAAAACATGGCTTCCCATGCATGGATTTTCATAAAACGAGGTGGGGATGATACCCTACCAAAGGTGCAGAGATGACTTGATTTAGGAATATCAAGGTCAAAGGTGAAGGTCAGAGCAAAGTCGCAAAGTTCTGACATGGAGCACTTCTTACTTTGGAATGAGTTCAGATACGCAATTTATTATTCATTTATTTATTTATAAGCGACATAATGTTAATTATGGTTGCAGTGAGGCTCATCACAGATCAAGGGCGTGGTACACCCTGGACAGCTCACAAGGCCATTGCAGGGCCAACACATATACAACCATTGACACTCACACCAAGGGATGATTTGCCGAGTGTTGCATGTTTTTGGATTGTGGGAGGAAACTGGAGAACCTGGAGGAAACCCATATAAGGCCTATTTTATACATGAGACATGTTGTATAGTGCAGGTACTTAGTCTGTGGGTGTCCTGCTTGTTTTTATTTGAATTTTTGTCTTGTTGAAAGCAAATACATTCATTCATTACACAGTACTATTTTATACTTTATTAGGGAGGTGAGCTCTGTTGACGCTCGGTGAAGATGGGATACATCCTGAACAGTGGCATTGCAGGGCAACACACTCTCACCCAGGGGCAATTTGGAACAGCTAATTCGTCTGATATGCATGGATTTGAATTGTGGAAGGAAACCAGAGTACTGGAGGAAATCTACTCAAACATTGGTAGAAAATTAAATCTCAACACAGAAACACCCTCACTGAGGTCAGGACTCGAACCCAGGACCTTGTTACCGTGCGGCGGACATGCTAACCACTATGCTACCATGCATCCATATCAGAACACGTTATTTGTTAGTTCTCGTATTGTATTTATCTCGCTAATGCATATGGACTTCAGGTTGAATTGTATAGAAAGGTAGGTAAAGTCCTTTGGGCTTTTTACACCCGAGCCATAGTGGCTCATCAGGCCGGTGCTTATTCCTGGTTTGAATAGCGTGAAGTGACGAGGAGTTCAACTTCTCCTGGATGGGACGCTAGTCCATCGCAGGTTACCTTCCCCAGTATATTTTACTGGTACCCATTTATACTGCTGGGTGAACAGAGGCCCACTTGTGGTTAAGACCTTGCCCAAGGGTTTCAGGAGGTTGTGTGTTCGAATCCCAGTTAGACCCCCACCATGCTAAAACCCTTGCCCGAGGGTTTTAGCATGGTGGGGGTCTAACTGGGATTCGAACACACAACCTCCTGATCATGAGTGCAGCACCCTAACTACTACTCCACTGAATTGTATATAATCATGTTGTTTTCTCTTGTGTTTCTGTCCAATTTTTTTTTTCTTCTGTAGGGAAATTATGCCAACTCCAAGCTATATTCAAATCAAATTCAAAGTTGGCGTTCGCTATAATATCACTGGTTCAAGTACATTGGATGACTTCCACTCCGAGTTTGTTAATGATATGGTATAGAATGGCAAAAAAGCATGTTTTAATGTAGGAGGAACCCGTTTCACACTTAGTTAACAACAAACAAATATGCTGAAGGGACCCTAATTTTACTCCGAGTGTGATGACACCACTCCACAAACGCCGAGCCATGTGGCAGTTAAGGGACAGATTAAAAAAGAAAGAGAATGGTGGCGATAGCAGCTATTACTGTACCCCTGTTTCACTCTTGGCAGTCTTTGAATATGCATATGGATAAAGTCTGTTCACAGTGTGCAATGTTGTGATAACAGTGGGTGCCAATCATTTCAACCAATGAATGTAAAAAAACCCCACACACATCATGGATGGTGTGTCTCATCCCATTCCCTTTCATAAAAATTAAACAAACAAACAAAGATATCAGGTGATTTGGTAGGTCCGCCATAACCATTATGCGGTGGCGACCCCTGAAGGGAAAAGCCGAAAGGAAAAGAAGAAGGCCATAACCATTACGCTGTGTGCATGCAGCTTACCTGACTTGTGTCTTTCATGGAGAAAATACCCAAAAGAAGAGTTGTAGATCTGTCCCTCAGAGATAGGGTGAGAAGATTGGCCATCTGGGAAAAGCTCAGAGTAGAACTGCTGCTCCTCTGCATTAAGAGGAACCAGTCGAGGTGGTTTGAGCATCTGATTACAATGACTCCTGAAAAACCTCCCTGGCATGGTGTTTTGGGCATTTTCAAACATGAAAAGACTCTGGGGTCGACCCAGAACATGCTGCAGGGACTGTCACTCGGGTGGTGTGGGAACACCTCGTGTCCTCAGTGGAGGAAGTGGCTGGATAGAGGGTGTCTGGACCTTACTGTTTAGGCTGCTGCCCTCGTAACTTGCCCCTGAACCAAGTTGAAGAAGATGATGATGATGATGATGATGATGAATATATAAAAATCTTGATTTTGTTTGCAGTTTTGTTCCTGTGAAGTAAATACTAGAAACCGGGGATAAGCACCAGGCTAATGAGCCACTAGGCTCGGGTGTAAAAACCCAACAGACTTTACCTACCTTTTACCGTAGTAAATACTAAAACAGTTATTCACCTCAGATTCGGTGGATGTTGTTGAACTGAAGAGTCCCCTCTGTGTTCCATCCTGGGATCGATTCAAATACATCCACCTCTCCTCGAGTGCACAATTGTATGCAGTTTATGATGACACTGAAGTTTGATCTGATAAAGTTCATATTTTTTCCATAATGTAAAAAACACTAAAGTGATTGGATATTAAGCCAACATACATCGTGCGGAAACACGGAGAGAATGCTGTTGAGTTGGCATTTCAGACATGGTCAATAATTCATGATAATGGCTATCTAAGATGCTGGAAAACAATGCTTGTGTACAAGTTAGAAAGTCAGGAGGTAAGAGAGACTTCCTGTCAATCCTCCTTTGAACCAGACACCTGTGGATTATAAACGAAGTGTGTATGTGTGTGTGTGTGTGTGTGTATACATGCTAACATGCTAGAGTGTGGTCTTATTCCAAGAAGAGAATGTGGACGGAAAGACAACATGATGGTGTAATGGTTAGCACATCCACCTCACAAGAAGTTATGGGTTTAAATAACATAACATAACATGAGTGGTGAGAACAGGCCATTCAGCCCAACTAAGCTCACCATAAATCCTGGGTTTGGCAAGATTATTCCTGTTTTGAGCTTGCAGGTTTTCTCATGATTTACTCTGGGTACCATGGTATCAGCCCACAGTCCAAAGACATGCAGACGAGGTTAATTGGCTGTTCCAGATTGCCTCGAGGAGTAAATGTGAATAGTTGTGTATGTTGGTCATGCAGTGGATGAATGGTGGACTATCCCAAGCATACTTCGCCTTCATTCCGAGTTGGATGACATAGGCTTCAGCCTTTCTGTGACTCTGTGTTCAGCTACAAAGAAATGTTTTTCACACACACACACACACACACACACACACACACACACACATAACAGATATATATATATATATATATATATATATATATATATATATATATATATATATCTTCTTCTTCTTTTCCTTTCGGCTGTTCCCCTTCAGAAAGTCGCCATACAGCAAATGATCTGCCTCCATCTCTCCCTATCCTCTGCATCTTCTACTCTTACTCCAACAACCTTCATGTCCGCCTTCACAGTATCCATAAATCTTCTCTTTGGTCTTCCTCTGGGCCTTTTGCCTGGTAGTTCCAACCTCAGCATCCTACGACCAATATACTCACTATCCCTCCTCTGTACATGTCCAAACCATCTCAATCTAGCCTCTCTGACTTTGTCTCCAAAACATCTAACATGTGGTCCCTCTGATGTACTCATTTCTGATCCTATCCATCCTCGTTACTCCCAAAGAGAACCTCAACATTTTCATCTCTCCTACCTCCAACTCTGACTCCTGTCTTTCCCCAGGGCCACTGTCTCTAAACCATACAACATTGCTGGCCTCATCACCGTCTTGGACACTTTTCCCTTCATTCTTGCCCGATGCTCTCCTATCACACATCACACGGACACTTTTCTCCATCCATTTCAACCTGCCTGCCGCAGCACTTCTTCACCTCTTTTCCACTCTCCATTGCTCTGGATTGTTGAGCCTAAGCACTTAAAATCCTCCACCTTCTTTATCTCTGCCCCCTGTAACCTCAAAGTTCCTCTTGGGTCCTTGTCGTCCACACACATGTATTCTGTCTTACTAAGACTAACCTTCAATCCCCTCCTTTCCAGGGCATACCTCCACCTCTCTAGATTTTCCTCCACTTGGTCTCTGCTCTCACTACAGATCACGATGTCATCTGCAAACATCATAGTCCATGGAGATTCTTGTCTAACCTCGTCTGTTAGCCTGTCCATCACCATAGCAAACAAGAAGGGGCTGAGAGCTGACCCTTGATGCAGTCCCACCTCCACCTTGAACTCTTCTGTCACACCAACAGCACACCTCACCACTGTCTTACATCTCTCATACATGTCCTGCACCACTCTAACATACTTCTCTGTCACTCCAGACTTCCTCATACAATACCACAGTTCTTCTCGGCACCCTGTCATATGCTTTCTCCAGATCCACAAAAGGCACAATGCAGCTCCTCTGACCTTCTCTGTACTTCTCTATTAACATCCTCCAAAGCAAACACTGCATCTGTGGTGCTCTTTCTTGGCATGAAACCAAACTGTTGTTCACAAATGCTCACCTCTGCCCTTAGTCTTGCTTCCACTCTTCTTTCCCATAGCTTCATTGTATGGCTCATCAACTTTCTCCCTCTGTAGTTGCCACAACTCTGTACATCTCCCTTGTTCTTAAAAATGGGCACAAGCACACTTCTCCTCCATTCCTCTGGCATCTGCTCACTTTCTAAGACCTTGTTGAATATTCTTGTCAGAAAATCTACTGCTACCTCCCTAGACACTTCCATACCTCAACTGGTATGTCATCAGACCAACTGCCTTTCCACTCTTCATCCTCTTCAATGCCCTCCTCACTTCTCCTTACTAATCTTTGCTACTTCCCTGCTCCTCAACGGTCACCCCTTCTACTCTTTTTCTCTCTCATTTTCCTCATTCATCAGCTCTTTAAAGTACTCTTTCCATCTTCCCAGCACACTTCTGTCATCAGTCAATACATTTCCCTCTGTCCTTAATCACTCTAACTTGCTGCATGTCTTTCCCATCTCTATTTCTCTGCTGTGCTAACCTGTATAGATCATTTTCTCCCTCCTTACTGTTCAACCTATCATACAAGTCATCATCGCCCTCTGTTTGGCCTTTGACACTGCTACCTTCGCCTTTCGCTGTGTCTCCCTGTACTCCTGTTTACTCTCTTCGGTCCTCTCAATGTCCCACTTCTTCTTGGCTAACCTCTTCTTTTGTACACACTCCTGCACTTCCTCATTCCACCACCAAGTTTCCTTATCTACTTTCCTTCCAGAGGATACACCAAGTACTCTCCTAGGTCTCCCTGATCACATTGGCTGTGGTTGTCCAGTCCTCTGGAAGCACTTCCTGACTACCCAAGCCTGTTTCAACTCCTCCTTGAAAGACAACACGACCTCTTCCTTTTTCAGCTTCCACCACTTTTTCTTCTGCTCTGCCTTTGCCTTTTTCACTTTTCTCACCATCAGTGTCATCCTGCACACCACCATCCTATGCTGTTTGGCAACACTCTCACCAACTACTACTTTGCAGTCACTGACTTCCTTCAAATTACATCGCCTGCACAAGATGTAGTCTACCTGTGTGCTCTTACCTCCGCTTTCATAAGTCACCCTATGCTTCTGTTTCTTCTTGAAGAAAGTATTCACCACAGCCATTTCCATCCTTTTTGCAATATATATATATATATATATATATATATATATATATATATATATATAAAATTATGATTTTTTTTTTTTTTTTCAATGTTCAATGGACATGTTGGTGCGTCAATCGACATGTTGGTGCAGGCAAAAGCGGGGACGAGGAAGTGATGGGCAGGTTTGGTATCCAGGACAGGAACACAGAAGGACTGGTGTTCATAGATTTTGCAAAAAGGATGGAAATGGCTGTGGTGAATACTGTCTTCCAGAACAGACAGGAGCATAAGGTGACTTATAAAAGCGGAGGTAGGAGCACACAGGTAGACTACATCTTGTGTAGGCGATGCAGTTTGAAGGAAGTCAGTTGCCAAACAGCATAGGATGGTGGTGTGCAGGATGACGCTGATGGTGAAGAAGGTAAAGGAAGAACAGAAGACAAAGTGGTGGAAGCTGAAAAAGGAAGAGTGTCGTGTTGTCTTCAAGGAGTTGAAACAGGCTTTGGGTGGCCAGAAAGTGCTTCCAGATGACTGGACAACCACAGCAAATGTGATCAGGGACACAGGTAGGAGAGTACTTGGTGTGTCCTCTGGAAGGAAAGTAGATAAGGAGACTTGGTGGTGGAATGAGGAAGTGCAGGAGTGTGTACAAAAGAAGAGGTTAGCTAAAAAGAAGTGGGACACTGAGAGGACCGAAGAGAGTAAACAGGAGTACAGGGACACACAACGTAAGGCGAAGGTAGCGGTGTCAAAGGCCAAACAGAGGGCGTATGATGACTTGTATGCTAGGCTGGACAGTAAGGAGGGAGAAAATTATTTATACAGGTTGGCACAGCAGAGAAATAGAGATGGGAAAGACGTGCAGCAAGTTAGAGTGATTAAGGACAGAGAAGGAAATGTATTGACTGATGACAGAAGTGTGCTGGGAAGATGGAAAGAGTACTTTGAAGAGCTGATGAATGAGGAAAATGAGAGAGAAAAAAGAGTATAAGAGGTGACCATTGAGGACCAGGAAGTAGCAAAGATTAGTAAGGGTGAAGTGAGGAGGGCATTGAAGAGGATGAAGAGTGGAAAGGCAGTTGGTCCTGATGACATACCTTTGGAGGTATGGAAGTGTCTAGGCGAGGTAGCAGTAGATTTTCTGACAAGAACATTCAATAAGGTCTTAGAGAGTGAGAGGATGCCGGAGGAATGGAGAAGTGCGATTGTGCCCATTTTTAAGAACAAGGGAGACGTGCAGAGTTGTGGCAACTACAGAGGGATAAAGTTGATGAGCCATACGATGAAGCTATCGGAAAGAATAGTGGAAGCTAGACTAAGGGCAGAGGTCAGCATTTGTGAACAACAGTTTTCCTGAAGGGAAAAGCTGAAAGGAAAAGAAGACTATATATATATATATATATATATATATATATATATATATATATATATATACACACTGTATATGGTAGTATATGAATTATTCTTATGATATATAGGAGAGATACATGTGCATCTCTGATTTATAATATATTTTTATAAATAAATGAAGTTGAATTTACAACTTGTAATGCACCACATTTATTTAACCACATTTATTTATAGCTTTGAGAGAGAAGAATTTGATGTAGTTTCAGTTTATTTCAACTTCTTATACTTTGACTAATAACTGGGTGCTCGCGCACTACCGTACTGTGTAGTGTGCGTCCGTAGAGTGCGGAGGTAGCTGTGAGTGTACTGTATAGTACGGTAGTATTGCAGTATTTTCCCCTCTGAGTGCTCGAGCGCAGAGGAGGACCTAACTGTCCCTTCACGTTGATTCTGTGGCTCTTTGAAGGAAAAACAACTCGTTTTCTTCACGGAAGGAATTAGCCAAGAGAAGTTTAATTCTTTCTTCAGGAAGCCAGTCGAGCCCGACTTCTGCCCCCGACACCAACCTTTTTCCTGGGCTTTCAACCGAGTAAAGTGAGTAAACGTTGCGTGAAACAGTGAAAGCTAGCAAGTAGTAGTATGCTAGGACGGCTAATTAGCTAGTAAGTAGTAGTACGCTAGTCAGTAGTAGTATGCTAGGACTGCTAATTAGCAAGCTAGCATTCGTTAGCGTCACTACGTGTACATCATGAACATGTTATTAGCTGTTAGCTCGGGATAAAATGAGTAGAATATGTCTTGTTACGATACTGTCAAGCATGTGAGTGAACTGTATAGTCAATTTTATTATTATCCATCGTGCTAGCTATGTGCATGCAAATTGTTCAGGTGGGTATTGAGCTGAGGATGTTGTGTGAGAACAGTCAACAGTGTTGTGGTCACGATGGTTGCTCTCATCGAATAATCTCAATAAAATATTTGTCCAGCCTAGTAACTGGAGTTAGTCTGCACCTTTTCCACGTTAGCACTGGTAGGATGTGGTACTCGCTTGGCTCAGATTGTGGAGGAAACCAGTTTTCCAATGAAGAAGCGCTATAGCAAAATATCTGATGCCTAAATTCAGAAGATCTGGACTGATAATTCCTGATTGGTTATAATTTGGGAGAGTTCGACACAACCTGTCAATAGAAGAAAAGAACTCTTATCAAGAAGACCAGACAAGACAAATTATAAACAATCAGGAATTTAAGGTGTGAGGTAGTGGTGGCCTGGTGGTAAAAGGTGCTGGATCGCTGATCCTAAGGTTGGGGGTTCGAGTCCCACTCTCCACAGGGTCGCCACTATCCCCCCAGTGCAGCGAACTGGGTTGTCAAAGACCGGCCATGTCTCTCACTGCCTCTGGTGTGAGGCGTGTAAAAGAACCGTTGCTGACTTTTGACAAGAGTTGTTGCATAGCCTTCAGCATGTTTCTATCCCTTGTATCAGGTTGTATCAGGACGGGCGTCAGACGTAAAAACCCATGCCAATCAAATATGCGATGATTCGCTGTGGCGATCCCTGAAAAAGGGAACAGCTGAAAGGAAAACAAGAAGAAGAAGAAGTAATGATTCAGGTGTCTGCCAGCAAAATGTTGTTGCTGGTCAGTGGTTCCTGGTTCCACTGGTTGGAAGTTCAAACCCGAGTATCTTCGTGTTGCTGTTATTGGACCCTTGAGCAAGGCTCTCTATATTCATTTGTTAATTTGTATAAAAATAAAACATGTAAGTCTTTATGTATAAAAAGTGCTGGCAACACAGTTGATAGATCTTAAAGTATCTTCCTTCGAAATGATGAACAAGCTCATGAAAAACATTGCAGAAAGTTCTGATGGCCTGCAGTGAATTGAAAAAGGAAGTAAGGAAGTCGGTTTGTCTCCTCATTAATAGAAGAGTGCATATATCACATTTTTCTTCAGAATTAAAGCATACTGATAATGGAAACCAGAGATTGGTCGATGAGCATAGTGCAAAACATGAACAAACAAATAAAACAAATTAAAACCAACAAAGAAACAATTTGACTCTGAGAACTCCGCAACGTTGTCCTCTAGGCAGCGCCATCTTGGAGACGTCACTCCAAGACGTCACTCCAAGTCCAATGTAAAAGGACATGAAGCGTAATAAAGTTTATCCTTTTGGTATCATTTGTTAAACATGCTCGAGAACATAAAATCTCATGCACAAACATTCTCAGAATTAACTTAGGTTCTGTACTGGAATAATAATTGAAAAGGACTTTAAAACGAGTGCTTTACACCAGCATATGCTGTATAATGTTTATATTTTATCATCAATAAAAATTGAAAAGTTTTTCTTAATCATTACTATATTTTACTACATTAATACTGTATTATTGAGTAAGGCTGTCTATAGAATGTGTTTACGAAGCATATTTTAACGCATGTAAGAGATACAAAGCATTTTACTTCTGGCTGCTCATTCGCGCATGTAACATGTTACATTGGGGTTTTATTTCCGGGTCCAGAACTCGCGGATTATCTCGATTCGCGGGAGGGCTCGGAACCGAACCCCCGCGAATGTCGAGGGCCTGGTGTATCTGTCCCCTCATGTCTGTGGGGTTGATATTATGGTTCTGCTCAAATCCAAAACTTTGTAAACAGGTTGAGAAGTCTCTGGTGAAAATATGATTTTTTTTTTTTTTTTTGGGGGGGGGGAGATTTTCCTTTCCATTTTCTCCCTAATTTAGTTGTATTCAATTCCCACCCATCAGCTATTGCCTTCCCTATCACGAGACCACCATTCACAAAGGATGGACGGAAGCATACGCCCTCCCGCCCCCATGATATGCAATGCTAGGAAACTCTTTTCGACCTCCTTTTTTCGAACTGTAGCACATGTGCATTTGGGGGCGGTCTAACACACTCGGAGGGTAAGCACTATCCGTCCACTTATATGAATGAGCTCACAGATGTCTGTTGGTTGATTTGAAGAGGTGCATTTATTTTAGGTTAAAGGTGAAACTTGGATGAAAGTTGATCTTGATGAACAGGGTCGATCAGGGGTGGCGAACAAGTTAGACACAGAGCCAAACTTTTTAACTGTGAGAGTTAAAGAGCCACACCACATGCGTACACACACACACACACACACACACACACACACACACACACACACACACACACACACACACACACAGGCACCTCTGTTTCTCCCTTGCTCTGACACACACAACTATTGAACACACTTCAGATACATAGATGTGGCCTGTATAATATAAATTGATGAATAGTGAAATATACACACAATCATGTTGAGTCAGGTGTTTTTTACCTTTGGGGAATTCCGTGTCAATATTAGCATGGAGTTGCTAAAATGACGCTGAAGATTTGAATCCTTGAAATGTGATATTGTTTTACTGCATAATAAACAGAGCGATTTGCCATTCCGTTCAATTAAAAAGTAAGCATCTTCCCATTCTCCCAGAAATGTCCTGTGTTCATCTTCATATTTTCGTTCAGCTTTGCATTTTGTGATTTTGACAAAGAGGGTAAGCCTGCATGCAAAGAAAATGTTCAGTTAATTTCCCAGCATTAGACGTCATCCACTCAGATGATTGGCGGTGGATGATTATGTGTCAGACATGGCATAAAAAACACCCAACCTGTCAAAATTACTTTAAAATATTATTTATTATTTGTTTTTAATAACCTATGAAGGATTGAAGTGTGTTTTAAGATTAAAAAAAACATGAAAAGAGGCAAAGAGCCAGAGTATATAGAAATATGATAAGAGGCAAAGAGCCACATTCTTACTGATCAAGAGCCGCATGTTCGCCACCCCTGGGGTAGATGAACACTGGTCAAACTTCCATTTTATGAGGATCATGCTTTTGGAGTGATGCATATTTGATAAACTGATCAAATGTATTAAAAAAAGAGAATTGTATTGATGGGATTTGTCAGATGCTTCAGTTATTTTTCATATAATTGATGGTTATGGACCCGGTGGTGGAATTGAGGATTGAACCCCTGTCCTTCGGGCCCGTAATCCACTGCTTTAAATAGTGTGCCGCCACTGCCATTATATACAGCTGTTCTGAACGTGTCAGAAGCTTCTTCTATAAGACATGGGGTTTTCATCCCTCTTAATCCATGGGCACCTTGTGTTTTTTTTCTGTGGATTGACTTTCAGATTAAGTGGCACTCTTTTTGTGCTGCCCCGTTACGCCCAAGCAGTCGATGACTTTACTGAGTGAGCGTCCTACAAAGCTTCTGAAGCTCATCTCTGTGGACTCGTAATGTGTCTTTCAGCCTCTCTTCTGGCACCCGTTCTTGCTATTTTGCAGATAGCCTCTAATTGGCTTCTTCAATACGCTATACCTAAGGCATTGTCAGTTCAAACAAACAAAAAAATTCAAGGAAGCTCCATGGTACTGACATGGTGTGGTGTTGCTACACGTAAATCAGGCATGTCAGGGATTTTTCAAGCCCCTTACACCAACAGTGTTGCTGTTGGGGTAGAGAAATCTGTGCAATTAAGTAAGGAATGGGTGGTAATGATCACGTTCTCAACAACACGGTTGTCAGACACGTTGTTCCCCTTGTGTATTTCCTGTAATGTCAGTTCGATTCAAGGTGTTTGTTTGTCTGTAGTCAGATGAACCAACAGGCTTTTCTTTTGGCACACCTTCTACATAGTTTATTGACACTGAGTCGATGTGTAATTGGGTAAAAATCTCCGAGCTATGATGCATCCCTCTCAATTCAGAACATTTTTTCTCTTGCTTTATTCCAACTGCATCACTGCACTTAGCTTTTGCCAAGTTTTTTTTGATCCTCACATGGGGTCATCCTGCTCCTCCAGCTGGCATTTTGTAATTGGCTGCCCTTTCTTTCCAGGCCAATGTGACAAGAATCCTTTATTATGACGACAAATTCTTTAATAATGTAAGCATTATTTCCCTCTTCTTCGCTCCTGTGCATCCTGTCCAGCTGAAAAATCACATTTCTGGAGGTTCGACGTATTAAGATTACTTTACTAGATATATTATAGTTAATGTAGTTTATCCTAAAGCTCGAATCAGTCTTCGTAACTGATTTGGATTCGATCTAATAAGCACCCAGGAATCCCTGCAGCCATAAACGACACCGCAACAGTGATCATTACAGGCTGCGCCATTGCGCCAATGGCGCATTAATTGTGCCTGTGCTCCCATTGAACTACATGTCTGTGCGTCAGACGGGCACATAGAAAATGTCTGGGAAAATCTAGTTTATTATCTTGTTTAATTATAAAAGTTAATATCGTTCAAAGAAATGCTAAATAAATCATGCCGGTGAGGACATTTGCACTTAGCGACGGTAATATGAAAGATAGCAAGTGATTGGCCAGTGGCTCCCGAGCTGACAAATCACAACTGCTATTCCTTTACAAACATGATGAAATGCACTTCATTCGTTTTGGGCACACGAGTGTAGAATCCACTTTTACAGTGTTCGCTTTGCTTCAAATTAACACACATGTATATAATGTGCATGCCTCGGTGCTTACCCACGCTACCCCTTGCTCGCGATCCGTGAAAACAAACCCAGCCCCTGATGTTTACTATAGAAACATAAAATGGCGTCCAAAGCGAAAAAACTTTTCTCAAAACAGAGAAATGTATTAACAATGTGGGGTGCTAGTAAACCAAGTGTCAAATTGATCTAATTCCGGTGATATCACTGATAATACCAGTTGCATTGCTACCGCTAGTGACAGTGGGGTGGCCGCTTGTCGTGCTAGCACTGCTACTGCTAGTCATATTGAGACTGCAATCGCTAACGTTAGCACTGAAGGTTTGGAAAGGAAAGAAAGACAGGGATATTTTTTGTAGCAAATAAGGTGAAAATACTGACAACAGCCTGAAAGCATAGCAGAAACTTTGAATTGTAATATTGGAAGTCTGTTACTGTCGGTTAAAAACAGTTTGTGTTGTCTTTTTTCAACTTCCAAGTATTTTTAAATGTTTGGTTTTGTTTAATTCTGCTATGTGCCTGATGTAAATTAAAATACAGACAGTGTTAAAAACAGTTTGTTCCACTTTTTAACTTGAACTGTTGTTACCTTTAATCTGCTAAAATAAAAAAAATTAAAACTTCAAAGCAATAAACTTGCTTTACCACTAAATTTATGGAGTAGTATGTGATACATCATGTGAAATATTATTATACATTACATTGGCATATTTACTAATTTAGATCCAATTTTTACCAGTGAGCTGTCAGAAAATAGCTGAATGAATTTCTTGGAATAATGTAATTTATAATAATTTGAACCGTTATTATGACCCCTAGTTTTTGCCAATGTCCCCAGGTTTTTTTTCTCCAGGGGCCAATTTGTCCCCATAAAATTTTGATCTGTAATGAACACCGCCGCAAGAAATCTTTGTACTGCTATGTTTTTGCTGTCCTTTTTCAGCCGAACCCGAGATTAATTTCCATTTGACATGTTCCCAATGCCCATGTGAAGCCTGAAACCTCCCTTGCAAAGAGTAAACTGATTACTGCTGACAGGGACATCCAGGGGCTAAAAAGCTTCCTTGAGTCTCCAATTGTTTGAATAGCCAACCGATTTGTCAATGCGATGCCCAATAGCAGACTGGTGCTTCAATGTGATGTCACAATTCACTTTACACTCTATTCATTTGACTTTCGTTCTTTTTGTGTGTTTAACTTTGGCTTTCTATTGGTGTGTATCTTTGCAGATATGTGTCATAGTAACTCTTACTCTGTTCAACAGATTTACTCCATATGATAATGTTGGATGGTATTCACCCTAACTTGTCTTAAGGCTGTGATATCTTTTTTCCTCTGATGAGACTCGTTTCATTCCTGTGGTGTAAAACCACTGCTCATCAATCTCTCACTGGTGAACGATCGAGTGTGCTAGTAAAAATCAATCCTTTCAAGTGGACAAATGGTGGGGAGAGATTTACCAGATAAAAAGAAATGTAAATTCCTGTTTCTATCACCGCAAAGGTAATGGAGATATTAGTTACGTTGTTTGGATCCCTGTTGAATTGTTCAGTGTATCATGTTTGTTTTGGATTTCGGACTGGAATAAGTACACTTCGAGCAAAATGCCAAACAAGAGGAATAGACGGCACGGTGGCGTAGTGGTTAGCACGTCCGCCTCACAGCAAGAAGGCCCGGGTTCGATTCCCGGCCTGGGCGTTTCTGTGTGGAGTTTGCATGTTCTCCCCGTGCTTGTGTGGGTTTCCTCCGGGTGCTCCGGTTTCCTCCCACAATCCAAAGACATGCACTGTAGGTTAATTGGCCGTTCTAAATTAGGGACTACAGATGGAAACTAGCTATTAAGATATAATCTGGTACAGTACATCTCTGTCTCTATGAGCTTAATGTTCCTGTACATTGTCCCTTAAATAAATAAATAAATAAATAAAAATAGAGCTGTAAACTTTATTTATTATATTGTTCAGGCATTTAGATCAACCTGACAAAAGTGAACCCTTCCACTGGAAAGGGAGATTGACAGGTAGTTCAGTGCAGCCTCTGCTGTAAAGTTGGGCTTGTACTGGTTCGTCGTGGTTAAGAGGGAGCTGAGCCATTAGACAAAGCTCGAAAGTTACCAGTCGAGTTATGTTCCAACCCTCACCTATGGTCATAAGTTTTGGGTAGTGACCGAAAGAACAAGATCGTGGCTTCAAGCTACAGAGTGGGTGTGAAAGTCAGCCATCCAGGAGGAGCTCAGAGTAGAACCACCGCTCCTCTTTATTGAGGGGAGCCAGTTGAGAGGCTCAGGCATCGGATGAGAATGCATCCCTGATGACTTTCTGGTATGGTGTTTTGGGCATGTCCAACCAGGAAGAGATCCAATGGTCGATGCAGAACACTCTGGAGGGCTTTCTTTCTTCCTTCTTTTCGGCTTTTTTTCCGTTCGAGAGTCGCCACAGCAAATCATCTGATTCGCACGTTTGATTTGGCAGAGGTTCTTACGTCGAATGCCCTTCCTGTCAGTGTACTACTTAGGTACGTCTAAACTCAAAATTTGACTTTTTTTTTTGGAAAAAAACCCATAAAATCGAAAAAACATAAAACGAATGAACGTAAGTCGGGGAGCGTCTGTAACAACAATCTTGTTGAATTACAAGGTTCTACTTGAACTGGTGATATGTGGTCTTTGTTAACTGCTCCACAATGTGGTGCATTTGATCAGTGTAAGACTGTCTAGTAAGCCTGGCACAAGCTCCCGCACTTAAATGACGTAAAAACGTAACGTAAAAAAAGTATGCGCAAAAAAACCTCTTATACTCCAGAGACTATCTCAGTAATCCACGGTCACGCGCTGCAGCTCACTCCAATTAACACGGAGTCCTTTCCATCATTCCCTTCTGCTGAATCAGGCACTGGGATTGGGCCGAGGCAATCAGTTAGAGAGTATCGGCAGGTGACCGCTTTAGACCCCTTCTTTAATTACCTCTCCACGTCCCGTGACACTGCTGACTTCAGTGACTCAGGAAATGAAATTTAGAGATTAGCGATAATAACAAAGTAACACAGAGAATCTGTTTATTCCCATCGCGTTTAGAAAAGATTATTTTGAACGTTTCTTCTAATCAACGGGTCAGAAGTTTCAGGAAAGAGTTGCTCCTTTGGGAATAGATTCAACTGCTTAAACCAGGATATGTGCCCTCGTTATTCATTAGTTTTAGAAGAACAACAGCTAGGAGCCCCAGGATGCAGTGCACTCACTCAGTGCCTCACTATAACAGATAGATAAAGTTTATCCTTGCTTTTCTTTAAATCAGAGGAAGTATAATAACACACCTGGGAAAGGTGAAGTAGAAATTCATGGCTTCTTCCTTGCGACCTTCGACTTGGGATGGCTAATTTGGCATTAAATTCTAGAGTGCCGTAAAGAAGCTTTGTCTGTTGTAAAACACAGTATAGAGGGATCCCTCGCTACTTCAAGCTTCAATTGATGCGGCTTCAGTGCATCGCGTTTTATTTATTTATTTATTTAAAATATTCATCGAATTAAAAAAACAAGGAATTTAAGGAAGAATAGGGGGAAAGTGAAGAAAAATGCCTCAAAAATAAGGCCAATTATGCAACAACAACAACAAAAAACCGAAACAAACAAAAAAACAAGCCAAAACCTCCCATCAAAACGAGTTACATTTTTGTGAGGTGCGCATGTGCGTGCGTGCGTCTTTGTTTGTTTAT
The DNA here is from genome assembly GCA_024760905.1 of Plotosus lineatus. NCBI lineage: Eukaryota > Metazoa > Chordata > Actinopteri > Siluriformes > Plotosidae > Plotosus > Plotosus lineatus. The sequence goes on along the minus strand of CM045736.1, from coordinate 9,491,674 downwards.
TTATCTTGTATTTACATCTTATGCGTTCTTTTTTAATGTTTAATTGTTATTATAAGCATTTATCGCGTTGAATATGTATTTATTGATATTATATACACATATACATCTATGTATACATCAGCCCGGGGTGGGGAGTTGAGGGGGGGGTTGATCCTACTTTGCGGAATTCGGTGGTCGTGGGAGAATCTCGGTCCAAATGAACTGTGGACAGTGAGAAATCCCTGTATATTATACAATGGAGTCTATTGTATATGCATGTGTGTCAGTGAGTAAGTAAATATTCTTATGGGCCACCTGAACAGTATTGATAACGTGATCGTTGACTATGCCAAGGACTGAATGAAGGTGTAGTATATGTTCTGTCTTGTGTTTTACTATTCAAGGCATTGAAAATACTTGAAAGAAATTGGGCTGTACTGTATGACACAGTCTGATTTTATTATTCTGTCACATACCTCTGTGGTGATGTCTGTGTCTATTTGACAGCATGTACCGCGTGCGGGCGTTGACAGCAGTGGCAGTTGGGATGGTGCAGTGTTCACGTCGCATGCACAGCGGCAGCACGCACTCCCCTCAGAATCGCAGACTGCTGCTGGCCGCTCTGGCAGGAGTGACGGGCGTCTCTGCAACAACAGGACTCCTCTGGACACAGTAATAATTCATGATTATTTTGCACTTTCATTATTTCCCTGATCTGATCACAAAGTGTACTTGATATAGAGTCACAGTAACTTATGAACAGGTCTTATGTTTTTTTTTCCGTGTTTTTGTCATTGCATACAATAAACGCTATCAGTTTTCCACTGTTGACAGTCACATGCAGAAACATATTCGCAGCAGCCCCCAGTTTGTTGGCATTATTTAGAAACGGTTTGGTAGCAAGAAGTAATCTAAAGAGTAGCATCGCTCCAGACGGGAGGCACCCAACTGAGAAGTACCAGCTGCTTGTGTAGCAGCTATTGTCCAGCCGCATCTTAATTATGTTCGTATTACTGTATTAATGTTAAGTGCTCCTGTTTTTATTATTAAATCCTGTTGAGGAGAAAAGTTGTCCAGTTCATACATAAGCGATTCGAGCTCATCTTTCAGCGTTTAGGAAAAGAAGAGCATACAGTCAATCACACAAAAGAAGTTTGTCCGAGAGAAAAGTCTCGGACACCGTCAACAGTTCTGGAGTGGCTTATCGCCCACTCAATGGCCCATATGGCCTATTCAACTCTTAATTCGTCTATCACGACATCATGTCTCAACTTGATCTTGTTCTGATTGGTCGTTCATGACTTCATGTTACTTGTGATGACTTCATGTTTCTTGTGATGTCATGTGACTTAACTGCACATGCCTCGAGTTGACCTTGAATGGTGCTTCCCCGTCCCTTAGGATGGCGACTCCCGAGTTAAAAAAAAAAAGGAAAAAGCCGAAAGGAAGACAGACAGACAGTTGAATTGAACATCGAGAGTGTGTGTCGTTGTTTCTGTTATCAAGATTTGTATCCTGATTATTCAGGGCACATGCCGAGGCAGCTTCATCTGTCAAGCTCGAGGAGGAGCCACGTGAAGAGGAAGCACAGAAAGATACTGACGCACAATCGGACAGCATGGTGGAATCCGACAGCAGTGACGACGAAGCTGAGGACGATGAAAATGCCGACGGCAAGAAGAAAAAACAGAGAGTCGGTTTCCGCGACCGGAAGGTAATCTGAAAAGCACTTTTTTTTTTTTTTTTTTGTTTCAGTTTTAGCTCATTTTACAAGTGCATGAATAATTTAATATTTTACTTTCAATTCAGTGTTAGTTAGTTCACAATAGCATAAGTATTTTTATGTGGTCTTTTATTTATAAAAAAAAAAAAAATCACAGTTTAGCTTTAGTTAATTTTATAGTTACATAAATGTTTCCTGAATTTTTCATTTAAATTTTAATTTTAGCATAGTTTCAGTTAATTTTACAAGTTAAATAATGGTTTTATGTTTATTTCTTATAGTTTTTTTGTTATAGATATTTTTAATTTTTTTTAGTAATTTTTTTAAATTCCAGTTTAGCTTTAGTTAATTTTATAATTACCGTAGTGTTTTTTTTATTTCCTTCTTCAGTTAATTTTTTCAAATTTCTTTTTAGTTGCGGCTAGTTTTACAACTGCATAAGTAGTTTTATTTTTTAATTTTAAAATTTTTTAACATTTCAGTTCAGTTTGTCTGTTAATATTTGCATAATTATTTTTATTTAGGCTTTTTAAAAAGTGACAGTTTAGTTTGAGTGAATTTTATAGTTGCGTAATGTTGATTCAAATTTTCAGTTAAATTTCAATTTCAGAGTTTGAGTTAGATTAACAACTTCAATACTAGTTTTACTATTTAGTCGTTTACTTTTAGTTGATTTTTTACAACTCCCAGAGTAGTTCTAATTTTATTGACAGTTTTAGTTTGTGATAATGTCTGTCTGTCTTCCTTTCGGCTTTTTCCCTTTTACTCAGGAGTCGCCACAGCGAATCATCTGATTCGCACGTTTGATTTGGCAGAGGTTTTTACGTCGGATGCCCTTCCTGACACAACCCTTTATAGCAAGGGACAGAAACACGCTGACGGCTTTGCAACCTACTCTTTCCGAGAGTCAGCAATGGTTCTTTTACATGCCTCTAACCATAGACAGTGAGAGACATGGCCCGCCTTTGATAACCCAGTTAGCTGCACTGGGGGGGGGCAACCTTGTGGAGAGTGGGACTCGAACCCCCAACCTTTGGATCAGCGATCTAGCGCCCTATACCACTAGACCACCACTGCCCCCTTTTAGTTTTAGTTTGTGATAATCTTATATCAAAATATGTCCATATGGTGAACAGAGTTTTTGAAATAATTCATATGCTTCCTAGGTGACACCTTTTTCACACTCAGTTTTGTGACAAGAGAAAGACCTCATCATTTTTATATTCCTTTGAGCCTCTGCCAAGGTCTTCACAGGTCCAATAACCACATGAATCGGAGCACAGGTGCACACACAATGAACCACAGAATTTACATGCGTGTGGCAAAATTGGTAAATAATCACAAGACTTAAAACGGGATCGATGATATCCGTAACTTTTCTTGTCCATGTTACATGGTGTATCTTGTGTTTCCAACGATCTCTGATGGATTGGCATTGATTGACTTGAGATAATAAAGAGAAATTTGTACATGTCAAGCACCATCAATCATCAAAGATGGCACTTTCGTAACGTGAACTTGTTTCATATCCAGAGACAAAAATTTTAGGAAAATGTGTTTCGTAACCTGCATGTTTCGTTTGGTGAGACTTTCGTAAAGTGAGGTACCAGTGTGTGTGTGTGTGTGTGTGTGTGTGTGTGTGCGTGTGTGTATATATGTGTATGTGTATACATATACATACACAGACACAGTCGGCCCCCAACTTACGAAATTAATCCGTTCCAGAGCCCTTTTCATAACACGGGGATTTCAGAAGTAGGGGTCGCACCTTATATGTTAAATGCCTAATTCGTTCCAAGTTTCCAGTCTTTGGACTGGATAAACCCCACAAACCTTTTAAAATGATAAAAGTACACCAATTTTGTATGAAATGTGTGCTAAAACTAAAAGAAAATGATTTATTAAACCATTTAAACATTTTATTAACAATTTTATTCATTAAACCATTATTAAACATTTTTAGTAACACACACCTCTCTCTCTCTCTCTCTCTCTCTCTCTCGCTCTCTCTCTCGTGCACGCGCGCTGTGGCACAAGACATGGAATTCAAAGCGCCTTCCGTGCTTGACAAGCTCGACTTTAATTTGATTCCTTGAGGGATCGGAATTCCAGATGAGGTCAAATACACTTTGACAGAAGCTTCCTTCTGTCTTTATCTGGGAGGCCAGCAGGGTTGAGAGAGCAACTCGCACGTCGTGTGAAATTTTGATTGGTGCGTTTGAATTTTGAATTTCTTTTTGTAAGAGGGGGTTGTTTCATATCTTGGGGACGGAAACTCAGGAAAATGTTTTTCGTAACCCAGGGATTTCATACACAGGGGTCTTCGTAAGTTGGGGGCCGACTGTGTGTGTGTGTGTGTGTGTGTGTGTGTGTGTGTGTGTGTGTGTGTGTGTATATATATATATATATATATATATATATATATATATATATATATATATATATATATGATTTTCTGAGTAGATCCTTCCGTAGGAGAGTGCTCAATACTTTTGGTAGAGCAAATAACAAAGGACAAATATATATATATATATATATATATATATATATATATATATATATATATATATATATATATAAAAATCAGGGGTCACCAACCTTTTTAAAGCTGAGGGCTACCTTAAGATTCCCAAATGGCTTGAGGGCTACCAGCTCAAAACATATAAACAAATGAAGAAATCAAAAACATACAATATTCACACACACACACACACACACAAAAATCCTAACTTTAGGATAAGTACTTGTAAATAATTGTATTTATGTTTCATTGTCGAAGTGACATTTATTTTTTGCAAATGAACATGTCACAATTTCATTCAACAAAAAAACAGAACTCAAATTGTTTTCTTCCCAATACATGAGCCATGTACACATGAGCTCATGCAGCCATGAGGGGGGGGGCACTAACCAGTGTCTCTCCCCCTTATGCCGGTCCCAAGCCCGGAGAAATGCAGAGGGTTGTGTCAGGAAGGGCATCCGACGTAAAACCAATGCCAAACTTTTAGGATGCAAATCAGAAGTATTACTCCCATACCGGATCGGTCGAGGCCCGGGTTAACAACGACCACCATCAGTGCTGTCAATCAACAGGGTGCTGATGGAAATTGGACCACTGTTGGTTGAAGAAGGAGAGGCGGGAGGCGTGTCCGTAGGCAGAGAGAGAAGAGGAATGGCATGAGTCTAGGACTGAGATTAGGGACTTTGAATGTTGGAACTATGCAAAGAAAAGGTAGAGAGCTGGCTGACATGATGCAGAGGAGGAAGGTGGACATTCTGTGTGTTCAGGAGACCAGGTGGAAAGGTAGCAAAGCGAAAAGCTTAGGAGCAGGGTTTAAGCTGTTTTATCATGGTGTGGATGGGAAGAGAAATGGAGTAGGAGTCATCTTGAAGGAGGGGTTTGTCAGGAATGTTTTAGAAGTGAAAAGAGTGTCAGACAGAGTGATGAGTCTCAAGTTAGAAATTGAAGGTGTGATGCTCAATGTTGTTAGTGCTTATGCCCCACAGGCAGGATGTGAGCTAGAAGAGAAGGAGAGATTCTGGAGTGACTTAGATGAAGTGATGCAGAGTACCCCCAGAGGTGAAAGAGTGGTCATTGGTGCAGACTTCAATGGACATGTTGGTGCAGGCAACAGGAAGTGCACACAGGTAGACTACATCTTGTGTAGGCGATGTAATTTGAAGGAAGTCAGTGACTGCAAAGTAGTAGTGGGTGAGAGTGTTGCCAAACAGCATAGCATGGTGGTATGCAGGATGACGCTGATGGTGAGGAAGGTGAAGAAGGCAAAGGCAGAGCAGAAGACAAAGTGGTGGAAGTTGAAAAAGGAAGAGTGTCGTGTTGTCTTCAAAGAGGAGTTGAAACAGGCTTTGGGTGGCCAGGAAGTGCTTCCAAATGACTGGACAACCACAGCAAATGTGATCAGGGACACAGGTAGGAGAGTACTTGGTGTGTCCTCTGGAAGGAAAGTAGATAAGGAGACTTGGTGGTGGAATGAAGAAGTGCAGGAGTGTGTACAAAGGAAGAGGTTAGCTAAGAAGAAGTGGGACATTGAGAGGACCGAAGAGAGTAAACAGGAGTACAGGGAGACACAGCGTAAGCCGAAAGTAGCAGTGGCTAAGGCCAAACAGAGGGCGTATGATGACTTGTATGATAGGTTGGACAGTAAGGAGGGAGAAAATGATCTATACAGGTTGGCACAGCAAAGAGATAGAGATGGGAAGGATGTGCAGCAAGTTAGATTAATAAAGGACAGAGAGGGAAATGTATTGACTGATGACAGAAGTGTGCTAGGAAGATGGAAAGAGTACTTTGAAGAGCTGAGGAATGAGGAAAATGAGAGAGAAAAAAGAATAGAAGAGGTGACCACTGAGGAGCAGGATGGAGCAAAGATCAGTAAGGGTGAAGTGAGGAGGGCATTGAAAAGGAAAGAATGGAAAGGCAATTGGTCCTGATGATATACCTGTGGATGTATGGAAGTGTCTAGGAGAGGTAGCAGTAGATTTTCTGACAAGAACATTCAACAAGGTCCTAGAGAGTGAGCAGATGCCGGAGGAGTGGAGGAGAAGTGTGTTTTTAAGAGCAAGGGAGACGTGCAGAGTTGCGGCAACTACAGAGGTATAAAGTTGATGAGCCATACGATGAAGTTATGGGAAAGAATAGTGGAAGCTAGACTCAGAGCAGAGGTCAGCAGTTGTGAATAACAGTTTGGTTTCATGCCAAGAAAGAGCACCACAGATGCAATGTTTGCTTTGAGGATGTTAATAGAGAAGTACAGAGAAGGACAGAGGGAACTGCATTGTGCCTTTGTGGATCTGGAGAAAGCATATGACAGGGTAACAAGAGAAGAATTGTGGTATTGCATGAGGAAGTCTGGAGTGGCAGAGAAGTACGTTTGAGTGGTGCAGGACATGTATGAGAGATGTAAGACAGTGGTGAGGTGTGCTGTCGGTGTGACCGACGAATTCAAGGTGGAGGTTGGACTGCATCAAGGGTCAGCTCTGAGCCCCTTCTTGTTTGCTATGGTGATGGACAGGCTGACAGACGAGGTGAGACAAGAATCTCCATGGACTATGATGTTTGCAGATGACATTGTGATCTGTAGTGAGAGCAGAGAACAAGTGCAGGAAAATCTAGAGAGGTGGAGGTTTGCCCTGGAAAGGAGAGGAATGAAGGTTAGCCTCAGAAAATCAGAATACATGTGTGTGAATGAGAAGGACCCAGGAGGAACGGTGATGTTACAGGGAGCAGAGATAACGAAGGGGGAGGATTTTAAGTACTTAGGCTCAACAATCCAGAGCAATGGAGAGTGTGGAAAAGAGGTGAAGAAGCGTGTGCAGGCAGGCTGGAATGGTTGGCGAAAAGTGTCCAGTGTGATGTGCGATAGGAGAGTGTCAGCAAGAATGAAGGGAAAAGTGTACAAGATGGTGGTGAGGCAAGCGATGTTGTATGGTTTAGAAACAGTGGCACTGAGGAAAAGGCAGGAGGTAGAGCTGGAGGTAGCGGAGATGAAAATGTTGAGATTCTCTCTGGGAGTAACGAGGATGGATAGGATCAGAAATGAGTACATCAGTGGGACAGCCCACGTAAGATGTTTTGGAGACAAAGTCAGAGAGGCTAGATTGAGATGGTTTGGACATGTACAGAGGAGGGATATTGAGTATATTGGCAGTAGGATGCTGAGGTTGGAACTACCAGGCAGAAGGCCTCGAGGAAGAACAAAGAAGAGATTTATGGATGTGGTGAAGGAAGACATGAAGGTCGTTGGAGTCAGAAAAGAAGATGCAGAGGACAGGGTGAGATGGAGGCGGATGTTTTGCTGTGGCGACCCCTGAAGGGAGCAGCCGATAGTAAAAGAAGAAGATATATATATATATATATATATATAAATAAAAAATCATTATCTTCTTCATAATCCGGAGTCGGGTCACAGGGCCAGAAGCCTAATCAATGACGTCCCGAACTCCCTCTTCCCAGCCACTTTCTCCTGCTCTTCCAGGGGGGACACCATGGCTTTCCCAGACCAGCCACATAGTCTCTCTATTGTGTTCTGGGTTGACTCTGGAGTCTCTTCCTGGTAGGACATGCCCGAAATACCACCTGTGGGCGACTTTTGGGAGGAATTCTAAACAGATGCCAGAGCCACCTCTACTGGCTCCTATCAATGCGGAGGAGCAGTGGTTCTATTCCGTGCTCATCCCAGATAGCTGAGCTTCTCACCCTATCCCTCAGGGAGAGTCCTGCCACCATGCAAAGGAAGCTCATTTCAACTGTTTATATCCCCCATCTTGTCTTTTCGGTCACTCCCCAAAGCACATGACCATAGGTGAGGGTTGGAACATCGATCGACTCATAAATTGAGAGCTTGGCCTTGCAGCTCAGGTCCCTCATCACTCCGTCGAAACAATACAAGCGCCGCTTTACAGCAGACGCTGCAGAAATCTGCCTGTCGATCCCCCGCTCCATCTTTCCCTCACTCGTGAACAAGACTGTGTGTGTGTGTGTGTGTGTGTGTGTGTGTGTGTGTGTGTGTGTGTGTGTGTGTGTCCAGAGCATTCTACTATTTCTTCTAGTTTTTGTCACGGCATGTCTACTGCTTTACCCAAAGTAAATCTACATTTATCACACTAATGTAACTCGACCATGCTGCCTAAGTATAATTACCAAGGTTAAGGTAAAGCCAATGTTGAACATAATTTAAAGTTAGTGGTTGGAGAAATGGTGGCATTGCTTTGAATATTTGATTTAAATACTGTTGAATATAAATTATAAGTAGAGTGGGCCAGTATGTGCTGTTTGACTGGGGTATTTACAGTGTTAAATATGTTTATCAGCAACATATTTCAACCGGGGATTTAGCTCAGTTATTAGAGCGTCCGCTTTATCCTCCGGAAGGTTGGAGTTTGAATCCGGCCGCGTCATACCACAAGACGTTAAAATTTGGTTGTTGTTGCTTCCTGCTTGGTGCTCAGCATCAAAGGATAGAACAATGCAATAACTGGCGTCGCACAGTGGCGACAGGTGCCCGGAGCACAAAAAACAGCAAAGAGTGCTTTGAGCATAATATTCAGTATGGATAAAGTGTGATATAAATCTACTACAATACAAAAAAAACTTGTGAGGCAAATCTGTCCTTTTACATCATTGTGGTGAATTTCTTTGTTACTTTGTTCTCTGTGTGTGTTCACTTGAGAAACTAAAGTTTAATTTCCAAGTCTTCAAAGTAAAACATTGAACTGTCTGCCTCCGAACGATTGCTGAAGGAACACATGGCAGTGCTCTGGATTATTTTTCAGAGGCTGTAAATTACCTCAGGTTGTGGTGGTGGTGTTGTTGCAGAAACCTCAGATACTTTTCTCTTCGATATGGATGTACTGAGCGGTCACTTACAGTCTGATCTATTCTATGAGTGACAAGGCATTTCTGTTTGCAGAAAAAAAGTAGTGCAACCTTCATTCCCTGAACATATTTAACATAGTTGCATAATGCTGTGCTGGGAAGAGGTGGTGTTAAATTGTGGAGTGAAGATAGTGAATGGGTCTGCAGCAGGAGATGTAGATGTGTCAGTTTGTAATTCATGCTCAGCAGGATTCAGTCTGTGCTGCCTATCCAAAAAAAAAAAAGAGAGTCTTTTTAGTCAAATAGGAATACAGTATATTTACTAATGTGCTGCTGCTATGGTTCCAGCAGGAGGTTTGAATTAGGAAACGTTTTAACTGGAGCACCATTTTTATTGACTGTCGGCTTCAGGATTACAGCAGGGTACTTCATCATTCTTTCTTATTCATTTAAAATGAGGACGAGTTCCTGGGGAAAATGATTAGAAGGAATCATGGTGAAGAGGATATGTTTATGTTTAGGCAGGCAGGCTCGCTTACAACTAGAGCGTAAAAGCGGAGGATCCGGGGCAAGGTGCAACCTCGTCAGCCTCATTTGGACACCGTCATTTGCCATTCGGAATACGTTGTACAGCTGACAAGCGCTTGTCGATGCTTGCGGGCGGATGCGTGGTGCTCATCACTCTGAGACATTGGCAACATTTAGCGTCATGCTGTGCAATCAGAACTTCATTAATAAGCACTCAGGGTCCGAGAGTTACAAGGTTCAAAGTGACATCTAGAATTTGGAGCTGAATACATAGAAGCTGGGACTCCGGAGCAGCTGCGCAATGAACCGGAGTAAAAGTCATCATACGAGGGAGGAAAGAGTTGCTTCTTTTATTGGTTGCTCTCCAAAGTGCAACAGTTAGATGCCGAAAACTACTTCTGAGATTTTTAATCTTGACAGTTTCTGATGTAAACTTATAAGACATGGAGTGAGACCTCCAGAAACACCTTGCTGATGGATGGAAAAGACTCGAATTGCTAGAAATGTTGAGGTAAACAGGAAAGCTGTTGATGACCTGCACCTAAGTAGATTATCGTGGAAAAGTTGTGTGCAATTGCAGTCATGCACTCTCAACCACTATGTGCCATATGCCGCCTGGTGCAATGATTTTCAGTAATGGATTAGTGGGGGTTCAGCCTACATTTTTTTGTATCACTGCTCATAGTATATGGGTGAAGAAAATTCATTCCGAAAATCACTTAAACAACAAATACATATCTAACTTAGTAAATATATATTAGTATGGATCTATTAGTATGGCTCATCAGTGCAACACCAAATAAAATATTTTCTTATTATACATTATAAAATTAGGTTTTGCCTGTCACTTGTTGTGGTTGTTCGTTTCCAGCAGAACTTTTAATTTGTAAAGTGTTGCCACAATGACACAGCTGTCGCTTCGGCATATTTTAAGTACAATTTTATTATTATGCATTATGCAGGTCAACAGGTCAGATTTTTTTTTAATCTTTACAGATTAAAGCACCGTGGCTCACGGTAACAGTTATGGGTTTCTCGTCAGACAGATTTAATTGTTGGACGGGCTCACAATACTAAGTCACCTGCTTGTTCGAGACTGATTAAAGCATGAAGTGCTAAAATAAATCAAGCTTTTATTTAATTTTTGAATGAGAAAGCTTTAAACATGTCTTGCTAATTCTTCACAGCTTATGAACAAAATAAATTAATAAATTGGTAGATGAAGTTATTTAAATATTTTTTGATATTGTTGATATTTTTGAACAATTAGTTGTTAACGAACACTCGTGCTTCGGTAGCTGATAGCATCAGGGCCATGATGGTGTCGTGTCCTGTCAGAGTGTGTTCCAATACCTTTTTCCCTGTTGATCAAAACAGTGACTGACACACACACTCACACACACACACACACACACACACACACTGTTTTCAACCAACTTTCTGACGAGCACATCTGTCTTGTGATTGCTGATTAATGGAGTGTGTGAGCGTGCAGGTTAATTTCCTTCTTGTCACTGACATTTACCTACTCATTTGTGATCACTTCTTATGGTAAGCTACAACTAAAATTTCAGAAGACTTTTAGGCTAACAGGCATTGGAGGGGAGGGTTAAGGTGTATACATTAACTTTATTAATTGCTGCACATCATTTATTAACCTAATGTAGAAACTAGCACAGATCCATATGCAAAAATCATCACATGTCTGGTTTCGTGTGTAAATCCTATCACTCTGATAACAGCGTGAGAATGATCAGGAGATGAAAGATGCCACAGCATGAAAAAGACACACCAGCTCTAGAATTTGTGACTCGAACAGAAATTTCTCTTTCTTATCATAAAATGAACATTGCAAGTTCATTTGAGGCTTTGCAAGGGCGTACTTGCTCAGAGTACTCCAGTTTCTTCCCACAGTTAAAGATATACACATTGGCGGTTTCAAATCGCTCCTAGGTGTGTGTGTGTGTATGTGTGTGTGTATGTGTATATATATATATATATATATATATATATATATATATATATATATATATATATATATATATATATATATATAAATAATGTGTGTGTGTGTGTGTATGTATGTGTATATATATGTATGTATACTGTATGTGATAATTGTGTAATTTTGCAGATCTTTGTATGTAGGTGAATTTTTTTTTAATAAGGTGAGATCTCTAACTCTCCTCCAAAAGCTGCATGATGATTGCTTCATGTTTTGCTGTAATTTGATAAGAATTTGCTCTTTACCTTAACATGCTGAAAGCATGTAGGCAGCCATGTTGCAAAGATTGCCTTGAGGATGTTAATAGAGAAGTATAGAGAAGGTCAGAAGGAGCTGCATTGTGACTTTGTGGATCCGGAGAAAGCATATGACAGGGTGCCGAGAGAGGAACTGTGATATTGCATTAGGAAGTCTGGAGTGGCAGAGAAGTATGTTAGAGTGGTGCAGGACATGTAGGAGAGCTGTAAGACAGTGGTGAGGTGTGCTGTCGGTGTGACAGAAGAGTTCAAGGTGGAGGTGGGACTGCATCAAGGATCAGCTCTGAGCCCCTTCTGGTTTGCTGGAGTGGTGGACAGGCTGACAGACGAGGTTAGACAAGAATCCCCATGGACTATGATGTTTGCAGATGACATTGTGATCTGCAGTGAGAGCAGAGAACAAGTGCAGGAAAATCTGGAGAGGTGGAGGTATGCCCTGGAAAGGAGGGGAATGAAGATTAGCCTCAGTAAGACAGAATACATGTGTGTGAATGACAAGAACCCAAGAGGAACGGTGAGGTTACAGGGAGCAGAGATAAAGAAGGTGGAGGATTTTAAGTACTTAGGCTCAACAATCCGGAGCAATGGAGAGTGTGGAAAAGAGGTGAAGTAGCGTGTGCAGGCAGGTTGGAATGGTTGGAGAAAAGTATCCGGTGTGATGTGTGATAGGAAGGTATCAGCAAGAATGAAGGGAAAAGTGTACAAGACGGTGGTGAGGCCAGCGATGTTGTATGCTTTAGAAACAGTGGCCTTGGGGAAAAGACAGGAGGCAGAGCTGGAGGGAGCAGAAATGAAAATGTTGAGGTTCTCTTTGGGAGTAACGAGGATGGATAGGATCCGGAAGGAAGACATCAGAGGGACAGCACATGTAAGAGGTTTTGGAGACAAAGTCAGAGAGGCTATATTGAGATGGTTTGGACATGTACAGAGGAGGGATAGTGAGTATATTGGTAGTAGGATGCGGTTGGAACTACCAGGCAGAAGGATTAGAGGAAGACCAAAGAGACGATTCATGGACGTGGTGAAGAAATACATGAAGGCAGTTGGTGTAAAAGAAAAAGATGCATAGGGTGAGATGGAGGCAGATGATTTGCTGTGGCGACCCCTGAAGAGAACAGCCGAAAGGAAAAGAAGAAGGAGATGTTTTGTCAATGTACATGTTTACTTGCAGCATTGTAATGTTGTCATAGAACATGTTTACAGTCAGATGTCATTGTTCCCGTTGCAGGTGATGGAATATGAGAACCGTATCCGCGCTTACTCCACGCCAGACAAGATCTTCCGCTACTTTGCCACACTGAAGATCATCAGCGAGCATGGTGATGCTGAGGTGTACATGACGCCGCAGGACTTCATCCGCTCCATCACACCTAATGAGAAACAGCCAGAGAGTGAGTGTTCTGTGTCTCTCCCAGTCTCAAGAAATGCTTCAGTAAAGCAACACGACTGCTCCATCCATGCGAGTTATGAAGTATGACAAGCTGATAAATATATGACTTTACTTCATGGCTGGCTCACTGAATAACTTCCTCCTCTTGGCATCATTACCCCTTGATGACTGTAACCCAACTACCTCATTTAAGGAAGAATGGAGATACTATTAACAGCAGGACATGTGATCACCAGGGCTGTGCCTTCTAAGGTTTCCTCCTGCTGTAATCCAGTATCTATTAAACAGAGGTCAAGGCAACTTGACCAGACTTAGCCTCATGTCAAGCTCTTTATTTGGTTGACATCAAGAGTGACAGCAAACAGCTGCTTTCCACAGAGTAGTCCTGTCTCAGTCAGGGGATTTGTCAAATGGGGTGAATATCTGACAGGCTGAGGGTGACTCACTATCAAACAGTGAGTAAATAAATTAGCAGCTCTAAATGAGAGTGAGTTTCTCATATTCTGAGGTGGCAGATGATGTACAGGAAGGATCAATGTGTGAATATATATGTATATATATGTGTGTGTGTGTATATATATATATATATATTCATCTATATATATATATATATATATTCATCTATATATATATATGTGTGTGTGTGTGTGTTTATATGTACAGTGATCCCTCGCTACTTTGTGCTTCAGTTCCTGTGGCTTTTCAAAAATATTCATCAAAAAATAAAGAAATTAAGGTAAAATCAGTGGTCACGTGGGGGGTCTCAGTCCCCATAACTGTAGAAAGTGAGGGTTCCCTGTACTAGTCCTTCTCAAAAAATTAGTATATTGTGATAAAGTTCATTATTTTCTGTAATGTACTGATAAACATTAGACTTTCATATATTTTAGATTCATTACACACAACTGAAGTAGTTCAAGCCTTTTATTGTTTTAATATTGATAATTTTGGCGAAAAAGTAAAGAAAAACCAAAAATCCCGATCTCAAAAAATTAGCATATTTCATCCGACCAATAAAAAAAAAAGTGCTTTTAATCCAAAAAAAGTCAACCTTCAAATAATTATTTTCATATACGCAATACATACTTGGTCGGGAATCCTTTTGCAGAAATGACTGCTTCAATGCGGCGTGGCATGGAGGCATTCACCTGTGGCACTGCTGAGGTGTTACGGAGGCCCAGGATGCTTCGATAGCGGCCTTAAGCTCATCCACAGTGTTGGGTCTGGTGTCTCTCAACTTTCTCTTCACAATATCCCACAGATTCTCTATGGCAGGGGTCACCAACATTTTTGAAACTGAGAGCTACTTCACGGTTACTGAATCATACGAAGGGCTACCAGTTTGATACGCTCTTCTGAAATAACAAATTTGCTCAGTTTGCCTTTAGTTATACATTATTTATAATGATTAGTAATACTCACCTATGTAAAGACACTGATCATGTTAATGATTTCTAACAATGATTATCAAAAATGACAACAAGGTGGGAAACAGATATCAATATTCAACACTTTATCTCTATTAATCACAGTATTTGTTACATTTTCAGATGATCACTTACATCACTACATTTTAGCAAAAAATATCCCATTTGCACAAGCCACTGACATGCCCTGTTAACAAATCATGAACTATGTTGCAACATGTTTCAAAAGTTAACAATTATGTAATGTTAAACAAAATCAACTTACATATTTTTAAATATGTAATACATTTTTTATTTCACATTTTGAACTAATGGCCAAGTCTGTGTTATGTTTAACAAAATTATAACTTTTAAATGTCATGAACACACTTTTAAATTGAACACAATTCTTCAATATTTTAATTCAACTTTGCCATGGCACTACCATGTTGCCACTGACTACATCTGGTATCCGTCCTTGGTTAGTGGGAAGACTGGCATTGCATGCTGTTCACCAGTGTGTTGTAATCTGGTGTGTAACTTGACACTGCAACTGTGAGTGAGTCTCTCAGATGTGCATCAGTGAGGCGTGTTCTGTGTTTGTTTTTGATGAAGTTCATGTCAGAAAATGCTGATTCACAGAGATAGGTTGAGCCAAACAGGCTGGCAACCTTCATGGCTGCTGTGCATACTCCACTGTACTTCTCTGTGTCAACAAGGCTAAAGTTTGGTGCAGCCTGGTAGGCTTTGAGATGGAGATCATTTTGCAATGTTATAATTTCAATCTCCACCTGTCCAGCATCCAAGTTGAACGTTGCACTTAACTGCTCAGCAAAGCATGTTGTGTCCCCATTCATGAAAGGGTTGGAAATGAAGAATACACACATGGTTCAAGCTGATGAAGGTCACAAAACCTATTCTCAAACTCTTGCCCAAGTCTGTTTTATTACTTCAATGTACTTTTCTGCCACTTTTTCAAATGTCTCAGATGCAGAAGCATTGTCTTTTCAGCACTGACTGCACAGAGGGAAAGTGCAGAACTTTTTTTCTCTGTAAATCTGCAGAGAATGCATTCATTTTGGCTTTAAATGCATTTAAAGCACTTATCATATCGACAACAGTCTTACCTTTGCCTTGCAGCTGGCAGTTCAGGAGGTTTAGTTTCCCAGTAATGTCCACCAAAAATGCAAGGTCAAGTGTCCACTCTGTGTCCTCTAGCACTGACACATCTTCGCTTTTGGACTGCATGAACTCTTTGATTTCACGCCAAAAGAGACAAAAAGCGATGCAAAACTCGTCCTCTGCTGAGCCATCTGATTTCTGTGTGTAGCAGTAGGTCCCCATATTCTGCTGACATCTCCTCTAATAGTACCTTGAAAATCCTGTGCTGCTTTGTTTCTGGAGCCGGATGTTGTTTATGATTTTCACAACGGAGTCATCACGTGCCCAAAGCCGATCACTTTCGCACAAACGCCTGCTGGTGAATGATGCAATGGTAATGCAGAAATTTGGGGAAGTCTGGGTCACGTTTACAGTGAGCGATGAAACCTGTCTGTCGGCCGACCATAGCAGGAGCCCGTCTGTTGTCACCGCTACCAGCTTTTCCAATGGCACCTTTTTCTGCACGAAAAACTCCTTCACCGTGTTATAAATGTCAACTCCTTCGTAGTTGTCTTTAAGGGCAGTAGTGTCAGGAGTTCTTCTTTTGTGGAGAAATCATTAAACACCATCCGGATAAAACCAATAACTGCGCTTGTACTGCTGCTGTCCACGGACTCATCGCACTGGAGGCTAAACCACTTGCACTTCGCCAGATCCTGCTCCAACTGATCGACCAAGTTACTGGACATAGCTGATACTGCCTTGCCATCGTAGATGCCCCCAGTTGGGACGTCGGAAAGAAGTGGAGATTAGGTCGCTTCCATTTTTCTCGTCTTTAAATACAGTGTTAGCAATTAATAACATCAACTTCTTTGACAACTTCTCCATCTGTAAATGCCTTTTTTTTTCTTGATCAGAAAATGTGTAGCTCTAAACGAGCTTCGATTTGCTTTTTGTGAGTTTTTGGCGGCCTCGTAAAAAAAGACTGTTGCTTACCCAGAGCGGTCTTTAGCTCACGGGCTTTTTCTGCCCGTAGGGCGCTTGCAGGTGGATATTTATCATGGTAGCTTTTGTGACACGTATTGAAATGTCTCTCCACATTGTTCCGTTTGCTGTCGCCACGCAGTCGTCCATAAAATCAGACACACGCAGGTTTCTTTTACAGTCGTAAAAAGAACTCCTCTTCCCATTCACTGTGAAAGAGATACGTTTTCTTTCTTTTTCTGCCATGTTTTTGGGGTGCACGAAGTGCATACAGCGCCCGCTAGCTTACTCTCCACATCCCACAAGCTCTACTACACTGCCCATCGGTAAATATTGTGCGCGTTAACCTTAAAGAATATTTAACAGAGTATTTTTTAAATCTATATACATAGAAGAGTGATTAAAAATAATAGCAACAGAACAAAATTAATTTTTAGGCGCAGCTCTCTATGAGATGTGCTATTTTGGAAACAGGCCCTTGAGCTACTCATGTGGTCCTTGCGAGGCACCGGTGCCAGGCACCGTGTTGGTGACACCTGCTCTATGGGCTTCAGGTCAGGAGAGTTGGCAGGCCAATTGAGCCCAGTAATACCATGGTCAGTAAACCATTTAGCAGTGGTTTTGGCACTGTGAGCAGGTGCCAGGTCGTGCTGAAAAATGAAAATGTTCATCTCCAAAAAGCTTTTCAGCAGATGGAAGCATGAAGTGCTCCAAAATCTCCTGATAGCGAGCTGCATTGTCCCTGCCCTTGATAAAACACAGTGGACCAACACCAGCAGCTGACATGGCACCCCAGACCATCACTGACTGTGGGTACTTGACACTGGACTTCAGGCATTTTGGCATTTCCTTCTCCCCAGTCTTCCTCCAGACTCTGGCACCTTGATTTCCGAATGACATGCAAAATTTGCTTTCATCCGAAAAAAGTACTTTGGACCACTGAGCAACAGTCCAGTGCTGCTTCTCTGTAGCCCAGGTCAGCCGCTTCTGCCACCGTTTCTGGTTCAAAAGTGGCTTGACCTGGGGAATGCGGCACCTGTAGTCCATTTCCTGCACACGCCTGTGCACGGTGGCTCTGGATGTTTCTACTCCAGACTCAGTCCACTGCTTCCACAGGTCCCCCAAGGTCTGGAATCGGCCCTTCTTTCACATTTTCCTTCCCACAGACGTCCCACTGAGGTGGCTTGATACAGCACTCTGGGAACAGCCTATTCGCTCAGAGATTTCTTTCTGTCTTACCCTCTTGCTTGAGGGTGTCAATGATGTCCTTCTGGACAGCAGTCAGGTCGGCAGTCTTACCCATGATTGTGGTTTTGAGTAATGAACCAGGCTGGGAGTTTTTAAAAGCCTCAGGAATCTTTTGCAGGTGTTTAGAGTTAATTGGTTGATTCAGATGATTAGCTTAATAGCTCGTTTAGACTACCTGAACATGATATGCTAATTTTTTGAGATAGGAATTTTGGGTTTTCATGAGCTGTATGCCAAAATCATCAGAATTAAAACAATAAAAGACCTGAAATATTTCAGTTGGTGTGCAATGAATGTAAAATATATGAAAGTTTAATTTTTATCAGTACATTACAGAAAATAATGAACTTTATCACAATATGCTAATTTTTTGAGAAGGACTAATATATATATATATATATATATATATATATATATATATATATATATATATATATACACATACATACATAAATATACACATACATACATAAATATACACATACATACATAAATATAATCACTGTCTATGGTGAGAGGCATGTAAAAGAACCATTGCTGACATTCGTAAAGAGTAGCTGCAAAGTCGTCAGCGTGTTTCTGTCCCTTGCTAAAGAGTTGTGACAGGAAGGGCATCCAACGTATAAACTATGCCAAATCAAACGTGCGAATCAGATGATTCGCTGTGGCGACTGCCGAGAAAAGGGAAAAAGCCGAAAGAAATATATATATATATATATATATATATATATATATATACACACACACACACACACACACACAAAAAGTGGAGCCTCGGTACTCAAACTTAATTTGTTCCAGACAGCTGCTTGGATTCCGATTTGTTCGGATTCCCAATCTGCTTTTCCCATTAAAAATAATGTAAATGGTCTTTATCCGTTCCGTCGTCTTTTGAACAGAAGTTAACGGTACTGTAACTCATACCATAGGTCATCAAATTAAGTGAAAAAATTATTGAAAACAGTACATTCTGTTATGGTTTGTGTTGTGAGAGACTCTTTAACTTTTCTGTGGTTTTAATTTTAGTGTGTTATGGTCTCTATTTATGTATATGGTGCAGTGGTGGTCTAGTGGATAGGGCACAGGATCGCTGATCCTAAGGTTCGGGGTTTGAGTCCCCACAGGGTTGTCACTGTCCCCCCAGTGGAGCTAACTGGGTTATCAAAGGCGGGCCATGTCTGTCACTGTCTATGGTGAGAGGCATGTAAAAGAACCATTGCTGACTTTCGTAAAGAGTAGGCTACAAAGCCGTCAGCGTGTTTCTGTCCCTTGTTCAAGGGTTGTGACAGGAAGGGCATCTGACATAAAAACCAATCCCAAATCAAATGTGCGAATCAGATGATTCGCTGTGGCGACTCCCGAGAAAAGGGAAAAAGCTGAAAGGAAGAAAGAAAGAAAAGGTCCCTGATTATGTGTGTGTGTGTGTGTGTGTGTGTGTGTGTGTGTGTGTGTGTGTATATATATATATATATATATATATATATATATATATATAGAAAAGCATCATCCTCTTTCAAAATATTCACATTTTATTTCTTTGCCACATGCATTCTGCTGCTGAAAACTAAATGAAAGTCAGCAGTCAACTACAGTGGGAAGGCACTGTCAAACAATCTCAGGAATAAAGGTGTGGAGAGGCACAAGCTGGGAAGTGGATCCAAAAAAATTGAAAGCTTTATCAAGTCCTCTAAGCAGAGTAAAATAAACAATCATGAAGTGGAAAGTGTCCGGTACTACTCGGACCCTTCCACTACACGCGCCATGTTTCCTTTATTTATGCATGACTCATAAATACACACTCACAGAAGGCTAAGTGAGTTCCAATCAGGTTGTAATTTGCTGTTTCTCTCTGACTAAAATTTAATAATATTGGAATCCGTTGGTCAGCCTGGGAGAATAAGGATTCAACACCAGCCATCAGTGAGGAAAAGAAAGAGAGAGAGAGAGAGCGAGACAGAGAGAGAGAGAGTGTTAGTTTGAAATGCATTAGCGCTTCTGTTTTGTTTTTTTTCAGCGAAAGCCCCTTCAGTGAAATTACCCAACACATACTTTGCTGTCGTTATTAGACTTCAGAGGCACACCATGGTGCATAGCGGAAGCCTTTTTACTACACACGTCTCTCCACTGATCCTCATACATTAAATTTGATTGAATAAACAATGATTTGCATTTTAAGGTTTTTGAAGGACGGTCTAGAGGGCACTCGCTCAAAGCCCCTCAGATATATTATGCTGACTGCTCATTTCTGAGTTTGTATGCAGGTCAGCATGGATGAATGCTCTTGCTTTTAATGTATTGATCCCTCGGTGGCTTGGCTGTATCAAAGTTCACTTTCATTATTATTATAAATATATTTATTTATTTATTTTAGACTTTGCCAGCAGCCTGTGCTCTTCTTTTAAAGTGGGTCAAAGAGATTTTGTCACTCCTGATCTTCTCTTCAGAGGGCCACATCTCTCAGGGAGTGAAGCACTCTCATAAGAGTGCTGATCGGTGTTCCATACTCTTTATTTGACCTTGGGTTGAGTACTGTTCTTAGTTGTTGTCCCTTCCAAATGTAGTTTTACAAAGTTGAGCCAAAATATATCATTAATATAATGAGAAGAGAAGGTTACAGATTTTATTATGCACTGCTGTGAATCAGGTCGACTTTACTTTATTAATACGACTTATTAACTCACTTGAACAATGATAGTGTCAGTTAAGGCAGAATTTTAATTACGCATTCATCAGAAACGCACCTGTCAAGAGCAAGGGCAAGTTTTAAGGACACCCACAGAAATACCTCAGACAGTATCTGGTTTTTTTTTTTTTTTTTCAGGTCTTTGAAAGGTTTCCCTTCAATCATCAGGTTTGTGTTACGCTAAAGGGAATCCTTTGTTTTTTTTAAAGTCAACAAAGAACACTTGCAAATTAGTCCACTGAGTGATGTCATATGATCTGAAGCTGGGTTTCCTTTTCTCTTGGTAGACATTCCAGTTAGCTGTGGTGACAAATCTCCAGGATTGTCTCTGAGAAGGGTGGTGACTGATGTCATGTGACTTAAATGCAGAAAAAATCTCCCAATTTTGGTCAAATATTTCTGCCTGAAAACCAGCTGTTTCTGCGCACATGAAAGAGAGTAGGATGAGCAGCACGAGCTCAACACACAGTGCACAACTTACCTGACGTGACAGTGTTATCGTTTAGTTATGTCAATATGAACCATAGGAATTTCACTTTAGTGTGTTCTTCCCCCCTGCATATAATTCAACTCCTTGAGAGACTTAAAAACTTTAAAAAGATTGTGAAGTGAGTTAAAGGGACTCATGCCCATCTGTAATTCTATAATTATTTTTCCAAATGTAAAAGAATTACCCCCAAAAAATTTGTGCTTTTTTTGCCCATGTTTCTGTGTAGTGTGTGTATATACTAAAAGAAATATGTACCTCAGGCTTGGGTGGATATTGCTGACTAGTGAGGGACATCCACCTTGCCTTCAGTTAATAATTGTTAATTAGCCACCCCACTGACATGGAATAATGCTTGAATTAGTTACAAATGTAAAAATATCCCATGAAATTCTTCATATAGTTTGCTTTCCGTATGTTTCTGTAGAGTCGATTAAAAAAGCCTCCTCAGGGTTGCAGTAGATTGCTGAATTGTTCGTATTGATGATTGGTGGTGATCAGTTTCTGGAAGGAGTCTCCAGTGTTGATGGTTTTTAACAGTGAGAATATTTTTCCTCCAAAGGAAAGTTCTCGGAACTTGTGTTTCAAAACCATAACTTCATTTCTTTCTTGTGTAGTTTTTAACTTTTTCTTAATTCAAGTTTTGAGAACTGGAAAGTTGTGCATTGCTTTAAGGCAGTGCTTCTCAGTTATTTCCTGTATGCCCCCTCTAGGAAGGGAAAAAAAAAAAGATTTCATCCTTCCTACCGCCCGCAAGCGACTATAAATAGTATTAGTTGTCTACAAAATTATTAGTACGCCTCTGCATAACATTGTATCTTTATTAACATTAAAAACAAAAAGAAAGAACTGTAGTTCAACTTACAATAAAGAAAAACTTCATTCACATTGTTTTTCTAATCTGTAACAGATAAGATTTAAAGTGCACTAATTTACTTACTTCATATCGTTATCTATATATTGCACTTCATATCGTTTGCTCGGTGCGAGAAACCTTTTCATCAGGGGTGCTCAACCTTGTTCATGGAGATCTACCTTCCAGATGACTTTATCTCCAACCCTAATGTGGCCTATGTGACATGTTAGATCCAGTGATGTCTTGATTAGATGATTGGATGGTTAGGTGAGCATGATTAGGGTTGGAGTGAATGTCTTCTGGACGGTAGATCTTCAGGAGCAGGATTGAGCACCCCTGCCCGACACCATAGCGAGACAATGAGAGTGCCACTGCCAACTACTGTAGTGGATGTGCAATTGCACTTAATTCTAATACAGTATGGCAAAAAAAGCATGTTCCTCAGAGTCATACATGCCCCCTGGCATCATACCGCGCCCCCCACTATTTGAGAAGCACTGCTTTAAGAGCACTATTTGTTTCATTTTCCATTGTCATTCAAAGCTCTTTATTAAGCCAGAAGGACTGATATTTGGTTTAAAAAACAAACTTAGTACTAATGGTGAACATAAACATATAATTCATTATTCAGTGGACCGCCAGGCAAGCTGCTCCATAATTGATCTTTGCTGCACAGCAGAATTACATTGATCTCCACAGTTTTGGCCCTACAGCCGTTTCTCTCCAAGACACACTTGGCTTTTCCAGGATCATCTTTGGCTTGATCTCTTATGTCAATCATTTCATGCAGAATAAAAGAGCACCTTGAAGAAGAGGCAGGAATAAATATTACAGTGAGGCATGGAATACAGTGCATTTGTGGATACATGAGTTAAAGGAGAACCTCTGTTTTCTTAGTCACCACTGTGTCGTTGTTTCTTGCCAACCATTTCTAATGATTAATGAAGGAGTGATTAACTCCAACCAAGGTATTCTCGTGTGCTTTCAGTAATCTGCTCACGATGCTTTGCCCATGTTTAAAAGAGGACTGTACGGTTGAACCAGATCTCCCAAGGTCATATGACTTGCATGTTCTGCTTATTGTCATCACATCGGACCGGCCCTGGGGATAAAATGATAACTGACAGGAGACAAACGTTATTATGATTTAAAAAAAAAAAGAAAAGAAAGAACGGAACAGTACAAAAGAACTGTACAGCAGTGTCTTGTTTGCATTCAGAGAGGATTTAAGAACAGTTTCACAACTTGTCATCATGAAGGCTTCCTGAGGAAAACAGAGCTTCTAAAATTGGCTTACACACACACACACACACACACACACACACACACACACACTATAAATATTGTAATTAAATAGTAACAATTATTCACTTCAGACAAGGTGGATATTGCTTAGTAGCACCCAAGACTATTTAACTATACCCACCAAGGTTGAGTTGGATAATTATTTTGGTGTACAGACGCTCCCCGACTTACATTTTTAATTGGTTCCGGACGGCCGAACGTAAGTTGAAAGTGAACGTAAGTTGTTACAGTGATGTATGATGTATGACGTATGACGCTCATACTGTACTATACATCCATAAATACCATTACCGTTTCTCATCAAACACCCCTAAATCAATTATTATAAACATAACATTGTAAAATAATATCAAATATATCAAAAAAATATCTCAACATTAATTTCAAATAAGTCACTTATTTATACTGAGTCTCTTTACATGAAGCTTAAAACAGTCAATCAACGCTGACAATATGTGAAGCGCTCAATCCCGAAAGTAGTGTACTTGCTGTGGGTTATAAAGACTTCCGGTCTTTCAAGTGCAGAAGGGTGCCATTGAACTCATTTAGAACACAGCAAAGCGGAGAGTTCTTTGTTTTGTGTAAGTAAGTTAGTAAACTTTATTCAAGAGGTGCATACAAAGAACAAGTACAAATCCTAATGAATATGATATAAAAATAAGTATACACTCTGAGGATTCTGCTAAAAGATAAATATAAAGATTGTGCCGATCTGAGCAGATAGTTAATTCATCTTTGTGGATGAGACTTGCACCCATGCTAGTAGGCTCACACTTCTGACCAACCATATTTGCTTCAGGTTACAAAAGTCCGCAAAACAGTGTAAACACAAAGATCACAGAGTAACACACTATATAACTATATAACACAAGGGTAACACACTATATAACTGATATATATATATATATATATATATATATATATATATATATACACACACACTCAGTCTGTCTTTTGTAAACAATGAATGCAGCGTCATTGCGTCATTACGTCAGCATACTACGTAGGTACATCTAAACTCAAAATTTAACTTAAAAAAACAAAAACGTAACATCGAAAAAACGTAAAACGGATGAACGTAAGTTGGAGAGCGTCTGTATATACCACACAGGAACATAAAATTTGAATGGTTTAGCATTCTTCTTGCATTTTTAAAGTGTGACAGTGGATACTACATCTTTTGAAACTCACTCAAACTTTAAAAAAAAAAGTACTTTTTACCATGCAAAACACAAAAGTCATGTTGTCTTTCTTTCATCAGATTTTTAAGAGTGGCATTTTGCTGAATTTCCAGAATTTCATCGTCAGTGACCATGGCGAACTCTATTACAATGTCTCCCAGGAATGGAACCATCTGAATGGTCCGCTATCTCTTAATTAAAAATGTAATAATATAATAATTCTGAGTGGATATTATTTGGACCTGAAGGACAGACAATCATAAATTCAGAATGGTTCGGTTTCCCCCCTGTTTTCAGATAGTATATAATAAAACATTTCATTCCCTGTCAGTGTGCACGAAACAGATACTGTTATCATGGTATCTTAGATACATGGTGCTTAGTTTGGCTTGAAGCACAGAGCTCACCTGACCTGTGTCTGTCATGGTTAAAATATGTAAATATCAACCATAGAGACCCTTTTTTGGTTTGCTTTTCTTAATGTTTCCATGTTGTATGTACAAAAACAGTTAAAGAAATGTCATTACACAGCTCTTGCATCTGCTTCATATTTGCACCCGGAGCTCAACCTGTGTTTGTCCTGATTTTTTTTAAAAATGTAAGAAATAAACAGTAAACAATTTGTTTTGCTGTGGGTTTTGTTTGCCTAGGATTCTGTGTAGTATATACTAAAATAATTATGCACTTTAGGCTTAGTGGATGTCGCTAAATTCTATAGTACAGTGGTACCTCAGTACTTGAATGCTTTAGAGGTCGAACAAATCGGAATTCGACCAAAAAAATCCAGATTTTTTTGGTCTTGGAAGTCGACCAAAATCGAACTCGAATGCTAAAAAAGCCCGAGAAAAAACAAGACCAAGAGAGAGGGAAAATGCACACTTTCCGGTAGTCCGGAAATTGTTGATACTATGTATGGCTGTGAACAGCTTTAACAATGAGGTCATGAGCTACTCTCGTAAGGTTTTGAAAAGAAAGCAGAAACAAGCCACGTTAGGAATGTTCAAGAAAAGAAAGGGACATCATGAAGAAGAGTCATCCACGCTAAAGTGAGTCGCAAGAGAAAAAAAACACCTTTAGCTGATTCACCTGTAGCTGTTACGGAAGGGGATCCGCTTCATCTCTCCCTCTTTGTTATGGAAGGGGATCCGCTTTCTCTCTCCCTTTCTGTTATGGAAGGGGATCCGCGTCCTCTCTTCCGCTCGGTTATGGAAGTGGATCAGCTTCCTCTCTCCCTCTCCAACATTTACTTATGCTAACTGCTCAACACCACAAAGGTAAAATTCTTATCTTTATTGTCGATATGCTTTAATTATACTATGTTTTTTATTTCAGTGTGTTATGGTTTCTTTTGTGAGAGACTCTGGTTTTGGCAGTACTAACTATCTACGCATGCAGCGCTGAAGAGGGGCGTGGTTGTCACACGGGGTGGAGTGCTAAGCGCACACGCCTGATTCCACTTAGCAATCACAGGGCTTCTCTAACAGCAACTATGATTTCCCCATGCTCTCGTGCCCTCCATGTGAATAATAAAGCTCCTCCATCATACTCTGACTCCTGCATTTTTGGGTCCGGCTGAATGTTCCTGGCCTCACAGAATCTTTTAGCCCTTCTGTGATACCAGGAATATTCAGCCGGACCGAAAAATGCAGGAGACAGGGTGTGTTTAAAACAGATTAGCTTTATTATTCACAGGGAAGGCGCTAGAGCACGGGGAAATTGTAGTCACTATTCGAGAAAATCTGTGATTGCTAAGTGGAATCAGGTGTGTGTGTGCTTAGCACTCCACCCATGTGTGACAGCCACGCCCCTCTCCAGCATGCATAGCGAGAAAGAGAGTTGGAGGCACCAAAATCAGAGTCTCTCACAACATAGACCATAACAAAGTGAACTGTATTCAATAATTTTTTCACTTAATTTGAGGACCTATGGTATGAGTTAAGGTACCGTTAACTTCAGTTCAAAAGACGACGGAACGGATTAAGACCATTTATAGTATTTGTAATTGGAAAATCTGATTCGGAATTCGACCAGCCGTCGGGAACGAATTATGGTCGAGTACCGAGGCACCACTGTATATTCAGCAACATTCACCAAGCCTGAAGTGCAAAATTTTAAATGATCCTGAGCTAGTAAGCCAATTAGATTGTACCGTTCCAATGATAAAGATAGACGGATGTCTCCACATTGATTCAAAAGATTAACAGTTTAATATGGAAGCACTGGAGGATAGAAATAGACTTTATGTGCTTTATGATTTAATGAGAACATTGGTAATAAAACACTGATTAGTGTGGAAGGTGGGAATAAGTGTAACTTTGGTTCATGATAATTCTCTTTCTGTCTCTCAGATCTAGGTCTGGATCAATTTGTGGTGAAGCGCTATGATGGAAAGGTAAGCTGTGTGTGTGTGTGTGTGTGTGTGTGTGTGTGTGTGTGTGTGTGTGTGTGTGGGTGGTCAGGTGGGTGGAAGCAGAGAGGTTGCCTTGCTTCTGTTCAGCCCAGCTGGATGTAACCAGTGAACGTGTGTTTGAAAAGACACTTCATAAAGTCATTATTTTCTCTCTTCAGAAGAACCGGGGCATTGGATCCCTTATGACATCTTAGTTGAGCTTTTTCTGTGGGTCTGTGTGTGTGTGTGTGAACGTATTTGTGTGTATGAGGACCTAACCAAATTCTATACCCTTTCGTAAAAAAGCAAATAAACTGAAAGGAGAAGTGTCTTCATTTCCCACTTGTGTCTCTTTTCTTTTTCTTCTGTCCCTGTCTTTGACACGAAAACCCTGTTGCTGATCTGTAGTACAGTAGTGTTGAGCTGGACACTATGTGAGTGTTTCCCATGGGTTGAATTGCGAGCGAGGTAGTAATGTTAATTGGTGTCCCCGGGGCGAAGTGTGCGAAGCCTTCCTCGGGGGTCCGGGGGCATAGCGCCTCCGTAAAGTTTTTGCATAAATAAATGTAAAATGATACATTCTTCTGTATTTTAAGATGTTGTTTCTCTGTCAAATAAGTTAGTGAACCGCTGCCTTTAATTTTTTTCCCCAAATGAAAACGCGAAGCTTCACTATTTTGGTCATGTTTTATTTTTGTTTTGTACTGCAATCGGAAAATAGTTGGAATAGGGTGAAATCTTTAGAAGATTATTTTAATTTTATGTATCAAGCCGATCTAAAATGAAATGCTTCACATATTTGAGGCTAATTTACTACGTCAGTAATGTTACATATTGTAAACATTATATATTGTACTTCAATACATACCTTTGTTGAAAAAAGCTGTGAGGTGCCTTTGGGATTTGTGTGTTTCTGGGTGCATTTATTTACATTTGTACAAGTAGACAATAATATCGTGGTCTTGTCGCATTGAAATAATCGATCGAGGTTACCAAAATATTTATAGAAATGAGACTCTCTTGAGCTAAAAAGGATTATAAGGTTTCTTCAAAACGCTAAATGTTGTGCCAATTCATTTCTGATCAAATATCGACGAGTTCCGATTAAAATTGTTTGGGAATGCTGGGAAATACCGTACATAGTCGCAGGAAATAGATATTTGCACAGAAAGAAATGCGCATTTTTTACATCAATATGACTTGTTAGTTTCTGATCGCAGAAATCTAATAGATTTTAATAATTGTCTTGTGTGTATTTTGAAAGAAAATACTTTTTGGTGGAAATTTTAAAGTAGCGAGGCGGGTTGGAATAACAGCAAGGCGGCATGCCTCCTAACTGACATGCCAAGGGAAACACTTATTTGTATATTTATTTTCCTTATTGCATAAGATGAATATTAATGAATAGATATTGTTGATGATAATGAGACGTGCTAAGCCATCAACCACAGATCACTATTATTTATTATTTATCATTTTTTTGCTCTCATAAAAACTTATATTGTGTTTCCACTTGAACTGTAAAGCTTTGACTTGTCACATAAAAACAGTAAGTTGTAACAGTTGGTGACAAAGCACCATGTTTCTGTCTGGCACGTCCTCAAAATTGCACAATGAACAGCAGTACAATGCTCAGTCCTCACTGCTCTCCACTCTTGACTGCCTTAGAGCCATCATCCGTGGGAGGCATATCCAGAGCAGTAACAAGTGGAAATTGAGTAGCTCTTTATGAGCTGAACCCTGCACAAAGCACTCGTCTTTTTGGCCTGACTCGGGCATGTCTGACCCTCCTACACACTGATTAACCCACTCGAGACAGAAGGATTATCACAACCATTTAAGTTTGGGTCATAATTCTGTCTTGGAGGAGCCTCACACAACGTTTTACTACTCTTTTATATGTAATGTATACAGTGGTACCTCGGTACTTGAACACTTTAAAAGTCAAACAAGTCGGAATTTGAC
Organism: Plotosus lineatus; assembly: GCA_024760905.1. Classification (NCBI taxonomy): domain Eukaryota; kingdom Metazoa; phylum Chordata; class Actinopteri; order Siluriformes; family Plotosidae; genus Plotosus; species Plotosus lineatus. The sequence continues at coordinate 9,462,851 of CM045736.1, read as the reverse complement.
CAAAAAAAAAAAATCCAGGTTTTTTTTTTTTTTTTTTTTGGGGGGGGGGCCTGAAGTCGACCAAAATCCAGAAGTTGAACGCTAAAAAAGCGCGAGAAAAACGAGACCGAGAGGGAGGGGAAATGCGCACTTTCCAGAAGTCCGGAAATTGTTGATACTACGTATGGCTGTGAACACCTTTTAACGATGAGGTCATGAGCCACTTCCATAAGGTTTTGAAAAGAAGGCAGAAACAAGCCACGTTAGAAATGTTCTTCAAGAAATGAAAGGGACCTCCTGAAGAAGAGTCATCCACACCAAAGCGAGTAACAAGAGAAAAAAACACCTTTTGGCTGATTCACCTGAAGCTGTTATGGTTATATTATATATACAGTACGTGTATGTATGTATATATATATATATATATATATATATATATATATATATGTATATATATATATATATATATATATATATATATATATATAGAGAGAGAGAGAGAGAGAGAGAGAGAGATAGTAAACATGAAGTATTGAAGTGTAATACTGTAATGGTTTGAAGTTTGAACTTGGTTATACTGCATGTAGTTGTAAAAAAAATGCCCACAATAGGGGGCATTGCATTATATTTACTGTACATACATAAAGAACATGAATTGTAATTATTCAAGTTTATCCTTTTGGTATCGTTTGTTAAACATGCTATCGAACAAAAAATGTCACACATAAACATTCTAAACCTTAACGTAGGTACAGTACTGTACTGAAATAATAACTGAAAAACATTGTAATACTAAGGCAGTTTCCATTCTGATGATGAGTTTCATACAACATTCACCTTCTTAGCACTTCCACAAAAACTAGATGCTATACTAGCTCTGATTGCCTTCCCATTTTTCTTGGACTGCACTTTCATTCACTTTATAATGGCGCCCTACTGCAGCATAACTTTTTCTTTCCTGTGTCATATCAAGCAGTTCTACTTTTTCATGCAGCGTCATTACCTTTTTCTGGCGCTTCGGCGCCTTACCAGATGCCTGAGAAGATGCGCAGCGTTTGGGTGGCATGACCGAGTTTAATTGTAATTAAAAACACACACACACTAAAAAAGCACATGCACAAAATGTGCGCGAATGAGGAAAAAGGGGTATTACATCATCTCAACTAATCAGCAGGAGGAAGAAAATCCATTGGCTGAATTTGAACCACATGACAGTTGCTCGGCAATCCGCAAAATTGCGGAGGTGCGAGTGCAAAACTGCGAATAGTCAAGGGCCTACTGTACTGTTGTTTTTATTTGAGTATGTTATGGTCTCTTTTGTGAGAGACTCTGGTTTTGGTGGCTCTCACTCTCTCTCTGCATGCAGCACTGAAGAGGGGCATGGCTGTCACACACGGGTGGAGTGCTAAGCACACACACCTGATTTCACTTAGCAATCACAGGGCTTCTCAAACAGTGACTACGATTTCCATGTACTCTAGTGCCTTCCCTGTGAATAATAAAGCTCCTCCATCACACACTGTCTCCTGCATTTTTGGGTCCGGCTGAATGTTCCTGGCCTCACAGAATCTTCTCGCCCTTCTGTGACACCAGGAACAATCAGCCGGACCCAAAATTGCAGGACACAGGGTGTGATGAAAACGGATGAGCTTTATTGTTGACAGGGAAGGCACTCGAGCACGGGGAAATTGTAGTCACTGTTAGAGAAGCCCGGTGATTGCTAAGTGGAATCAGGTGTGTGTGCTTAGCATTCTCCCCACGTGTGACAGCCACCCCCTCTCCAGCATGCATATAGAGAGAGAATTAGAGCCACCAAAACCAGAGTTTCTCACAACACAGACCATAACAGTGTACTGTATTCAATAAGTTTTTCACTTAATTTGAGGACCTATGGTATGAATTACAGTACTGTTCACTTCTGTTCAAAAGACGAAGGAACGGATAAAGACCATTTACATTATTTGTAATGGGAAAAGCGGATTCGGAATTCGACCAAATCGGAATTCAACCAGCTGTCGGGAATGAATTATTTTCGAGTACCGAGGCACCACTGTAGAAGTTTTTTCATTCCTTCACCCGTTATTCCTTTTAGGGTCACAGAAAGGCTGAAGCCTATGTACAGGCCATTTGTCTAGTGTGTGCTGGTCAGTGATGTCTGGTATGTGCTGGATTGTTCTTCATTGTTATGTCCACAGAAGATCCTCCCAAGCTCATTCAAAGGGAAATGACGTGATGAGGATGCTCGTGTCCAGCTCAACACAGCAAACCTTTATTTCCACCAGTGCTCCACGCTGCCTTTCCTCCTTTCATTTTTTTCCTCTGGGTTTTCTCTGTAGTTCATGGAAGAAAGATTCAGATGACTCTGGTTTTGCTGTTTCCAACAATCAGCTTAAGTAGAAGACCAAGTACATTTAAGGATAGTTCAGGAAAATCACATGGCTCAACCAGGCAGGGCTGGTGTGATGGCATAAGCCCACACGCGCACACACACACACACACACACACACACACTCACAAAACTCAACTACCCAGAGGAACTCAGCCGAGATTTTTCACCTCCCAGCATATGTTTGCATGTCCTGAGGTTCCTCATTTTCCTTCCAAATTTTCCATTCTGCATTTTCTTTTTATATGGTAGGCCCTCTCCCTCTCTCTCTCTCTCTCTCTCTCTCTCTCTCTCTCTCCAAGTTGAAATCTGGAGTATAGCTGAAGAGACGTGCACGTCTGCTTCATTCATCAATCCTTCCATCTCATTAATTTTATGCAGCTTTTTGGATCTTTCTCTGTTCAATCCACCTTCTCCTGTCCTTTTTTTTGTCTTCTTAATAGGATGTTGTAATGGATTTGGCCCAGCTGGACAGAATTTGTAGCAGTCTAATGAGCCGTATTTTATGGACGCACAACAGTTTTGTCCTAACCTTTTAATATTTTATTTTACAGCTCTGCAGGTGCTGCGCTCGGCTGCTTTCTAACACTAAATTACAGCATTTGTTCAGGTGCATGATGGGTGGGTCAGGACTCACTGAAGAAAAAGTGCTTTTATATCTATAATGATACATCTCTCGTGTCCTCTCTTTATTTTTTGTTTTTGTTTTTAATGCAGCCTAACATAACCTAACTTCTACTGTAATTGTTTTATTGTGCTGCATAACAAGTTGTGCTCTTGCATCTGTCTCTCACCTACTTCTCCACTCATGCAACCAATAAAACCTTCCATTCTCTCTCCTCTGTCTCCCCCCCACTCCATCCCATTAAACCCTCCACCCATCATCCTTCCACTCTTTCCCATCCATCCTGTATGCTCGTCCCTCTGTGTAGGACTTCTGGCAGGTATGGGGACGATACTGGGCTGCATGAGCGTGCGCACGAGAGTGTGGGTGTATGCTTGTGTGTGTGTGTGTGTGTGTGTGTGTGTGTATGCATTTGAGAGCCTTTGCATAAATGAAAACTTTCTTCTACCTCTCTGTTTCTCTCTGAGCTTCACATTAGAGTTGTCAGAGCTTCTACGGATACTGGTTTCTCTTTGCCTGAGCAGTCTTTCTTCAAAACCATAGTCCGCAATTACACCGCACAGGAGCACAGCCAAGCAGCCCATTAGAGCGATATAAATTTCATTAATAATCATTGGTTTGGGAATAAAGTATGCTGGCGGACAATTAACAAGAATTTTGGATTCAGCATAAGTGATAACGGTGCAATGTCTGACAGCGCATCTTTCTTCTAATGCTACGGACTGACGTAAACAGATAGTTAGGACTCAGCTTGTCAGGAAAAAAAAACTTGATCATATGTATCTGTTTTTACAATGTCTCCCACACGGTGATGCATGACTTATAAACTATTTGACATCAACTCCTGATGTCCTGCACATCTTACGGTTACAGAGAGGGCGCTATCACCCTGGAATAGTTCATCTGTGCAGAACTTTACACACTCCACTATCACTCATTCACTTAATCCTAATAGGCTTGGACCTATCTCACCCACCACTAGCCGAATGTGGGGTACACACTGAACAGCTCCCATACACAACCAGTCACACACACACACACACACACACACACATCTCGGGGCAATTTTTGGAACAGCGGGTTAGCTTAATGTGCATGTCTTTGGACTGTGGGAGGAAACCGTGCTTGCAGACTCCGTATCAGTTGTGCCAGTGCCTGTGGTAGTCAGTGGGTAAGGCTCTGGCTTACTGGTCATAAAGTCATGGAGATGCCATAACTATAAATGTTCCTGTATAGAAAGACCTGAGCCCAGGAATCGAACCCAGCACCGTCATGTTGTGTGGTTGGTGTGCCAACCAACTTTACACATTGCTCCTATTGATATCATACCTGCCTTCCGTTCCACACCCATGATGCTTTGGGCCTCTTTTCTGGTTTCTGATGCAGTGCAAGTTTTTCTTTTTAAGGGTTGCCAGATCCCTGTAAAACTTCTATAACCACTGCTTGACGAATTCCCATTATTTAAAATGTTTTAAACCTTTCTAAATTTTAATTGGTATTAAATAAAGTTGTTGACACTTCCACTTTTTAAACCACCCCAATTCTGTAAATCTTTCTAGATAATATCAACAGAGACCCAGAAGAAACCATCCAGTTTTATTGATATATCTTTCGCAATTATTGGTTTAGAAAAATTGGGGGGGGGGGGTGTTGTGAACATTTCCAGACAGATTGTTTGGAGAAATAATTGGTCTATTGCCCAATCCACCCTTATTTCCCAGTGTTCCTGATTGCTTTCAGTACAAACAGTTCATGTGAGCAGATTCTACTTTCCGGCAAAGGACACGTTCAAAAGCCCGAAAGATAAACTGATAACATGAAGAGAAGGGGCAGCAGATTGAAGAGGGACACAGGTGTTGTGGTGACACACGCACAGCTGATGTTCTGTCTGAACAATACAGCTCACCATCATTCTAAATTATTCATTACCCATGCATATACAGCCACATTCTCTCTGTGTGTGTGTATATATATATATATATATATATATATATATATATATATATATATATGTGTGTGTATGTATATATATATATATATATATATATATATATATATATGTGTGTGTATGTATATATATATATAAATAAAATATAATGTATACACGTACAGTATATAGATAGATGGCGTTGCATAAATCAGTTTCCGAGGCTGGAGAAACCCTATACGTGATCAGACAACTCTAAAGTCTTCTCTCGCTCTCTCTCTCTTCACTTTTGTTCACTTTCTTTTTGTCTCTCTCTGTCTATCGGGGTGTGCATGCCCTGCTGAATGTCTGCAGGACGGTCACTGCAAACCGGATCTTGGGGTGGAAAGCTGCCTGTTGCACCTCCTTTCTGCATTCTGTGGCACCACAGTTTGCCCCGACCTCTGGAATTCCACCCTTTCCTCTGAGAACATTGTTAGCATGCTATGGAAGTGTATAGTTTTTGTAATAAGCGAATGCTCTACCACAATGTTTATCGTTCTTGAGGTCATAGGGCCCTGTGATGTCACGTCCTCTGCCTAGTGTCACGTGACCTAGGTAGATAGATGTTGTGGAGGGGATGGGGGCGCGGTGATGAGGCTGTAGCATGCTAACAGTGCTGCTGCCAGTGGAACATGATGTGGTGGCTTGTGGCTGAATTTGTTTACCTTATTTCGGGCTTTCGGTCTCAGCAGGAGCTCTACAGTGATGGCTGGGGGTAACAAGCACACACACAGATACACCACATGAGTGTTTGACTTACTCTTCATGTGTGGACCTTTTTAAGTTGTTTTTATTTTCATCAAAAAAGTTTCAGTTGATTTGTCCTGCACAGGGTCTCCACAAGGTCATAGTTTAATTTTTGTGATAATTTTTCACAAATATATATAAACATGTACACACACACACACACACACACACACCTCTTAGACTGTATATTGAAGTGCATGTGTGTGTGGTGTGTATAACAACCTAATATTCTGAACACTTACACACCTGCTTTGAGATTTTGATCTAAGCACACACACACACACACACACACACACACGAAGGATACATTTGAAATGCCATTTGCAATACATTTGTTCCGAAATGTTACTAAGATTAAGTATAAACTGAGTTTTGTGAAAGTGGTGTGTGTGAGTGTGTGAGAGAGAGACCCTGATAATGTGGACCTCTTCTAACCTCTGAATGATGTGTGACAGTGATTGGTGTCTGCCACCGTGCATGGTTTGTATATTCCTTCTCAGGACGGCTCCTGTGTTCTTTCTTGTCTTGTTGCTCGCTTTCTTGCTTCAAATTTTTTCGTTCTCGCTGTACACTACTTTGCTATACAGCTTTGTAGAAAGTTTGTATTTCCAGTAAGGATTTCTAGTAAACTTCTGATAGTGATCTTGCATATATCAGGTGGTCTCGGTTGATTAATTGAACCTTGTACATGTGACCAAGTCTCTCCCCATTACAGACCCTCGCATCACTGCTAGTGAATCAAACGGAAACTCCTCAACCCTCAAACTTATTCATCTTTGGCGATATCAACTTTCCAAGTAGAAGGAAGCCCTGAAGCAAGGCCGATTACAAAAAAAAAAAAAAGAAAGGAAATAAGAGAGAAAGGAGAAAAACAAGAATCCCCCTCCAGCATTCCCTCCATCCAGTGTTTCTTCGTTCTTGACACACTTTTTTTTTTTTTAAGCTGCGCTTCGGGTTTTTCACCTTAGAATATCACTGTTTTTGACAGACTTCATTTGAATATTTACGTCTTCTTTCAAACTTTCTTTTGCCGGCAGTCATTGCTACTGGACACATATACAAATGTATATACAGTAAACTCTTTCAGAACAGGCTGCCATCTCAGGTTATGGACTTTATATAGTCTCACTTGTATCCCAGTGCTGTGACTGTACTACCTCAGCTTGGTCTCAGTGTTTTCTCTGAACAATCTCGGCTCTGTCTCAGTGTTATCTCCGTACTGGCTTAACTCTGCCTCTGGACCGTCTTACAGTATCTGTTGTCTCCCTACTCTCTCAGCTCTGTTTCATTATTGCCACACTGTACTGTCTTATCTCTGTCTCCGTACTATCTAAAGTCTCAACTCTGTCTTGCTGTTGTCTCTGTACTATCTCAGCTTTGCCTCTGTACTGTCTCCAGTCTCATATCAGTCTAACGTTTGTCTCTGTTCTGTCTCAACTGTGTCTCAATGTTTCCTTTGTACAGTCTACACTATATCACTGCCGTCTCCACATTGTCTCATTGCTCTGTCTCATTGCTGTTTCCACGCGGTTTCAGGGTAACCTAAAATCTCCATACTGTTTCAAAACTGTCCGTGTTCACCGTTCTACTTCTGTTGTGGGCAGCGCGGTGGCGTAGTGGTTAGCACGTCCGCCTCACAGCAAGAAAGCCTGGGTTCAATTCCCGGCCTGGGCATTTCTGTGCGGAGTTTGCATGTTCTCGCCGTGCTCGCGTGGGTCTCCTCTGGGTCCTCCCATAGTCCACAAACATGCACAATAGGCTAATTGGCTGTTCTAAATTGCCCGTAGGTTTGCATCGTGCAGAAGGCAATGGCAAACCACTGCACTATCCTTGCCAAGAAAACCTCCATGAAGATGATAATCAAGGTGTTATCCTTCATGGCAGGTCGCCAAGAGTCGTCCTACGACTCGGAAGATACCAGACCAGTCCAGACTCCTGTTGTGCCTCACAGCTTTCAAACCATATTGTTTTGCTGTGCTGTTTCCACTGTCTTAATATTACTTCCATAGAATCTCAGCTGTGTGTCACTGCGTTCTCCGTCATGTCTCAGCTGTGTCTCTGTACTGTCTTAGCCCTGTCTCACTGCTGTCGCCATACAGTCTAAGCTATGACTCCCGACTGTCTCCGGACGGTCTCAACTGTATTTTATTGTCACTTTACTGCATCAGTGCTGTGTTTCATTACTTTACTCTGGCCATGATTTCTCCTTAATCTATCTTCATGGCTCAGATGTCTTTTATTTGTATTCCTGCCTCAGCTGGATCTCACTGATGTCTTCATGCGGACTTGATCATGTCCCAGTACTGTCTTCTTACTGTTTGGGTGGATTGTAAGACACTCTTGACTTTAGTTTTGTTTTATCTCAAGTCATCTCCTCTTAAGGCTTTAACAAGTCTCCCTACTGCCTGCGTGCAGTCTTTAGTTCTTACGTGGTCTTCCTGTTGTCTTTGCTGGGTTTCAGCATTGCTGCTGTATTGCTTCTGCTGAGTGTCAGTCCTTCGTACATGTCATCACTGCTGTGTCTCAGTGCCATTTACAGTCTTTCCATTGTGTGTCAGCATGAAGACTCCAGGCCATGTGGTGCTGAACAGAGCTGTAGCCATTAGACATACATGTCCATTTGTCTGCTTTTTTCTCTCTCCATTCTCTTGCTTTCTCTTTCATCTGTGAGCAAAGCCTGTTTCTGGCAGAGCAGGATCACCTCACAGGCTGTGTACACCTTCTGTCTTGCCATTGTTTGTGGCATGGGGGTAATAGTTTGCAAGCTTTTGTTCCTCCTTTGTGTTAATTTATAGTCTGCTGAGTGTTGTTTGTGCATTCCTGGCTGTGAAAGGTGCTGCCTGTTCTCTGAGGAACTCTGAAGGTGACAGCAGGGACATGAACAAGAACACACACGCACCTTTTTTGCTGCAATATCTAGTACCCAGACTTCCCCACTTGCAATAAAAATACTTATGCCCTCCTGGTATTTTAACATCAAACTCACACGAGCACCAGCCTTGCACTTAGAAGTAATTAGTCCAGCATCACTCCGCTGAGCAGAGGGGAGTTGTGTTCTTAATACATATTTCGGGGTAAATCTCATCTCACCGTATTTATAGCACAGCTACATAAGTGTCTGTAGGGCTCCGAAAAATGTAGGTGTACTCCAGGACCAGTGTGTTAAATGGAAAAAAAAAAAAATGAAATTGGGATTAATGTATTGTGTTAATTAATAAAAAATTTAGTGCATGTCATTCATGCTGGACATAGTGCTGTGGGTTTCCTTGGAATTTCACTCATCCCCTGATTCTGTGAAAAAAAACAACAAAAAAAAAACCCTCAGTACTTTGGACCCATTTGTTTTGCCCATAATCACAGGAAGAAATTACAGGTCATCAACATTTTCTATTTGCTCTAGTTTATTCTGCAGTGTAAAGACATCTACAAGTCAAGACTGGTGCTTACAAAGTGTCCCGCATGACGAGGGCTGTTTTATTTTTATTTTCCTCCAAAGTGCAAAATGTAGGTCGGCTCTGCTTTTGAGGGCGTTTGAATACTGCAGCTGGCGTCTATAAGGCTGAACAAAGTTTTTTGTCGAGTAGGTGTATTTTTTTCGCTGAATAGCCGGCGGGAGAAATACCATCCATACATTTGTTATTGTCAGAATATTGCATGTTCGGTTTTCAAAGTTGTGCACTTACAGAATTATAAAGGCTTTGTGTATTTTGACTGTTTGAATACATTTCCTTTGGTACATGTGCTGAAAATTTTTA
>CM045736.1:9225890-9448390 GCA_024760905.1 Plotosus lineatus | reverse complement strand
GTCACTGCTACCAAACTTTATTGCAGCCACTTGTTGTTGTATGGAAACACATACATACAACTGCCGCTTAAAGTCTGCCTTAAGCCTTAAATTATCGACATGCCAGGCGCGCATTGTGTCGCAGTGAACTGTGGGAACGGCATGTATCATTGTGAGCATTAGAAAAAGCTAGTTTGCAGTATACATGGCTGCAAATTTTGGATTAACGCGTGTACATGTCTGCCGCCATTCACGCTATTTACCTTCCCCACCGAGCTGAAGGATCCGGAGGAACGCAAACGTTGGATTAAAGCAGTAAGTTTATAATTAAAGTGTTCTTTATTTGAAATCATAGACCCTATAGACTACTATATTCCCTTTTATTTACCTGTTAATTTACCATAAAAATCGGCGATGCCAAATTGTATATGTAAATTATCATTACACATCATATACTTAGATCTTAAATTACTGTTATGTTAATGTGTAAAAGAGCTGTCAAGATCACTCGGTGCAGCTGTAAAACTTGTATTTACCTTCTTTGTAGTCATTACGAAGTGGCGCTCGTAGGGGTGCCTGGTCCTTCATTCTCAAAAAATTCACTATGTCAGCGTACATACACGGCGACCACTTCGATAAGGCATCATTTTCTGTCTCCCAGCCGTCTTCAAGTCCCATGGGGTTGGGAATTGTCACGATTTCCTCATCCACTTCAAATGTCAACAAGCTGGCATAGTCACGTCGGACTAATTTAGAGTCCTCAACCTTTGACAAAACTATCGGCAATTTTTGTAACGTCGCCGCATATGCAAGCACAACAAGTTCATCTTTATGCTTGTGGGAACAACTGGGAAGACCCCTACGTATACAATACGCCTGAAGGTCGGGAACTTTCCATAAATTAAATGCATCGATAGTGCAGTTCTCATCCACATCAAGGTTTACTTCCGCTATGTTTGGTAGTTGAGATCCCATGATGCCGTGTACGAGCTGAAATGCGAATTGTGTCTATTGTGGATCGGTTCCAATCTCCATGACACTTTTGTACCACTCGGGGTTCCTGCAGAAGCATGTTTAGGATCAGTAGGAAATCTAGACTTTTTCCTTTACACGAGAATAATGTGATGGATGACCGAAACCTGACTGTGTTACTCATGTGGAGAAAATATTTTCTTGTGTTTGGTAAACCTCGTATTCAGTCTGACTGATTTTAACAGATGAGGTTCACCAGTTACTCATAAGCAGAGATGAATATTTTTTGTCCCAGCTGCTACATGAAAGGATATAGAGCATTAATCACAGCTGGAGAAACTACAGCACAGTGCTCATGATGATATGGCCCATGGCATGAGGCTCCAAGCCCTGTATTCTTCAACTCTTATTGAAATGTGAATTGGATTTTATTTAGCATTTTCATAGTGTGGAATGAGAAATCGAAAGGTTTCCACTCAGTCACTGATAAGATTTCGGTTTCCCATTGAGCGCCGAGTTATTGCATTTGCCTACTACGACTCTGGGCAATCCTTAGAAACCAGGCTGTGTCTTGGTCTACTTGTGATACTGCAACACAACTTGACCCGAGTTGATTTGTTTGTTTGCATGTATAACAGGTGCAGAGTATAATCCGTTCTCAGACCAGCATGGGCATGAGGCACAGGGACCGCTCCACCACAGGAAACACTCTGAGAACAGCTGGCTGTAGCTCAGCTCTCACCACCTACTTCTTCGGCGCCGACCTGAAGGGCAAACTCACCATCGGCAGCTTCCTGGAGTTCCAGAGGAAACTGCAGCACGATGTTCTCAAACTCGAGGTATTGAGGTTGTATGCTGCAGAATGCGACTTGTCAGCGTTCTGCCAATTCTTTAGAATTTAGAATACAAGAGATCACACATGGACAGTGTTACATGCAAGTGTATGTAAGAAATAGTGGCGCAGTGGTTGAGGCTCTGCATTACTGATCAGAAGGTCAAGGGTTCAAGCCTCATTATCACCAAGCTGTCACTGTTTGGGGCTCTTGAGCAAGGTCCTTAACTCACCTGCTCAGTTGTATAAGATGAGATTAAGATGCAAGTCGCTCTGGATAAGGACGTCTGCCAAGTGCCATGAATGTCAACGTAAGTGTAAATGGCCAGCAAGACACAGTGAAGACGTGCTCACTCAAACTACTGTATCTCTTGATGCCTTTAGCCACTACTGTTGTAGTGTAAACTTTGAAGTGCACTGATGTGTTTGAGGCACAATAACGTGAAAAGTGGCACAAGCTGTAACACATTCTGATATCTAAAGGTCAACGCTATCCCCTTTGAATGCAGCCGTGAGGGGGGGCACAAACAAGTGCCCGCTCTCACGCCAGTCCCAAGCCCGGATAAATGCAGAGGGTTGCGACAGGAAGGGCAGAGAAGGGCCCATAGGCAGAGAGAGAAGAGGAAAGGCATGAGTCTAGGACTGAGAGTAGGGACTTTGAATGTTGGAACTATGACAGGAAAAGGTTGCGAGCTGGCTGACATGATGCAGAAGAGGAAGGTGGACATACTGTGTGTTCAGGAGACCAGGTGGAAAGGTAGCAAAGCTAGAAGCTTAGGAGCAGGGTTTAAGCTGTTTTTTCATGGTGTGGATGGGAAGAGAAATGGAGTAGCAGTCAACTTGAAGGAGGGGATGGTCAGGAATGTTCTAGAAGTGAAAAGAGTGTCAGACAGAGTGATGAGTCTCAAGTTAGAAATTGAAGGTGTGATGTTCAATGTTGTTAGTGCTTATGCCCCACAGGCAGGATGTGAGCTAGAAGAGAAGGAGAGATTCTGGAGTGAGTTAGAAGAAGTGATGCAGAGTACCTCCAGAGGTGAAAGAGTGGTCATTAGGGCAGACTTGAACGGACATGTTGGTGCAGGCAACAGAGGGGACGAGGAAGTGATGGGCAGGTTTGGTATCCAGGACAGGAACACAGAAGGACAGATATTGATAGATTTTGCAAAAAGGATGGAAATGGCTTTGGTGAATACTTTCTTCCAGAAGAAAGAGGAGCATAGGGTGACTTATAAAAGTAGAGGTAGGAGCACACAGGTAGAGTACATCTTGTGTAGGTGATGTAATTTGAAGGAAGTCCATGACTGCGAAGTAGTAGTGGGTGAGAGTTGCCAAACAGCATAGGATGGTGGTGTGCAGGATGATGCTGATGGTAAGAAGGTGAAGAAGGCAAAGGCAGAGCAGAAGATAAAGTGGTGGAAGCTGAAAAAGGAAGAGTGTCGTGTTGTCTTCAAGGAGGAGTTGAAACAGGTTTTTGGTGGTCAGAAAGTGCTTCCAGATGACTGGACAACTACAGCTAATGTGATCAGGGAGACAGGTAGGAGAGTACTTCGCGTGTCCTCTGGAAGGAGAGTAGATAAGGAGACTTGGTAGTGGAATGAGGAAGTGCAGGAGTGTGTACAAAAGAAGAGGCTAGCTAAGAAGAAATGGGACACTGAGAGGACCGAAGAGAGTAAACAGCAGTACAGGGAGACACAGCATAAGGCGAAGGTAGCGATATCAAAGGCCAAACAGAGGGCGTATAATGCCTTGTATGCTAGGTTGGACAGTAAGTAGGGAGAAAATGATTTATACAGGTTGGCACAGCAGAGAAATAGAGATGGGAAGGACGTGCAGCAAGTTAGAGTGATTAAGGACAGAGTGGGAAACGTGTTGACTGATGACAGAAGTGTGCTGGGAAGATGGAAAGAGTACTTTGAAGAGCTGATGAATGAGGAAAATGAGAGAGAAAAAAGTGTAGAAGTGACTGTTGAGGACCAGGAAGTAGCAAAGATTAGTAAGGGTGAAGTGAGGAGGGCATTGAAGAGGATGAAGAGTGGAAAGGCAGTTGGTCCTGATGATATACCGGTGGAGGTATGGAAGTGTCTAGGAGAGGTAGCAGTACATTTTCTGACAAGAACATTCAACAAGGTCTTAGAGAGTGAGAGGATGTCGGAGGAATGGAGAAGTGTGCTGGTGCCCATTTTTAAGAACAAGGGAGATGTGCAGAGTTGTGGCAACTACAGAGGGATAAAGTTGATGAGCCATACAATGAAGCTATGGTAAAAAATAATGGAAGCTAGACTAAGGGCAGAGGTCAACATTTGTGAACAACAGTTTGGTTTCATGCCAAGAAAGAGCACCACAGATGCAGTGTTTTCCTTGAGGATGTTAGGAGCTGCATTGTGCCCTTGTGGATCTGGAGAAAGCATGTGACAGGGTGCCGAGAGAAGAACTGTGGTATTGCATGAGGATGTGTGGAGTGGCAGAGCAGTATGTTAGAGTGGTGCAGGACATGTATGAGAGATGTAAGACAGTGGTGAGGTGTGCTGTCGGCTGTATAGACAGCCATTTTTTAAAGTTTATCATTCTACCTTCTAGAGGGGAATGAAGGTTAGCCTCACTAAGACAGAATACATGTGTATGAACGACAAGGACCCAAGAGGAACGGTGAGGTTACAGGGAGCAGAGATAAAGAAGGTGGAGGATTTTCAGTACTTCGGCTCAACAATCCGGAGCAATGGAGAGTGTGGAAAAGAGGTGAAGAAGCGTGTGCAGGCAGGTTGGAATGGTTGGAGAAAAGTATCTGGTGTGATGTGCGATAGAAAGTTATCGGCAAGAATGAAAGGAAAAGTGTACAAGACAATGAGGCCAGCGATGATGTAAGGTTTACAAACAGTGGCCCTGGGGAAAAGACACGAGACTGAGCTGGAGGTAGCAGAGATGAAAATGTTGAGGTTCTCTTTGGGAGTAACGAGGATGGATAGGATAAGGAATGAGTACATCAGAGGGACAATACATGTTCGAGGTTTTGGAGACAAAGTCAGAAAGGCTAGATTGAGATGGTTTGGACATGTACAGAGGAGGGATAGTGAATATATTGGTAGTAGGATGCTGAGGTTGGAACTACCAGGCAGAAGGTCCAGAGGAAGACCAAAGAGAAGATTTATGGATGTGGTGAAGGAGGACATGAAGGTAGTTGGAGTAAGAGTATAAGATACAGAGGATCGGGTGAGATAGAGGCGGATGGTTTGCTGTGGCGACCCCTGGAGGGAAAAGCCGAAAGGAAAAGAAGAAGAAGAAGAAGAAGAAGAAGAAGAACGCTATCCCCTTTGAATCCAATCACCCGTGACACATTTTAAAACTAAGTGTATACAGTCTTAAGCTTTAAAGAGCTCGCTGATTCCCATCAGTACAATATGGAAGCCCCTTCCTAAAAATCTACTACGGCATTATAGCTGCCCGTCTGGTTGGATCAGTCACCATGAGCTGTTTTCTCCCTCTCTCTCCCTCTCTCCCTCGCCCTCTCTCTTCCTCTCCCTCACCCTCTCTCTCCATCTCCCCTTGAATATAAGTGCTAAAGCAGCCAGTCTAACTAGGTTGCTTTAACCTGCCGTCCAATCTGTTATGATCCAGTCATTTGGACTATCTTGTTGTACTAGTTTCTTCTGCCTCCTGGTCTCCCTCTGGTACCAGTGCATGTTTGATGGACATTCTTATTTAAGGGTATTGAGATTGGGCTTAGCGTGAGAGAAAGAGACACGGCTGTGGATGCTTATCTCTGCTGCACTGGGAATCGATTCAAGTCACAGGACTTGTGAGGATTTGTGAGCAGGGTGATGATATGAGGCTTGATCTGGATTGAGGGTTTTTTTTTGTTTTTTTGGTGGTTGTTCTTTCAAGATAACAAGCCATTGGACTGAATGTTTAATACAAAGCTCAGAATAGGGCTTTCAATTTTACCAGGGGTAACCTGAACATAAACACTGGGATTTTAGTAAACTCGGACTGTGAGACAG
This sequence comes from Plotosus lineatus, assembly GCA_024760905.1. Classification (NCBI taxonomy): domain Eukaryota; kingdom Metazoa; phylum Chordata; class Actinopteri; order Siluriformes; family Plotosidae; genus Plotosus; species Plotosus lineatus. Next base: position 9,442,612 of record CM045736.1, on the reverse strand, counting down.
AGCTGTTCCTTCTATCTAGAGAATTGCAGAGTTGCTGGTCCAAAGTCAAAAATGGGGATTGCTGAGATTAGATAGAATGCAATCCAAATTGTTTATTTTATATTTCCATTTTTTATTTATATATGAATTAATGATAGTTTGGAAGAAAGGTGAGCAGCATGTGTGAGCATACAGTGTGTATGAACAGAGCAGTCCCAGTGTCGCTCTGCTGTCTGGATGATGCATGACTGTGCTAGCTCATGCCTCATCATCGAGCACCAAGGAGATTTACATACAGATCGGGTGACGAACTCTGAGAGAGAGAAAAGAAAGAAAGAAAAGCATCTGAAGGACCTTTTTATAAAATACCTAAAATATACAACAGTCACATGTGATTAAGCCCTGCAGTCTGATGTGTGTGTGTGTGTGTGTGTGTGTGTGTGTGTGTGTGTAGTTTGAGAGGAATGACCCCGTGGATGGCAGGATCACAGAGCGACAGTTTGGCGGCATGCTGTTGGCGTACAGCGGCGTTCAGTCTCGCAAACTCAAACTGATGCAAAAAGGCCTGAAGAAGATGTTCAAAGACGCGCAGGTAAACCCGATACACATCCACTCTGTATGTGTACACCTCTCTCTCCCCTTCACACTCTCTCTCTTTACTCCTCCCAATTATTACCCATCTACGCCTCACGTTTTAGCACCGACTTTAACTTTCAAGTTTAAATTGCCAAGGCGTTCCTGTTTACCCAAGCAGCTGTGCTTCAAGCTGAAACCGTGAGTACACGGTACATTTTTTTTTTGGTCTTTCTTTTCCTTCGGCTTCGTGTTCAAATCCACTGATGACTCATGAAAAAGTTTTTCAACTTGACTTTTTCCTCTGCTTCCCACCCATGAAGTTATGAGTTACTTTTTCAGGCTGATCCGGTTCATTGACCGGCTTTGTGATTAAGCACTAACTGGCCATCTGGAGGTGTTATCTGGATAATGGCGAGACGGTGGAACACTCAGTAGTTGTAACTAGGAGGCAGCTTGTACTGTAATTGTTTTGCATTTTATATCAGTAATTCAAAGTTAGATTTCAACCCGCATCTACACAAGAAGTGAAGAGCGACATGTGAATCGATTGGTCGCTGAACTGCACATGAAATTGTCTAGTTTTATACAGTCCATGAAAGCGGATAGGAAAAGGTTTTCAGGCAATCTGTGTTTGGTGGCATGTGTCGATCAAGGATTGGTTATTGCTTGAATTGTATTGAGGCAAAGCTTAGCTTGGTTCAAGTTCAAAGGTGTGTGTGTGTGTGTGTGTGTGTGTGAGAGAGAGAGAGAGCGAGAGCGAGAGAGTGATTGTGTGTTGGCCCTGTGATAGTCTGGACGAATTTCTGCCTTTGTCTATGGTCAGTTGAGACAGGCGCCAGCCTCCCTGCAACGCCGATAGGAGTAACCGGTGCGGTGAATGACTGAGTGAGAAAGATCTTTGCGTTTGTGTTGTAAAGTCACGCAGTTCAGCAATTAAATATCACATTTAATCCACACTGGAATTTTTATCCCAACAGCTATTTGTATGCCAGCACAGCCAGCGGTCATCTCCACTTCAAAAAGCAATATTGTTGTATTTATTATTTCTGGAAGAACTGCATGAAAATTAAATGAAACGTATGCATGAATTGAGCGCTGAGGATTTGGAAATGCACCCAATTCGATCTCACCTCGTCTGCTTTGGGTAAAGAGCACTTTAATGTCGGTCTCTTTTCTCTTAATGACTGTAATCAGGTAATTAGTTGTATCCTGCTCGTGTTGCGCTGCGCTAATACATCACATGTGCTGATTCAGGCAGCCATGCATGCGCGTCACCATTTCTCTGATTGATCCTGAGGTATCATAATTTTGCCTGTGGGACATTAAATGCAGGAATCTGACTATCCATCACCGCAAGCCTGAAAGAAGGAGACATTCTTCTGGCTCTGGTTTTATACCTATGATCAATGAAGCTGCTTTATTCTCTCAGGTGCCACCACATATCGTTCAAAAAAATAATAATAATGAAGAGAGTGCCTATATATTTATTGTCTTTTATTCTGACCTTACTGGAAGGAAATCATTAATTATTTCTGTCATTTTTCTCTTTTTGTATTAATCAGGGGATCACGTTTGAAGAAGTCGAGAATTTCTTTACGTTTTTGAAGAACGTGAACGACGTGGACACAGCACTGAGTTTCTACCACATGGCGGGTGCTTCTATCGATAAAGGTCCATGCTCATACACCTTTTTTCTCTGTTTCTCTTATCATATTTACTGATATCATTTTCAATCCATGGGAAGCTCATGGTTGTGATTAGCTGATGCACTCATGCTTCTTTCTACAGGATACAGTATACAGTGCAGTGTTAGAAGAATTGCTTTTAACCCCGTTGTACGTTTTCCATTCATCACAGTCTCTGCTTAACCCTCAGCACTCTCCGAATACGGCCTTCTCTTTATCCACTCTTCTTTTACACATCTGGAGAACTGTACCTGCTGTTGTTCGGATGATGTGTCACTTTCTCTTCTCTGTGATTTCTGAAGGACTTGCAGCCACTTACTGTGTGACATAATTTAATATAGTGTAGGAGTGAGAGGGGACAGTCTGCCGTAGCTATAGCAGCATAGCCGTGTGAGTGCTGAACCGCCGAAGCTTTCAGTGTTGGGAGCTATTCATTCTGGCCTTTGATCATGTGACGCGTATGGATGATAACAAGGCTGAGTGTTTTTTAAAGCTTAGTTAGCTTTACATTATTATTTGAAAGATTCAGAAATGTCAAACCAATTGTGTTGGGCTGTGCGTTTCTTGTGTTTTTATTTTAAATTATTTTTAAGAGCTCCCCAGTGGCGCATCAACAAGGTGTGTGATGATTAACCTGGAGATCTCAAGTTCGAATCCGGTTTAATGCCACAGCTGTCCGTAGCCAGCAGTCCATGGGAGCTAATTGGGCTGAGCTACACGGGAATGAGGGACGGCATACGGTCACTTGCCTGTCACTCACAGCAATCGCCAGCCAGAAATTGGCATCTGTAAGCTCTGTTGTATGAGGAGGCAGATAGGACTTTCCCTCCGAGTGTGTTGGACCACCCCCAAATACGCATGCGCCGCAGTTTGAAAAGAGGTGGGTGGCTAGCATTGCATGTCTCTAAGGGGGGCATGTGCATATTTTTGCTCCTCCTTGATTACTGACGATATCCGGGTTAATAGTCCCACACCTCGTCGATAACTCGGGAGCCCAAGTTTTTTTTCAACTGCCATTCATTCTCTGTCTGTTTTTATCCCACCTCAGATAAAGATATAAAATCTCTGGACACACGAATGCTCTTTTTACTTAATGAAATTTATCTTCTAATTTTCTAATCGGTTGCTTGCTGAACTGAATAATTAGGACCGAGTGCGCCCTCGTGGATTACAGACACGCGCTCACAGGCACACCTTCCACATAGTGTGTGTCTGTGGTCTGCCTTATAAGTCTTCTAGCTCTTGCGCACACTGTATAGTTAATAGAGATTAAATCAGCTATTTCTAAATAAATTCTTGTATAGAGTTGAGATCTGTAGATCACTGATTAAGATGTCGGACTATAAAGACGCACATTACACGCGCTTTATTTGCTGAGCTCTAAAGCATAGTGATATGTCTGTGGGCGTTTTAATTTCAAATGAATTACATTTGTGCGTTGTTCTCGCTAAAGCCATGGAACACATTTGAGATGCATGGTTGCTCTGTCAGCTGTGAAAAGCGGCTTCAAGTGCACTGACACCAGAACAACCAAATGATCAAATATATCTTTTATAATATGTCTGTAATATGGCCTGGCGAGCTGTACAGGATGTACCCCGACCTTGCCCAGACTCGGCTGAGATGGATGCCGCCACACAACCCTATTTAGGATTAAGCGGTTCAGAATATGAATGAATGTGTCTGTAACACCTTGTGTCCGGGCACAAAACGGCATCAGTTACAATACAAAGAGTATTCGGATTGGATGGATAATTACTGCGAGGAAGTAATAAATGGACGAGTCAGGCGCTCTCGCCTCCAGACTAAACACAATGTAATGACTGTACAGCCTGCCTGGTGATTAGCTCAGTGTTCATAGCGAGATTGCAAAGGTAAGTAAACAAGAATTGTTTGCCGTGATTTTAACTGACATTTTCATGTTTGAAACGCGTACGCTGAGTGCTGACCCCTACATCCGACATATAGTTCGTACGCTCGTGAAGATGTTGAACCGCCCCTAAGAGTACAGACAGTCGTTAACTTACGACAGCTTTTGGTTCTGGCAGACCGGTCGTAAAGCGATCTGGTCGTATGTCGACTTTCCATCCAAATACACTCATGCCAAACAAAAACAGATTAATAAATCTCGCACATTTAAATCTATACATCTATTTTCAATTCCACGTCACTGTGGCACACAGCGGAGAGCCAATCCTTTCTGTACTCCAGTGTGTGGGCAGGTCCGATACCTTCAAACTCTAATTTTATTGGATTATACAACAGACACAGACTGCGCGTGTTGATTTTGAGCAAAGAAATAAATTTCCCTCGTTTTGATCGGCTCATTTGCACGAAGCCAAGCACAGCCGGCAAGCAAACACAAATGGACAGACATAGAAAAACTTCAATCTGCAGACCAGCTGATTGCTGGATGGAAAACTTGGGACGCGCTTCCTGTCACAAACACTGCAGCGTGTGAGTCCAATAAAATTAGAGTTTCAAGGTATCGGACCCGCCCGCACACAGAAAGGATTGGCTCTCCGCTTTGCGCCACAGTGACGTGGCATTGAAAGTAGATGAATAGATTTGCTCTGAGCAAAGAATAGTAGAAAGTGAAGCTACATCATCTCCTGCTTGGCCTTTTAAGATGCTGCCGCTGCCGCAAACAACTGTCGTACGCAACACTCGCACTGCCATGAATCATGCTTCACGACTTTTGCGGTTGTCAAGTCGATCAGACGTAACTCACATCGGTCGTAAGCCGACGACTCATTGTATAATTTGTACGTAGGTAATACATTTCAGCAATACAGAGCTTACTTTAACACAAAAACACAAAACTGAGTCATTTTATCCGATGGATTCAATTACTAGTGGGGTCTGACCCAAAAGTTCACAGTCTTTTTTCTCCAGAAGTGACCTGAAATTTTTTGCAACTAAACAAGTGGATCTATTCAGCAAGCAACATTTTAGGTGATTAAAAAAATGTGTACATGAAGGATTTATTAGCATAAATTAAGCAAATCAATTAATATTTTCAAGAACATATATAATATAATGTTGTTGTTGAATTTTCAGAACCTTAGAATGAGCTGTTTATATGGGAAGCCATACATTTTGCACCACTATGTTTTTAAAGTAGCCCAGAATCATGCCAACTTTGTAGAGGAGGGGTCAGGAAGGCAATTTCAGTTTATTAAAATCTGAACATGCAAGTAGATATTAGGCCTGTCAGGATATCCATTTGATCTCCTCCCGACAGTGTGGCTTGTTGGCTATCGGAATGACTTCCATCCACCTGTCGCTGAAGCTGGGGCTCTCAAACTTGCTATACTTGTTCAATTCATTTTCTGTTACCGCTTAATCGTAATTAGGGTCGCGGGGAAGCTGGCGCCCATCCCAGCCGACTCCAGGGCGAGGGCAGAGTACACCCTGGACAGCTCGCCAGGCCATTGCAGGGCGGAAACATGCTGACGGCTTTGCAGCCTACTCTTGTCGAAAGTCAGCAATGGTTCTTTTACATGCCTCTCTTTGTAACTGTCTGTGACACTTTGTAACTGTCTGTGAAAATATCGGTTATGTGCAATAAAAACCCCCGTGCACTTTAATCAACCACATCTACCCCACTGACTGTGAACCATATCAACCCATTTACTCTGCCCTCAGATACATTTACACTTTAATATAGGCCAGTCTACAAAGTCGTTCCCTTCTTTTCTTTTATTGCTTATTAATTTATACTATTTATGTATCTAATTATTTATTTACTTGTATAATATATATGTATGTGTGTATGTTTGTATTTGTATCTATTTTTGCACCCCCTACTGATGATACCTCAAGAGCCTGTAACAGTGAATTTCTCCATTGTGAGATTAATAAAGCTGTATCTTATCTTATCTCTCACCATAGACAGAGTGAGAGACATAGCCAGTCTTTGATAATCCAGTTAGCTGCACTGGGGGGGACAGTGACAACCTATGGCGAGTGGGGCTTGAACCCCCAACCTTAGGATCAGCGATCCAGCACCTTTACCACTAGGCCACCGCTCTACCCTCGCTATACTTGTTTTATTTTCTTCTTTTTCTTCTCCTTTCGGCTGTTCACTTTTTTCTCAGGGGTCACCACAGATGAGAGATTTCCTTTCGGCTTTTTCCTTTTATCAGGGTCGCCACAGCGAATGATTCGCACGTTTGATTTGGCATAGGTTTTTACGTCGGATGCCCTTCCTGACACAACCCTTTAGCAAGGGACAGAAACACGCTGACGGATTTGCAGCCTACTCTTGTTGAAAGTCAGCAGTGGTTCTATTACATGCCTCACACCATTGACAGTGAGACACATGGCCGGACTTTGATAACCTGGTTAGCTGCACTGGGGGGACAGTGACAACTTTGTGGAGAGTGGGACTCGAACTCCGAACCTTCGGATTGAACCCCCAACCCCAGCACCTTTTACCACCAGGCCACCATTGTTCTATATTGGCATATTATAAAATGGTCCTTTTGGCAGAAGCGTCTGGACCCCTATGGTCCATTTTACTCTGTTACAGGAGACGATGTCTTGTGTGTCTGCTGAGGCGGCAGCCCATAGCTGTGGCCAGAAGGTCGTTGGCGCTTGTCATGGCGGTAACCCCTGAACCCGATGAAGGACACCTGCGATGAAGGGAGCCATCCAGCTGAAAAAAGGATGCCTATCGGGTCTTATTGTCCCGTGGGACTCCCGAGGCAGCAGACAGGTTCCAGTAGGCCAAACTTGCAGCAGCCGAAGCTGCCGCAGATGCAAAATCTCAGGCATGGGAGGAGCTCAGTGAGGGCCTGGAGAGTGACTATCGGTTGGCCTCAAAAAGATTCTGGACCACCTTTTGACGCCTCAGGCGGGGGAAGTAGTTCTCCACAAATACTGATTTACAGTGGAAGTGGGGAGCTGCTCACCTCAATTGGGGATGTCATTGGTAGGTGGAAGGAACACTTCGAGGACCTCCTTGATTCCATCAACACGCCCTTCGTGGAGGAGGAAGACCCTCGAGGTTTGGGAAGGGGTCTGCCCATCAGTGGATCTGAGGTCACTGAGGTAGTCAAAAATCTCCTCGGTGGTTGAGCTCCGGGTGTGGATGAAATTCGCTCTGAATATCTCAGGGATCTGGATGCTGTAGGACTGTCTTGGTTGATACGTCTCTGCAACATTGCGTGGTCATCGGGAGCTGTACCTCTGGATTGGCAAACCGGGGTGGTAGTCCCTCCGGAAGAGCTGGAGGAAGTGGCTGGGGAGAGGGATGTGTGGACCTCATTGCTTAGGGTACTGCCCACATGACCCGACTCGGTAATAAGCGGACGATGATGATGACGTATACTTAGACCAAAAACTTATAATTAACAATAGTATTGTCACAGCACATTGCCGTTATCTTATTCTCATCGGTATCACTGCGCTCTGCATCGGTGAGAAAAGAAACTCGGCTTCCCCTGAGCCCTTCCTGGCCTTCCTCCACCCATCCTCTCTATATCCGTCAGAGACACGATTGATAAAAGAGCTGCAGCGGAAGAAGGAAAATGCCCTCAGGATAGGTTATGTAAATAAATACACATTAATTACAGTGAATAATTATTCTCTACTTTACATTCCTCATTGAATGCCTTTTACTTTCTTTTTTCCCCTCCTCCACTCATCCGCCATCTTTATCTGCATCTCCCTTTTGGACTTGAAGCTGGATTACTACTTCTGCTCAGTCCCATGCAGGACTGATAATCTAGAAATTGATTCGTCGTGGCGCAGAAATCATAACCCGGCCTCCAGCTCTCATATCTTTTTTTGTCTTTTGTCTCTCGCACTTCTCATCAGAGAACAAAAGAAAATCAATGATTTGTTTCGAGATTAAAAACCGTGTCATGATACGCATTTTTTTCTTAATTGTGACCTCGAGGGTGCTGAAGGGCAGCCGATTGTTACGCTGTCCTGTTCTGACTCGTTTTCTTATTCTTGGTGACCCTGCCAGCCTTTTTTCACATCATCTCCAATTTGTCCTCACTTTCTCCTCCCATCTCTGTTGTGTCCACTATCAGGGAGAAAGTGTCAGGTTGAGAATTATTCAATATACTCAGTATCTGCCTGTTATCTACTTTTGTTGGCTTGAACATTGTGACAGTTTGTGACTGCAGGCAAACATGGTGCTAATAATAGTGTCCTTCCTGTGTGTGTGGTTTGTGGGTTTTTTGTTTTTTTTTGTAGCCACAATGAAACAAGTGGCTCGCACTGTCGCCAAAGTGGAGCTATCGGACCATGTGTGCGATGTGGTGTTCGCTTTGTTCGATTGTGATGGTAAGTGTGTGATTGCTTCTCTTCAGAAAACAAAAAGAATGAAAGCAAAGCACAGAAAATGACGTGTATGTGTGTGTGTGTGTGTGTGTGTGTGTGTGTGTGTGTGTGTGTGTGTGTGTGTGTGTGTGTCTCAGGTAATGGCGAACTAAGCAACAAGGAATTCATATCCATCATGAAGCAGAGGCTAATGCGGGGACTCGAAAAGCCCAAGGACATGGGCTTTACCCGCCTTGTGCGTGCTATGTGGAAGTGTGCACAGGACACGGCGTGGGATTTTGCCATGCCGAAACAGCAGTAGAAAGGGAGGGAAGGAGTGCTCGGGGGGGGGCAAGAGAGAGTGCAGCCAACTAAATTAAGAAATAAACTTCACATGGCATGTAATAAATCGTGCACAGTGCTGCTGTGTGAGCTAACTGCTGTGTGTGTGTGTGTGTGTGTGTGTGTGTGTGTGTGTGTGTGTGTGTGTGTGTGTGTGTGTGTGTGTGTGTGTGCGTGCGTGTGTTTAGCCCTTTCCCAGCTGCTGCTTTTTATAGCATATACCACATCTGAGGCATATGTGCAAATATCATAGGCAAGAGTTTCATCATGTTTACTAATATTAAGAACCAAACCCCGTCTATGAAAAATGATATAGATTGTTGTGGATAGAAAGTGTAATATATATCAGTGTTTGTTATAATAGCAGGTGGTGACTTGGGTCCAGGGTACGATCCTGAGCTCAAAGCGGTGTGACTAGTATGCTGATAAATAGCTCGGGAACTCTAGAAATGTGAGGACACAGTGCTCCATGATGCAATGCTCTCCAAACAAGGTGTATTCCCAGCTCACATCATCTTAACCCTGATCAGGATAAACAGGTTCCCAAAGATGGACCTTACTGAGTGAATATAAAATTATAATGGTGGGTATATTAGCAATATAAATTTTCAGAATTTCTTGTATGGAGGGAGGGATTTGTGATCGTGTCACTAGCATGGGTCTCTTTATATGTATATACACAAGATCCTAATTAATGAAATAAAATAAAATTTAACTTTTTAGTGTTTGCTTTAAACTTGAACAGTTACATAATAGCAGTCGGAACCAAAACATCAAAAAATCACATCTCAATGTTAAACAATCCTCTAAAAAATTTCTGGATCCTGAATTTGAATTTCCAGATTATATCCAAAATCGAATACTGTCTTCCTTGCCCAAAGTGACTTTCCATGTAAATCTCCACACAACTTTTTTGAAAATAGCAGAAAGTACATAGCACCCCCTGTTGGGCCTGCTATAATATGACACTTCCAAAAAAAAAAAATCACCACGTCTGTGTTCCCAAAAAATTCCTGGATCCCAAATTTGATCACCATCCTCTCCAATTTGGAGTATTCCTCATCCAAAGCCCCAAAGGCATTTCACATAGCTTTTTGTAAAATCCTGCGACCAAACACAAATTGCATGTAAAACATCACCCCCTTGATGGAGGCAACACTAAAAACAGTAACTACCCTTCAAGGTTGAACTGCTGAGTAAACATTTCCTTTCTTTTGGTATATGCCTCAGCTTTGATGGATAGTGATGTATAAAGGCTCGAGCTGTGTTCTAACGGCAGATGGGATTGTGGGATGCATTTGTTGACATACGGTGAAACACTAAAGCAGCAGATTGCTCTTTGGCTTCTCATGCATCAAGAAAAGTTGTTTTAAAGTCTGTAAACAGAAAAGCCAAACCCCACGAGTCAGCATTACAGTGTATTTTCTCACTCATTCCCTGTAATTCTTTTTTTTTTTTTTTTTTTTTAAGTTGCTGTGGGCTATTGAAATTGTTACTGTGTATTTGAATCTCTGTGATTGAGTCTTTGACGAATGAAATTTACTTTATTAAACCTTTTTTTTTTACAATGTGAGGTCAGATCATGGACTTCAGCTCCAATTGAAACTAAGCGTGCAATTCAATTATTTGGACTGAATGGAAATTGTGTTGTAAATGCACATAAATACAGACTGAAGACAGGAAGGGTCGCAGGGAAGAGTGGGATCATTCAGGAGGGTTTGACTATCATGCAGGGAAGAGTGAGTGGATGGGTAAAGACTATGTTCATTAACCCCACCCTGTCACATGTTTACTCAGTAAACCTCCACTCCGTTGGGCTTTTTACACCCGAGCCTACTGGCTCATTGGACCGGTGCTTATTTCCGAATTCTGTAGCGTGAAGCAACTAGGAGTCCTGGATGGGACGCTAGTCCATCGCAGGTTACCTTCCCAGTATATTTTACTGGTACCCATTTATTCTGCTGGGTGAATAGAGGCACACTTGTGGTTAAGACCTTGCCCAGGGATTTCACTGGGATTTGAACACACAACCTCCTGATCATGAGCCCAGCACCCTAACCACTACGTACACCACCGGCCCCAAACCTCCACTCAAAGCCATGTTAATTTTAATGAAGCTGCAATTTTACTTACTGTATTTGTCTATTTTAAAAACATACAGCCAACCAAATTTAATAGAAAATGTCAGTTGAATACGAAGCTGAGACCAGTTCTCCCTCTTCACCCATGATGCACTGGACTGATTTTGGTTTCTTTTTGGTATGTTTTTATTTTAAGAGCATTACAAACCCCCGACGCAACCTCTTCCCATGTTTCTGAATGTAAAACATGCATTCACACCCAGGCTTAGCCTAATGTGCATGTCTTTGGACTGCAGGAGGAAACAGCTGCAGGAGAAAACCCAAGCAAGCATGGGGAGAACAAGCAATCTCGCAAACTCAACACCAAAACGCCCACAAAGACCACAAGAATTAAGCCCAGGACCTTCTTACTGTGAGACGAGAATGCTCATGCGAACCACCGTGCCACCAGTTACAAACAAGAGCACTGAGAGAGTGCAAACCTCCACCAAGGTCAAAATAATAGAGTACATAATCCTCTCCTGACGTGCTATAATCCCACTCTTCCCAAAAGGTAGTCTCAAAATGTTAAAGAATCCTTTAAAAAATTCTAGTGGTCACTTCTTGTCCAAATCCCAACCCAGGTAGAAATAACAATAAGAACGATTAAGCCAGAATTTACACAGTGCTGGCCAATTCTAATTCCATCTGTGGGGCAGGACAATTTAAGCTCGCAACACTCGTCCTGGAGTACCTGGTATTGTATATTTAAATGTGTTCCTTGTTGTCAGTCACGTGCTTCAATTTATCTCTTTGTGATTTAAAGGGGTGTTATAGGACAGGTGAGTCCCTAAAATCTCCAAGACGGTGGGACCAGTGATTGGGGTTGGGCACCTCCATTTAAAGGTAATAGTCGGAACATTTTAAATTTGTCTCAGGAACAGTTTGGCCACGAAAAGGTGAACATAGTTGTCTTGAGGTTTAATAATTACAAGTCAACGACGGTTGGCAGGTTTAGGCCCACTCAAGGTTTATATCAAAATACAAAAAGAAATGGAAAAACTCCCCACACCAGTAGTGGCGTTGTATTGCAGTCATTCATGACCCAAACACAATACTGTTGCGTGCTTGACATGTAGTAGATTTTTGGTCTGTGCAGTGGTGCACGCACTTGAAATGAGTGCAAGTGACAAGCAGTCACTTGGTTCAAACATTGCACACAAACAGCTTTATTTGTGCTCCCAGTGCAGATGTGAACGAAGCGAGAACCACTCGTGTACTGAGCATTTCCTGTATCTCAAGTTTAATGCTTGCAGAGAATTCAACCTGCAGCAGCTTTTAACCATGTGTTTTAATGCAGGTCTGTGTGGAATATAGTAAATAACATTTTATGTAAAGTAGTGCAGGAGTGCTCTCCAAGCGCCTGTCGAGATGTGCTGCCACAGCAGTACGGCTCCACGGCTAGGCTTTATTTCTGCATATATAGAGAGACTGCTCCATGTGGAGATGATTCATAAAAGGGTGAAAAGTCCCTGCTGACTCAAAATTGGTGTTAATGGCAACACAGCATATGGCAAGGGTCTATACGGGGCTATATTAAGTATTGCAGCAATGATATTAGAGTAGGCTTTTATTACCACTGAGAAGGACAGGTTGTACCTGTGGTTTGTGATTAAAGAGTTAAAAAGTAAAAAACAAATCTGAAAATTGTACTAGAGGTGGAGACTAGGGCAAAGATCTGGATCAAATTCTGAATTTAGGAAATTTTAAAAGAATCAATAAAGAAACAGGGTGAGTGAGCACTGGTTTCAAAGCACTAACATTGCATGAAATTGCTTGCAGTTTGATTCATGTTAGGGATCCTGATGCTTGGCAGAGGTTTGCACTCAGTGTTCATGTTCATTTTATAACTGTACAAACACATTGAGTTGGAAAAAAGGCTTGCTTTATATATAAATGTGTGAAACACTTTTCCAGGTAGTTCCACCTTCGACCATTTTAATGCCAGCAGGACCATATGGTCCTCTTTCAAAAAATGCTAATAACGACGAAACGCATTGTACCCTGTGCTGCTCAAGTGTTCTTTACTTGTGGTGTCACCTGATGCAACACAGCTTGGTCCCACGTGCCTCAGTCAGCTGTCAGACGACCTTGAGTGCGCAGGATTGTGTTGTTCGTGAATTTGAGTACAGACGCTCCCCGACTTACGTTTTTAATTGGTTCCGGACGGCCGAACATAAGTTGAAAGTGAACACAAGTTGTTACAGTGACGTGTGACGTATCATACTGTACTACACAGCCATAAATACCATTACCGTATCTCATAAAACACCCCTAAATCAATTATTATAAACATAACATTGTAAAATAATATCAAATATATCAAATAATATCAACATTAATTTCAAAGAACTCACCTATTTATACTGAGTCTCTTTACATGAAGCTTAAAACAGCCAATCAACGCTTACGATATGTGAGGCGCTCAATACCGAAAGTATTGTACTTGCAAAAGTAGTGTACTTGCTGTGGGTTATACAGACTTCCGGTCTTTCAAGTGCACAAGGGTGCACTTGAACTCGTTTAGAACACAGCCTGCACTGATGTGAATCCCAAAGTTGAGAATTTTCTCTTTTGTGTAAGTAAGTAAACTTTATTTAAGAGATGCATACAAAGAACAAGTACAAATCCTAATGAATGTTAATATAAAAATAAGTATACACTCTTAGGATTCTGCTAAAAGATAATAAATATCTGTAATTGTTCTGTAATTTGTGGATTCGGGTTTCATTCATATTACAACTCTCTTTGCTTAGCCGAGTATGCATGGTAGATTGTGCCGATCTGAGCAGATAGTTAATTCATCTCTGTGTATGAGACTTGTACCCATGCTAGTAGGCTTACACTTCTGACCAACCATATTTACTTCGGGTTACAAAAGTCCGCAAAACAGTGTAAACACAAAGATCACAGAAACAACGTCTGAACACAAGAGTAACACACTATATTTTATTTATTTATATATATATATATATATATATATATATATATATATATATATAAAAATAAAAGGACAGGACAAAGACTTTCTATTGAAACTCCATTTATCACGACAGATCTGTTTCGAGGGGTGGTGAAACCATCCTCTCTCTTCAGGTGATTATAGAAGAATTTCTATCATAATATTTCTTCTATAATCACCTGAAGAGAGAGGATGGTTTCACCACCCCTCGAAACAGATCTGTCGTGATAAATGGAGTTTCAATAGAAAGTCTTTGTCCTGTCCTTTTAATTTTGTTATTTGCTCTACCAAAAAGTATTGAGCACTCTCGTACGGAAGGATCTACTCAGAAAATCCTCTCTGTATATATATATATATATATATATAATATATATATATATATATACACACACATACATACACACTCAGTCTGTAGTTTGTAAACAATGAATGTAGCGTCATTACATCATTACGTCAGCGTATTACGGAGGTATGTCTAAACTCAAAATTTGACTTTCGGGTGGGGGCGTAAAACGGATGAACGCAAGTCGGAGAGCGTCTGTATTATTATTATAATTCTGTTGAAAGAAATGCATTCAGGGTGTTTCGATAGGCTTTTTTGATTGGGGAAAAACTAGTGATAATTTTTTTTAACTGCAAAAAATAATGCGGGTGTTAAATCAGTCACGCATATGTCTAGAGCAGTGTTTCTCAAACAGTGAGGTATGATACCACAGGATGCACGTATGACCCTGTGGAATATGTTTTTCTGGAATCGTGAATGAGAATCAAGTGTAATTGCACCTCCACTCCACTAGTTGGCAGTGGTGCTCTCATTATCACGCTATAGTGTAGCGATTTTTCGCATGAGCAAACAATATGAAACGTAGTAGACACCAAAAATTTTCTAACAGGAATGAAGAGAAAGGTGGAGAGAGACCGAGATATTAAGACATAAATAAGTTGAATGAGTTTAAATAAAGTACTTTTTTAATTTCAGGCACATTGATGCACTTCAAATCTTTTCTGTTGCAAAAAAAAAAAAAAAAAAAAAATTTAAGTTGAACTATATTTCTTTTTTTTTAATGTTAATAAAGATACAATGTTATGCAGAGGTGTACTAATAATTTTATAGACAAATAAGACTATAGTCGCTCTCAGGGCAGTGGGGGGGGGGGGGGGTGAAAGGTTTTTTTCTTCCTGGAGGGGGCGCCACAGAAAATTTTTGCAAAGCACTGGTCTAGAGACAAGTACCAAAGGGAGCATGTGTGTGTGTGAGTGTGTGTAATGTCACCAGGCTCGAATTGAAAAGAAACCCAGAAAGGTCACCATGACGTTAAAATCCAGTCTGGTTTTAATTATAAAATGCTCTCATGAATACATGACGCATTCAGACAAAACCAGCATAACCGTTGTAGGAGTAAAGAATGAAAAGCTAAAATTAGAGTGTGACCAATGAGAGCACATGAATAGATCACAGCTCCTAACTCGGACACTACAAACTAGAATGAGATTATTATACATGCACAACCGATTAGCTTCACCACTTAATATCAACTAATGGATAGATAAAAGAAATCACTTGTTTAATGTCCAGAATGAGAGACTGAGTACAACCGATTCATTGACTCTTAAAAATAATAATAAAATTACCAACTGACTGACAAATCAAATTCGAACAGGAAATTGTACAAAATAAAAGTACAGTTCACAGAGATGACATCCAAATGAAATGGTCACCACCTAGTGGCCAAGAAAAGGAACAGTACCTAAACATGACTGTGTCTCAGGTCAATGTTGTACAAGCACATTATTGTGAAAGAGAACCTGAGTATAGCACGAACACTGCAGTTGACCAGGTGGTCAGATCCTACGATACCACCTCATAGTATCACAGAAATTAGTTCAGATTATGGAGGAAATTTGATGCTTATTGGTTCGCCTCTCAGTCGCTGTCAAATTTGATGGAGTTGACGGTGGTAGAGATGGCACCTCCCCTGTAGCTGCCGCGCTTCTTTTTCGTCTTTTCATGTCTGAAGGACTTTCCTTTGGTGTACTTCAGCACGTCATTGGCTTTCTCACCCCAATCTCCATCTGCTCCCAGCTTCAAGTGTTCAGTGTGTGTAGTGGGGGGTGGGGGGTAAAGATCCACAACATGATTCGGAGCATTTAAATACTATTAGTATGGAGGAGTGGATCAATTTTTATCAGAGCCTACCTTAGCCGAGAAGGAGTTGTCTGCCAGACGTGGGTTGACGTCAATATACTCTTCTCTTATTCTACGGAAAGGAGTATTGCCATTCTTTAAAAGGACAGACATGAAGAGAGGGGGGGGGGGAGTGAATATAACCGAAGCATCATTACAAACATCTCCATTCAGGACAAAGACCCGATAATTTAAGACCCAATATTTCATGGATTCTCAAGATTAACAAGAACAAAATTGGGCTAACACCTGCCAGTAGAATACAGTTTGTGGAAGGTTATAATAACGTTCCACAGACTGTGCCTGTTCAAAATAAACCTATCCACAAATAGATAATACTGACATACTACACTGCTGGCACTCGTAAATCCAGGGATGAAAATGAGAAATTGTATTTTCAGCTGAAAATTTAATCGGGGGTCCAGGGCGGAGCCTGGTCGGGGGTCCAGGGGTCTGAAGGCCCCCAGAAGCTAATGAGTTTTTTTTTATACTTTAAATTATACAGTTCACATGAAAAGTATTATTTAAATTTTGACATTTTAATATCTTATCACATGATATTTACCTCCGAGTGTGTCTTCCTGTCAGTCAAATGAGTGAGAGGTGACGATTCCGATGAAACTGGTCGGTCGACGAGTGTATACTGGCTATGTCCACGGGCTGGCCCGATCTTGTACGCCGATCCCAACGAATAGTTAGAACGACGAATTCTGACTTTTTCTGCACGTTTCTTCCCTTTTGAATAATGTTTAATCAAAGCAATGCACCCGCGAGAGCCATAATTAATAACCTCATTGCGGTAGATACATTGGGCTTTGCTGGGAGCGTCACATTTTCCAATGATATCGGACAATTTCTCAACTATGTCTTCAGTGGCTTTGCCGATTTTTATCTTCAATGTTACAGTTCTCTATAACCAGTCCCAACGGAATTTATTCTTCACGTCTTTACCGATCACCTGAATAAGCGATTCGTTTTCTTTAGTGATCATTTTCACCATTTTGAAGCTCTTATTTGCTGTTACATCCTCAATCTCCGGTCTGATGGAGCGCCATGCTAAATGAGTAAGAAAGCGAAACGTGAAGAACCAATCAGAACGAAGCTTATATGTGACATTTTGGCCTTTCCTATCTATGCTCGTTTACCATTGGTCAATTCGCGATATTTCTCTCAACAGCCAATCAAATAGTGTACGTTCTGAACTGCCGATGTAAACAGTGCCTTGATCCCGATGGTTGACCGGGTCAACACATACCTCACCCCCCTAAATATTTTCTCCTCGGATTTAGACGATTCACAAAAATGACCCCTGGGTTAATAAGATCCGTGGAATTCCGCCGAAAATTCCCATCCCTGTCTATCTTCGCTGCCATGATTGAACACCCAGCAGTGAGTCACACAGCTCAAAGCACCCTGTCGGTAGCAGGAATTCCCCCTCAACCCCAAACACAAGCGTTCGCCCTCACACTGACATGTGTAGGAAGATGTACAGAAAGGAATCCTGGTGGTGTGGTACTGCTCGAGTGTTAAAAAGCCCCAGGCTGAATGAAGCATTCCAGCCTGCCGTCATCATTCCTACCTTGTTTTTGGCCTTGGGGAAGGAATGAGGGGTGACGTTAACAGGCTTCATGTTTTTGGGTGTTTTCTTTGAAGCTTCTCCATCCGCTTCGGTCTTCTTTTTTTTTCCACCAGTGCCTGTCATTAAAAAAAACAAAAAAGTAATAATAAATAAATAAACGAACAACACAACAACAACAAAGTGGTCAGAGTACACTGTTCTGCAAAACAAAGCGTGGGCTTCCAAGTGGCGCGTCGACAAAGTACATGACTATTAACCCGGAGATCGTAAGTACGAATCTGCTTTAATGCCACAGCCATCCATGACCAGGAGTCCGTGGGAGTTAATTGGCTGAAGGAGGGAAGGATGGCATGTGTTCACTTCCGTCACTCACAACGAAAATAACGGGAGTGTCTGAATTTATTTCTGTCTGTATATATTTAGTAGAGTGGTACCTCACCTTACGATAGTCCCAGCAAACCAAAAATCCAGGTTACGAAAAACATTTTCGAAAAAATTTTGTCTCCGTATACGAAACAAGTTCTCCTTACGAAACGCGCCAAACGGGCCATTCAAACCTTCAAACGCGCCATTCAAACAATGCACGAGCTGCTCTCCCATTGACTATCTTCCAACACCCCGCCCTGCTGGCCTCCCATTGGCTAGGAGGGAATGATTTACTTACATGTCAGTCTTGCATGACACACTCATCCTTTTCATAAGCAGATCATTCAGCGTCCCAAAAATCCCCGTCTCTCGTTCTGGCAACTTCTAACTATGCCGAATAAATGTTTCCTTGGAAATCAGCAGTCAACGGCATACAGTACAACATGCTGTCCCTCATTCAACTACCATACACATGACCCCGTGTGGGTAAACAGAGGCTACTGGAGCAGGCTATTGGGAAAAGAGCTCAGAATTTTCCCCAGGCTGCTCCGACTCTCATGATGGTAGCCACGAGATGTGAGTCTCATGACTCACAGCCACCATCTGCCGAAATGTTGTCTCCAAGGAAACAAAAAGGTGTCCCATAAGTAATCAGTTATACGCAGAATGTATAAACTTGGTGGAAAGATGTTGCATGGGCCATGGAAGAACATTACATGTTTTGGATTGAAGCTCAACCAAGGGGTGGAGCCAGGAGTCCTGTTTCCTGACATTACCACAGTACAGAAGTGAACATCAGAATTCATGTAGAATACGAGACATGTGCTCAGACATACATCATAGAAGTCCGAGCGCCCCTCTACCACTCATTCCTTGAGTTTGTTGTTTTTCAGGTTCAGAACAATGAGGATTGTTACTTTGGACTGTCCTGGCAAACAAGACCAGACAATTTCTTTCTTTTTTTTTTACACAAATTAGAGAGAAAAATGTTTACTACCGTTTGGTGTAGTAGCAGTTGTATTCTTGGGAGTCTTGACCTCCTCTTCCTCAGATGAAGAGCTGTCTGATGAGCTGCTCTCAGGCTTCGCTGCAGGGATTGGTGTACTCTTTGCGGCTGGTGTGCTTTTGACTGGTGCCTTGGTCGCCTCTTCATCATCAGAACTGTCTTCACTCGAGGATGACGACTCTGTGGCCTTCGATACAGGCGTCTTTGCTGTAGAAGCGGGTGTTTTGGGATTTGCCTTTCCCCCATTGGTCACTGCAGGTTTGGCCGGTGTTGCTTTAGGAGCTTCGTTCTCTGAATCTGAGCTGTCTGAAGTTTCTGAGCTGCTGCTGTCTGCCTTTTTAGTGCTTGTTGGAGTCACAGCAGGCTTAGCGGTCGCAGCTGGTTTTCCTTTAGGTTTCTCATCCTCCTCACTAGAGCTGTCCGAGTCACTGCTGCTCGACTCGGCTGCTGCTTTCGACCCTGCGGGTGTGGCTGCTTTCGACCCTGCGGGTGTGGCTGCTTTCGACCCTGCGGGTGTGGCTGCTTTCGACCCTGCGGGTGTGGCTGCTTTCGACCCTGCGGGTGTGGCTGCTTTCGACCCTGCGCGTGTGACTGCTTTCGACCCTGCGGGTGTGGCTGCTTTCGACCCTGCGGGTGTGGCTGCTTTCGACCCTGCGGGTGTGGCTGCTTTCGACCCTGCGGGTGTGGCTGCTTTCGACCCTGCGCGTGTGACTGTTTTCAACCCTGCGGGTGTGGCTGCTTTCGCTGTTGGGGTGAGGCTTTTTGTGGATGCAGGTTTAGCTTTTTTAGCAGCTGGGGTCTCATCTTCCGACTCAGAGCTGTCGCTGTCCGAGTCTGAGCTGCTCTGGGGCGGTTGAGGTTTCCCTGATGGTGGTTTGGTAACAGGAGGAGCAGCAGCCTTCTTCGGAGCTGTTTCTTCATCAGAAGAACTGTCCGAATCTGAGCTACTCTCTGCAGGCTTGGACGGAGTCTTGGGCGTGGTTTTAAGGGTGGACACTGGTTTAGGCGTGGTTTTCGGCGTTATTGTTTGGGCTGGAGGTTTGGCAGGAGCCTCATCTTCCGAGCTATCAGAATCTAATTAAGGGGGAAAAAGAAACACAGTTTTGGTACTTTTAACAAAAACAACAATATGACCCGACCAACCGTGAACTCAAACGCTACTTATGTAGGAAGCCGACTTCTATGGTGTACTTAAGAGAGTGGAGGTAGACAATACGATCTCGAACACCCTGAGCAAAGAGGATCTGCTGTTCTCACCAGAGCTGGAGGACTCTGCTTTCTTTGCAGGTGCAGACTTTGCTGGAGGAGTCTTCACTGGGACAGCTTTAGCGGCTGGTTTTGTTTTATTATCATCGTCATCATCATCAGACTCCTCTGAGCTGGAAGACGACGACTCTTCTGCAGCTTTAGGCGCCGCCTTGGCCGGAGCCGCCTTGGCCGGAGCCGCCTTGGCCGGAGCCGCCTTGGCCATTTGTTTCTCCTCTTCTTCATCGGAGTCCTCAGAGCTTGAGGATGATGAATCCTGCTTGGCAGGGGTGGGCTTGGCTTTTGCTGGTATTGCCTTGGCAGGGGCTTTAGCGTTAGCTGCTTTTGCTGGAGTCGCTTTAGCGGGCGGCTTCTCTGCCTCATCCTCAGAGCTTGAATCTGCGAGATCAAACAATCAACATAAAAAAATATGCAATAATATCAATTAACTGATTCAAGGTTAGCGCTGTCCCTGAACAGCGTGGTCTGTCATACCCGAGCTGTCAGAACTGGACTCATCCTTCTTGGCTGCAGTTTTGGGATTCACAGGCTTGGCAGGTGCTACATAAACACACACAAAGAACTGGGTTTCATCATCTGTCTAATACCACAATCATCCAAGAAGATGCATCACCACTCATTACCCAGCATCACTTCCTCCTACTAGACATGCATTCAGGAAGGAGAGAGTGAAAACCAAAACCCCACTTTCCAAAATAAAAGTCTGGATATCTGAATGCTTACCAGGAGTTTTCACTTCTTCCTCCTCATCACTACTGTCTTCACTGCTATCTGAGGAGTCCTGTTTCACGACTGGAGCAGGGGCACGCTGAACTGCAGGTGGAGGGACTGCACTGTATGTACCTACAGATAAAGGAAAAACAACAACAATAACAACAACAACCAAACTACAGATGGTTTTCATTCGTCATTTTTTTTTTCATGCTCTTAACGGTTCTTGAGTCTGTACCTGTTTTTGGCTTCTTACTGGGTGGAGCCTCTTGTTCCTCATCTGAGGAGTCGTCACTACTGCTGCTGCTGGCGTCGGCTGGAGCTGGAGCCTTCCCCGAGGCGGGTGGTTTTACCGCTGCCTTGAATAAACAAGTCAGGAACACGTTCAGAGATTTTTAGGACAGACTTCCACCCAAGAGACACAAACTTACGGAGTAATTTTATGAAGTGGAATTCTACCTTTGCCGGAGCATCATTTTCAGAGTCACTGGAGCTTTCCTCACTGCTGCTACTGCTCTCCTGCTTCTTCTGAACTGGGGCACGGGTGACTTTCGGGGTCACGGTATTAGGTCTGGATCCTGGGAAGCACAGAATGTTTGTAGATATGTTTTCCTTTCAAAAAAGGAACAATACCACGAGTATTTATCAATCTTTAAAAAAAGGAGCTGTACACTTTGCTGCACTCTTATTATAACTTTTTCATATTAATAGTCTGTGTGTTTAAGAAACGAAAAACGTGGAACACTTGTGAGCTTCCTGCAGTGTCATAGCCTTTTACCTGTCGCGGCGGTTTTGACTGCAGGTTTGGCTGGTTCTTCCTCCGAATCGGACTCCTCACTACTGGAGCTGGTGTCCTTCTTCCTGGCTGCTGCTGCTGCTGCTGCAGGGGACGAAGCTGCAGGCTTCACAGCTGTGACCTTCTGAGATGCGATTAAAAAGCAGAATATTCATAAACATGACGGGTTTCTCTCACGCAGATTTGCCAAGTCTGACAGATTACCTTTACTGGGGCCTTAGTGGTGGTTTCATCCTCAGAGTCACTGGACGAATCTTCACTGCTGCTGGACTCTGCTGCCTTCTTCACTGGTACTGCAGCCACTGCCTTCTTGACTGGCACTGCAGCCGCTGCCTTCTTTGCCTGCGCTGCAGCTGGGTATTACATTTGAAATAATAAACCATTTTTAATCATAAGTCCTGTCATTTCACTTTAACCTCTTTGACTAGTCTTGTCGGTTTTCTTTTTTGGGCAAGTTCTGACTTGAAGGGAGTGGACCTTAAAAGTGTCTCCAAGGACATCAATATTTGAGCATTGAAGCTCTCGCTCAAAAATCACGAGAATTACGTAGTACCTTGTGGTGTTTTCTGGACAGGTGCTGCATCTTCATCACTGCTCGAATCCTCTTCACTGGAGGTCTTCGCATCCTGCTTTGCTTTCTTCGCACATGGTCCATTCACCTCAGAAACCGCTTTCCTTTTTTTAGCCTCCTGAGACCTGACAGTTTGAGAATAACAACCAGCAGATAAAAGCGACTGTACAAAAGAGGTCAATAATTATGGAAGACAGGGTGATTTAATGTGTACTTACTTCACCCAAAAACTGAAGATGTCGAGGAGGCCTTCTTCATTTTGATCCTGAGCTTTCTGAACAGGAAAGGTGGAATCTGTAAACTTGTTCAGATACTGCATGCATACTTAAGCAGAAGAACTGAAATTCTCGTATAAGAGTTATATGTTATTACTATGTAATTAACCCAGATAGCTACAGTAAGTTGATCCCAAGAGATCAGCAATAACAACAGCAATAAGTATTTTCTTTTGTGTGGTACCTGCCACACACACACACATACACACATGCACGCCACTCTACTGTTTCTCCAGTCGACACGTGTTTGCATCAAGCTGCGCGTGAAGCTGCGCGAGCCTTTCGAAATAGCCGCTGTGGCTAACACTACAACAACTTCACGTTTACTTACGACTTTCGCCTGCTTTACAAACTCCTTCGCGGCTTTGTTGAACTTGTTTTCTATCAGAAACGTATAAACATGCTGGTAAAGATCACTGGGCACCGAGCTTCCCGCAGCCATCTTTCCTGCACTGCTGCGCACGACCGAGCGATTGGCCGGATGTGGTCACATGACAATCGCGCGATTGGGTGAATGCGGTCACGTGACAACATGACCCGGCGCATAAAAAATACGTCACGGCAATTGTTTAAATCGCTTCGCTCTTTTCTGATAATGCGCGAAAACAGTCCGCAATCGCCGTTTTTTTTTTTTTTTAAATAATAATAATACATAATTTACTATTTGCCGAAAACTTGTCGCTGTATATTGTCGCTTTTGTCCTTGCAGCAGCTGAGCAGTTATTTTTTGAGTGAGGATTTTCGCGACTGGGTGCTGTGGGTTGAGGCTGAATCTCAAACGGCTCACTTAAACATTTAAGTGCACTAGACTGAAGAGGGGGAAACACGAAATTGACCAAATTTCCGTCTCTGGATACGAGAAAGTTCACGTTACGAAACACGCCATCTCAAAAATTCAAAGGATGCGCGAGTTGCTCGCCCATTGGCTATCTCCCAACACCCCGCCCCGCTGGCCTCCCATTGGTTAAGAGGGAGCTGTATCTCGACCTATTGTTCGTGTAAAGGACAGTTACGAAGTTTTTTCAGAGTGTGCTCATTGCAAAATTATTTTTCGTTATTCATCATGGGCCCCAAGAAAGTGACTCCCGGTGCGATTGAAAAGAAGAAGCGGGCTATGTTATCAATAGAAGAGAAACAGGAGATGATAAAAAAATATGAACGTGGCATGCGGTTGAGTGATATCGCAAAGGAATATGGCCGAAACCCCTCTACCATCGGAACGATACTGAAGCAGAAAGAGGCCTTAAAAGCGACGACCCCGTCGAAAGGCCTCTCTGTGATATCGAAAAGGAGGTCATCACTGAACGATGAGATGGAGAGACTGTTACTCCTTTGGATAAAAGAGAAAGAAATTGCCGGAGATAGAATGACACAGGCAGTTATTTCAGACAAAGCAGCCGCCATATTTAAGGACCTCGTGACGGAGAGTGGGGGTGAGGGTTCTTCGGACCAGCAACCCCTGGAGTTTAAAGCATCGCATGGGTGGTTCGATAGATTTAAGAAAAGGACTGGGATCCACTCTGGCGTACGCCATGGCAAGCCTCAACCTGAACCCCAGCATGAGGTGGACGAAATTGTGTTGCTGCGAAAGGCTATGGGGCTGGAGGTCAGTGAGGAGGACATTGATGAGTTGGTCGCAGAGCACCAAGAAGAACTCTCAACGGAGGAGCTGAAGGAGCTGGAGGTGATGCAACGCTCGGCAATGCACGAGGAATTCAGCGAAGAGGAGGTCGAGGAGGAGGCAGCCATCATTCCATCAGCACAAATAAAAGAAATACTGGAGAAATTTCACGAAGTTTCCGAATTCGTGGAAAAAAACCATCCCGAAAAAGTGTTTACAACTCATGCTATCGCCCACTTTGACGACGTATGCCTTGTGCATTTTAGGAACATAATGAAAAGTCGTCAAAGGCGATCTTCGTTGGATCGATATTTCACCAAACGTCCGTCAACAAGCACTGCTGAAGGTGAACGTGAACCCAAACAGGCAAAAAGCAGTGACGATAAATGAAACAAGTGAAAAATTAAATGCGTAAAAAAATTTTTTTTTTTAAATCATGAAACAGAAAAAAAAAAGATAAAAAGTTTAATTTTAATTTAATGTTACGTTCTTTTGATTTAAAATTTTTAAGTTACATTTTGTGGTTTAAATTTAAGTTAATTTTAGTGGAATTAAGTTGTTTATTGAATGTTTAATAAATGTTTAATACAGTAAGAGTTTAATAAATATGTTAATAAAACGGTTTAATAAATGATTTTTTTTTTACTTTTAACACATATTTCATACAAAATTGGTGTACAGATGCTCCGCAACTTACTTTTTTGTTTGGTTCCGGACAGCCGAATGTAAGTTGACAAAAAAAACATAAGTTGTTACTGTGTCTTCCAGTGACGTATGATGTTCATACTGTACTATACATCCATAAATACCATTACCGTATCTCATAAAACATCCCTAAATCAATTATTATAAACATAACATTGTAAAATAATATCAAATATATCAAATAATATCAACATTAATTTAAAATAAATTAAATAAATTCAAGCAAAATAATTTCAAATAGATAAGTTTTAATACAAAGTTGAATGTTGGGATGAAATGAAAGCTGAAAGCCTTTGTTGTGATGTGATTTCAAGTGCATTGCAACCCGGTTACAAAGTATTGTACACAAAATCCGGTTGCAAATTAAAAACTTGGCCGAAACCATTACCTTATTCAACAGTGAATCTCCAGCTTTCATCCAAATGTGGGGGATGTCTGGGGGCGTTGGCCAAAATGAGAAGAATTTTAAAGGGAATGTTATTCTCCCGGCAATACAAATTCACTTCCGGGATGAAATGATGATAAAAATAATATTCGAAGATGTCCAATGTCACCCATGCCTTGCGATTCCACATCCAGATCACTGGCAGAGAGCTCTTGCTAACGTTTCTGAGGGCTCGAGGATTAGCTGCCCGGTACACCAACAGAGGTTTTAGCTTGTGGCTTCCATCCGCATTCCTCCCAAGCATTAGCATTAGCCTATCCTTAGCCGCTTTGAAGCCAGGAATCGTCTTCTCCTCACAGCTAATGTATGTTTTTTCTGGCATTTTTTTCGAGAAAAGGCCAGTCTCGTCGGCATTGAAGATTTGCTTCAGTGAATAACCCTCCTTCTCAATTATTTCCTGTAACAATTCCGGGAAGCTATCAGTGGCTTCCTTGTCTGCAGACGCAGCTTCACCACTTCTGGCAACATGATGCAAATTTGCCCTCTTCTTGAATCGGGTAAACTAGCCGTGGCTGGTATTAAAAGTTTTGTCGGCAGCACTATTCCTGCCTTGGCCTTAAGGTATTTAAAATAGATCAAGCCTTTTCTTGAATGAGCATAATACTCAAAGGCATAGGCCGCTGATGCTTATTTTCGAGCCATATAGCATCTCGGGCACGTTCAGTCTGCCATTTGTAAACAATGGACGCAGCGTCATGCGTAAGTAGCGTATTACGTCAGCGGACTACATAGGTACGTCTCGTACTATGTACAGAGAGCACGCTAAACTCAACTTATAATTTCTTTTTTTGAAAAAAAAACAAAAAAAACACGTAAAACAAATGAACGTAAGTTGGGGAGCGTCTGTACTTTTATCATTTTTAAAGGGTTTATGACAGGTGTCGGGAACCTTTTTGACAAAGAGAGCCAAAAAAATACATTTTAAAATCGAATCCTCTGAGAGCCATATATATATATATATATATATATATATATATATATATATATATATATATATATATATAAAATGCAGCCATGATGCGGGGGGGCACTAACCAGTGTCTCTCCCCCTTATGCCGGTCCCAAGCCCGGATAAATGCAGAGGGTTGCGACAGGAAGGGCATCCGGCGTAAAACTTCTGCCACATTTAAAAATGCAAATGATCAAGACAGAATCCATAGCGGATCGGTTGAGGCCCGGGTTAACAACGACCGCCATCAGTGCTGTCAACCAAGAGGGTGCTGATGGAAATTGGACTACTGTGGGTCGAAGACGTGGAAGAAGGAGAGGCGGGAGGGGTGTCCGTAGGCAGAGAGAAGAGGAAATGCGTGAGCCTAGGACTGAGAGTAAGGACTTTGAATGTTGGAACTATATGCAAGGAAAAGATAGGGGAGCTGGCTGACATGATGCAGAGGAGGAAGGTGGACATACTGTGTGTTCAGGAGACAAGGTGGAAAGGTAGCAAGGCTAGAAGCTTAGGAGCAGGGTTTAAATTGTTTTATAATGGTGTGGATGGGAAGAGAAATGGAGTAGGAGTCATCTTGAAGGAGGGGTTTGTCAGGAATGTTCTAGAAGTGAAAAGAGTGTCAGACAGAGTGATGAGTCTCAAGTTAGAAATTGAAGGCGTGATGGTCAATGTTGTTAGTGCTTATGCCCCACAGGCAGGATGTAAGCTAGAAGAGAAGGAGAGATTCTGGAGTGAGTTAGGTGAAGTGATGCACAGTACCCCCAGAGGTGAAAGAGTGGTCATTGGAGCAGACTTCAATGGACATGTTGGTGCAGGCAACAGAGGGGACGAGGAAGTGATGGGCAGGTTTGGTATCCAGGACAGGAACACAGAAGGACAGATGTTGATCGATTTTGCAAAAAGGATGGAAATGGCTGTGGTGAATACTTTCTTCAAGAAGAAACAGAAGCATAGGGTGACTTATGAACGCGGAGGTAAGAGCACACAGGTAGACTACATCTTGTGTAGGCGATGTAATTTGAAGGAAGTCAGTGACTGCAAAGTCATAGTGGGTGAGAGTGTTGCCAAACAGCATAGGATGGTGGTGTGCAGGATGACACTGATGGTGAGAAAGGTGAAAAAGGCAAAGGCAGAGCAGAAGACAAAGTGGTGGAAGCTGAAAAAGGAAGAGTGTCGTGTTGTCTTCAAGGAGCGGTGGAAACAGGCTTTGGGTAGTCAGGAAGTGCTTCCAGATGACTGGACAACCACAGCCAATGTGATCAGGGAGACTGGTAGGAGAGTACTTGGTGTGTCCTCTGGAAGGAAAGTAGATCAGGAAACTTGGTAGTGGAATGAGGACGTGCAGGAGTGTGTACAAAAGAAGAGGTTAGCCAAGAAGAAGTGGGACATTGAGAGGACCGAAGAGAGTAAACAGGAGTACAGGAAGACACAGCGTAAGGCGAAGGTAGCAGTGTCAAAGGCCAAACAGAGGGCGTATGATGACTTGTATGATAGGTTGAACAGTAAGGAGGGAGAAAATGATCTATACAGGTTAGCACAGCAGAGAAATAGAGATGGGAAGGCCGTGCAGCAAGTTAGATTGATAAAGGACAGAGAGGGAAATGTATTGACTGATGACTGAAGTGTGCTGAGAAGATGGAAAGAGTACTTTGAAGAGCTGATGAATGAGGAAAATGAGAGAGAAAAAAGAGTAGAAGGGGTGACCGTTGAGGAGCAGGAAGTAGCAAAGATTAGTAAGGGAGAAGTGAGGAGGGCATTGAAGAGGATGAAGAGTGGAAAGGCAGTTGGCCCTGATGACATACCAGTTGAGGTATGGAAGTGTCTAGGGAGGTATCAGTAGATTTTCTGACAAGAATATTCAACAAGGTCTTAGAAAGTGAGCAGATGCCAGAGGAATGGAGGAGAAAGTGTGCTTGTGCCCATTTTTAAGAACAAGGGAGATGTACAGAGTTGTGGCAACTACAGAGGGATAAAGTTGATGAGCCATACAATGAAGCTATGGGAAAGAATAGTGGAAGCAAGACTAAGGGCAGAGGTCAGCATTTGTGAACAAAAGTTTGGTTTCATGCCAAGAAAGAGCACCACAGATGCAGTGTTTGCTTTGAGGATGTTAATAAAGAAGTACAGAGAAGGTCAGAAGGAGCTGCATTGTGCCTTTGTGGATCTGGACAAAGCATATGACAGGGTGCCGAGAGAAGAACTGTGGTATTGTATGAGGAAGTCTGGAGTGACAGAGAAGTATGTTAGAGTGGTGCAGGACATGTATGAGAGATGTAAGACAGTGGTGAGATGTGCTGTCGGTGTGACAGAAGAGTTCAAGGTGGAGGTGGGACTGCATCAAGGGTCAGCTCTCAGCCCCTTCTTGTTTGCTATGGTGATGGACAGGTTAACAGACGAGGTTAGACAAGAATCTCCATGTTTGCAGATGACATCGTGATCTGTAGTGAGAGCAGAGACCAAGTGGAGGAAAATCTAGAGAGGTGGAGGTATGCCCTGGAAAGGAGGGGATTGAAGGTTAGTCTTAGTAAGACAGAATACATGTGTGTGAACGACAAGGACCCAAGAGGAACTTTGAGGTTACAGGGGGCAGAGATAAAGAAAGTGGAGGATTTTAAGTACTTAGGCTCAACAATCCAGAGCAATGGAGAGTGTGGAAAAGAGGTGAAGAAGCGCGTACAGGCAGGTTGGAATGGATGGAGAAAAGTGTCCGGTGTGATGTGTGATAGGAGAGTATCGGCAAGAATGAAGGGAAAAGTGTTCAAGACGGTGATGAGGCCAGCAATGTTGTATGGTTTAGAGACAGTGGCCCTGGGGGAAAAGACAGGAGTCAGAGTTGGAGGTAGCAGAGATGAAAATGTTGAGGTTCTCTTTGGGAGTAACGAGGATGGATAGGATCAGAAATGAGTACATCAGAGGGACAGCACATGTTAGATGTTTTGAGACAAAGTCAGAGGCTAGATTGAGATGGTTTGGACATGTACAGAGGAGGGATAGTGAGTATATTGGTCGTAGGATGCTGAGGTTGGAACTACTAGGCAAAAGGCCCAGAGGAAGACCAAAGAGAAGATTTATGGATGCAGTGAAGGCGGACATGAAGGTCGTTGGAGTAAGAGTAGAAGATGCAGAGGATAGGGAGAGATGGAGGCAGATCATTTGCTGTGGCGACCCCTGAAGGGAACAGCCGAAAGGAAAAGAAGAGATTATATATATATATATATATGTGATATTAAATATATTTATATTAATACTGAATACAACTAAATTGAAAAAGAAGACCATCAATTTGAGAGTAGAATAAGACTCTGAATTCATTTTAAACAACATTGTCATAACGATGTTATTTATTAATAAAATAACTTCTTACTATTAATGCGACTTCTGGTGCTGCATGGTTTCGCTGATGGCTTTGTAGTCTGGTTGACACGTACTGAGGTTCAGCTTCATGCCGGCGTTCAGGCTTCCATCTATTAAATGTGACCGCAGGTTGATGTTTATCAGGTGTGAGAAGGACTGCTCGCGTGCGCATGTGGAACCAAACATGGTCAATACAACAGGACTCACACGCTGCAGTGTTTATGTGACAGGAAACGCATCCCAAGTTTTGGCAATCAGATGGTCTGCGGGTTGAAGTTTTTCTATGTCTGTCCTTTTGTATTCGCTTGCCAGCTGTGCTTGGCTTCGTGCAAATGAGTCGATCAAAAACGAGGGAAATTTACCTCTTTACTCAAAAACAACACTCGCAGTCTGTGGCTGTTGTTATAAGCCAATAAAATTAGAGTTTCAAGGTAACAGACCCGCCCACACACAGAAAGGATTGGCTCTCCACTGCGCGCCACAGTGATGTGGCATTGAAAATAGATGTATAGATTTAAGTACGTGAGATTTATTAATCTGTTTTTGTTTTATTTGATGTTTTTTGTTTGTATTTTTATTTAAATGACAGTAAATCGTGTATTCGTTATTCTGTTAAGAAAGGCCACCTGATTTATCTGAGAGCCAGATACAGTCATCAAAAGAGCCACATCTGGCTTGCGAGCCATAGGTTCCTGACCCCTGGTTTATGGGGTAGTATTGGGAGCCTTGGAATGAGTCACACATTTTACATGTAAAATGTGACTCAACTTATGAAAAATTCAGGTTACGAAACCACTTCAAGAATGGATTAATTTCGTAAATTGAAGGTACCACTGTACATCTTTTCCTCTCAGATATATATCTTCTTCTTTTACTTTCGGCTGCTCCCTTCAGCGGTCGCCACAGCAAATCATCCGCCTCCACCTCACCCTGTCCTCCGCATCTTCTTTTCTGACTCCAACGACCTTCATGTCTTCCTTCACCACATCCATAAATCTCTTCTTTGGTCTTCCTCGAGGCCTTCTGCCTGGTAGTTCCAACCTCAGCATCCTACTGCCAATATACTCACTATCCCTCCTCTGTACATGTCCAAACCATCTCAATCTAGCCTCTCTGACTCTGTCTCCAAAACTCTGTCTCTGACTCTGTCCCTCTGATATACTAATTTCTGATCCTATCCATCCTCGTTACTCCCAGAGAGAACCTCAACATTTTCATCTCTGCTACCTCCAGCTCTGCCTCCTGCCTTTTCCTCAGCGCCACTGTTTCTAAGCCATACAACATCGCTGGCCTCACCACCGTCTTGTACACTTTTTACCTTTTTTTACCTCTCAGATGTATATATATATATATATATATATATATATATATATATATATATATATATGTGTGTGTGTATGTATATATATGTGTGTGTATATATATATATATTTATATATATATATATATATATATATATATATATATATATATAAAAAATAGCTGCTCCTACTTGGTTAGATACTGGGTTCCAGTCCCTGCTCGGATGTGTCTGTATGAAGTTTGCATGTTCTTCCCATGTTTGTGTGGGTTTCCTCTGGGTTGTCCTCTTTCCTCCTACAGTCCAAAAACATGCACAGTAGCAGGGATAGGAATTTTCTGCCAATCGGCGGATTTCCACCTTTTTGTCAGTCAAATGGGTAATTTTGGAGATCAATGCAAATGGGGGGGGGGGGGGGGGTTTAGTGCCGTCATCACTAGTCATCTGGTCATATTGCAGTGTATCCAAATCCAAATACGCGAGGTGCTAGCTTTTAGAGGCTGTTGATATTGCCTCGTGGAGTGAAACACAGCTGGTTCTGGTTTATTGCACGTGTCAGGCATCGTAATATGATATGCCAGTCTGATTATTTTGCCGGGACCCTGGCACAGAGAGCAAATGTCAGATCATCAACAGAAGTGATCGAGCAGCATTATGTATAAATATGACTATGAATGATATTATTTAAGTCTTATTATAGTATTAAATTATAAAGCCTCATGTACATTCATAAATTCTACTGATATTATTCAACTCGGTATGCTACGAATAGGCCTACCAGTACACAGTTTAAAGCAGGGGTCGGGAACCTATGGCTCGCAAGCCAGATGTGGCTCTTTTAATGACTGCATCTGGCTCTCCGATAAATCAGGTGGCCTTTCTTAACAGAATAATGAATGCATCATTTCACAGTCATTTAAATAAAAATAGAGAATAAAAGCCATCAAATATAACAAAAACAGATGAATAAATCTTGCGCATTTAAATCTATTCATCTATTTTCAATGCCACGTCACTGTGGCGCGAAGCGGAGAGCCAATCCTTTCTGTATGTGGGTGGGTCGATACCTTGAAACTCTAATTTTTTTGGATTATAACAACAGCCACAGACTGCGAGTGATGTTTTTGAGTAAAGAGATAAATTTCCCTCGTTTTTGATCAGCTCATTTGCACGAAGCCAAGCACAGCTGGCAAACAAACACAAATGGACAGACATGGAAAAACTTCAACCCGCAGACTGGCTAATTGCCAAAACTTGGGATGCGCTTCCTGTCACTTAAACACTGCTGCGCGTGAGTCCTATCGTGTCGAGTCCTCACCCTGTATCAACCAGACTATAAAGCCATCAGCAAACCCATGCAGCACCAGAAGTCCATTAATAGTAAGCAGTGCTGTAGTGGTGGGTACACGCCGTGTACCCACTTGTTTTAGTGGCTGAGTTGTCTGTACTCACTTAATTTGGTCTACTTTATGGTTGATGAACGTAAATTTCTGCGACTGTGTAAATAAAAAGCGGAGATGAAGTGCCAAATAGTTTCAAAGCCAAAGCCGCACTCTCCCCGCGCTCCGTGCACCTGCTGCTGCGCGCCTCGGTCGCTTCGCTGCCATCGTGTACTCACTTATTTTTTGACCACTACAGCAGTGATAGTAAGAAGTACTTTTCTTATTAATAAATAACTTCATTATGACAATGTCGTTTAAAATAAATTTTGAACTTATTATACTCTAAAATTGTTGGTCTTCTTTTTGAATTTAGTTGTCTTCAGTATTAATGTATATATAATATGGCTCTCAGAGAATTAGATTTTAAAATATGTCTTTTTTTTTTTTTTGGCTCTTTTAGTCAAAAGGGTTCCCAACCCCTGGTTTAAAGTATTTGAAATTAAAACTAGTCCCACTGTCAACCTATAACTGTAATTTTTTTTTTTTTTTTTTAATAATTTAATCATTGATTTTCATCAGGTTCTCTTTAAAAATATTCCTTCCAGGAGACATTAATTAAGCTTCTTTTTGTAAGTATAACCCCAAACCTTTTAGGGGGCTTTGCCCAGCAAGGGCACTGCCCCCACACCCCCACAGGGGGCCTAGGGGGCCCCCTTGACCCCTGCCAATTTTCCCTTCTTTTCCATAAAGGCCTGTTCTCATCCCTGCAGTCGGTTAATTTGCTGTTCCGAATCACCCCCAAGTGTGAGTGCGAGCATGAATGGTTGTGTGAGTGTTGGCCCTGCGATGGCCTGGCATGTACTCCGCCCTCGCCTCGAGTCAGATGAGATAGGCGCCAGCCTCCCCGGAACCCTAATTAGGATTAAGTGGCTCAGAAAATAAAAATAAAAAAACCCCCAAAATGTCCAAGTTTATTTGTGAATTAATGCATCAAAATCTTTGGTGTCTGCCTGGGAGATAAAATCATGTCAAAATATGTACATATGTTGAACACTATTTCTGAAATAATTTAAATATTTCCCAGGTGACACCTTTTCAATGTCAATTTTGTGTCAAGAGAAAAACCTCATAATTTTCACTTCCTGTTGAGCCTCTGTCAAGGTCTCCACAGGTCCAATAATCACATGAATCGGAGCACAGGTGCACACACAATGTACCTCGGAATTTCCATGTGCAGGACAAAATTGGTAAATAAGTAAATTGGTGGGGCAGTGGTGGTCTAGTGGTATAGGGCACTGGATCGCTGATCCAAAGGTTGGGGGTTCGATTCCCACTCTCCACAAGGTTGTTACTGTCCTCCCCAGTGCAGCTAACTGGGTTATCAAAGGCTGGCCATATCTCTCACTGTCTATGGTGTGAGGCATGTAAAAGAACCATTGCTGACTTTCGACAAGAGTAGCCTGCAAAGCCGTCAGCGTGTTTCCGCCCTGCGATGGCCCGGCGAGCTGTCCAGGGTGTACTCTGCCCTCGCCCGAAGTTGGCTGGGATGGGCGCCAGCCTCCCCGTGACCCAAATTAGGATTAAGCGGTTACAGAAAATGAACTGAACTAAAGTAAATTGGTAAATAAGTAAATAACTTTTCCTGTTCATGTTATACACTGTATGTTGTGCTCCACCAATCACTGGTGGATTGGCATTTATTGACTTGAGATAATAAAGAAAAGTTGAACATGTCAAAAACCATCAATTGACAAAGTGTAACTAATCACATGATCATCTAACGCTATTATAAGTGAATAGAAGTCTGTTCATTCTGTCTATGCTACACATTACTGACTTTTTGAGTCATCTTACTGAAAATTTGAAGAGGTTGTTACTCCAAGGAATATCCTGCATCTACCAGACTTCAATGCATATTGGCCTAATACATTTAAAAGGGGGGAATGCAGCTGTGAGGCGGCGGGGGTGGGGGGCATTAACCAGTGTCGCTCTCCCTTATGCCGGTCCCAAGCCTGGAAAAATGCAGAGGGTTGTGTCAGGAAGGGCATCCGACGTAAAACCAATGCCAAACTTTATCATGCAAATCACAAATATTATCTCCATACCGGATCAGTCGAGGCTTGGGTTAACAACGACCGCCATCAGTGCTGTCAACCAACAGAGTGCTGATGGAAACTGGACTACTGTTGGTCGAAGAAGGAGAGGCGGGAGGCATGAAAATGTTGAGGTTCTCTCTGGGAGTAACGAGGATGGATAGGATCAGAAATGAGTACATCGGAGGGACAGCCCATGTAAGATGTTTTGGAGACAAAGTCAGAGAGGCTAGATCGGGATGGTTTGGACATGTACAGAGGAGGGATAGTGAGTATATTGGTAGTAGGATGCTGAGGTTGGAACTACCAGGCAGAAGGCCTAGAGGAAGACCAATGAAGAGATTTATGGATGTGATGAAGGAAGACATGAAGGTTGTTGGAGTAACAGAGGAAGATGCAGAGGAAAGGTTGGGATGGAGGCGGATGATTTGCTGAAGGGAACAGCTGAAAGGAAAAGAAGAAGAAGAAGAAGAAGAAGAAGAAGACATTTAAAAAGGGGGAGGGGATACCTTTTCTCAATCTGTAGAAAATGTAAAAAGGTCAGTGTCACACATTTCAGTACCAGTTTCATGGTCAGACCCATATTCTATTTTCACCCTTCGATCTGTTCGACCGCTGCACCGTGCAGTCCACTAGGTGGCGGTAATGAGCAAAACGGTCCGACGCTAGGAGAAAAAGAAGAAGAAAAACTGCAACGGCAGCGTCGTGCGTGCTGTACTGAAGTGACATTGTGTTCCATCGAGAACAGAATTCCAATCGTGAATGTGTTGAACTTTAGGTTTCAGTGAATGTGAATCTTGAGGTGATTATGCCTCGGTATGAGCTGTCTGTGGTGCTGAAGGCCATGCAGAGGCCGGAGACCGCGGCTGTGCTCCGGCGCACGGTGGAGACCTTGATGGAACGTGGTGCTGTGGTGAGAAATCTCGAGAACCTGGGCGAGAGAAGACTCCCCTACAGGATCCACAAACACAGCCAGAGACACACACACGGAGCCTACTTCCTCATCGACTTCCACGCGGCCCCGTCGATCCTGAGCCCGCTCGTGAACCACCTGGAGAGAGATGTGGACGTGGTGCGGCAGACGGTGTTGAAGAAGGATGGAGAGCTTCCCGAAGGCCAATGTTGTCCTTTATCACCGAACCAGAAGCACAAGACGACTTCTACATGAACGTGAGGGGTTTTTTTTTTTGGGGGGCGGTCATACTCACGTGACTTGGATAAATTGGGTTCATTACATCACACTTGCTTTGTGTCTTATTTCAAGAAAGCCTTTCACATTCATCCATTCATTTTCTTCTCTGCTTTATCCTGATTAGGGTCGCCCATCTCAGCCGACATCGAGCGTGGGCGGGATATACTCTGGACAGCTCGGCGAGGCCATCGCAGGGTCAACACTCACACAATCGTTCAAACTCACACCAATTGGCGATTTGGAACAGACAGCCTATTGTACATGTTTCTCGAGCTGGCCTTCTCAGGGAGGGAATTTACCTGGTGTGGGGCCGGTGGCATAGTGGTCAATGATCAATCCACCAACAATCGAACCCATGAATCTCAGTTAGACCACCCCCCCACCCCCGGGCAAGGTCTGAACTACAAGTGTGCCTCTGTCCACACAGCATGGGTCCAGTACCAGTAAAAAATACTTGAAAGGGAACCCGTGATGGACGAGCGTCCCATCCAGGAGGAGTTGAACTCCGAGTAGCTTCACGCTACAGAAACCAGGAAAAAGCACCGGCCTGCTGAGCCACTAGGCCTCGGGTGCAAAAAGCCCAACAGATTCACAGACGTGTTCTTGGACTGTGGGAGGAAACTGGTGTATCTGGAAGAAACCCACACAAACACAGGGAGAACATGCAAACTCCAAACAGAAACCGGCCGAGCTGGGAATCGAGCCCAGGACTTTCTTGCTGTGGGGTGGAAGTGCTAACCACTACGCCACCGTGCTGCAAAATCTCAAAACATGCAGCCAAATGTTTTCACTGAATTCTGCGTAATCCAAAATCGGGTCGTGAGGAGGCTGGAGGCAGCCGATTTCCACTGACGCCAGATAAAAGTGGGGTACACCCTGAACGGAATGCCAGACCAAATCACACAGTCATTTACACTCGTAGCCCTGGGCAATTTATAACAACTGCCAATTAGCATAATGAGCAAGTCTGGAAGAAACCTTTGCAGGTACAGAACAGGAGAACAGGATTTTCTTGCCCTGAGGTGGTTATGCTAAGCCACCACGGTGGAGCATGTGGTGCCACAGTGGTCACCTGAATTGCTGTACAACCAAATTGCATTTCCAGTGAAGATCACACGGCGGTTTGGGGCGTCATGATGAAAGTACTTGCACACTTGCCCTTCTGATTAAATCTGAAAACAGTCAACATAGTGACACCATGTAAACATTTTTGGCTTCATGATGCTATGACTTCTGGGAAAGCCAACCACCCCTTGCGACCTATTAACTCTGCCATGGGCTGTGTGTTTAATCTGAAAACTGAACATTTTTGGTTCTTAAGCAGTAGAGACATCAGGATGCTTAAAAATGGCAGAAAGCCTGAGATAATTATACCTGCAACTTGAACTGAAATGAAAGATTTACCTGACAAAATGATTTAAAGAAAAAAAAACAAAAAAAGTACAGATCATTGTTGTATGTTTGACACCAATTCTGGACCTTTGTGGTGGTATAGGGCACTGGATCGCTAATCCAAAGGTTGTGGGTTCGAGTCCCACTCTCCACAAGGTTGTCACTGTACTACCCCCCCCCCCCCCCAGTGCGGCTAACTGGGTTATCAAAGGCGGGCCATGTCTGTCACTGTCTATGGTGAGAGGCATGTAAAAGAACCATTGCTGACTTTCGTAAAGAGTAGCTGCAAAGTCGTCAGCGTGTTTCTGTCCCTTGCTAAAAGGGTTGTGACAGGAAGGACATCCGACGTAAAAACCTCTGCCAAATCAAACGTGCGAATCAGATGATTCGCTGTGGCGACTCCCGAGTAAAAGGGAAAAAGCCGAAAGGAAGACAGAGAGGTCACATTCGAGATCCTGTAAATATCTATGGAAGTGATCTCAGTCATTCCTTGTCCAGGGTCCGACAGTCCATAAAGCTGGGATTGGTTGTCTGGAAAGCCAGCAAGATTTGGAGTGTGAAAGTCTCTTCATGGCTTCTGCTAAACCCTTCTCTGCCACTGATGGCTCTTCCAAAGCAACAACCCCCATGCAAGCCGAGAGAGAGAGAGATAGGGGAGCATCAGTTCATTTTCTGTAACCACTTCATCCTAATTAGGGTCGTGGGGAGGCTGGTGCCCATCCCAGCCAACTCAGGGCGAGGGCAGAGTACACCCTGGACAGCTCGGCAGGCCATCGCAGGGCGGAAACACGCCGATGGCTTCGAAAGTCAGCAATGGTTCTTTTACATGCCTCACACCAGAGACAGTGAGAGACATGGCCGTCCTTTGATAACCCAGTTCACTGCACTGGGAGGACAGTGACAACCTTGTGGAGAGTGGGACTCAAACCCCCAACCTTTGGATCAGCGATCCGGCGCCTTATACCACTAGACTGCCGATAGGGGAGCATTTGATTGATAATTTCTCTGGAGACTGTGATTGGTCAATCACTTTTTTTAATGTCTCTTTGACAGATTGACAACT
The DNA here is from genome assembly GCA_024760905.1 of Plotosus lineatus. Classification (NCBI taxonomy): domain Eukaryota; kingdom Metazoa; phylum Chordata; class Actinopteri; order Siluriformes; family Plotosidae; genus Plotosus; species Plotosus lineatus. The sequence goes on along the minus strand of CM045736.1, from coordinate 9,404,424 downwards.
GTTTGGTTTAACACTATTTCAACCAATCACAGTCGGTGTATACTGTCCAGCTGAAAATGTACCACGCCCAGGTTGAAGTTATATTTGACGACAGGGGTGTTCAATCCTGCTCCTGGAGCTTGATCTTCCAGAAGACCTTTGCTCCAACACTAGTCATGTCCACCTGACCATCTAATCAAGGCTGAAAAGTTTTGAAATGAAAACTTGCGAATTGATTGACTTGATCTGTAGCGTGCGTGGGACACATGAAGGTTCGAGATAAAGTCCACAGGAAGATAGAGCTCCAGGGACAGGATTGGACACCACTGTTTTAGTAGGACTTTATTATTATAATGGGGGCAGACAAGAAGTTATTCTGTATTAAACTGAAAAATGTGGAAAACTTACATTTTTCTCTCTCTCTCTCTCTCTCTCTCTCTCTCTCTCTCTCTCTTTCAGGTGTATAAGAACGTGTGCGGCTGGCCTTTGCTGTTTGTTTTGAGAGTTCCCGGTGAATGATTCTATGAGAAAAGAATAAACGATCAAAAAATATTTTCGAAAAACATGTTTTTTCCTGTTGTATAAGTGAACATGTAAAAACCCGGCATTGCAACACATGCACACTCCTGACCAAATATTACAAAATCAAACCCGAAATGAATAAAGCAATAAAACCCCACATGGCTAATCAAAATATTAGGTAACCTTTGAGCCACTATGTTTAATTAGGGTGGAATGTTTAACTCTGATTTGTGCGACCAGCTGGAATCACAGATCTGATTGGATCTTCAGCTCGTGCCGGAACACACAAAGGGTGGGCTGAGCTCCATCTCACTGTCAGGAGGAGAATCGGAGAATCTCGAGAGCAGGGGTGTCACACTCGGGCCACAAAGGGCCTTGTGGCTGCAGGGTTTTCTTCAACCAGGCAGCAGCACACCTTACTTTGCTCAGGTCATCAGCTTGTCTGGGTCTTCAGGCAGTTGATTGGTCAGTCTTTGTACAGAGCATACAGATTGGCCAATCAACTGCCTGAAAACTCAGACTAGCGGTTTACCTGAGCAAAGTAAGTTGTGCTGCTGTTTGATTAAAACAAACAAAAAACATGCAGTCACATGGCCTTTTATGGCATGAGTGTGACACTCCTGCTCGATTTCAAGGAGATCCAACCACTGCAACATCAACTGGATAAGTGTGGTGACCACAGTGGGGACTATCATAACATTTGGTCAAGCGATGATGCTATGGCTGAGTGTAAACTGTACAGACATTTTTGAAAATATTTTCAAATAAAAGCCTTGTTCTCTACTGGATCTTCTGTGGTTTGTGTATATACAGTATTATACGTGATATAAAGAATAGAAGAGTGTACAGTGAGCTCTTCTGGCTGTAATTTAAATCACAAATTCATTCTGTAACAGAACCATGTTGGAGCTTATCCTTGATTTTGCCGTAGCATGAAACGGCAAGGAGACAATCTCCTCCTGGATGGGATGGTAGTCCATCCCAGGTTACCTTCCCAGTATTTGTACTGGTACCCATTCATACTGCTGTTTGGACAGAGGCACTCATATGCTCAGGGATCTTAGCACAGTGGGGATTCAAACCCATGACTGTTTGATCAACAGCCAGGAACCCTAATCGCCACGCCACCATTTTATTGAGATGCTACACATTTAAATATTTTTGTGCCTCGAAACACACCAATGCTGGTTTATAATTCTAATTAATTCTGTTACAGTATATAATTTAGAGGTTGGAAATGGATTACCAATGGATGAGAAATGCCATGTAAAAAAAAAATCCTCTATGGTGCAAGACCTGTGCTGCCATGGAGTCCACCATTTGGTACTTCTCTGTCTCACACATGTTTGTCAGTACAACCATGTCCAGCCAAGGTCAGCAGTAAGCCGGAGCATTAGTCACTGAGATGGACCTCAGTCACTTGGGGATATTTTGCTGTAATCATACTAGTATTATGGAATGACCCTGATCAGCTAGCCAGAACCCATTACAGGGCCAACACACTCATAGCTGGGGGCATTATGGAACAGCCAATGAGCAGAAAGTGCATGTCTTTGGACGGTTCAAGCAAACAAATACCCCAAGAAACCCTGTTCAAGCCTGGGGAGAACATGCAAAGTACACAAAAGTACCCTTCACCCAGGCTGGGTCTCGAACCCAGGACCTTTGTTGGTGTGAGGCGGACATGCTGACCTAACTACACCACTGTGTCCCTCCGATCCAATAGAGATATACTGTAATTTAGTTCTCTGTTCTTTGCTGCAAATTCTAAACAAACAAAAACCTTAGATGTTTAGATGTCTACCATATCGTGTAGGTCGAAAGCTATTATCACTACTATGTACGTTTATGAACGAAGATAATTAGCTGGATCACGTGACGGGTGTGTCATAGTCACCTGACTGAGGGTGTCTTTAAAACCGAGTTGGGACTGAGTGAACCCGCAGTGCAGCAGCCACACACAAACACACCTCGGGTTCGGCACAGAGTTTGAACAAATAAGTCGGGGGTGTTGTGCAGTAGATATGATGTTTCTTACGCTTCTTTTGGTCTCCACAGGTAATATGATTTCTTCTTGGTGTTTCTCAGAGCGCGGGATTTTCTGGCCTTGTGTAACGCAGTTGATTAGCCGCTAGCTTAGCTCGCTAACATGGCGGGGTTGTTGTTGTTGTTGTTGTTGTTTAGGAAACGTCAACATGTTTGACACTGTACCTGGTTTTTTTTTGGTAATTGTTTATTTATTTATTTTATTATTTTTTTAAACCAACCTGTCCTGTTTTACCAGAGATAAAATTTGGGTAAAAGTTAACGCTGTTTGGTTAGCCAGTCAGCTAACCATATTAACATAGCTTGTGTTTCCCTCACAAGGCTATTTTTTTTTTACAATTTGAGTTTTGCTTCCATCCAGAAAGCTTTAACTCAAAGCGCTCGGGCTGTGTGTATAGTTTAACACATTTTTTTTAAGTGATGAAGGTCCACTTTTAACTGAAACGTCCATGTCTCGTGACTCATCATGTTGTCGTCTCCTGACTGCCTTTTGTTCCGATTTGTCAGTTCGGTGTTGATTTGAGCCTTTTTCGTCCCGCCTACAAGAACTGCGCGATCTGATTGGCTCGTTATCCACCTGGCAAACTTGTGGTGATGCTTCGTTTAAGTAACAATGAACCTTGATACTGTAAACGTTCAGGCAATGCATAGAAGTCGACCTCCTAAACCCGATAGCTTATTTTCTGTAAAGGACCAATAAATAACTTGCTTGTCCTTTTTTTGGTGGTATTTGAAGATTGCGCTATGATGAAAAGCCATTGGCCAAAACAAGGCTTTTGTGACGTGTTCAGTGTTGGTGGTCTCTGTGCTTGTGTCCTGATACTTGTTTTGTTGACAAAAGTGCAGTAATAACTCTTGGTCTTATATTTGCCTAAGTATGGCTCTGCTAAAAAGCCACATGCCTGGTTTGCATTAATTTTGTTTAATTTGCCTCGAACTGGGTGCATATTGTTGAATATAGTGTTGGTGTTCAGGACCCACTTGGTTGGCAGAGATGCTAAGGGTACTAGGGTTAGCTAATGTCACTACTTTAAAACCCCATGTCAATATTTTTGTGTATTTGTATGAAATGTCATCCAAATATTAACATGCAACTAAACGGTTAATTCTGCAAGAAATCATGCATGTTGTGTATGAAGGGTACTATGTTGAGTGTATACAAATAACTAAGTCACTCTGGATAAGTGTCTGTAATATTACTATAAAATGTCTGTCCTGATGATCAAAATCGACTGCCTTTTGTGAATAATTATAAGCAGACTGGAATAGTCACAGCTGTAATATATTCATGTTTGTTTCTGAATGCAGCCTCAGCATGGTTTGAAGGCTCAGAAGAGCAGGTGATGGACTAACTGAAGAGGAACTGCACATTGCAGTAAATCCTGTAGCATGGATGTGGATTTTTTTTTTTTTTTTTTTTTTTTTTTTTGGTGTACACCTCTTGACCAAAACCTCCCTTTCACATCCTCTTTTCAGTTCTGTTTTTGACTCTACCCAGACCTTTCACTTCAACTTTTGGTCATAAGAGTAACTTCACTAGTTCATTGTGTGTTGGGGGGGTGACTGCTTCTCTGCTGTCATCTTTATTTATGGAAATGTGTGTAAAGTTGGCGCCCATTGCAGGGTAACTTCTCATGTACATCTTGGTACACTTTATTTGTTGTTGGACCAATAACTACATCGGGTATCTGAAAGCTTGACATTCATTAGCTTTAGGCTGCTTCTCTCTTCCTGTTGTCATCCATGGTAATCAGTGTTCTTTGGATGATTGCATGTTTTCAGTGGCCTGTATGACGGAGTCAAAGGTCTGCTTGTGATATGGACAACCACTGACCGCTTAAAACTCCATAATGCGTGTTAAAGTGCAGGAGTCGGTTAATAAAAAAATTAAACTTATTTTGCTTAATTTGATGCCTTAAGGTTAATCAGTAACAAGAACAAGGTATTTTTACTGTCTAATCTGTGCATTGATGTGTTATGGTCTCATGACTGAATTGTACAGCTTATTGCCTTATCTAGGGTTATTTCTATAGCAGCCAAAGTGCTGATTGGACAGGACATTTTACAGACATGGAGGAAATGAAATGTTCATGGTTATTGCTTGGTGTCCCCCACCCCCCAATCGGGTCTGTTGGTGGTTAATCATGGGAGATGGAGGGTTTGGGTGACATGCCAGTGCATAGTGTTTGCCTTGTCAATAGTTTGACTTGATGTCTCAACACAAGGCTGAAAGAGTTCTTGTTCAGGGTGCCAGGGTGTGTCTCTGATCTTGTACTCATGACTCTGATGCTGAGCTGCCAGTTCTTGGAAAGCTTCTGTTCTGGAGTAACATCATGAGGCTGTTTTGTGAAGTCTCATGGCAGTAGTGAATTAGCTTATAGTATGAGGTTTTATTTGGAAATTCCAGCTTTGTACTTTGTTACTCATTGTCCATGAGCCCTTTAGTCATGCTGCTGATTTGCACATGTGACTGACTTGCCAGATTGCCATCAATTATAGATGCTGTAGTTTTGAAACTTCCTTTCTTTTCCATTGCTACACATGTGTTGAAGTGCTGAGACTTGGGTGTGATCTGTTTATCGACAGAATTGTTGCTTAAAGCCCTGTTTTTCTGTTTATGCAATCACCATGTTTTCCCAGGGTGATGTTTCCCCCCCACTCAGTGTGATGGAATCAGGTTTGATTCATGGTCTGTGCTTATGGCTTTCAGGTGCGTTTATAAAAACAAAAGTGCATTGTGTGCACAGCTGGTTGACTGGTCACTTGATCCTTCGGTCAACTTGTATGTGATGGCAATTTTAATGATTGTGGTTATTCAGAACCAAACGGAATCCTTCCTCACTGTTCCCGAAACAGTCCTGACTGATTGACTTGTGCATTATTAATTTTTTATTTTGCATTACATCCTGAACTGCTTTCAGTAAGCCGGACAGATTCTGTTTTGTTTAATGGTATGGAAGTTGTGTGGCTGCTCAGATCATTAGGTGTGACCAGACAAACTGAAAGGATATGGAATGGTTGGGAGTGTGGTACGAGACATGCTCAATGATATAATGAAGGGTGATCTCTAAACTAATAACGATTGTCTTTTTCAGCCGTGGCGAGTCCTCTGCTTGGAACTGAGCAATGTGCTCGTGGACCCCCGTACTGGTGTCAAAATGCCAAGACTGCTTCTATTTGTGGTGCAGTGGCACACTGCCAACAAAATGTCTGGAACCAACCACATGTGGTTAGTGTGGGGGTTTTATATATATTTTTTTTTCCCCAGGAAAAGGTTCCGTATGTCTTAAAGTCCTAAACTCTTCTCCCCCCCCCCTATAGAAATCTGTGCCATGTGATTTGTGTAAGGAGGTGTTGTCTGTGGTGAATCAACTGCTGAAGGACAACTCGACAGAGGTGAGTAGTGTGAAATCTTGTGGGGTTCAAGTTCTCTTGTAGGTTTATATGGCCACTGTCCTGAACCTACATGGTGATAAACGACAAGTTTTAATATTTGCATGTGTGTAGGCCGAGGTCCTGAGCTACCTTGAGAAAACATGCCAGCTGATTCCTGATCAAGGCCTGGCTGCGCAATGCAGGGAGATTGTGGATAATTACTTCCCTGTCATCATTGACCTCATCAAAGGAGAGCTGGTAAGGTGGAAAAAAATGATGGCTTCAGTAAATTTATATTGGAGTGTTTAAAGACGAATCAAATGATTTGTGCACATGAAACTTGGTAAAGCAGTAGAGGTGGTGTTCAGGTGTGTTGGTAGCTCCACCCCATGAAACAACTGGAGCTTGAAGGACTTGGGTGCATTCAGCAAGATGAAGTAAGGACATGTGCGCACACACGGTTAGGCCATCATTGAGGGATCCTCCATCAGCTGATCTTGTTGCTTGGCGATGTTGGGTCCCCAGACCTCTCCCCTGTGTGGACCTCCCGCCTTCTGTGGGGAACAGGTTAAATTGGCATGTACTCGTTGACCTCAGACTCTTGAGGCTGTTAAAGTTGCTGTTCAGCAGGATGGTGCCGCTTGCTCTTGATATAAGAAATTGAGCTGTGGCAATCAGCAGAAATCACCCCGAGTGTGTACAGACAATGATGCTACTGTTTAGAGCAGGGGTCACCGACCTTTTTGAAACCGAGAGCTACTTCTTGGGTACCAATTAATGCGAAGGGCTACCAGGTCAAAACACACCTCTGAAATTACAAATTTGCTCAATTTACCTTTAATTATATGTTATCATTAATAATTAATGATATTTATCTATGTGAAGATATTGATTTGATTTAAAATATATTCAAAAAAATTAGATGCAGCTCAATGGAGAGTGGCGCTATGGAGCTGTGGGCCTGTCCTAAAACTAGCAGTGAACAGGTCCGCGGGCAACTTATAGTGTCCTTGCGGGCTACCTGGTGCCCACGGGCACCACGTTGGTGATCCCTGGTTTAGAGCAACTTTAAAACACAAATTTTTGTGTGCACACTGTCTCTACTTTATTTGTCCTATTTTTTTCCCTTTTAAATGTTGACTGTTTCAGCCTGAGATTTTATTGCTGCTTCCCTCAAAGTGCTTTCACTTCACAGTTCCATGTGCAGTTTTGAAGAAGTGAGAGCTGTTGGTTTGCAGACCAGTGAACTTGCTGCTGTTTGTGTGCTGACAGATTGTCGGAAACGTTCGTTTTCTGTTTTGTTTCAGGATGACCCCGAGGTGGTGTGCAGCGCTCTTGGCCTGTGTGTGTCTCAGCAGGAGTTTCTTGCCAAAGCTCAGCTCAGATCGAATGAGATTCCGACTGTGGATCTAACCCAGAGGATTAATCCCCTACTCCTGAACATCCCTCAACTCCTTTACCCCAAAAAGGACAAGGAGACCACTGTGAAAGTGAGTGTGCTCACACCATTCACTTTTAGGCTGGTGTTCTGATTTTGTGTGGGTAACTAATAGATGGTGTCCTGTACTAGAATGACGTGGTGTGTGACGACTGTGTGAAGTTCATCACTGACACTCAGGATGAGGCCAAGAAAAACACCAGCTTCGTGAACTCCATGATCGAACAGCTCGAGAAGCAGTGTGAGCTGCTTGGGCCGAGCTTTGCTGACATGGTAACACGTTTGCACCGGCATGTATGATTTTACAATGTGCCTTTTTATAGCCAGTCACAAATGTGCAAGTCAAGAGTCCTGTGTCTGTTTGGTGCAGTGACTGATTGGGATTTGATATATTTTTCTCAGACCATGATACTCAGAGTTGAACTGAACTCTGGCCTCGATCGAAGATGGCCACGTAACATGGTGACTAATGTCCTGTTGATTAGCTCTTCACTGGTACATGTCAGAAAATCCAGTACCAGTTGTTGGATCATCCCATGTAGATGAGAAGACGGTTAATTTGAGTGTAATTTCTGCTGCTGTTCTCAAATGCATGTTGCCTGTTCTCATATTTAATGACTGTTCTTTGCACCCTCGCTCGCCTTCATTTAAAATATAATGGGGGAAGTGTGTACAGCCACAGGGTGCGAACTTCAAAAAGTAAAATGATGTTCCTGACTCTTATAAAAGGATTTTATAACCCGTTGGTATGTATCCCAAGAATTGTGCTACTGTAGGTGTCTGCAAGTGCTGATTAGGGTTGTTTTTTTTTTTTTTTGAGGTAATTATAGTACCGTGGTACCTTACAAAAGACAAATCCAGGTTAGGAAATGCATTTTTGGTGTGCCCTCAAGATCCTGTTAATTCACACAATGCCATGTTGTGTATCCCTTTCAGTGCAAGGAGTACATCAGCCAGTATGCACCAATAATAATCCAACAGCTCATGTCCATGGTGAGTACCATCACCTCAATCATTCTTCATGAGGGTCAGGGTGGGGTTTTTTCCTCCCCCCCCCCCCTTTTTTTTTTTAATTCAAGACTACCCTGAGCCAGTCAAGGGTACAGTCCTTGCTCTCATAAGCCCATGTTCAGTCTTGGAGCCACTCGTGTCTGCTGGTCTGAGTTACAATTTCTAATCACATGTCTTATTTACCTCCCTGTTCATTTGCTTTCTTTCCCTCTCATGCTGTCCCTTTTTACTTTCTCTTTGATCTGCAGGAAAAGGTAGGTCTGGCCATTCTGCTAGTTTCAGCCAATACTGTTTTGTGCTACGTGCCTGTGTCAGTAACTTGTGCTTCTGAGTGAGGCTATTTGCTGTATGAACTGATTTGTATCAGACTAGTGCATTAATTTCGCCTGCTACTCCATAATCCTTACTAACATGCCTCCATTTCCTTAACTTTATAAAAGGAGATAATGGCAGGTAGCTCAACTCGGGTTCTGGTTGGATTTTTTTTTTTTTTGGAATTAAACTTTTGAAAGTAATGGTGCATGGATGCTAATAAAAATGAACTGTGGCTATGAGACTGGAGTTGGGCTTCCTCTAAGGTGTTATGTCCCCACCCCTACATGCCGTGGGAGTACTGTAAATGCACAATGAGAAACCTCATGCATGTTCAGATCCACCATCTTCTATAAACTGTTGCATGAGCATCAACACTGAAGAACTTGCATGACTGCATCCAGTCACCTTTTATTCCATGTTGCAAAAGGATTTTCATAGACTAACACACACTTCTGTATGGTATTGACCGCTTCAGGCAAAGGGTCTCAAACCTGAGGCCAGTGGGCCGAATCTGGCCCTCTAACTCTTTTTATGGCCCATGGGAGCATATCAAGTACAGTATAATAGCATAGTATTTGTATGAACTGCGACAATGGCTCCACCAAGTGGATGAATGAAGTACAATCTATTTAAAGTAAACAATTTGTCATTGACTCTGAAGCAGCATCAGTCAAGCATTTTCAAAAGGAAAGCGAAAGCTGGTATGGGCAATCTCATGGTTGGCCTTTGTGATTAGGTGTTGAATGATGATTCGGCCTTTGAGAATACCAATGGGTTGGTGGTTGGGTGTATACATGAGGGAATTGAGGTGACACTATTGTTGTGCTCAGTGTACAATTTGCTTCATTGACTCGCACGATGTCTTCAGCCTGATGGGGATTTTTAAATCTGTATTCCAATTCTCAATGTTTCGGTTGTAATGGAGAAATGTTGTTCAATGCAGTTTAGGTTGGTGACTTGTGTCACCCTTGGAGGCAGTGATGGTATAGGGTGCTGGATTGCTGATCCTAAGGTTGCGCCCCCCCCCCCCATGCAGCTAACTGGGTTATCAAAGGTGGGCAGTGTCTATGGTGAGAGGTTCATGTAAAAGAACCATTGCTGACTTGCGTAAAGAGTAGGCTGCAAAGTCGTCAGCGTATTTCTGTCCCTTGCTAAAAAGGGTTGACGGGAAGGGCATCCGATGTAAAAACCTCTGCCAAATCAACGTGCGAATCAGATGACTCGCTGTGGCGACTCGGAGTAAAAGGGGGAAAAAGCCGAAAGGAAGACAGACGGACTTATTTGTCACCCTTGGCGCAACACCTTAAACTTGTGATATGGATTTGTGATTAACTCAAATTTAACCACACTCCACTAGCACTTTTTGAAACCACTTTCTTTTGGTTTGATTTAATTGGAAGGTGCATGTGGAAACACTTGGTCTGATCGTACATCACTCATCCATGCTGTGTGCTTTTCTCATAGCAACCCAAAGACATCTGTTGCCGTGCTGGTTTCTGTGACTCCACCCTCCAGTCTGTGCCCATGATGCAACTGCTTCCGGCAAAATCCATCCCCGCAGCAAAAACCGTCCCTGCTGCTAAACTGGTAAAGGCTGCTTTCGTCAAACCTGCCAAGGTAACAACTGGTGTGTCGCTCGCACTATGCATGTGAGCCAAGATTGGAGCTCAACAGGCTTATTTATTTCTTTTTGCCCCCCCACCCTGTGCATGCAGAAGTTGGTTCGTGCCCGTGTTTCTCCTCAGTGTACCATCTGTGAGTTTGTGATGAAAGAGCTGGACAGTATGCTTGAGGACAAGACCGTTGAGGTATGAGGTTTTGGAGTAAAGGACTTTTCATGCTGCCAAAAACGACCGTTTCAATGTCTTAAGCTTTGCTTTCCTTTTCAGGACGAAGTGATGCAGGCTGTGGCGAAAGTGTGCAGTCTCCTGCCCACCACAGTTTCTGCTCAGTGCAAGGATCTGATCAATACCTACGGCCAAGCAATCATTGACCTGCTGTTGCAGGCGGCTGATCCCGCGACGGTCTGTCGCCTTCTGGGGCTGTGCAGAGATTCAAGTCATGCCTTCATCCGTGAGTTTCTCTCATTGTAATGTGTGGTGTTTAGGTATTTGCTTCCTTTTCACATCTTTTGTGTATTCCTTGCCTCTCTTAGCTGTGATGGAGAAGGCAGAGTTTCAGGCTGGCGGGTTCTGTAATGTGTGCAAGATGACAATTCGCTATATCGATAACCTCCTGGAGCAAAATGCCACCGAGGAACAGATTGAGGAGGCTGTGCGAAAAGTCTGCAACTTCCTGCCTGACGAATATAAAACTCAGGTGTGTTTGTGCTAAATGGCTGGTCTGTATCAAAACGGTTTCATTTCTTGTAAATACCTGGTGACTAAGAATGTCCTGTGCACAGTGTGAGCAGCTGATTGACAACTATGAGCCGCTTATCGTCCAGCTGCTACTCCAGGCCCTCGACCCAGACTTTGTCTGCATGGTAAGATCAGCTGGTGCTTGTCCACACTGTACAGGTTTGATGTTGCAGTTGATGCTGGGTGATCATTGGCCTGTTTTGAGTTTGCTGTGTAATGTGCTGCCACAGAAGCTGGGTGCTTGCCCTGGAGCGCTGAAGATGCTTCTGGGGGTGGAGCAGTGCAGCTGGGGTCCAGCGTTCTGGTGTAAGAACATGGAAACAGCCACTCGCTGTAATGTAAGTATCTGACTTGCCTGGTGCCAATTCGACCCATATGTTTGTACTGGAGCTTTACAGGGCAGAGTGTTGTGGTTTATCAGAGTGAGATTTGCGTCCTGTTTTTCAGGCGGTGACCCACTGCAGACGCCATGTTTGGAGTTAAAGAGGAGCTGAACGCACAAACCAACTTGAGGAGTTAAAGGAGAATTTCTGTAGCGTTTGAAATCAACCCTTTCTCGTATTCTATCATGCTATTAATATTAATGTGGTAATTTTACAAAATGGACAGGATGTATGGTGCCATTGAAGGGAGGGTCAGCATATGATGGAGGTTGAAGGGGGTCGGGTCTAAGTTTTCAACTGCTGATATTTTGACCAGAGTAAATGAGGTGTGGAAATGTTCATGATTAAATTGCTTTTTTTTTTTTAAACATGTGAATGGGTGAGGACTTCAGACAAGGTTGTGCCTTGAATGTCTCTGACTGCTTTGAACTCCCTCAAAGAGAAACTTTCCCTGATAGCTGCAAGCACTGAGCTGATTAAGGAGCTTTGTTGTTTTTTAAACTGACTTTCCATCCGACTTCAATTTTTAATGTTTTGTAGTAATACTTGTTGAAATGCCCAACTCAGTTCCTGTCATTTCACACCCAATTTCTGATTTTTCTTGCTGTCTTGGTTAGGTAATCATGAGCTTCGGTGTTTCACTCTTACTACTGAGCTGTTTCTTGGACTGTGTTTTAAAAGAGAAGTTTTAATGGAAATAAATGAACCCAAATCTATCTGGTGTGGTGATTTCAATCTCGAACAAGTGTACACTTTTTTTTTTTTTTTTTTTTTTGGTTGGTGCGCGTGCCTGATGTAGAGCAGAAAGATACTTGGGGGGGGGGGGGTAACTGTGGTTATGACTTGGTCTGCTCACTTGAACTTTGCCAGCAATCAGATTTCACTCGTATTTTGTTCATGCTTGCATGGAAAGGAAAAGTACCCCCATATGTACAAGGCAAAAGAGATTGCTTTTCTGGAATAGTGTACAAGAATTAAGTGTAATCGCACCTCCACTCCAGTAGTTGGCAGTGTCGCTCTCATGATTGCACTATGGTGTATCGTGGTTTTTTTTTTTTTTTTTTGTATGAGAAACCGATATGAATACTGACATGGACTTTTTTTTTTTTTCTTTACATCTTTGAGTATGAAGCGCTGTGTGTGTGATCTATAGATACCCGTCCTCCGCAGAAACTTCTAGATGTCGCTGTAACGAAATACAGTCGGACCTTGACATTCGTGGGTGTTCGGTTCCTGGCCCTCCCGTGAATTGAGATAATCTGCAAGTATTGTACCCGGAAGTAAAACCCCATGTATCACTTCATGTGTGAATGAGCAGCTGTAGGTAAAATACTATGTACTGTAAACACAACTACATGTGCTAAAATATGCTTCTTAAACACATCCTATAGATGGTCTTGCTGATTAATACAGTAATGTAGTAATGATTAAGAAAAGCTTTTCAATTTTTACTGTTTTATTTATTGATGCTAAAATATAAACACTATACAGCATACGCATAAAACACCTTTCAGTGAATTCTCTATAAACATACAGCACTGTAGTTTTCAAAGCTGCCCACTAGAGGAACGTACTGTATTGCATTAGGCATGACACCACTGAATTCAGGTATTGACTGCATTAAGTCCGTGCAGCTCAGCCACGCCCCCAGCCGGAATCGGAATACTAAACAGAATTTTGGAGTGAGAGTAAGAGGCGTTACAAACCAAAGAAGCGGTGATGTTGACGTGAGTTAATCCTCTGGTGCAGAGCTGAGCATGCTTTTGTTTATTGGGAGTAAATGAGAATTGTGAATTCAGGTGTGGGCTGCCTGAGCAGCTCAGTCATGCCTCTCAGGAAGTAAACAATTGGTGAGAGGCACAGCGCCAAAACACAACAAAAAGGACATAAAAGAACAAGAACTGTAATAAATTGGACAAACAAAAAACACAATGAGAAACATGCTACACCACAGTAAATAAAATATAACACACAAACATTTTAAACATTACCATAGGTCATGTACTTGAATAGTAATTTAAAAAGACTTTAATAGTGGAATGTTTGACATCAATTCAAACAATTACTGTATTCCTCTTTGGAGAAAGTCTTATTTCTTCAGAAGAGACATCCAACCTCATTACCTTTTTCTGGTGCTTAAGCAGGCGTTTGAGTGACAACATAGAACTTAACTGGTAATTAAAAGACACTAAAAAAGGCTCATTGTCAACCGTGTGCGAATGAGGGGGGGAAAAGGGCGTTACATCACCTCAACCAATCAGCAGGAAGGAGGACAGCCATTGGCTGAATTTGAATCACGTGCGAGCTGCTCGGCAGTCCGTGAATACTCAAACCGCGAATAGTCAAGGGCCTACTGTACTGTATCTTCTCCTTTTGGATTTTACCCTTATTCAGGGGTCACCAGGTCTGGGAAGGACTGGGTGCCGAACAGTGCTCACCCCCAAAAAGAAACAACACGGGAGAATTTCAAACAGGAACGAAGAGAAAGTTGGCGAAAGACGAAGATATTCAGCCAGAAATAAGTTGAATGAGTTTAATTAGGATGTATTCTTTTTTTAATTTCAGGCACATTGGTGCACTTTAAATCTTTTCAATTGCAGATTGGAATGTTAATGAAGTTTTTATTGTAAGTTGAACTATATTTCTAACTTTTTTGTTATTAAGGTTAATAAAGATACAATGTTATGCAGAGGTGGACTAATAATTTTATAGTCAAATAATACTATTTATAGTCGCTCTGTTTGTATGTGTGTGGGGGGTGGGGGTGGCGAAAATAATGAAGAAGCACTGTTCTACAGTGATGGCTGCACAGCGGGCTGAATCTTTTTCCAGATCTTGATCACAGACGGTTTTTCAAAAAAATTGCTGGAGAGGCTCAGTTAACCCCCCCGACAGTTACTGGACATCGGAAGTGATGCCTTCGAGAGGTGCTTCAATTTCTTATTTGAATAGCTGGGAGTCAATGCTCTAAGCCTTGGGGAACCAAAACATGCAAACACCATTTCAGGAGTGGACTGTGAATAACAAATTAATCTATGGCTGGACTTTTTTTTTTTTTTTTTAATATCGAAGGTGACCCAACGTATGGTAATTTCTCTTTCAACTCATTGTGGGTTGTCCTGTGTTATGGATGATACACTGAGCCTTCAGACTCCATTACAGTCTCATGTCATGGAGGGCAGAAAGGGACAAAAATTTTGTGCACTACTGCTGGTTAATCATTGCCAGAGGCATCATCCATATGTGAACTCAAATGATTAAGTTCGAGTGTGTATACTGTGGTATATTAAAAAAAACAACAGTTCTCAGGGTGGCACAATGGCATAGTGGCCTTCTTCTGCCTTGCTATACCTCACAGCAAGAAGGCCTTGGTTCAGTTCCCGGCTCGGGCATTTCTGCATGTTTGCATGTTCTCCCTGTACTTGATGGGCTTCCTCACACAGTCCAAGTTCAGGTGTTCCAAATCACTCCTGAGTGTGAATGATTGGCAAGCTGTCCAGGGTTTATCCTGCCCTCGATCGGAGTCAGTTGAGACAGGCGCCAGCCTCCCTGGGACCCAATTAGGATGAAGTGGCTTAGAAGATGAACAAATGAAGAATTCTCACTCAAATATATTTGTCAATGGTAATGTTGAACCACATGAAACAGGTGTGATGTGTACAGGGAGACTCAACAACAACAAAAAAGACCTCAAACATTTCAAAAGTCGAGGTAATCAAATCATTTGCACACTTGAAACTTCATTCAATACATTTTTTTATTCATCATGTTTGAAAGATCATCCTTGAAGTGGTGGACGTCATTGTCTTCAGATGCTTGAAGGTCATTTCTCAAGGCTGCCATCGACTTGACAGCACGAACTCACAGGTTTCTTTTGGCTAGACGTTGGTTCTTGTCCAAATCAGCCATATAAATCCATCACGAATTACACAAGGATGGATAAATAAACACCTCGTTACCCCGTGTTGATACCTATGTGGGCTTCGGATTTTCCCGCCATCTTCCTGAACCTCTCGCCTTCAAACCAGATGGCAGGGGTCCGCCTCCCTCTACCCGAATACAGTATAAACAAAAAGATCAAGTGTCATCCATGATCACAACCCATGAGACAAGATGACCAAGATTTGAAGAGCATGGATAAAGTAAGTTTCTGGGGTGTAGGTCAGTACGTACTTGTATATTCATGATGCATTTGCTCATTATATTCTAAGAACAGATATACTGTAAGTAGTACAGTGCCTGGACAAACTTGGTAGTTTTGTGCTTGAGCAGAAGTTGGGATATTGTTTTCAGAATAGAGGACTAGCATGCTAATGCTAACTACCTAGCATAGTATCAGTTAATACTGATATGGCTGCTTTAATGATTGCAGTGCTCTTTCACTATGCAAAACGGTTTCTAATAATAATCTTCGTGTGTACCTGCGTGTCATGGTTCTAGTTTTTAGCAGGAAATGTATTGTTCGTTATGGTGTATCGGTTTCATTTCAGGTGGGAGCATGGTGTTGTAGTAGTTAGCATTTCTTCCTCACAGCAAGAAGGTGGTTCTGTATGAAGTTGGCATGTTCTCCCCATTATTCCATGGATTCCTTCGCATTCCTACCCCATCCCCCCCAACAGTCCATAAACATATGCATGTTAGGCTAATTAGCTGTTTCAAATTGCCCCTAGATGTGAGCGTGATGGTTGTGTATTCGCCCTACAATGGTCTTGTAAGCTGTTCTTGGTGCACGCTGCATTCATCCATGTTGTGACCTCAAGATTTACTTGTGATGAGGTTTATATTTAGGAGAGAACCTCCAACAATGTACCAATTCTATTGTTGGCGTCCTGAAGAGTGCATTATGCAATATCATGGAGTCCTTTTCTAAATAGATAATGTCTATTTACATATTTACATACAGTTCAGTCAGGTGGGATTGGCTCCAGCTCCTTCCTGATAGAAGCAGTATAGATCATGAATGGTGGATAGATTGGGGTGTGTGTTTGTGAATATAACTGTCTCCATGTCCAAAATCAGCAATTTGACTAATTTATCTGGTTTCGAATGCAGTTAAATTCCCAGTTTCAGGCGTGTGCAGGAATCACACCTTCAGCCCCGGTCAAACAGCATTCCACGTCTAAATCACGTACAAAAAGTTCTGAAAATCTGGTAGACGTGGTTGTAAGTGATAACTTTTGGTCAATTTTGGCATGGCCGTGCTTTGTACGTGTTTTTTACGTGGTAAGGCCGTCGGCGGCTGTTCCACTGCTAAAACACTGCCTAAGCACGGCGAACCACGTGTTCAAACGTGGGGAAAAAAACTGCAAGTTATCACAGCTAATCACGGTCTCATCACGTCTGTATCACTTCCGATAACGTCTTGAGAGCGGACGTAAAATGGGCACTCCACTGCCGTAGCACTGCCTAATCACTAATAACTGCGGCGCGGCGTCGTCAGAAGGGTGGATTGCCACTTTTGCATCTTATCACGTCTCCCCAAGTTTTTATCACTACCAGAACACGGATTATTACGTGTGTTTCACGTGTGTTGCACGTCTTTAGCACGTCTTTACCACGTGGTTGTCGTGTGAGCAGTTCAAAACTTTTTTCCACATCCAGCGCCGTTCAAGTTTTTCCCCATGTCCTGCCACGTCAGAAATTTGACTGTAGCACGTTTTAAAGTGTCCGGTGTGATGTGTGATAGGAGAGTATCGGCAAGAATGAAGGGAAAAGTGTACAAGACAGTGATGAGGCCAGCAATGTTGTATGGTTTAGAGACAGTGGCTCTGGGGAAAAGACAGGAGGCAGAGCTGGAGGTAGCAGAGATGAAAATGTTGAGGTTCTCTTTGGGAGTAACGAGGATGGATAGGATCAGGAATGAGTACATCAGAGGGACAGCACATGTTAGATGTTTTGGAGACAAAGTCAGAGAGGCTAGATTGAGATGGTTTGGACATGTGCAGAGGAGGGATAGTGAGTATATTGGTAGTAGGATGCTGAGGTTGGAACTACCAGGCAGAAGGCCCAGAGGAAGACCAAAGAGAAGATTTATGGATGCGGTGAAGGCGGACATGAAGGTCGTTGGAGTAAGAGTAGAAGATGCAGAGGATAGGGAGAGATGGAGGCAGATCATTTGCTGTGGCGACCCCTGAAGGGAACAGCCGAAAGGAAAAGAAGAAGAAGATCAACACGAACAACACCGTCTGCTTCACGGGAAACCATTTTTGGACGGGTTTTGGCCGTGATTAAGCCGTAAAACGCTGTGTGACCGGCCATATAGTTAATGTTATTTTCAAATCCTGTACGGAAAATCACAAACCAGAACACCATGTCGTACTGCAATTTGATTTTTCTTGATTTTGCAGATTGACAACTAAAAGGTGTTCGAATCATGAGAATGTAGGTCTGACTTGATCTGGATCTGTGGTTGCATGTGACTGATTTCCAAACACGAGAGTGGTCAAGGTGCTGAATGAGGCGATGAGGTTATAGAGCCCGTCAGTCTGGGATGTTGATGAAAAGTGTGCAAAAGTATATCATTATTATTATTATTATTATTATTATGATTATGATTATTATTCATGGCGGCACGGTAGCGTAGTGTTTAGTATGTCCTCTTCACAGCAAAAAAAATCCAGGGTGCAATTCCCAGCTCGGGTGTGTCTGTGTGGTGTTTGCATGTTCTCCTCAGGCTTGCCTGGGTTTCCTCTGGGTACTGTGGTTTACTCCCACAGTCCAATAACATGCACAGTAAGGAAGGTTAATTGACTGTTCCAAATCGCTCCTAGGTGTGATTGAAAGCATGAATGGTTGTGTGTGTTGATCCTGTGTAGGCCGGACAAGTTGTCCTGGGTGTACCCCTCTCTTGCCCAGAGTCGGCTGAGAATGGCACCAGCTTCCCCGTGACCGAAATTAGGATTAAGCGGTCCAGAAAATGAATGAATGAGAGGATAATTCATAATTATACTGAAATAACTGACAAAGAGCGAACCAAAAACGGAGGTTTATTGACCTTTTGTTTAGCTCTTCATGTCGTCATTTAATTTTAAGTCTACTGCCTCCAAGCAGAAAGGTGCTGGGTTTATGTCTCGGCTCAAACCCACTATTTTCATATAGGGACGAGATGTCCAGGTTGTACGTGCCTTTGGTTCAACCTTCCTGCCATCCTCGTATGATTAAGCGGTTGGACGAATGAATGAATGAGGTGATATATGGGGTGTGTCACTGTCGAACCCTTCTTGTACTAACCTACCAGTCGAAACAGAAGTACCGTGTGATTATATACAGGGATCCCTCACTTTCCGCGGTTAATTGGGACTGAAATCCCCACGCGACCATCGAAATCCCAGAAGTAGGATCAGCCCCCAACCCCCCTTACTGACGTACAGTCGGCCCTCGTTATTCGCGGAGATTTGGTTCCGGACCCTACCGTGAATGAAGACAATCCGCGAGTTCTGTACCCGGAAGTAAAACCCCATGTCTCATATTACATGCGTGAATGATCAACTAGAAGCAAAATACAGTACTATGTATCTATTACATGTGCTAAAATATGCTTCTTAAACACATTCTATACAGAGTCTTACTCATAATACAGTATTAATGAAGTAAAATGTAGTAATGATTAAGAAAAACCTCATTTTTTACTGTGATATTTCTTGATAATAAAATCTAAACTTTATCCAGTGTGTATATATATATATACACACACACACACTAGTACATATATATATACACACACACTAGTCCTTCTCAAAAAATTAGCATATTGTGATAAAGTTCATTATTTTCTGTAATGTACTGATAAACATTAGAGTTTCATATATTTTAGATTCATTATACACAAGTGAAGTAGTTCAAGCCTTTTATTGTTTTAATATTGATAATTTTGGCAAAAAAAGTAAAGAAAAACCAAAAATTCCTATCTCAAAAAATTAGTATATTTCATCCGACCAAGAAACAAAAAGTGTTTTTAATACAAAAAAAGTCAACCTTCAAATAATTATGTTCAGTTATGCACTCAATATTTGGTCGGGAATCCTTTTGCAGAAATGACTGCTTCAATGCGGCGTGGCATGGAGGCAATCAGCCTGTGGCACTGCTGAGGTGTTACGGAGGCCCAGGATGCTTCGATAGCGGCCTTAAGCTCATCCACAGTGTTGGGTCTGGTGTCTTTCAATTTTCTCTTCACAATATCCCACAGATTCTCTCTGGGTTTCAGGTCAGGAGAGTTGGCAGGCCAATTGAGCACAGTAATAGCATGGTCAGTAAACCATTTAGCAGTGGTTTTGACACTGTGAGCAGGTGCCAGGTCGTGCTGAAAAATGAAATCTTCATCTCCATAAAGCTTTTCAGCAGATGGAAGCATGAAGTGCTCCAAAATCTCCTGATAGCGAGCTGCATTGACCCTGCCCTTGATAAAACACAGTGGACCAACACCAGCAGCTGACATGGCACCCCAGACCATCACTGACTGTGGGGACTTGACACTGGACTTCAGGCATTTTGGCATTTCCTTCTCCCCAGTCTTCCTCCAGACTCTGGCACCTTGATTTCCGAATGACATGCAAAATTTGCTTTCATCCGAAAAAAGTACTTTGGACCACTGAGCAACAGTCCAGTGCTGCTTCTCTGTAGCCCAGGTCAGGCGCTTCTGCTGCTGTTTCTGGTTCAAAAGTGGCTTGACCTGGGGAATGCGGCACCTGTAGCCCAGTCCACTGCTTCCACAGGTCCCCCAAGGTCTGGAATCGGCCCTTCTCCACAATCTTCCTCAGGGTCCGGTCACCTCTTCTGGTTGTGCAGCGTTTTCTGCCACACTTTTTCCTTCCCACAGACGTCCCACTGAGGTGGCTTGATACAGCACTCTGGGAACAGCCTATTCACTCAGAGATTTCTTTCTGTGTCTTACCCTCTTGCTTGAGGGTGTCAATGATGTCCTTCTGGACAGCAGTCAGGTCGGCAGTCTTACCCATGATTGTGGTTTTGAGTAATGAACCAGGCTGGGAGTTTTTAAAAGCCTCAGGAATCTTCTGCAGGTGTTTAGAGTTAATTGGTTGATTCAGATGATTAGCTTAATAGCTCGTTTAGACTACCTGAACATGAAATGCTAATTTTTTGAGATAGGAATTTTGGGTTTTCATGAGCTGTATGCCAAAATCATCAGAATTAAAACAATAAAAGACCCGAAATATTTCAGTCGGTGTGCAATGAATCTAAAATATATCAAAGTTTATTTTTTATCAGCACATTACAGGACAGAATGAACTTGATCACAATATGCTAATTTTTTGAGAAGGACTAGTATATAATATATACAGTGAGTTGTTGACTTCCGACCGCTTTTGGTTCCGGCAGACCGGTCATAACTCGATCTGGTCGTATGTCGACTTTCCATCCAAATACACTCACGCCAAACAAAAACAAATGAAGAAATCTCGCCCATTTAAATCTATACATCTATTTTCAATTCCACGTCACTGTGACACGCAGCGGCGAGCCAATCCTTTCTGTACTCCACTGTGTGGGCGGGTCCCATAGCTTCAAACTCCAATTTTATTGGATGATAACAACAGCCACAGACTGTGTGCTGTTTGAGATAAGAGATAAATTTCCCTCGTTTTGATCGGCTCATTTCCACAAAGCCAAGCACAGCTGGCAAGCAAACACAAATGGACAGACATGGAAAAACGTCAACCAGCTGATGCACCCCACCCCACGGCTCACATCATGCTATTGATTGGATGAAGGGCTGTATGAAAGTTCTTACTTCAACACACTTAAAAAATATATACTTTTAAGATTTCCAACTTTGAAAAGCTTTATCCTCGTTTTTACCTTCTTCAGCAGGAACCTCTCAGAGCCATGAAGTTTCTGGACAAGGAAGAGCTGAAGGCAGCAGAAAAGGCCCTCAGAAATTACTTTGCCCAGTCACAAGAGGTCTGCAACCAGCATCCAATGATCTTTACAGAGTTTATCTGAGCTCAAATAAACACTGGGTATTATCGATCCGATCTGTCATGCTGTGAAAAGAAGGAATTGGTGTTGGCGTGAAGAATAATTTCGCTGTGCACTTTTAGACGCGATTCAGTCAGATGACAAGGGTCACTTTTCAAAGATTAGATGGTGTTGTAAATGCTGGAGAGGAATTAATGTAGGGTTTGTAGAGTCCTCCTCCTTCTTCTTCTTCTTCTTCTTCTTCTTTTACTTTCGGCTGCTCCCTTCAGGGGTCGCCACAGCAAATCATCCGCCTCCACCTCACCCTGTCCTCCGCATCTTCTTTTCTGACTCCAACGACCTTCATGTCTTCCTTCACCACATCCATAAATCTCTTCTTTGGTCTTCCTTGAGGCCTTCTGCCTGGTAGTTCCAACCTCAGCATCCTACTGCCAATATACTCACTATCCCTCCTCTGTACATGTCCAAACCATCTCAATCTAGCCTCTCTGACTTTGTCTCCAAAACATCTAACATGTGCTGTCCCTCTGATGTACTCATTTCTGATCCTATCCATCCTCGTTACTCCCAAAGAGAACCTCAACATTTTCATCTCCGCTACCTCCAGCTCTGCCTCCTGTCTTTTCCCCAGGGCCACTGTCTCTAATCCACACAGCATCGCTGGCCTCATCACCGCCTTGTACACTTTTCCCTTCATTCTTGCTGACACTCTCCTATCGCACATCACACCGGACACTTTTCTCCAACCATTCCAGCCTGCCTGCACACGCTTCTTCACCTCTTTTCCACACTCTCCATTGCTCTGGATTGTTGAGCCTAAGTACTTAAAATCCTCCACCTTCGTGATCTCTGCTCCCTGTAACATCACCGTTCCTCCTGGGTCCTTCTCATTCACACACATGTATTCAGATTTTCTGAGGCTAACCTTCATTCCTCTCCTTTCCAGGACATACCTCCACCTCTCTAGATTTTCCTGCACTTGTTCTCTGCTCTCACTACAGATCACGATGTCATCTGCAACTTGTAGAGTCCGGACTATGTTTATTTGGAACTCGATGAGATTAACCAGTTCTCACTCATAATGGGTGAAATTCTGGAGCATTTTTAAACGCATGACGGTATTAAAATTGCCCCAATCCGACAGTGGAAAACAGTCCTTCAAAAAAAAAAAACGAATTCACTGTGCTTTGTTCTGGATCATGATCACCAGCAAAATGTAATTGCGTTACTCGAGTTGGACTCCACCCGTCAAAAAAGTTCATGACTTTTCATGTAGTTTCGGGAGGGCGTAGTTTGCAATGTTTTCCATGGACTCCCATGGGTTTCCTTTTACAACCCAAAGACATTTACATTCTTTCATTCATTTCCCGAACCACGTCATCCTAATTAGGGGGTTTGGACATGTACAGAGGAGGGATAGTGAGTATATTGGTAGTAGGATGCTGAGGTTGGAACTACCAGGCAGAAGGCCCAGAGGAAGACCAAAGAGAAGATTCATGGATGTGGTGAAGGCGGACATGAAGGTCGTTGGAGTAAGAGTAGAGGATGCAGAGGACAGGGAGAGATGGAGGCAGATCATTTGCTGTGGCGACCCCTGAAGGGAACAGCCGAAAGAAGAAGAAGAAGAAGTCAGCCTAATTAGGGTTGCAAGGAAGCTGGCACCCATATCAGCCGACTCTGGGCTAGGGTGAGATACACCCTGGACAGCTCGCCAGACCGTCACAGGGCTGTCACACGCAACCATTCACACACACACACACACACACACACACACACACGCTCACACCTAGGGGTGATTTGGAACAGCCAATTAACTGACTGTGCATGTTTTTGGATTGTGGGAGGAAATCCGAGTACCCGGAGGAAATCCACGCAAGCACGGGGAGAACATGCAAACTCCACACAGAAACGTCCGTGCTGGGAATCGAACAAAGGAACTTCTTGCTGTGAATCGGACGTGCTCCCTGCTTGACAAACTCAACTTTAATTTGATTCCTTGAGGGATCGGAATTCCAGATGATCGCAAATTTATTAAACATTTACTGAATTAAACAACTTAAAAAACTAAACTGAAAACTAAAGAGTGAAGCTTCCTTCTGTCTCTATCTGGGAGGCCAGTGGGGCGGGATATTGAGAGACAGCCAATGAGAGAGCAACTCGCGTGTAGTGTGAAATTTTGATTGGCGCGTTTGAATTTTGAATTTCTTTTCGTAAGAGGGGGTTGTTTTGTATCTCGGGGACGGAAACTCAGGAAAATGTTTTTCGTAACTCGGGGATTTCGTACACAGGGGTCTTCGTAAGTTGGGGGCCGACTGTATTAGGGTTCAGGTTAGGGTTAATATTACCTGATTAGTATAGTAACTCATTAAAGAACAACAACAACAAAAAAAAAAAGTGTATCATGATTGTGTAAAATATCATTTAATTTGTGTGATAACATGAAACAAAATATATATATATTTTTTTAAATGTGAGCTTTTGGTTTTTTTTTTATTAAGAGTGTGAGCTCTTGTCTTGTGAGCCTATGTCATGTGAGCTCTTGTCTTGTGAGCTTATGTCAGCTAATCATCTTACTTCAACATACTTTTAAAATACAATTTTCTCATTTAAAATTTTGAAACCCTTTATCCTTTTTTTTTTTTTTTTTTTTTTACCTCAAATATACTTCAGAAATCTTGGTTTTACTTGATAAAATAAAATGTTTGCATGGCTCATATCATTTTTATGTGATATCTGTTGAGCCTTTGAAACATTATTAAAATGAAAGCAGAATGAGGGACTCTTACTCTAGAGAGAGAGAGAGAGAGAGAGAGAGAGTGTGTGTGTGTGTGTATGTATGTGTGTGTTAACCATAACCTGAACATTTTTTTCGTTGTTGTTAGTGCATGAACTTCTTCAGCAGGAACCTCTCAGAGCCATGAAGTTTCTGGACAGGGAAGAGCTGAAGGCAGCAGAAAGGGCCCTCAGAAATTACTTTCCCCAGTCACAAGAGGTGAGCTTATCTGAGCTGAAATAAACACTGCGTGGTGTTGATCCGATCTGTCATGCTGTGAAAGGAAGGAATTGGTGTCGGCGTGAAAAATAATTAAGCTGTGCACTTTTCGACTCGTTTTAGTCAGATGACAAAGGTCACTTTTCAGAGATTAGATAGTGTTGTAAATGCTGGAGAGGAATTACTGTCGGGATTGTAAAGTCTGGAATATTTTACTTAGAACTCCATGAGATTAACCAGTTCTCACTCATCATGGGTGAAATTCTGGAGCATTTTTACACGCATTATTAAACTTGCCCAAATCCAACAGCGGGAAACAGCCATAATCACCAGCAAAATGTAATGGCATTACGTGGGCTGGACTCCACCCCTCCAAAAAAGTACATGATTTTTCGGTCGGGTGTAGTTTGCAATGCTTTCCATGTACTTTTACGTTCTTTCATTCATTTTCTGAACTGTGTAATCCTAATTAGGGTCGCTGGGAAGCTGGCACCCACGTCAGCCGACTCTGGGCGAGGGTGGGGTACACCCTGGACAGCTCGCCAGGCCATCACAGCGCCAACACTCACACAACAATTCACACTCACGCTCACACCTAGGGCTGATTTGGAACAGACAGTTAACTGACTGTGCATGTTTTTGGACTGTGGGAGGAAACCAGAGTACCCGGAGGAAATCCACACAAGCACGGGGAGAACA
This sequence comes from Plotosus lineatus, assembly GCA_024760905.1. NCBI lineage: Eukaryota > Metazoa > Chordata > Actinopteri > Siluriformes > Plotosidae > Plotosus > Plotosus lineatus. Next base: position 9,379,368 of record CM045736.1, on the reverse strand, counting down.
TGCAAACTCCACACAGAAACGTCCGTGCTGGGAATCGAACAAAGGAACTTCTTGCTGTGAATCGGACGTGCTAAACACTACGCCACGGTCTCGCCTACGAAACTAATAATAAAATCTTAAGCATCACAGAAATATGCGAATATAAACAAATGTATTGTCATTTATTTGTCTTTAGGTCTATGGGTGTGTTTGTATAATTAATCGAATAGAAGCCTTCCCCATAGATGTGCTGGTGGACCAGTGGCCAGATTTCACTGTGCTAATCGTCCGACCGAAACGGCGTCAGGTATCACAGATCAAATATACCCTGTGATGAAATGTCACACAGCATGTTCGCCAAAACCAGCTTTTATTGATGAATTTTTAATGTTGACCCGTTCACCATGTGTACAGAACCCGGACGTTTTCAAACTCACAAGCATTTTTGCCAAAGATGAAACAGCTCTCAGGAGCATATTGATGGGGGCAGATGTTCTGGACTGGAAGCAGTTCTTCCGTCTAAGTATTCAGTTCTCAGACTTCTTCTCTTTATCGCATTTTATATTCAACATCACATGTACATATTAAAATCTAATTCCTTTTCACTGTGAAATGTATAAATCATGTGCAGGTATTGACCTGCGCCATGAGGAAATGCTAAAAGCTGTAGCAGTGAGCAAGGGCGTGCCAATGGCAAAAATGTATGTCTGCCATGTAATGAAACTGCAGGATCCGTCCAAGCTTCCGACTGAAAGGTAACTCGTTTATCCACAGGAAGAAATAAAGAAACGTTTCACTTCATTCATTCATTCATTCATTTTCTGAAACTGCTTAATCCTAATTAGGGTCACGGGAGGGGGGGGCTGGCACCCATCTCAGCCGATTCGGTGCAAGGGCAGAGTACACCCTGAACAACTCACAAGGCCATCGCAGGGCAGAAACATGCTGATGGCTATGCAGGTCCTTTTGACAAAACTCAGCAATGGTTATTTTACTGCCTCGCACCACAGAGAGTGAGAGACATGGCTGAGAGTCATTCACATCTCTGTTTCTTGGTTAGGGTTAACCATATTTTCCAGACAATATACATCACTCCGGAGTACAAGTCACATTTGCCAAAAAATGCATAATAAAAAAGAAAAATACACTTATAAGTTGCACTGGACGACTCATGGAAACTGGAAAATCTTCTGGCAGTTTTTGGGACGGTTGTGGTCCTCGCTGTGATAGAGAGGCAGTTGCGTTGCATGAAGCGTTAACACCAAGAAAGTCTTCACGTAAACTCACTTCTATTCATCTCCTTGACAACTACCTGGATGTGGAGATGTAACTGCACTATTGACAAGCCTCTCCTTGAGGCACATTGCTCAAGCCCCCATGTGCGAGCTGGTTCCTCTAGCTGTGACCATCTAGCTTTTAGCCCACAATTAGCTTTTAGCCTGCAATTAGCTTTTTTTGTTTTGTTTTGTTTTCTTCATCGCAGTAATAATAAGCTCCGTTTTTCTGCCCTCTTGTTGCCATCTTGTGGTTGTGAGCGTAAAAAAAAAAACGTTAAATTATGTTTGTGATTATTATGACAAACAGAATTAGATCAGGGGCAGTGGTGGTCTAGTAGTATAGGGCGCTGGATCATTGATCCAAAGGTTGGGGGTTCGAGTCCCACTCTCCACAGGGTTGTCACAGCCCCCCCCAGTGCAGCTAACTGGGTTATCAAAGGCCAGCCATATCTCTCACTGTCTATGGTGTGAGGCATGTAAAAGAACCATTGCTGACTTTTGACAAGAGTAGGCTGCAAAGCCGTCGGCATGTTTCCGCCCTGCGATGGCCTGGCAAGCTGTCCAGGGTGTACTCTTCCCTCGCCCGGAGTCGGCTGGGATGGCACCAGCCTCCCCGTGACCATAATTAGGATGAAGTGGTTACAGAAAATTAACTGATGAACTGAGAATTAGATCACAATAATTTCACTACCTGGACGTGGAGACGCAATTGCACTGTTGACAAGCCCCTGCCTCAAACACCCATGTGCGAGCGTGTTCCTCTCGCTGTGGCCATCTAGCTTTGAGCCTGTGATTAGCTTTTTTGTTTGTTTGGTTTTTTTTTTTGTTTGTTTGGTTTTTTTTTCTTCATTGCAGTAATAATAATTTCTGCTTTTCTCCAGTCCCTCACAAGTTTCTTGTTCACTCAAACTTTCTTTCTGCTGCTTGATTACCATTTTCTGCTGCATATTTCACTACTTGCAGCTTATACTTTGCAGAATAGGATTTTCTTTTTGGAGACATTTTTTCAGTGGTGGATGAGCAAGTATGGGTCCCCAAGCTAAGAGTGCCCTCTTGTGGTTCTGAGTGTAAAAATAACAAACGTGAAATTATGTCTTATTATGACGGAATTATATGTAATAATTTCACATACAAGTCACTCGAGTATAAATTGAGCATAAGTATGTAAAAAAGTTCGACTTATAGTCTGGAAAATATAGTATACAGGGATCCCCCGCTACTTCGCATTTCAATTCATGCGTCTTCAGTGCGTAACGTATATATATATATTTTTTTAAATATTCATCGAATGAAAAAAATAAGGAAATTAAGGAAGAATGGGGGAAAAGTTAAGGAAAATGCCACAAATCAAGGCCAATTGTGCAAAAAAAAAAACAACCCCAAAACCTCCCATCAAAACTACATGCATTTTTATGAGGTGCGCATCTGTGTGTGCGCCCGCGTCTGTATGTGTGTATATTTATACTTTATTTACATCTTATGCATTATTTTTGAATGTTTAATTATAGCATTGAAAATTATAAGCATTTATTGATATATACACACATACATGTACGTATACAGTCGGGGAGGGGGTTGATCCTATTTCGTGAAATTTGGCGGTCGTGGGGGGATCTCGGTCCCAATTAACTGCGGAAAGTGAGGTATCCCTTTATATCTGTATGTACTGTACATTAGTGTGTATGTAATGTGTATGTAATTTTTCTTTATCAAGACTTTCATCTCATTCTTACTTTGTATGGAGCAACTGTGTGCACATTATTTCATCCAGGATCAATAAAATATTCTGATTTTGATGATCTGCCACAGGTTACCCCTACAAGTGTCATCCCTGAATGAGTCACATGTCACTCTGGTCAACAGCACGTGGAAATTTGGCAAGGGAGAATCTACTGTTCGATTTATCAGGGACATGATCATCTATTTTCCTTCGTGCTGTCTGTTGGACTCAGAGGGTCGACCGGTGTCATGGATATTGACCTACGCTTCCAGTGCAATAGGAATGCTGTACACACTGCCAGAGCACAGAGGGAAAGGTTACGCCAAAGCCGTGATCACCGAAATGGCAAAGAAACTGCATTCAGAGGGTTTTCCGGTCTACTGCTTCATAGAGGAGGAGAACCAGTTGTCCTATAAACTCTTTGCCAGTTTAGGTTTCACCGAGGATCCATCTTTCAGGTCGACTGGTTTTAAATGTAATTTTGCATAGGAGGGATTGATGGCGATTTTATGGGAAGGGACATTTCTGTTGGATTTCATTCAACAAATTACTCGAGGTAAATGCGAACCACACTTCTCGCTCGCCTTAAAATGGTATCTTCTATTTGAATGTGAGGAATTTACTTGTAACTTGTAACCGATCAAATTACATGTAACTAACATGACGGGAAAAAAAAAATTCTTATGTCTTCATAATATTCTATAAATTAAAATTGATGATGGATAGATTGAAATTATACATTGAATGAATGAATATACTGAATATAATATAATATATATATTATATAATATAATATAATGAATTATACATTGAATGAATAGATGATTTTGTATGAGATTTTGTTTCTTCTTCAATGTTGAAATATGACTTGTATTTGTAAAAGCTGTAATTAACACTGATGTATTAAATCTGATCTATTCAAGTTTTAAAAATTAATGTATTCCTAAAAATGATAATAAAACCCTTGGGCTCATCTCTGGAGCATTGGCATAAATTACTAAATGTAAATGAGGGGGTTGACAGGAATGTAATTTTGCATTTAATGAAAATAACAGACTGTGTACCAGATCTGTTGTTGATGAAAGAAAAGTTGATTCAAGAATCAGATGCAATAAGTTTTGATCTGATCGGTTGTATTTTTCTGTAATTTTGAGAGATAAAGAGAAATAGTACTTGGATAAAGGCTGAGACCGTAAGAAAGGGGAGTTGTTCAGGTGGTTTTGGAGTTCTTTAGTTGTTACTCAAGCCCAAGTCAGCCTTACAATGACCATGACTATGAGGTGATTCTGTATAGAGGACACGGGATGTTGTGGACTGCGGTGAAAGAACACATTTACTGGCAAAATCAGGAACTGATACAATACACGCAATGCATTATATAGAGAGCAGCACAGCATGACAATATTAGTTCTCGTATTAGTCGTATTACCACGACTGTACTAGTACTACACCTCTTCAAATCAGCTTATGATAACACGAATGTGTTGTTTTCTTTTAAACAGTGGCTGCTCTTACTTTTTTCCCGTCATTAACACAAACAGCAGCATTGTACTTCTGTCTAAATATTAACATTACAAACACGGTGTCCTCAAACAATACGGCTGAACAGTACACGAACTGTTAACTTAATATTTAAACTTGACATTCACAAGAGGGGCAGTGGTGGTCTAGTGGCATAGGGCGCTGGATCGCTGATCCAAAGGTTGGGGGTTCGAGTCCCACTCTCCACAAGGTTGTCACTGTCCTCTCCAGTGCAGCTAACTGGGTTATCAAAGGCCGGCCATGTCTCTCACTGTCTATGGTGTGAGGCATGTAAAAGAACCATTGCTGACTTTCGACAAGAGTAGGCTGCAAAGCCGTTGGCGTGTTTCCGGCCTGCGATGGCCTGGTGAGCTGTCCAGGGTGTACTCTGCCCTCGCCCCAAGTTGGCTGGGATGGGCGCCCGCCTCGACCCTAATTAGGATTAAGCGGTTACAGAAAATGATGAATGTTCACAAGTCCAACCTGTCAGGGGGCTTTGAAACTCGACCTGTTGGTCGACGGGCTCATCTGGGATTTGATGATCCCGATTGGAGGACCAATAGATATAATTGACCTTCGGTGGAGGAGAGAATGAAGCAGAGGAAAAACCACTGGACGCAAGATCATCAGTCTGGGTGAACTTGTTGCTTGTCTCGGGTTGAGACTGAACAGCCTGTTCATTGGTAAGTGGAGGTGCAGACTGAAATTGGGTGGCTGATAGGAATCTCAGAAAATCTAGGAGAACGGCGGACAAACGGATTGGATGGGTGAGGTGCCTGACGACACTCTATGGCATTCCTTCTCCTCCTAAAAATGGCATGACAGGCAGACTAAGCGTCATCAAGAAAGAATCAGGAAAGCATGAGTGCATGTCTTGTGACTACGTAATCAACTTTCATCTCATGCAAGGCACAAGCAGAATGTAATGCAATGAAATGCTGAAAAAGTCTGAAGGCCCAAGATGTGCACCACACGCTGATATAAACAATGAGTGAGGCACAGTTATCAGATCACATACACACACACACACACACACACACACACTCACAGAAGAACCAGAAGGTGAGGAGCACAGAACCATGTAGAAATGTCTTCTTCTTCTTCTTCTTCTTCTTCTTTTACTTTCGGCTGCTCCCTTCAGGGGTCGCCACAGCAAATCATCCGCCTCCACCTCACCCTGTCCTCCGCATCTTCTTTTCTGACTCCAACGACCTTCATGTCTTCCTTCACCACATCCATAAATCTCTTCTTTGGTCTTCCTCGAGGCCTTCTGCCTGGTAGTTCCAACCTCAGCATCCTACTGCCAATATACTCACTATCCCTCCTCTGTACATGTCCAAACCATCTCAATCTAGCCTTTCTGACTCTGTCTCCAAAACATCTTACATGGGCTGTCCCTCTGATATACTCATTTCTGATCCTATCCATCCTCGTTACTCCCAGAGAGAACCTCAACATTTTCATCTCCGCTACCTCCAGCTCTGCCTCCTGCCTTTTCCTCAGCGCCACTGTTTCTAAGCCATACAACATCGCTGGCCTCACCACCGCCTTGTACACTTTTCCCTTCATTCTTGCTGACACTCTCCTATCGCACATCACACCGGACACTTTTCTCCAACCATTCCAGCCTGCCTGCACACGCTTCTTCACCTCTTTTCCACACTCTCCATTGCTCTGGATTGTTGAGCCTAAGTACTTAAAATCCTCCACCTTCGTGATCTCTGCTCCCTGTAACCTCACCGTTCCTCCTGGGTCCTTCTCATTCACACACATGTATTCTGATTTTCTGAGGCTAACCTTCATTCCTCTCCTTTCCAGGGCATACCTCCACCTCTCTAGATTTTCCTGCACTTGTTCTCTGCTCTCACTACAGATCACAATGTCATCTGCAAACATCATAGTCCATGGAGATTCTTGTCTCAACTCGTCTGTCAGCCTGTCCATCACTATAGTAAACAAGAAGGGGCTCAGAGCTGACGCTTGATGCAGTCCCACCTCCACCTTGAACTCTTCTGTCACACCGACAGCACACCTCACCACTGTCTTACATCTCTCATACATGTCCTGCACCACTCTGACATACTTCTCTGCCACTCCAGACTTCCTCATGCAATACCACAGTTCTTCTCTTGGCACCCTGTCATATGCTTTTTCCAGATCCACAAAGGCACAATGGAGCTCCCTCTGACCTTCTCTGTACTTCTCTATTAACATCCTCAAGGCAAACATTGCATCTGTGGTGCTCTTTCTTGGCATGAAACCAAACTGTTGTTCACAAATGCTGACCTCTGCCCTTAGTCTAGCTTCCACTATTCTTTCCTATACTTCATCGTATGGCTCATCAACTTTATCCCTCTGTAGTTGCCACAACTCTGCACGTCTCCCTTGTTCTTAAAAATGGGCACCAGCACACTTCTCCTCCACTCCTCCGGCATCTGCTCACTCTCTAGGACCTTGTTGAATGTTCTTGTCAGAAAATCTACTGCTACCTCTCCTAGACACTTCCATACCTCCACAGGTATGTCATCAGGACCAACTGCCTTTCCATTCTTCATCCTCTTCAATGCCCTTCTCACTTCACTCTTACTGATCTTTGATACATCCTGCTCCTCAATGGTCACCTCTTCTACTCTTTTTTCTCTCTCAGTTTCCTCATTCAGCAGCTCTTCAAAGTACTCTTTCCATCTTCCCAGCACACTTCTGTCATCAGTCAATACATTTCCCTCTCTGTCCTTTATCAATCTAACTTGCTGCACATCCTTCCCATCTCTATTTCTCTGCTGTGCCAACCTGTATAGATCATTTTCTCCCTCTTTACTGTCCAACCTATCATACAAGTCATCATACGCCCTCTGTTTGGCCTTAGCCACTGCGACTTTCGCCTTACGCTGTGTCTCCCTGTACTCCTGTTTACTCTCTTCGGTCCTCTCTATGTCCAATTTTTTCTTAGCTAACCTCTTCCTTTGTACACACTCCTGCACTTCCTCATTCCACCACCAAGTCTCCTTATCTACTTTCCTTCCGGAGGACACACCAAGTACTCTCCTACCTGTGTCCCTGATCACATTTGCTGTGGTTGTCCAGTCATTTGGAAGCACTTCCTGGCCACCCAAAGCCTGTTTCAACTCCTCTTTGAAGACAACATGACACTCTTCCTTTTTCAACTTCCACCACTTTGTCTTCTGCTCTGCCTTTGCCTTCTTCACCTTCCTCACCATCAGCGTCATCCTGCATACCACCATCCTATGCTGTTTGGCAACACTCTCACCCACTACTACTTTGCAGTCACTGACTTCCTTCAAATTACATCGCCTACACAAGATGTAGTCTACCTGTGTGCTCCTACCTCCGCTTTTATAAGTCACCCTATGCTCCTGTTTCTTCTGGAAGAAAGTATTCACCACAGCCATTTCCATCCTTTTTGCAAAATCTATCAACATCTGTCCTTCTGCGTTCCTGTCCTGGATACAAAACCTACCCATCACTTCCTCGTCCCCTCTGTTGCCTGCACCAACATGTCCATTGAAGTCTGCACCAATGACCACTCTTTCACCTCTGGGGGTACTCTGCATCACTTCATCTAAGTCACTCCTGAATCTCTCCTCTTTTAGCTCACATCCTGCCTGTGGGGCATAAGCACTAACAACATTGAGCATTACACCTTCAATTTCTAACTTGAGACTCATCACTCTGTCTGACACTCTTCACTTTTAGAACATTCCTGACAAACCCCTCCTTCAAGATGACTCCGACTCCATTTCTCTTCCCATCCACACCATGATAAAATAGCTTAAACCCTGCTCCTAAGCTTTTAGCTTTGCTACCTTTCCACCTGGTCTCCTGAACACACAGTATGTCCACCTTCCTCCTCTGCATCATGTCAGCCAGCTCTCTACCTTTTCTTTGCATAGTTCCAACATTCAAAGTCCACACTCTCAGTCCTACACTCATGCCTTTCCTCTTCTCTCTCTGCCTATGGACACGCCTCCCATCTCTCCTTCTTCAACGTCTTCGACCAACAGTAGTCCAATTTCAATCAGCACCCTGTTGATTGACAGCACTGATGGCGGTCGTTGTTAACCCGGGCCTCGCCCGATCCGGTATGGGGGTAATATTTCTGATTTGCGTCATAAAAGTTTGGCATTGGTTTTACATCGGATGCCCTTCCTGACACAACCCTCTGCATTTCTCCGGGCTTGGGACCGGCATGAGGGGGAGAGACACTGTATGTATATATATATATATATATATATATATATATATATATATATATATATATATGTCTATATGTATATATATATAATACTTTGAAGTCTGTATGGGTTCTTGCTACTCTAGAACAGGGGAGATTAAAATGGCGGCCTCCATGAGAGCGGACCCACCACTTCTCATGTAGATATAAATAGCTTGGTCGAAGGCGTGAAAAAAGTCACAATGACTATCGATTAATGAATGCTTAATAATTAATGATATCCTGAGTTTCCGCAAGTAGAGCCTTCAAAATATTACAGACGGTACCTTTAATTGATGTCAGCAAGACACACTGGATAATAAATTTCTTTGTATGAGCATTTATGTAGTCTTTCAGAGACTGTTGGACTGTTAAAGACTCACTTGTTTGCTGAACCACTTAATCCGAGGAGGGTTGGAGGCTGTAACTTATCTCAGCCCACACTGAGTGAAAGCAGAGTCTACTTTGAACAGCTATCCAGTCCATAGCAGGGCCAACACACACACACACACACACACAACTATTCACACTCATTAGATCTAGGAACAATTTGGAACAGACAATTAGTCCAGTTTGCATATATTTGGAATGCAGGAGGAAACCAAAGTACCGGCAGGAAACCCACACAAGCATGAAGAGAACATGCAAACACCAGTCAGAAATGCCCAGGCAAAGGACTTGAACTCAGGACCTTTTTGTTGTCAGGTGTTTGTGTTAATCCCTACACTGCCCACTCATTTACTTCTGAGCTACCAGCATAAGCAGTCAATTAAGCATATGTACGCACTATGCAGTCAATCGAAGATGGATGTAAATGCCATTGTATGACTGTGTTTGTAATGAAAAATATGCATATTTATACTGTAAGGAGTAAACATATTTGTGCTTCACTCATGTCTACAGCTAGAAAGATGCATGTTCTCAAACACATGCATTTAACTGCTACATCCATGCTGATTTAAAAAATCAATATAGCTCTATTTGCATGAGCATTGTAGTTAAGGTAGTGCTTCTTAAATGGGGTGGGGGTTGGTGTGAAGAATATGGGGGGGGGGTATGACTGGGGAGCATGCTTTTCTGGGATTGTGTATGAGAATTAAATGTAATTGCACCTCCACTCCAGTAGTTGGCAGTAGCGCTCTCATTGTCGCGTTAAGGTGTAACGATTTTTCTCACGATCAAACGATATGAAGTGCAGTAAACAACCCCTCAAGAAACAACACGGAAAAATTTCTCACAGGAACAAAGAGAAAGGTGGAGATATTAAGACATAAATAAGTTGAATGAGTTTAAATGAGGATGTATTTTTTAAATTTCAGGCACATTGGTGCACTTTAAATCTTTTCAATTGCAGATTAAAAAAAACAATGTGAATGATGTTTTTATTTGTTGTAAGTTGAACTATATTGCTTTCTTTTTGTTTTTAATGTTAATAAAGACACAATGTTATGCAGAGATGTACGAATAACAATTTTATAGACAAATCATACTATTTATAGTCGCTCGCGGGGCGGTGGGGGCGTGATATGTTTTTGTTTTTGTTTTTCCTGGGGGGGGCGCCACAGAAAATAATTGAAGCACGAAGTTCAGGGACTCGTGGGACCGACTGCCCAGGTCTCCAGTGGAGTGGAAACCCTTAATTTTTTTTCTTTCAGGACTACTGTACTGTACTTATAAATAGATTGAACAAAATGGTGTCCGTGGGCGTGGCCGTCTCCTTTGATAGCACGTTTGCCTTCTGCTGGTGTCCTCCAGGTACTGCAGATTTCTTCCACTCCAAAGATACAAATAAGATCAACAAGCTCCTCTAAATTTCTTGAAGATGTGAATAGTGTCCCCGCAGTAGACTGGTGACCTGAACTATGTTTGCAGGTAAGAACAATGTTTTATTTTTGATGGTTGGTAATTTTTGGTGGCGTGGTGAATAGCATATCCAGCCCTCAGCAAGAAGGCACTTGAAGGTTTAAGTTCCTGGCACTTGGGCATTTCTGTGTGGAGTTTGCATGGTTTCCTCCCACAGGCCAAAAACATGCACAGGAGGCTTATTGGCTGTTTCACATTGCCAGTAGCTGTGAGTGTGAATGGTTGTGGTTGGTGGCTTGTGAAGGTCTGGCAAATGAATGAGAATAAGAAATGTTTCTGAGGATTCTCAGTGAGAATTATGACCAGAATGTGGCAGTGGTGCAACTCTGAAGAATCCCATGGCAGTCAAGTTTCGGAAAAAAAAAAAGAAGAGCCACACATTCTCACAAAGTTTAGTTTCCAAGTAGAGCAACAGAAAGGAAAAGGGGTGGGAGAGAAAGGTGAGCAGAACAAATAGATAATTAAAATAAAAAGCAGTTGAGATGAACCTAAAGCCCAGGAATCCAGCACTTCTCCCCTGTATTTCTAATGAATCAATGTCCCCCATATATTAGTTAATGTTATGACATTATATATTTAACATTATACAAGACTTTCTGTCAAACACATGACAGAAAGTAAATTCAAGAGTTTTTGTTTGTTACATGAGCAGTTTAGAGTCTTGAAACTTTAGGCCTGTGTGGTTTTGATCTAATAACACTTAATACTGGATTAAGATTAAATCTATTGAAATGTAAGCATACTGCAGTATATTCTTTGTATTTTTGTTTTTGTCATCTGTTGGGCAAACTGACACACACACTGGGGCAAACTGGAACATCTAATTAGCCTAATTGCATGTAACTCCAGAAGGGGGAAAAGGTCCTAATTATACACACTAATTAATACATGTTGGCATTTTTCCTTTTCTTGGTGATTATAATGTTCATAAAAATGATTTTTTTTTTTTTTGCTTTTATGTTTAATTCATATGTTTAATTCATCCAAGAATTCCACTGGTGAAGTGGAACTGCATGAATTTTAAGTTGTGCTGATGGACAGCTCTGTTGTCAGTTGTGTATTAGTAATGCAATTTATCCAATGGCAACAATGCAATAATTTAATTATCCCATGCCAATGATACAATACCGGTGCCAAGATTTATTTGATGGCTTTCCAATAATCGAAAACAAAGTCTCTTGAATTAATAATCTGAATTATGAGGCCAGTCAATTTACCAAAGCATCTCTACTTGGATCCTTATCATGACTTCCATATTGCTTTTTTTTTTTTTTTGCACAGATTGCTCCTGATTGTATAAGACCTGAATCTGCATGAATTTAGGAAAGCATGGTTTACCTCTCTCTGTCTCATTTTATATAATCACGCACTACTGTAACTTGTTTGTTTTGCGTGTTATTCCTGTATATTTCTTCACCCTGTTAGATTACAGAATTAATAAAAGAAAACCAGACACGCTCACACATCCATGGCCTGATTGACTCTGACTATTTTCTTCTTTTCCTTTCGGCTTTTCTCCCTTTCTCGGGCGTCGCCACAGCGAATCATGTGATTTGCACATTTGATTTGGCATAGGTTTTTACGTCGGCTGCCCTTCCTGTCACAACCCTTTAGCAAGGGACAGAAACACGCTGACGGCTTTGCAGCTACTCTTTACGAAAGTCAGCAATGGTACTTTTGCATGAACCTCTCACCATAGACAGTGAGAGACATGGCTCGCCATTGATAACCCAGTTCGCTGCACTGGGGGGGGGGGGACAGTGACAACCCAGTGGGGACTCGAATCCCCAACCTTAGGATCAGCGATCCTGCGCCCTATCCACTAGACCGTCACTGCCCGATTAAAAAAAAAAAAAAAAAAAAATCCACCGGTCGAGTTTCACTGATGGAATCCAAGTTCTACTGATGAGCAGCATTGTTGAGCAGAACCTGATCAATGATGTGGAAGATATTTTCCATTCTCCTGATCGGTACTGAAACAAAACAGGAAGAAACTGACACATTATTGCAGCACACTTTATTTTGAGTGTAATACAAAAGCACATGCATGCATAAACTTACACAAAAGTATTGTTACTTTTGTTTTTTTAAAACTTGTTTTTAAAAATTTCGAAAGCTGGATACATTTGAAGGTTATTGCTTTAGCTTGTGAGTAAATCATTCTGAGTAATGTGGTAACACGTACATTGCGCAGACAAACCAATAACTCGGATTAACTGTTCATGCAAGCTAAATTATTTCTGAAGTTAAAAAATTCCCGCAGTTGCTGACACAAGAAGGCCAGTGAAGTCTTGGCTGTTGATTTGAGTCCTATGTGCAGGTATTTTTCACCAGTTTAATGGTGTTTGTCCAGGACTGATTCCACACCTTCAGCTGGCACTCGCGGGACTTTAGGGAAGACACAAAGACATGAAAATTGCTTGCGTAACATCTGCAATGCACATCATGATCAACACAATAAAAGGACAGTGTGTTGTGAATAGATGATTGATAAGAACTCACCTTCTCACTATCTGGGATTTCACACACAGTCTGAACGTCGTCTTTCCTGCAGGATGTCCTTGCCATCTCAACGGTGAAAATATAGTTTATGCCAGAAACAACCTAAATGAAATGAATGTAGTCAGTCATTTGTTGAAGGTTCGGGGTGGGGGGGACCCTACACATGGTGGGGGGGAATTACTTTCTATCAAAATAACCAGGATGCATTTTAGTTATATAAAATTAAAAGATGTTTATTGTGAGCCGATTTTATTTTGAACACCCCAATTATACTGTATGGTGGTGAGAGAAAAACGGTGAGCACTATTCCACACCCAGTCCTCCCGTGTTTTTCCAATGCCCAGTAGAGGGCGAAAGTGAGCACATGAAAACACCATCAAAATGCCATCCAAACCTGAAAATAAACACACGCACACACACACCCAGCAAGTTCAGTAGCTTGGAGATGTCTCCTGTGTTTTCACCGAGAAAAAAAAAAAAAAAAACTTGCTGATTAGGGAGGCGGAGACTAAAATGCATTCCGCCAATCTCCCTGGTGACGCTGGAACAGTCTGCTGTCAGCTTGTATTGTCAAAAATTGATGCATTATATGATAAGTACGGATGCCATATTGATATGATAAAAGGTTATAATTGGATAGATATAGATAGTGTAATTTTAAGGATATACAGATAAATAGTATAATTAAGGACAGCCAAAGACAGCTATATAGTAGAAAAGGAAGAATTGATAGATTATATAGAGAGATCGACAGATATATAGGTGGATTGATATAGATACAGATATATAGGTAGATATTATTAGGTATGAGGATATTCGTTAGATATATATATATATATATATATATATATATATATATATATATATATAATATGTGTATGTATGTGTATATATATATATATATATATATATATATATATATATATATATGTAGATAGTATAATTTGAAGGATGGATTGACAGGCATGTTTCCTACCTGTGTCTCTGCCTTGATGACTCTTGAGACCTGACTGAGGAAAATGTCGTTGCTCGCCTTGTTATGCTCAGCCACCGCGAAATGCAGGGCATTCTGAACATCATCCCTTTCCAAGTCCACTTCCGCCGGGCCTCCCGGAATACCAGCACTCGCTCCGGCCAGCAAAACAGCCACAACAGTAACGACAGCCTTCAGAAACATGGTTCTTTCTTCGAGATCAACTCTCGGTTCCGATTTGAGTCACTGAGTTGAACAAAAGCAGAGAAACTCTGAGGTAAACAAATGTTACATAAACGCAGAGCCAATCTGGTGGGCGGGGCTTGTCATACGATCATGTGACACGAGTGCAAATGACGTCAGATTTCCTCAGGCTAAGGTAGAGCTGGCTTATTATTATTATTATTATTATTATATTAATTATTATTATTATTATAAACAAGAAGACGAACCATTATAATTATGTATCAACTGCATGAAACAATGGACAAATACTTTACTGTGATATCATGAATATCCAATAGTCCTGAGTTCTGGATTGCAACACTCAGCTCATTGTGGCCTGCTCATGTGATCATTTCACAACGATGAGGTCACAATGATTGCTGTTGTGTCAAGTTTTCAGTTTTATTCATATCTTAGACTTAATCTTCTTTTCCTTTCGGCTGTTCCCTTCAGGGGTCGCCACAGCAAATCATCTGCCTCCATCTCACCCTGTCCTCCGCATCTCCTTCTCTTACTCCAGCTGCCTTCATGTCTTCCTTCACCACATCCATAAATCTCTTCTTTGGTCTTCCTCTAGGACTTCTGCCTGGTAGTTCCAACCTCAGTATCCTACTGCCAATATATTCACTATCCCTCCTCTGTGCATGTCCAAACCATCTCAATCTAGCCTCTCTGACTCTGTCTCCAAAACATCTTACATGTGCTGTCCCTCTGATGTACTCATCATTTTTGATCCTATCCATCCTCGTTACTCCCAGAGAGAACCTCAACATTTTCATCTCTGCTACCTCCAGCTCTGCCTCCTGTCTTTTCCTCAGCGCCACTGTTTCTAAGCCATACAACATCTCTGGCCTCATCACCGTCTTGTTACTTTTTCTTTCATTCTTGCTGATACTCTCCTATCGCACATCACACTGGACACTTTTCTCCAACCATTCCAGCCTGCCTGGACTCTACTCTCAGCCCTAGAATCATGCTTTTCCTCTTCTCTCTCTGCCTACGGACACGCCTCCCACCTCTCCTTCTTTGACCAACAGTAGTCCAATTTCCATCTGCACCCTGTCAGTTAACAGCACTGATGGTGGTCTTTGTTAACCCTGGCCTCGACCGATCCGGTATGGAGGTAATATTTGTGATTTGCATTATTAAGTTTGGCATTGGTTTTATGTCGGATGCCCTTCCTGACACAACCCTCTGCATTTATCTGGGCTTGGGACTGGTGTGAGGGAGAGACACTGATTTGTGCCCCCCCTTCCTCACAGCTGCATTTCTTAGACTTAATCTGATCTCACTTTAATAATAATAATAATCGGGCAGTGGTGGCCTGGTGGTAAAGGTGCTGGCTCACTGATCCTAAGGTTGTGGGTTCGAGCCCCACTCTCCACAGGTTTCACTTTGACCCCAGTGCAGCTAACCGGGTGATCAAAGGCTGACCATGTCTCTTACTGTCTGTGGTGAGATGTTCATGTAAAAGAACCATTACTGACTTTTGACAAGAGTAGGCTACAAAGCTGTCAGCGTGTTTCCACCCCGCCATGTCCTGGCGAGCTGTCCAGGGTATACTCTGCCCTCACCCAGAGTTGGCTGGGATGGGTGCCAGCTTGCCTGCAACCCTAATTAGGATTAAACAATGACAGAAAATGAAATGAAAATGAATAATGATGATGATGATGACGATGACGATGATAAGAGTCCAGCCTGCAGTATAAATAAGTAATAGTAAAGTCCTGAGAAGATAACCTGCCATCTCTACCATCCCATCCAGGAGAAGTTGAATTCCTAGTGACTTCAGAAACCAGAATAAGCTCTGGTTTTGATCAGTCGCTGGGCTCGGATATAAAAAGCCCACCAGACTGTATGACACGATAATAAAGCAATTAATGGGGAAAAGATTTCTTGACCACTTTCTGAAAAAATATCAATTAAAGCTGAACAAATTTCAAAATTCATCCTTCTTCTTTTCCTTTTGGCTGTTCCCTTCAGGGGTCGCCACATCGAATCATCTGCCTCTATCTCACCCTATCCTCTGTATGTTCTTCTTTTACACCAACTACGATCATGTCCTCCTTCACCATATCCATAAATCTTCTCTTTGGTCTTCCTTCTGCCTGGTAGTTCCAACCTTATCATCCGACTACCAATATCCCTCCTTTGTACATGTCCAAACCATCTCAATCTCGCCTCTCTGACTTTGTCTCCAAAACATCTTGCATGTGCCAATCCTGCACTTGATAAATTGATCAAGCAAATGTTAGTTTACAGTGTTGCGTTGTTCAGTCGTTTGAGGTAATGTAGAGACTGAAGCCTATCTCAGTCGGCTGTAGATGACACTGGGGTACCTCTGAACATATTGACAAGCCACAAGATGGGACAACACATAAAGGAACATTTACACTTTCACACAGTGGCATTTTGGAACATCAAGTTAGCCTGATATGTATATCTTTGGACATTGTTAAACGAGTGCCCAGTGGAGACTGTGTTGGGCTCTTTGTGTGAGTGAGAGTGAATGTATTTAATAGATACACCTTTTATAGCTGCTCAGGCTAAGCTGAAGAAACAGATTCAGTTCTTTTGAATTTACTCCCATTTTATAAGAAATAAATTGTAAAATAAAAAGCAAATACAGTATTCTGTATTGTATTGTATCTGAATGTATTATCAAAGAAATACATCAACATATACTCTATATATTTCCAAATGGAACCTGATGAGTATTCCAAACTATTTTTTCAACACTAAAACTAGTTTAGTTTTGAAGTAATTCGGAAGTAATCTCTTTTAGCAGGTATTCTCAATCAGGGATGTGATGTTTTTCCAAGGTTTACTCCACACTGCTGGGGTGAGGTGCATTGCACAGGACCTAGTATAGTGTCTAGTGCTGTAAAGCAGCTGTAGTGCTAGTAGTGTAGCTAGTAGCTGTAGTGTAGTGTAATTGCTTCAGACTTTTCGCTTCCAGCTTCATCTGCAGCCGCCATCAAGCTCATTGAGTGAAAAGAAGGTCAAGTGTAAGTCTTTCCTGATGGTACAAAGCTTCTGCTAAGTCAAGACATTGATCCTCGTGGCACACCCTGGTAACTGGGAACCTTATGGCCCCAGGCTAAATATGTGAAGGATCTTGGAGCAGGTTGAGCCCCAGAGGTGTAGTATGCAGGCCCACCGGCGTGTGGACATGCCCTGGTACTCACTAGTCAACCATCTGCTGCCTTGCAGATAAAGCCATTGAGGTAAAGGCTAAGAGAAGGACAACTTTGATTCACAACCCCCAGCTATGGGCAAATGGCAGCACTGCCTTGTAGTAATCACAGGAGGCACAAAGGGTCAGGGAAACACCCCCTATAGAAAATCCGAAGTGGAGCCCCGAAGGTGGTTGGTTTCTAGCGTAGCGGCACCTCCCGGCAACTCCTGTAGCCAATTTGGTACCAACTGTATCGGCTACCCCTTCCGTTGGACACTACCAGCTAGGCCGAGAAGGGGGATCTGTCGATTGGGCATCTCAGTTCCTCCACAACTTCGCCCTGGCCAGTGCCCTGGAGAGGTCACTCCTGTGCTGCCTTCTGCGGCAGCTCAACACGGGAAGATGCTGATACTGGTTAAAAGCCCAGAGTTAATTGGCATAAGCTCGGGCGCCTAGAGCTATCTCCCGACGGTGGGAGGGATCATCGTTTCCGACTGGCCAGCTACCGCCCGCCTTTAGCTGGGCAGCCCCCAGCCAGTAAGGTGTTGGCCTGCTACAGTCCGCTTACTTCAATGGGTGCTTAAAGTGTAGGCCAAAAGCTGAAGCACGGACTGTAAACACTGCACCAGGCAACAACAACAACAAAAAAAAAACCCCAAAGCAGCCAGCGCTGAGTCTGGCAACCTGGAATGTCAGAACAATGTGTCCTGGCCTCTCTGACAATCTCCAGCAAATCAGTAACATCAGGCAAACTGCCATCATCAACCGCAAGCTGAGGAGGTTCAATATTGACATTGCAGCACTGCAAGAGATGCAACTCCCAGGCAGCGGCAGCCTGAAGGAAAAGGACTATATGTTCTTCTGGCAGGGACAGGAGCCTGACGAGCATCGCCTGTATGGTGTTGGATTCGCTGTGCAAAATTCCTTTCTATCCTTTGTTGAACCGCCGTCCTCAGACACTCCGCGAGTCCTCTCTCTTCTTCTCACAACCTCCTCTGGATCAGCCACCATTCTTAGTGCCTATGCTCCGACGCTCTGCTCTTCAGCTGAGGTGAAGGATGCGTTCCATGAGGCGCTCGAAGCCAGGATCCAGGAGATACTTGCCAAGGAGCACCTGTTTCTGCTCTGTGACTTTAACGCACGGATGGGGCAGATCATGAATCCTGGCCCCACTGCATTGGCTGCTTTGGCATCGGCAAGCTCAAAGAGAACGGCCAACGCCTTCTTAAGCTCTGCTCCTTTCATGACCTCTGTCTGACCAACACATTCCTCTCCACCAAGCCCTGCCACCGAGTGTCCTGGAGACACCCAAGGTCTCGCCACTGGCATCAGCTGGACTTCGTCATCACCAGGAGATCCCTGCTGAACCAAGTGCTGGTCACGTGCAGTTTCCACAGCGCCGCCCGTGACACCAACCATTCCCTGGTCGCCACCAAGGTACGTCTCTGCCTCAGACGTGTCAACCGCTCCCAGCAGAAACCCCGGCCCCGTGTCAACACAGCTACGATTGCAGTGCCTGAACTGCGGGAGTGCGGGACTGAAGCCATAAATGTTGCCCTGGCGGACTGCCCCAGTGACTGTGCTACTGCAAGGTCTTCGCAGACTACTGGGCATCACTTGGCAAGACCGTGTCTCCAACATTGGTATCCTGGCCAGAGCAGATGTGCCCTGTATGTTTGCCATCCTGACCCAGAGACGGTTGCAATGGCTTCGCTATGTCACCCGAATGGATGATGGTCGCATCCATAAAGACTTACTGTACAGGGAGCTGGCTAATGGAGCCAGGTCAAAGGGACACCCAGCTCTCAGGTTCTTGGATGTCTGCAAGCACAACCTCAAGGCTGGAGGCTTCAACCCCTCCGACCTGGAGTCAGCCGCTTCCGACTGGCGGACCACCACCCAGGATGTCATCAGGACAGCAGAGGAGATAAGAGACACCCGCTGGGGGAAGAAGAGACTCCACAGACAGCGGAAACTTTCGCCTCCCCACCATACTTCATCTGCAGCGGTTGTGGCAGGATCTGCAGATCCCGTATCGGCCTCTACAGCCACGCTTGATGCTGCAGCTCCCTGACCAAAAACCCATGGTACAAACCCCCCCCCTCCCCTCCCCATGATCTTTTGAGATCGATGGAGCCAACAACTCCACACTGCCGGTTTGCATTCTTTGGACTTGAGGGAAGGGACAAAGAAGAGTAAAACTGAGCATGCATTAGAAAACAAATATATATGTAAAACAATAGTAAATATATGGTCTATCAAAGTGTTATTTTACCAACTTGTCCAGTCACAGCGTTATATGCGGTTTCAGCTTCTGTTTTTATACAGAGTCCTCGCCATCTTAACAGTGAACATGTACTTCACGCCAGAAACAACCTGAAGCAAGAAACATGAAATCACCACGTCATTTTAACTAAAAGACGAGGTCAGTAACTAGTGGTTAGCATATCCGCCTCTCAGTCAATAAGTTGGGCTTGAATCACAGGCTTGGCAAAGGCGTTTCTTTGTGGGGTTCACGTGTTTCCCCTGTGCTTGTATGGGTTGAATCTGGGTTTTCTCCTACAGTCCAAAAACATGCACAGTGGACTAATTGGCTGTTCTGATTACACTGTGAGTATGAATGGTTGTATGTGTGTTGACTCTGCAATGGTCTGGCAAGCTGTTCACGGTGTATCTCGCCTTCTCCTGGAATTGCCTGAGATGGGTGCCAGCCTGTCTTTGATCCTAATTCGCATTAAGCAGCTTAGAAAATGAATGAATGAAATGTTCACTGCTTCTCAGGACTCGGGTGGACTCTGGCCTATGCTGGGAACATGAGACATGAGAGGACAAAATGAAAGGAATGCATCAACCAACATCTTGAGGTAATTTTAGAGGCACCAATTCACAAACTGGCAGATGGGACGAGCCCAGAGTAAAATGTGGAATCGTATGAACGACTTGGACACGGCTTTTAATATTATAATAAGCAAATCTCAGATATGACTCAAATTATTAATTTAGTCACCAAAATACTTAATCTTTTGAGGGTCATGACCGAGCTGGCTGGAGCCTATCTCAGCCGATTCTTGGCAAAGACCGGGTACTCCCGAATTAGCTCACCGGTCTATTGCAGCACAAACACCATTTATTAGCTTAATGCATGTCTTTGAACTGTGGAAGGAGACCCACGCAAGCACAGGGAGAACATGCAAACTCCACACACACACACACACAACGCCATGCCTAGGACTCGAACCCAGAACCTTGATGCTGTGAGGCAGATCTGATGACTAGCATACCACTGTGCTGCCTTCCTGAGCAAGGCGAGAGAAGAAAAAACCCCATGCATTTAAAATCAATTATAAATAATGTCACAAGTCAAAAATGCAAATAGGTCATAAGTACTTGATCTTGAAAAAATGATTAAAACAATTGTATTGTAGTTTTTCTCTGTTTAGATGAGTCCAGAAATTTATAGGAGACAGCGAAACTTTCTTTCTCTTTAGAAATATGAAGACATTTGTCATCTGTATAGTGAAGCCCGATGCACAGACGCACTGAGCAAATGATGATTGGTCTCATAACCTGAATGTATCTTTAAGTGTAAGAAATACAAAAACTTTATAACCTATCTCACCTGTGTCTCGACTTTAATCACTTGAACAACCTGACCGATGTACAAGCTGTTGCTCTGTGTGTGATACTGATCTACTGCGAATCGCAGGGCATCCTGGACTTCCAGATTATTCATATCTGCATCCTGCTGTCCTTCAACCAGGTCGTCACTCACCACAACCAGAAAGATGGCCAAGAGCGGAGCTACAATCTTTACCAACATCATTCTTAACCCTGTGATGAGCGAATGTAATTCTCTTAGAAGAGTGCGACGAGGCGATATTTCTCTGACAGTCTAATGGGTGGGTCTGTGTGTCAGGATTTCAACCTGGAGGCCAAAAAGAAAGCAAAACAGTGCCGGGCAATTTTCAAATGAAAGTGGGTTGAATCCTAATGTACTGGGATGTTTATTTATTTGAGACATTTAGGAAATTCCCTGACCAGTAATAAAACACGAGCCATCATGCAACCTCTCTCCAGGCCTTGTACATTAATTAGGCTATTCCATTGCGAGTGTGTATGGTTGGTCTTGGAATGGACTGAAGAGCTGTTCAGGTTCTTTACCCTAGAGTTTGTTTCGTAGGATGTAGCCTGTGGCAACCCCATTAGGATTGGAATTTTGCCTTGTTTTGACTAACCGTTTTAACCTCAGCTCAGAACGATGCCTTCAGAGGCTTATAGAGGCTTGTTGAGTCACGCACTTCCCTTCTTACCCTACCACACCCATCATTTGCAACACAGTAGATTTAGACTTATCAGGTCACATGACTTTTTTCCATTGCTCCATTCCATAGCTTCACTAATCTTTTATTTCTTCTGGTCCTACCATTGGTTAATCCCAATCTTGTGAGATCTCATTACATTGTGTGCGTTTGTGTGGATGTGGGCGGGTGGGGGTGTATGCATGCACATCACGCATGTCAGTGCAAGTCCCAATGTCTCTGAGAAAGTTATACATCTCCCAACAGCTGACAGAATGTATTTAGTTTGCTGCTTTTCCCGTGCAAAAACCTGCTGAAACCTGCTTTCGTCTTCTTGCTTCTGTGACTTATATTTTGGAAGTACGATGCATTGTGATGAAATGTTTGTCTCAGTCCTGACTGACAGTACATGCTCCAGGTTTCGTGTTTGGAATAATTCTTTATGATCTTGAACTGTTTGTTGGTATGTTGTTAGAAACAGTCAGTGTGACTGTTGGCTCCTTTTACACATAAATGATTTGACTGAACTTGGACAAGGATGCAACAGTTGGGGTGTAAAAAAAAACAAAAGAAAAAGATATGAATTCCAACTCAAGAAATAAACTCTTCACATATTATCTTGAGCAGAACTTTAATAGCAGGTCCAAATGCAGGTTAATGAGAAGCACATTTTAAAATGAAAGATTCTGGGCTTGCAGGACAGCCTGTGATCTCTCTCAGCAGGTATCTTCAATTAGCTCCATCTTCTTCAACCAACTCTGACTCAAAACTTCAAGTTTACACTCTTTGAACTTGAGGGAAGTGGCAAAGAAGCAGAAGTGTTAGAATGCAGAGACAAATAATTCCAGAAGAACTGGAATAAATATATGCATGAATCAGAGAGCTGTGTATAACTGATCAGTACTTGGTCTGGATCCACAAGGGTGGTACGTGGCTCGTCACCTTCCTCTTTTTTGCAGCGGATATTGGCTATGTCAACAGTGAAGATGTACTTAAATCCAGCAACAACCTAAATAAATAAATACCATTAAATACCAAATCCATTCAGTTTTCGTCCTAATTAGGGTTACAGGGAGGTTGGTGCCCATCTCACCTGACTGGGCGAGGACTGGTTAGACCCTGGACAGCTCCCCAGGCCATTGCAGGGCTAACACTCACACAACCATTCACACCTAGGGGAGCTTTAGAACGGCCAGTTAACCTACTGTGCATGTTTTTGGACTGTAGGAGGAAATCGGAGTACCCGGAGGAAACCCACACAAACACGGCGAGAACATGCAAACTCCACACAGAGACGCCCGAGTTAGGAATTGAACCCTGACCTTCTTTCTGTGAGGTAGACATGCTAATTACTACGCTATCGTCCTGCCGAAATAAATACATCCATAAATTTGTAAATAATACATTATAATCAGCTATTCATTTATTTACTTTACAGTACTATTCCTTTCAATAGTCCGTCCTGGGAACACAGAATGCAGAAATACACCTAATAGGGAACGCCAGTCCATCACAGGCCCAATGCACACATTCATCCATCCACTGATTTGCTGGACCGATGAATTCTACGAATAGATCAGCTGGCTGTGCTGATTCTTGGTGAAGGAGGGGTACACCCTGAACAGCTCGTCAGTCTACTGCAGGACCAACACATATCCACATCCATTAAAACAGCCAATTATCAAATCTAGGTTGAGACTGTATCCCCCTGTGACCGGGAGTCCATGGGAGCTAATGAGCAGACCTCTCACAGGATACGCTCCTCTGTCATTCACAGTGATCGCCAGACAATTCCCAGGCGTCTGTCAGATCATTCGTACAAAAGCGGTGGATAGTGTATTAGTTGCCTGCAAAAGCGCATTCGCAGCAGTGAGTAAAGATGAGGGGCATGTGCAGGCAGGTGTGTGTATGTGACAGGAAGGTAATGCTTGATGGGTGGGAATTGGATATGACTAAATTTAGGGGAGAAAGAATGGTGGGTCTTAAAGAAAAAAAAAAAATCCTGTGCAATTAGCTTAATGTGCATTTTTTCAAACTGTAGGAGAAAACCGGATAACCCAGAGGAATCCCACACATGCATGCATGGGGAACACAAACAAACTCCACACAGAAACACGAAACACCGGAGCTCAGAATCGAGTTCAGAATCATCTGTGAGATGAATGTGCGACCCACGACACCGCCTGATGTCAGGCTTTATTCAACAAAAAATAATCACCTTAAAATGTTTTCCTTTTGGTTAAATTAGAGTGAAACTCGAGGCATAGCATTAATAAATGCCAATCGACAATTCTCTCTTGAAAGTAAAATAAACTGTCTTACCTGCTTCTCAGCCTTGATCACAATCACAGTTTTACTGAAGCATTGATGCTGAGCTACAGCAAACTGCAGGGCAGCTCGGACTTCTGGGTCATTTAGGTCTGCAGGTTCGATGCTTCCAGGTTCAGCTCTCGCTACGACCAAGAAGACTCCCAAGAATAGAATGACACCCTGAACAAACATGGTTGATAAACTTTGAACTCAACCTTGCTCTATGAAAGCATAGTTCTGTTGGGGCAGCATGGGTATTTATTGATGTTAATAGGAGGAGGGTCTACAGGATGTGTGTGTGTGTGTGTGTGTGTGTGTGTGTGTGTGTGTGCGTGCGCTCACTTTTGTATGAAGCACAAAGTGATTAACTGACTCTGATGCAATATGATTAAAAAAAAATTCCGGGTATATTCTGCGTCGAGGTCAGATAATTTGTTGCAAAATCCCCAGATCGTAATCTCAATTGTGAAAGACAGATATTCAGTTATCTTGCAGACCTGGTACTTTATTAATTTAATTTTCTAGCAATCCACAGAAAAGAATTGGACTGCAAATGAATGAAAGAAGGTTCTGGATCTGAGTTCCTGACTGGCCGGGTGAATTTCTGTGTGGACTTTGAACGTTCTCCATTCCCATGCATCCATGAGTGTCCTCTGGTCTCCTTTTGAAATCCATCTGCACATGAGGCGAACTGGCTGAAAGTGTGAGTGTGAGTGTGAATGGTTGGTTGTGTGTTGCCCTGCGATGTTCTGGCATGCTGTTCAGGCTGACTTAATAGGCTTCAGCCTCCCTGTAAGCCTGGTAGCGTGGAGCGGTTCAGGAAATAAATGAATTCCGTTAGCTTGTCTTTTTTATTTTATCATGATAAATAGATGGTACATGATTATAAGGAGGAAAGAAAAACGTTAAATAATTTAATATGTATGATGGTTGAATTACGTCCACCTCACAGCAAGAAGGTCCAGGGTTCGATTCCTGGCCTCGGGCATTTTTATACGGAGTTTACATGTTCTCCTTGTGCTTGCATGGGTTTGCTCGATATCCAACAGACCGTTAATATCCTGATCAGCTTTTTGTGATGTAATACTCATGGAAAACCCACCGAAGCAGGATTTTCATGTTTACTGGAACAATTAGTACTTTCCTCACCATTGTGTGTAATATTTGAAAAGATATAAAATTTGGTCATATCAATAAAACAAAAGGAAAGGTTCGTTTGTTATGGTATAAAATAATTAACAAAAGGCTGGCGATGTCTGTCACGCTCTGTGGTGAGAGGCGTGCAAAAGAACCATTGCTGACTTTTGTCAAGAGGAGCTGTATAGCCGTCAGTGTGTTTCTGCCGCAGGATGGTCTGGTGAGCTGTCCAGGGTCTTCTCTGCCCTCGCTTCAAGTCAGCTGAGATGGGCACTGTGTTAAATCGCAACCAAATATGCATGGCACCGCAGTTCGAAAAGAGGCGGGTGGCTAGCTAACATTGTATGTCATGGAGAGGACGTGTGCATGCTTTAGCCCTTCCCTGGTCAGTGGTGGTCATGTGATAGGGAAGACAATACCTGAATGAGAATTGGATATGACTAAATTAGGAAGAAAAACTCATTAACCCCCCCCCCCCCCCATTCAATAGATTAAGGTGTAACACAGTGTGCTGGGGCCAACAAATCTCTGAGAAGCCTTGTTTGGGACAAAAATGTCCAAAATTGCTTTGTCAGATTATTTCCCAAGATCCCATCCAGCAAAAGTAGTTTATATAAGTATAAAAATCAGAAATAGTTAATACCTAAAGTCCATTATATAGTGTGCAGGGGAGTCTTTCAGCAGAAATGGAATAGTCTGGATCGTACTATTAATAACTGGGTTTTTTCTGTATATCACTGAATGCAGCCATGGCCTAATGATTAAAAAAATCAGGGTCACTGGTTCAATTCCCGAACCAGCAGGAAAAATGTTTGTCTATCGGATAGTGAGCTGCACCTTTCCTTCTTTCATATTCATAGATGAAGTGCCCTTGAGCAGGAGACCTCACCACCAACTGCTCTCTGGGCGCACCAATGTGTGGCAGCCCAGTGCTCTGTGTGTGTGTGTGTGTGTGTGTGTGTGTGTGTGGTTTGTTGCTTCCCACAGAGAGATCAAGTTTCAGAACTGAACAAGAAGTTGAATTAGTATTTTATGGTGCTGACAAACAAACATGTGAACCAAACATAAAAAAATGAAGGATTATAATTGCTGTATTGTTTAGCTCAGACAATTAAAAGGAAAGTAGCAGATGTACTTGGAAGTTTGCGTTTAGCTTCTGCAGGGAGCACTTAGCACTTTTGTTCAATAAATAAATAAACAATCAAAGATACAATTTAGGTATAAAACGTACGTAAAGATTTTTTTAAGGTTATTATACTGTCTAAACACAAATGTATTCAGAAAAATTTCTCGGAGTTTAATGCTTATAACCACTAGATGGCAGCAAAGTCAAAGAGTAGCGAGAACCTGCTGTAGAAACATCATCTCCTAAATTGACCTCTTTATCCTCTTCAGTATTTAGTTGTCCAGAATGGGTGTGAATGAGGGACTAAGTTTGGGAAATTTTGTTCCTCTATTTATGATTCCTAATCTCTGGCCTGGTGGGAATCTGTTGTACTTCTTCTTCTTTTCCTTTCCGCTTTTCCCTTCAGGGGTCGCCACAGCGAATCATCTGCCTCCATCTCACCCTATCCTCTGCATCTTCTTCTCTTACACCAACTACCGTCATGTCCTCCTTCACCACATCCATGAATCTTCTCTTTGGTCTTCCTCTGGACCTTCTGCCTGGTAGTTCCAACCTCAGCATCCTACGACCAATATACTCACTATCCCTCCTCTGTACATGTCCAAACCATCTCAATCTAGCCTCTCTGGCTTTGTCTCCAAAACATCTTCCATATGCTGTCCCTCTGATGTACTCATTCCTGATTCTATCCTTCCTCGTTACTCCCAAAGAGAACCTCAACATTTTCATCTTTGCTACCTCCAGCTCTGCCTCCTGTCTTTTCCACAGGGCCACTGTTTCTAAACCATACAACATCGCTGGCCTCAACACCGTCTTGTACACATTTCCTTTCATTCTTGCCGATACCTTCCTATCACACATCACACTAGACACTTTTCTCCAACCATTCCAACCAGCCTGCACACGCTTCTTCACCTCTTTTCCACACTCTCCATTGCTCTGGATTGTTGAGCCTAAGTATTTAAAATCCTTCACCTTCTTTATCTCTGATTTCTGTAACCGCATCGTTCCTGTTGGGTCCTTGTCATTCATACACATGTTTTACTTGTCTTACTGCGGCTAACCTTCATTCCCCTCCTTTCCAGGGCATACCTCCACCTCTCTAGATTTTCCTGCACTTGTTCTCTGCTCTCACTACAGATCACAATGTCATCTGCAAAGATCATAGTCCATGGGGAATCTTGTCTAACCTCGTCTGTCAGCCTGTCCTTCACCATAGCAAACAAGAAGGGGCTCAGAGCTGACCCTTGATGCAGTCCCACCTCCACCTTGAACTCTTGTGTCACACCGACAGCACACCTCACCACTGTCTTACATCTCTCATACATGTCCTGCACCACTCTAACATACTTCTCTGCCACTCCAGACTGTGGTGCTGTTTCTGAGCATGACACCAAACTGTTGTTCACAAATGCAGACCTCTGCCCTTAGACTATGTCCACTATTCTTTCCCATAACGTCATCGTATAGCTCATCAACTTTATCCCTCTGTGGTTGCCACAACTCTGCACGTCTCCCTTGTCCTTAAATATGGGCACCATCACACTTCTCCTCCATTCCTCCGGCATCCTCTCAGTCTCTAAGACTTAGTTGAGTGTTCTTGTCAGAAAATCTACTGCTACCTCTCCTAGACACTTCCATACTTCCACTGGTATGTCATCAGGACCAACTGCCTTTCCACTCTTCATCCTCTTCAATGCCCTCCTCACCGAACCCTTGACTAATCTTTGCTACTTCCTGGTCCTCAACGGTCACCTCTTCTACTCTTTTTCTCTCTTTCATTTTCCTCATTCATCAGCTCTTCAAAGTACTCTTTCTATGTTCTCAGCGCACTTCTGTCATCAGTCAATACATTTCCCTCTCTGTCCTTAATCACTCTAACTTGCTGCACGTCTTTCCCATCTCTATTTCTCTGCTGTGCCAACCTGTATAAATCATTTCCTCCCTCCTTACTGTCCAACCTATCATACAAGTCATCATACGCCCTCTGTTTGGCCTTCGACACCGCTACCTCCTCCTTACGTTGTGTGTCCCTGTACTGCTGTGCTGTTTACGCTCTTCAGTCCTCTCAATGTCCCACTTCTTCTTAGCTAATCTCTTCTTTTGTAAACATTCCTGCACTTCCTCATTCCACCGCCAAGTTTCCTTATCGACTTTCCTTCCAGATGACACACCAAGTACTCTTCTACCTGTCTTCCTGATCACATTAGCTGTATTTGTCCAGTCATCTGGAAGCACTTCCTGACCACCCAAAGCCTGTTACAAACTCCTCCTTGAAGACAACACAACACTCTTCTTTTTTCAACTTCCATCACTTTGTCTTCTGCTCTGCCTTTGCCTTTCTCACTTTCCTCACCATCAGTGTCATCCTACACACCACCATCCTATGCTGTTTGGCAACACTCTCACCCACTACTACTTTGCAGTGACTGACTTCCTTCAAATTACATCGCCTACACAAGATGTAGTCGACCTCCGCTTTTATAAGTCACCCTATGCTCCTGTTTCTTCTGGAAGAAAGTATTCACCACAGCCATTTCCATCCTTGTTGCAAAATCTACCAACATCTGTCCTTCTGCGTTCCTGTCCTGGATACCAAACTTGCCCATCACTTCCTCGTCTCCTCTGTTTCCTGCACCAACATGTCAATTGAAGTCTGCTTCAATGACCACTCTTTCACTTCTGGGGTACTCTGCATCACTTATCGAACTCACTCCAGAATATCTCCTTCTCTTCTAGCTCACATCCTGCCTGTGGGGCATGAGCACTAACAACATTGAGCATCACGCCTTCAATTTCTAACTTGAGAATCATTACTTCGTCTGACACTCTTTTCACCTCTAGAACATTCCTGACAAACCCCTCCTTCAGGATGACTCCTACTCCATTTCTCTTCCCATCCACACCATGAAAAAACAGCTTAAACCCTGCTCCTATGCTTCTAGCCTTGCTACCTTTCCAACTGGTCTCCTGAACACACAGTATGTCCACCTTCCTCCTCTGCATCATGTCAGCCAGCTCTCTACCTTTTTCTTTCATCGTTCCAACATCCAAAGTCCCTATTCTCAGTCTGAGACTCATGCCTTTCCTCTTCTCTCTCTGCCTACGGACATGCCTCCCGCCTCTCCTTCTTCTTCGTGTTCGACCAATAGTAGTCAATTTCCACCAGCACCCTGTTGGTGAACAGCACTGATGGCGGCCCTTGTTAACCCAGGCCTTGACCGATCCGGTACGTATTTCTGAGATTTGACTCGCATATTATTTGTGACATTGGTTTTACGCTGGATGCTCTTCATGACGCAACCCTCTGCATTTATCCAGGCTTCGGACCGGCGTGAGGATAGACACTTGTTTGTGTACCCCCCCCACCCCCCCCCGCATTTGCTGCTCCCTCACGGCTGCTTTTGTACATGGAAATAAATAATAAAACCAAATACAGTACATTGAACACACTCTCATAACCTTCAATTGAGCATTGACACCCTGCATGTATTTAAATTTAGGCCATTTAGCAAACACCCTTATCCAGAGTGAGTTACATTTATATTTTTTATACATCTGTACTATTGAAGGTTAAGGGCCTCGCTCAAGGGCTCAAAAGTGGAAACTTGGGGGAACTGGTACTCTGAAGGTACTCTGGTTTCCTCCCACAACATGCATATTAGGCTCATTGGCTAGATTGGTGCACAAACAGCAACATGGTTTATAAATGAAAACTTTTGAGGTGGCCTGAACGTTCTTCCCTACTGTCCAAACCCCCCAAAAAAAAAAAACAAAACAAAAAAAAACAGAAGAACGTTGTCACCTGAATAAGAGAGAAGTTCAGATTGGTGGTTTGAGCCTGATACAGATATGAATCGGCACAGAAATATCTCGGTCAAAATCAATGTCTGATGAAATGATGAGGCAGACGTGCTCACCACAAATGAGCATTACAAAGTAGATTTTATTTCCAAGACACTCAAACATCATTGTCGAATTTACAACATATAAGACCTCTTCCTCCTCCTCCTCCTCCTCCTCCGCCTTCTCCTTCTTTAGCCGTACAAACTCAGACCATAGTGATTGCATTGGCTTCCTCCAGGTACTCTGGTTTTCTCTGACAGTCCAAAGGCATGTACAGTCGGCTAATTTGTCCGTTTCAAATCACCAGTAGATGTGAGTGTGAATAATATATGTGTGTTGGAACTGCAATGACCTGGCAAGCTGTTCGGAATGTACCCCACATTCACCCGGAGTCCGCTGAGAAGGGCGGCAGCCTCCCCGTGACCCTAATAAGTATTAAGAGGCTCAGAAAATGAATGAATGAATGAATAAATAATTTAATACATAATCCACAAATGATTATTATTCGCCAATAGTCAGTGTTTATCACTGATGGTTCCTTTTACAGATAAATTATTGGTTTGTCATTCTGTGCTTCATTTCAGTCACTGTGGACAAAGTTGTGTAAATGAACTTGTGGAACCTGAATGTGTTGTCTACTGCTCGATATCTTGTACTGTCATGATGAGTTTGTCTCCAGTACTGTATTAAGAAATGTATGTGAATACCAACAGAAGAAATAGATTTGCTACATGTATTTTCACCAAAACTTTAATAGCATCTCCAAACAAATAAAACATGTTTTATGATGAATTGGGTTTATATTTTCATTCATGTTATTCTTTCATTTCTCCAGGAGTATGAGCTCTCTTAGCAGGTATTTCCCACCAGCTTCATGTGGTCATACCAAGGTTGTTTCTGGACCACAAGTTTGCATTTATAGGGCTGAAAAGATGTGATAAAGAAGCATGGCAGTCACTATTCATACGGAAACAGTTCTATATGAACATAAATAAATGCACACATGGATCAGAGAGCTTTGTTTTACTAACATGTGCAGTGATTGGGTCCACAGTGGCAGCACACTGATATTCAGTATTCACGTCTTTGTAGAATGTCTTGGCCATTATGACGGTGAAGACGTACTGCAAACAAGGATACTTCTAAACACAAGAGAAAACAAACATGAACTTTAAATTAGAAATTTAGGCTTTTGTTTATCAGCTGAAGCCCAATAACACACTCGTTTATATTTCCAAGTTAATTGGTTGATTCAGATGATTAGGTTATTAGCTTGTTTAGAGGACCTTTTCATGATATGCTAATTTTTTGAGATAGGGATTTTGGGTTTTCATGATCTGTATGCCAAAATCATAAGTATTCAAACAATTAAAGACCTGGAATATTTCAGTTGGTGTGCAATGAATCTAAAACAGTGGTTCTTAACCTTGTTGGAGGTGCCGAACCCCACCAGTTTCATATGCACATTCATATGCACATTCACAGAACCCTTCATCAGTGAAAAATAAAAATATGATTTTTTTACAAATTCAAGACATAGGTACTGTTGTGTTCTTGTATTCCCCCATCTCCATGCAGTTTCACGAAGTGTTCCTTTAGTTTTGCCGGTGCGAGACTAGAGTTGCTCAACTTGGCATTGCAAATCATTCAGAGTCCCATCACGTTCCGTAATGCATGTGAATCCATGTTGTACATATTCGTCCGACCACTTTCTTTTTTTGCTCGACATAGTTACTATGCATTAAAATATTCCGAAAAAATCTCACGACTTCCCACATTGACTACTGAGCGCGCTAAATTCCCCGCGGCACTGATTGGCCAAGCAATATAATGTGATCATCTGCAGCCAGTAATGGCCAAGCGGGGCGTGTCTTCACTAATTGACATGATGAGTCGGGTGTGTCCTGACTTCCGTGGCAGAGGCTCCGCCGAACCCCTGAGACTGACTCACCGAACCCCTAGGGTTCGATCGAACCCAGGTTAGGAACCACAGATCTAAAACATATGAAAGTTTAATTTTTATCAGTACATTAGAGAAAATAATGAACTTTATCACAATATGCTAATTTTTTTGAGAAGGACTAGTGTGTATATATATATATATATATATATATATATATATATATATATATATATATATATATATATATATATATATATATATATATATAAAACTGGTCATTGGTTCATCACTATCTTTATAAAAATCAGATGAGGCCACAGTGTGCCGTATATTTACTCCTCTATGCTAAGAGGAAGTGCACACACATAGGTTTTGACTTGAATTTACAAGCAAATGTGGTACATGATACTTGTGTCAGGAGATCGATTCAGAAAAATTATTTTTTGATTGGAGAGAGATTCTGAACCAATAGAGATTTGGAGACAGACTCTCTCTCTCTCTGTCTCTCTCTCTCTCTCTCTCTCTCTCTCTCTCTCTCTCTCTCTCTCTCACACACACACTACAAATGCTTTTAGACCACCAACTTCAACATATGACTGTTCACCTCCTGACTGATATGTCCCACTCTTTGGGGTTCCACAAACAAGATATCATTGTTATTCATTGGTATATATATATGTGTGTGTGTGTGTGTGTGTGTGTGTGTGTGTGTGTATATATGTATGTGTGTGTGTGTGTATGTAAATATATACACACTGTATTCTGTATATATAACTTCTGAAAGAGAAAAGTTTTTTCGACACTGGGTTGAGGTTAAACTGTGTTTAAGATTTGAGTCGGTATAACATTAATTTTCTGCATTAACAATGATGTAATTGGATGATTATCCCAACTGACAAAATGAGGAAAACCTCTTACCTGCACATCAACCTTGATCACTTTAATGACTTGACTGTTGTATTTACTGTCACTCTGAGCATTATACTGATCAACTGCAAAGTTCAGAACCTCATGGATTTTTCGCTGGTTTATTCCATATGAATGTATATCTCCGATGTGGGCAGTGCCCGCCACAGCCAAGAAGACTGCTAGAAGTAAACATACAACTTTTCGAAACATGATTACAAACCTTGAGCCTTATCTCTGATTATAAAGTGCCATTCTCTTGGGATCGTGTGAATATTTATAGGATCATTCCGATAGTGGGAGGAGCGTGTCTGGAAAACAATGAGGAAAAGGAGTGGACCGAAATGATGAACGGTACCCAGGTTTTCTTGCACAGTCCAAAGACATACACATTAGGCTAACTGGCTGTTGTTCCAGTTGTGAATGGGGTAATGTATGTGTGTGGACATGTAGGTATATGTGTTGGCCTGAACTGGTCTGAAAAGCAGTTCAGGGTGTAACCTTTTTTCATGCTGTGTCGGGTGAGACATTTTTTTGCCTCCCCATGACCTTAATAAGATTAAACGTGATAAAAATAATATGGACAAAAACTAAGATGATCTGAATGCTGTCCAGATCCAGTGTGTGCATCAGGGATCATGCATCAGTGAAAGATCAGTACTGCAATCACATGAAGTGCTACCTAATCAGAGTTGTAACCTTGGTAAGTACATGGCATCAGTACATCATGTGACGTATCATATCAGCAGGCATAAACCGGAGTCACACTGACCAGACGTCAAATGATCTCCAGTGTAAACATTTCTTTGAATGTCATTATTTATAAATGTCTGCATACAGTCAGGTCCGTAAGTATTTAGACAGTGATGCATGTTTTATAGTTTTCCACTGTATGCCATCACAATGGTTTTCAATAGAAGCAATCAAATGTGACTGAGGTGTAGACTTTTAATTTAAAAGTAAAGGCCATGAACCCTGCATGTTTAGAGATTCAAATGTAATTAGATAAACCAACTGTCATAACAGGCAGTATAGTTATGTAGTGATTAGCCTGTCTGCCTCACAGCCAGAAGGTGCTGGTTTCAAGTTCCAGATTTGATTCATGCTTCTTTGGGGTTCCCATGGGTAGCCCAGTGTCCTCCCACAGTCCAAAAACATAAACTAGATTCAAGATACAAGATTTTTAATTGTCATTCGTGTTTTTACACACACAGGAATTCTTGTGTGGTCGTTCAAAGAGTCAAGTTAAAAAACAGGAAGGAAGGCTCAAATCAACAAAAACACTTATTCTTTTCCTTTCGGCTTTTCCCTTCAGGGGTCGCCATAGCGTATCACCTGCCTCCATCTGACCCTATCCTTTGCATCTTCTTCTCTTACACCAACTACCTTCATGTCCTCTTTTACCACATCCATGAATCGTCTCTTTGGCCTTCCTCTAGGCCTTCTGCCTGGTAGTTCCAACCTCAGTATCCTACTACCAATATATTCACTATCTCTCCTCTGTACATGTCCAAACCATCTCAATCTAGCCTCTCTGACTTTGTTTCCAAAACGTCTTACATGTGCTGTCCCTCTGATGTACTCATTCCTGATCCTATCCATCCTCGTTACTCCCAAAGAAAAGCTCAACATTTTCATCTTTGCTACCTCCAGCTCCGCCTCCTGTCTTTTCCCCGGGCCACTGTTTCTAAACCATACAACATCTCTGGCCTCAACACCGTCTTGTACACTTTTCCTTTCATTCTTGCCGATACCTTCGTATCACACATCACACCGAACACTTTTCTCCAACCATTCCAACCTGCCTGCACACGCTTCTTCACCTCTTTTTCACACTCTCCACTGCTTTGGATTGATGAGCCTAAGTACTTAAAATCCTCCACCTTCCTTATCTCTGCTCCCTGTACCCTCACCATTCCTGTTGGGTCCTTGTCATTCATACACATGTTTTACTTGTCTAACCTTCATTCCCCTCCTTTCCAGGGCATACCTCCACCTCTCTAGATTTTCCTGCACTTCTTCTCTGCTCTCACTACAGATCACAATGTCATCTGCAAAGATCATAGTCCATGGGGAATCTTGTCTAACCTCGTCTGTCAGCCTGTCCTTCACCATAGCAAACAAGAAGGGGCTCAGAGCTGACCCTTGATGCAGTCCCACCTCCACCTTGAACTCTTGTGTCACACCGACAGCACACCTCACCACTGTCTTACATCTCTCATACATGTCCTGCACCACTCTAACATACTTCTCTGCCACGCCAGACTTCCTCATGCAATACCACAGTTCTTCTCTTGGCACCCTGTCATATGCTTTTTCCAGATCCACAAAGGCACAATGGAGCTCCCTCTGACCTTCTCTGTACTTCTCTATTAACATCCTCAAGGCAAACACTGCATCTGTGGTGCTCTTTCTTGGCATGAAACCAAGCTGTTGTTCTCAAATGCTGACCTCTGCCCTTAGTCAAGCTTCCACTATTCTTTCCCATAACTTCATCGTATGGCTCATCAACTTTATCCCTCTGTAGTTGTCACAACTCTGCACGTCTCCCATGTTCTTAAAAATGGGCACCATCACACTTCTCCTCCACTCCTTTGGCATCTGCTCACTCTCAGACCTTGTTGAATGTTCTTGTCAGGAAATCTACTGCTACCTCTCCTAGACACTTCCATACATTCACCGGTATGTCATCAGGA
The DNA here is from genome assembly GCA_024760905.1 of Plotosus lineatus. NCBI lineage: Eukaryota > Metazoa > Chordata > Actinopteri > Siluriformes > Plotosidae > Plotosus > Plotosus lineatus. Next base: position 9,343,677 of record CM045736.1, on the reverse strand, counting down.
CCAACTACCTTTCCATTGTTCATCCTCTTCAATGCCCTCCTCACTTCACCCTGACTAATCTTTGCTACTTCCTGGTCTTTAACGGTCACCTCTTCGACTCTTTTTCTCTCTTTCATTTTCCTCATTCATCAGCTCTTCAAAGTACTCTTTCCATCGTCCCAGCACACTTCTGTCATCAGTCAATACATTTCCCTCTCTGTCCTTAATCACTCTAACATGCTGCACATCCTTCCCATCTCTATTTCTTTGCTGTGCCAACCTGTATAAATCATTTTCTCCCTGTTTACTTTCCATCCGAGCATACAAGTCATCATAAGCCCTCTGTTTGGCTGCTTACACTGCTACCTTTGCCTTACGCTGTGTCTTCCTGTACTCCTGTTTACTCTCTTCGGTCCTCTCAATGTCCCACTTCTTCTTAGCTAACCTCTACCTTTGTACACACTCTTGCACTTCATCATTCCACCACCAAGTCTCCTTATCTACTCTCCTTCCAGATGACACACCAAGTATTCTCCTACCTGTCTCTCTGATCACATTAGCTGTAGTTGTCCAGTCATCTGGAAGCACTTCCTGACCACAAAAAGCCTGTTTCAACGACTCCTTGAAGACAATATGACACGCTTCCTTTTTCAGCTTCCACCACTTTGTCTTCTGCTCTGCGTTTGCCTTCTTCACCTTCCTCACTATCAGCGTCATCCTGCACACCACCATCCTATGCTGTTTGGCAACACTCTCACCCACTATTACTTTGCAGTCACTGACTTCCTTCAAATTACATCGCCTGCACAAGATGTGGTCTACATGTGTGCTCCTACCTCCGCTTTTATAAGTCACCCTCTGCTCCTGTCTGTTCTGCAAGAAAGTATTTACCACAGCCATTTCCATCCTTTTTGCAAAATCTATCAACATCTGTCCTTCTGCGTTCCTGTCCTGGATACCAAACTTGCCCATCACTTCCTCGTGTCCTCTGTTTCCTGCACCAACATGTCCATTGAAGTCTGCCCCAATGACCACTCTGTCACCTCTGGGGGTACTCTGCATCACTTCATCTAACTCACTCCAGAATCTCTCCTTCTGTTCTAGCTCACATCCTGCCTGTGGGGCATAAGCACTAACAACAGTGAACATCACGCTTTCAATTTCTAACTTGAGACTCTTTTCTCTTCTAGAACATTCCTGACAAACCCCTCCTTCAAGATGACTCCTACTCCATTTCTCTTCCCACCCACACCATGAGAAAACAGCTTAAATCCTGCTGCTAAGCTTTGAGCCTTGCTACCTTTCCAACTGGTCTCCTGAACACACAGTATGTCCACCATCGTCCTCTGCATCATGTCAGCCAGCTCTCTACCTTTTTCTTTCATCGTTCCAACATTCAAAGTCCCTATTCTCAGTCCGAGACTCATGCATTTCCTCTTCTCTCTCTGCCTACGGACACGCCTCCCGCCTTTCCTTCTTCGACGTCTTCGACCAACAGTAGTTCAATTTCCACGAGCAACCCTGTTGGTTAACAGCACTGATGGCAGTCGTTGTTAACCCGGGCCTCGACCGATCCGGTATGAAATTCTTTCTTGTGATTCGCATATTTTATTTGGCATTTGTTTTACGCAGGATGCCCTTCCTGATGCAACCCTTTGCATTTATCTGGGCTTGGGACCGGCGTAAGGGAGAGACACTGGTTTGTGCCCCCCCTCACGGCTGCATTCAAATCAACAAAAACACATACTTTTACAAAATAAATACATAAAAATCCTATATTTAAAAGGACATTTTACGGAGCCAATAAACAATCTTCTTCTTCTTCTTTTCCTTTTGGCTTTTTCCCTTTTTCTGGGGTCACCACAGCGAATCATCTGATTTGCACATTTGATTTGGCATAGGTTTTTATGTCGGCTGCCCTTCCTGACACAACCCTTTAGCAAGGGACAGAAACACGCTGACGGCTTTGCAGCTACTCCTTAGGAAAGTCAGCAATGGTTCTTTTACATGCCTCTCATCATAGACAGTGAAAGACATGGCCGGCCTTTTATAACCCAGTTAGCTGAACTGGGAGGACCCAATAAACAATATAATAGTAATAAGAATAATAATAATAGTCATAAAAATAAAATGATGATAATAACAATGATAATAGTAATAATACAATAAATAAATAATCAGTAGTTACAACAATATATTGAATTGCACTAAATTACATTATAGTATATTACAATAACCTAATTATTTTGCACTGTGGCCATTATTTTGTTTGAAAAAAAAAAAAAGTACAATTCTCTGGGTAAACAAAATGGCCACAACTTCTAAGTTAGATAGTCCACATTCTTAGAGCAAGATTTTTGAAATAATCTTCCAGTCAGTATACCAGGTTTATTTAACGAGGACCGCCATTCCTCCCCTGTGGGCCTTGCCATATCCGCTGCGCTCCGGTCCTCCCCGAAGGCCGTGTCGCCGGCTGGTGTAATCCCCTCGTCGTGTGTCCTCTCCTCGAGCCATGTTTCACAGAAATACAGCATGGAACAGTACTGCAGGTCTCTCTGCGTTGCAATCCTAACATGAAGCTCATCCATCTTGTTTGACAGAGATTGAACATTTGCAAACACTATGACTGGGAGGGCTAACCTTCCACTGCTAACCAAGCATTGGAGTTGTCGTTCGGCCCCTCCCCGCCTGCCGTGTCTCCACCTGGGCTTATTATTATCCAGGGTGTGGCTAGCATTGAGTTGCCATAGCATATTAGCTCAGGATAGGAGTTGAGCGTTCTCAGTTCTAAATGTCCAAAAGGACTGCACTCTCATAGCTGTAGTAGGGTTGCGCAGTCATAGATGAGCATAGTCCAAAAAAGAGACAACCAAACAATAAACAAAACAAACAAAGAAACAACTTTACTCTGAGAACTTCGAGATGTCGCATTCTAGGGAGTGCCAACTTGGAAGGGCTCATTGCTAACTTATTGCTAATGACTAATTGACTGCTCCAAATTGCACCTGAAATTAAGTACGTGTGTGTCTGAATGTTGTACATTACCTTGCGTTGGACTTGAAAGCTGTTCAGGCCGTAGCCTGCCCTCACTCAGAGCTGGCAGAGATAGGCTCCAGGTAGACCTGAAGAAATGTAGAGTGTGTTTGGATTTATGATCTCTCTCTACACTCTGAATCCCCATCCTTTCAGTTTTTGTTTACTTTTCCTAAAATCGCTGTGTCATGGTTGTCTCTGTATCCTCACAGCAAAAAGATTCCTTCCTTGTGACTGAAGAATGACAGTCGATCTGTTTAATCTTTGTTATTTTGAGCAATATTAAATGACTAAAACGCTACAGTCATATCTTATACGTCATCAAAATGTCTTCTTCTCCTCCTCAAACTTCAACTTGCATTCCCATAGTTTTATGTGCTGGTCCTGTGCTTTTGAGCTTGATCCTGTGCATCGGCGGAGACGAAGCATCACATGCTGCAGTATTTGTGGTAGACAGGCTCCATCAGCCCAAATATACAGTTCCAGATACAGTGGAGAATCGGAATTCAAACGCTCTATAGTCTGAACAAATCGGAATCCGAACAAAAAAAAAATCTGTGCGTTCTTCCATCTGGGAAACCGAACAAAAACCGGAAATCGAACTCGAGAAACGCCCAAGAAAAAACGAGACCTAGAGGGATGAAAAGTGCGCGACTTCTGGAAGTCCGGAAGTTGTTGATACTATGTATGTTCTGGCAAAGTCAGGAAGTTGTTGATACTATGTATCACCCTAAAAGCTGTCCTGGGAAAGTCCGGTAGTTGTTGATACTATGTATCACCCTAAACGCTGTCCTGGGAAAGTCCGGTAGTTGTTGATACTATCTATCACCCTAAACGCTGTCCTGGGGAAGTTCGAAAGTTGTTGATACAGTACTATGTACGTATCACAAGCACTAAAGCTGAAGCTAGCGCAAAAGCACCAAAGCTATCAAATCACTCAAGCCATATACCGTCTCCAGTGACAAATACGATTTAGAGTACCGAACAGAAAACTCACAAATTGGCTTCTAGACATCACCGCCTAAACAAAGCTGAAGAGTATGTATGTATGTATGTAAGCTAAGCTAAAGCATTAAAGCTAAGCTAAAGCACTAGCAGCGCTGTGAACATCTTTAACTATGAGGTCATGAGCCACTTCTGTAAGGTTTTGAAAAGAAGGCAGAAACAAGCCATGTTAAAAATGTTCTTCAAGAAAAGAAAGGAACATCGTGAAGGAGAGTCATCCATGAAAAGTGGTAGCAAGAGAAACACTTTCTGGCTAATTTACCTGAAGCTGTTATGGAATGGAATCCCCCCAGTGCAGCTAACTGGGATATCAGAGTCCGGCCATGTCTCTCACTGTCTCTGGTGAGAGGCATGTAAAAGAACCATTGCTGACTTTCGTAACAGAGTCGGCTGCAAAGCTGTCAGCGTGTTTTCTGTCCCTTGTTAAAAGGGTTGTGTCAGGAAGGGCATCCGACGTAAAAACCTGTGCCAAATCAAGTGTGCGAATCAGATGATTCGCTGTGGACACCCCTGAGAAAGGGAAAAGGCCGAAAGGATAGAAGGAGTTATGAAATGGAATCCGCTTTCCTCCGTCCCTCTCTATTATGGAAGAGAATCTTCCGCCTCTTTCCCTCTCCAATATTTACGTATGCCAAATGCTCTTGTTCTTATGCTTTAACTGCACTGTTTGTTATGGTCTCTCACCAAAAAGAGTTGCACGTTGGAGAGGGGTGGCGAAGTGCAAAACAAACACACCTGATTCCATTTAATCACGAGCTATAAAGACTAGCAGCGCTCTTCCCGGTCACAGTGGTAAGAGACCATAAAAGTCCACAGTACAGTTAAAGAGTCTCTCACAACACAGACCACAACATAGTGGACTGTATTCGTTCATTTTTTCACTTAATTTATGGGCCTATGGTAAGAGATATGGTACTGTTAACTTCTGTTCAAAAGACGATGAAACGGATTAAGACCATTTACATTATTTGTAATGGGAAAAGCGGATTGGGAATTCAAACAAATCAGAATCTGAACAGCCGTCTGGAACGGATTAAGTTCGAGTACCGAGGCTCCACTGTACACAGCTTGGTACCAACAAATAAAAAAAAAGTATCTGCACCCCACTGAAGTGTTTACTTCCAGTGATTCTACTTTTGTTTTTATAAGTATACAGTGATTCTTTGCTACTTCTTGCTTCAGTTTCTGTGGCTTTAGTGCATCGTGGGTTTTTTAAAAATAATTAATCGAAAAATAAAAAATAAGGAAATTAAGGAAAAAAGTTAAGGAAAATGCCACAAAACAAGGCCAATTATGCAAAAAACCCTAAACAAACAAACAAAAAAAACCAAAACAAAATTTTGCCATGCCATATTCTTTCTCAAGATCGGGAACACTCACACCTGATTCATATCTCGCTATCAATTCTTTCTTAAATTCCATATTTTTCTGCACACTGACCTTTTCTCACTAGATTTAGCACTTGATTTATTTGGAGGCCTGTTTATGGGCTAATGTAATCACGCAAACACAAAAATAAGGTACAGTTTGTAGAATACAAGCACATCTAGTTACAACAGTGGTGGAGTACAAACGAAACCGAGCGTTTTCTGGAAAGCATGCATTTTCCCTCCCTCTCGGTCTCATTTTTTCTCGACTTTTCTCTATTTTTCTCACGCTTAGCATCTCTTGTTTGTTTCACGTTCGGCTTCCAAATTTTGTTCAACTTCTGGGACAAAAAAAATCTGAATTTTTTTTGTCAAATACCGATTTGTTCAATGTCTAAAGCAGGGGTCCAGAACCTATGACTCGCGAGTCAAATGTGGCTCTTTTGATGACTGTATTTGGCTCTCAGATCAAATCAGGTGGTCTTTCTTAACAGAGTAACGAATACATAATTTCACTGTAATTTGAATAAAAATACAAAAAAAGCCATCAAATAAAACAAAAAAAGATGAATAAATTTCATGCATTTAAATCTATACATCTATTTTCAATGCCACGTCACTGTGGCGTGCAGCAGAGAGCCAATCCTTTCTGTATGCCAGTATGCAGGTAGGTCCGATACCTTGAAACTCTAATTTTACTGGATTATAACAACAGCCACAGACTGTGCGTGCTGATTTTGAGTAAAGATGTAAATTTCCCTCGTTTTTGATCAGCTCATTTGCACGAAGCCAAGCACAGCTGGCAAGCAAACACAAATGTACAGACCTGGAAAAACTTCAACCCGCAGACCAGCTGATTGCCAAAACTTGGAACGCGCTTCCTGTCACATAAACACTGCAGCGTGTGAGTCTTGCCATATTGACCATGTTTGGCTCTACATATGCATGCAAGCAGTCCTTCTCACCTGAAAAACATTAAGACTTACCTGCAGTCATGTTTAACAGATGGAAGCCTAAACGCCTGCATGAAGCTGAACTTCTGCACGTATCAACCAGACTACAAAGCCATCAGTAAAACCATGCAGCCCAAGGAGTCGTATTAATAGTAAGAAGTACTTTTCTTATTAATAAATAACACTGTTATGACAATGTCATTTAAAATAAATTCAGAATCTTATTATACTCTCAAATTGTTGGTCTTCTTTTTCAATTTAGTTGTATATATATATATATATATATATATATATATATATATATATATATATATATATAAATGGCTCTCAGAGGATTGGATTTTAAAATATTTCTTTTTTTGGCCATCTTAGTCAAAACGTTCCAGACCCCTGGTCTAAAGCGTTCGAAAACCGAGGTTTGCTTGTATTATACTTTTAATGTTAAAACAAAGCTAATGTTTGGATTTCAACTGAAACAACGTCCATATTACATAAAACACAATCCATAATATTTTAATATTTCAGTTTTGTTGTGTGATGGCACAGTGTTGCAGTGGTTAGCACGTCCGCCTCATAGCAAGAAGGCCTCGGTTTGATTCCCAGGATCGATAGTTTGTGTGTGTGTAGTTTGCATTTTCTCCCTGTGCTTTCGTGGATTTCTTCCAGGTACTCTGGTTTCCTACCACAGCCCAAAAAAACGCACAGTAGGCTAATTGGCAGTTTGGTACTGCCCCTTGGTGTGATGGTGAGCCTTACAAAGCTATATGAGCCCACCATGAATTGGACAGTTTAATGGAATTACTGTAGTCATGTCTGACACCATGTCTCAGTGTACCCGATGATTTCCTTCTCTGCACTGTGGACTGCATTAATATGGGTTTTTTCCCCTAGATTTGGACACATAGATCTCAAATGTGTCCTTTTGGGGTTTTTTTTTTAATGAATGCAGTACAACCATTCTGTTTCAGGATTTTGCACCTCATACTCTGTTTGATGGGCCTGGGATGTATTTTATAGCCTTTTTGTTCTGTATTGTATTAAGTGTTTCATGAGTCTTTATTGTTTAGTAAATTCCTTCAGCCCTGTGATGGCCTGGTGAACTGTATACCCTTTTGCACTTGCCCAGAGTCGGCTGAAGCCTCCACATGACCCTAAATAGGATGAAGTGGTTCAGAAAATGAATGGATGTATGAATACATTGCTTAACTGGTTTGAACCTACAGTGAACCCACAGGATGACTTTAAAAGAAAAGAATTATGGAAGGAAATGAGAAGGGTTTTATTTCTGCACTTTTCTTGCATACATCGTCTGGTTCAAGTCTATCTTTTAAGTTTGCTTGAGGTTCAAACCCTTTGTGCAATATATTCAATACTGAAGGAATTTGGTATCTTTGAGATGTCATATCTACCTGGTGGTTTTTCGCTGTTGATGTTCTTGACTCTGAGCTTAACCTTGGTGATCACGAGTTGGTGATCTGGACTACAGTCCGCCCATGGGTATTTTCTACGTTTTAGTATATTAGCCTTCCACTACTTGTTGATCATAACATGATCAGTCTGAATCCTTGTTGTTTGAACATTGCATTCATTTTGCAAAGGGTGTTTTCTTGGCAAAACTCCATGGCTGATCGTTTGCCTTTCCAAGATCATTGTCTCATGTTATTTCTTGGTTAAGAGACATGTTACTAAGTTTTGACCAGTAACCTGGTATGGGAGGGTGACCGGTTCTAGAGCTTGACTAAGGAACCCCTGGGAGTATCAGTACTGCTGGCCTGTTGAGTGTTAACCTCGTGTTGCTTAGCCACGAGCTTACTGTCCAGTGTTTACCTCGCACAGGTCAGCTGTTGGTCAACAGCCAGCCTGTTTGGTGTTAGCTGTGTTTTAGAACTGTCATTTACAGCAGTGATCCCAACCTTTTCATCACAATGCTTGACAATTTTACCACGGACCGGGGGTGGTGGGGTGGGCATGTGTGTCATAGATCGTTTCTATTGTGGATATAATGTATTTTTATAAAATATTATTATTAGGAGTAGTATTGTTCATAATTATAATAATTATAAACACTCCATGAATGTTATTTTTCAACAGTTGAAATAAAGTTGGTTTGGAAATAAAGATTAAACTTTTCTTAAAAAAAAAAAAACAACCCATAGGTGATCGTGCACCAGCTGTGAGATTTAAAGCTCTGGCTCACCCAAAATCCCCGCTAATGTTTGAAGCATGTCCAACACGCCTCTGTTCATACGCTGTCCCCTTGTGGTTTATATTTTAGAGCTCAAATGACCGACATGTTACGGAGAGAATCCGGTCATTTTTCAAAATAAAACATTTTTCAATAAATTTCAAAAATGCTCTCAACTCTCTAAGGCCAAGTTGAATGTTCTTGTCAGAATATCTACTGATACCTGTCCGAGACACTTCCATACCTCCACCGGTATGTCATCAGGACCAACTGCCTTTCCACTCTTCATCCGCTTCAATGCCCTCCTCACTTCACCCTTACTAATCTTTGCTACTTCCTGGTCCTCAACAGTCAGCTCTTTACTCTTTTTTCTCTCTCATTTTCCTCATTCATCAGCTCTTCAAAGTACTCTTTCCATCTTCCCAGCACACTTCTGTCATCAGTCAACACATCTTCCTCTCTGTCTTTAATCACCCTAACTTGATCCTTCCCATCTCTATTTCTCTGCTATGCCAACCTGGATCAATCATTTTCTTCCTCCTTACTGTCCAACCACGCATACAAGTCATCATACGCCTTCTGTTTGGCCTTTCACATCACTACCTTTGCCTTACGCCGTGTCTCCTTGTACTCTCTTTAGTCCTCTCAATGTCCCACTTCTTAGCTAACTTCTTTCTTTGTACACTCTCCTGCACTTCCTCAATCCACCATCAAGTTTCCTGATTTACTTTCCTTCCAGAGGACACACCAAGTACTCTTATACCTGTCGTCCTGATCACATTAGCTGTAGTTGTCCAGTCATCTGGAAGCACTTCCTGACCACCCAAAGCCTGTTTCAACTCCTCCTTGAAGACAATATGACACGCTTCCTTTTTCAGCTTCTACCACTTTGTCTTCTGCTCTGCCTTTGCCTTCTTCACTTTCCTTACCATCAGTGTCATCCTGCACGCCACCATCCTATGCTGTCTGGCAACACTCTCACCCACTACTACTTTGCAGTCAGTGACTTCCTTTAAATTACATTTCCTACACAAGATGTGGTCTACATGTGTGCTCCTACCTCCGCTTTTATAAGTCACCCTCTGCTCCTGTCTGTTCTGGAAGAAAGTATTTACCATAGCCATTTCAATCCTTTTTGCAAAATCTACCAACATCTGTCCTTCTGCGTTCCTGTCCTGGATACAAAACCTGCCCATCACTTCCTCGTTCCCTCTGTTTCCTGCACCAACATGTCCATTGAAGTCTGCCCCAATGACCACTCTTTCACTTCTGGGGGTACTCTGCATCACTTCATCTAACTCACTCCAGAATCTCTCCTTCTGTTCTAGCTCACATCCTGCCTGTGGGGCATAAGCATTAACAACATTGAGCATCACTCCTTCAGTTTCTAACTTGAGACTCATCACTCTGTCTGACACACTTCTAGAACCTTCCTGGCAAACCCCTCCTTGAAGATGACTCCTACTCCATTTCTCTTCCTATCCACACCATGATAAAACAGCTTAAAACCTGCTCCTTAGCTTCTAGCCTTGCTACCTTTCCACCTGGTCTCCTGAATACACAGTATGTCCACCTTCCTCCTCTGCATCATGTCAGCCAGCTCTATCTTTTCCTGTCATAGTTCCAACATTCAAAGTCCCTACTCTCAGTCCTAGACTCGGGCCTTTTCTTTTCTCTAGCCGCCTACAGACACGCCTCCCGCCTCTCCTTTGACCGCTACTCTTACTCCAACTACCTTCATGTCCTTCTTCACCACATCCATAAGTCTTCTCTTTGGTCTTCCTTTAGACCTTCTTCCTGGTAGCTCCAACCTCATTTCTGCCTGGTAGTTCCAACCTCAAAATAATTAATCAGTTTACTTTATTTATTAGTAATATATTGGTGTGTCCATTGTACAATAATTTTTGCTTTTTATGTTATTTAAGAAAACCAAAATTAATAATTATTGTTTGGTATAAATTGTTATTGACTGAATATATTGCATTATTTGTAAATGTTGAAATCAAATCAAATAAAGACAGGCTAAATCCTTCAGACAGTCTTAGTTGGAGTGAGGTAAAAAAAGAAACAAAACGAAAAACAAATAGCCAAAAAAATTAAAAAACCCGTAATCATATAAAAAACATCCCACCCCATTTTTGCCCACAATCGTGTTTTGCTCCTGCCTCAATACCGTAATATGAAGCATGCGCCACCTCCTGGGAGAGGGGAGTACTTATATGGCGACCTTCATATTTTTTTGAGGTCAGCATTATTCCACGCCCAGTCCTCCCCAGTTCTCCCCAGCAACTGCATTATCCTATAGATGTCGCTGTAACGACATAGAAATAAATAAATAATAAAGGAATTCTTTCTCACCTCCCTCACAGATGTCATTCAAAATGGGCGGCAATTTTTTGTTCAACACTTTCAACATGGCCTGGAGGTACATCTATAGACTTTTATTTCAGTAATAATAGGTTTATAGCAGTATAATGTTAGCTTGGCCTATAGCCAGTATATGACTAACAATAAGATATTAATACATTACATTTATATATAATACATACATAAATGTAACGTATTAATGAGTACATCAGAGGGATAGCCCATGTAAGATGTTTTGGAAACAAAGTCAGAGAGGCTAGATTGAGATGGTTTGGACATGTACAGAGGGATAGTGAATATATTGGTAGTAGGATGCTGAGGTTGGAACTACCAGGCAGAAGGCCTAGAGGAAGACCAAAGAAGAGATTTATGGATGTGGTGAAGGAAGACATGAAGGTCGTTGGTGTAAGAGAAGAAGATGCAGAGGACAGGGTGAGATGGAGGCAGATGTATTGCTGTGGCCTATAATCTATATAATATACAGTATCTTCTTCTTCTTTTCCTTTCGGCTGCTCCCTTCAGGGGTTGCCACAGCGAATCATCTGCCTCCATCTCACCCTACCCTCTGCATCTTCTTCTTTTACACCAACTGCCTTCATGTCCTTCTTCACCACGTCCATGAATCGTCTCTTTGATCTTCGTCTCGGCCTTCTGCCTGGTAGTTCCAACCTCAGAATCCTACTACCGATATACTCACTATCCCTCCTCTGTACATGTCCAAACCATCTCAATCTAGCCTCACTGACTTTGTCTCGAGAATGTCTTACATGTGCTGTCCCTCTGATGTGCTCATTTCTGATCCTATCCATCCTCGCTACTCCCAAAGAGAACCTGAACATTTTCATCTCTTCTACCTCCAGCTCTGCCTCCTGTCTTTTCCCCAGGGTCACTGTTTCTAAACCATACAACATTGCTGGCTTCAGCACCGTCTTGTACACTTTTCCTTTCATTCTTGCCGATGCCCTCCTATCACACATCACACCGGACACTTTTCTCCAACCGTTCCAACCTGCCTGCACACGCTTCTTCACCTCTTTTCCACACTCTTCATTGCTCCGGATTGTTGAGGCCTTCTTTCTGTGAGGTAGACGTGCTAATTACTACGCCACCATACTGCCTCAATACATACATGCATAAATATGTAAATAATACATTACAGTCAGACATTCATTTATTTACTTTACAGTATTCCTTTCAATAGTCCATCCTGGGAACACAGAATGCAGAAATACACCTAATATGGAACGCCAGTCCATCACAGGACCAATGCACACATTCATCCATCCATTCATTTACTGGACTGCTACTAATATCACGGCTGGCTCTGCTAATTCTTGGTGAAGGAGGGGTACACCCTGAACAGCTCGTCAGTCTACTGCAGGACCAACACATATCCACATCCATTAAAACAGCCAATTATCAAATCTAGGTTGATACTGTAGCCCCATTCACAGTGATCGCCAGACAATTCCCAGGCGTCTTTCAGATCATTCGTACAAAAGGGGTGGATAGTGTATTAGGCTGCCTCCAAAAGCGCATTCGCAGCAGTGAGTAAAGACGAGGGGCATGTGCAGGCAGGTGTGTGTATGTGACAGGAAGGTAATGCTTGATGGGTGAATTGGATATGACTAAATTTAGGGGAGAAAGAATGGTGGGTCTTAAAGGAAAAAAAAAATCCTGTGCAATTAGCTTAATGTGCATTTCTTCAAACTGTGGGAGAAAACCGGATAACCCAGAGGAATCCCACACATGCATGCATGGGGAACACAAACAAACTCCACACAGAAACACGAAACACCGGAGCTCAGAATCGAGCCCAGGCCTTGCTGTGAGATGAATGTGCGACCCACGACACCGCCTGATGTCAGGCTTTATTCAACAAAAAATAATCACTCGAAAGTCACTTAAGTAATCACCTTAAAATGTTTTCCTTTTGGTTAAATTAGAGTGAAACTCGAGGCATAGCATTAATAAATGTCAATCGACAATTCTCTCTTTAAAGTAAAATATGGATCGTGCTCAAATACAGCAAACTGCAAGGCAGCGCGGACTACTGAGTCATTTAGGTATGCAGGTTCGATGCCACCAGGTTCAGCTCTCGCTACGACCAAGAAGACTCCCAAGAACAGAACGACACCCTTAACAAACATAGTTGCTAAACTTTGAACTCAACCTTGCTCTATGAAAGCATAGTTCTGTTGGGGTAACATGGGTATTTATTGATTTTAATAGTAGGAGGGTCTACAGGATTGTGTGTGTGTGTGTGTGTGTGTGTGTGTGTGTGTGTGTGTGTGTGTGTGTGTGTGTGTGTGTGTGTGTGGGCTAACTGGCTGAAAGTGTGAGTGTGAATGGTTGGTTGTGTGCTGCCCTGTGATGTTCTGGCGTGCTGTTCAGGGTGAATGAATAGGCTTCATCCCCCCTTGCAGCATGTTACTGTGAAGTGGTTCAGGAAATTAACAAATGTTGTGAGCTTGTCTGTTTTTTTTTTGTTTTTTTTTGATTTGTCATGATAAATAGATGGTACATGATTATAAGGAGGAAAGAAAAAAAATCAATAATTTAATGTGCATGATGGTTGAATTACGTCCACTGCACAGCAAGGAGGTCCTGGGTTCAATTCCTGGGCTCAGGTGTTTCTGTATGGAGTTTACATGTTCTCCTTGTGCTTGCATGGGTTTGCTCTCAGTACTCCGGTTTTCTTCCACAGTCCAAAAACGTGCACAGTCAGGCTAACTGGTTGAGGTCAGCATACCGCCTCTTGGCATCACTGGGAATAAGAGGTGGAGATCTCTTAGATACAGTTAGAAGACGAGGAGCCACAGCAGAGAAAGCATCATGTTGGCGATGGTGGAAACGCGATCATTGCAGCTGGAAGCTTTCGTCAGATAGGCAGTGATCTGGCAAATCACTGTCGACTCGCCACCAAGAGACTGTGCCAGGTTTAGGAGTCGGTCAAAACGGTTGCAGACGGGTGGTGACCTGAATGATGACATCTGAGGAAAGAGCAGAGAAACATTTATCTGTTTGTCGCAACTCAAAGTTGCCCTAGGTGTGTGTGTGTGTGTGTGTGTGTTTGTGAGAATGGTTGTATTATTATTATTATTATTATTTTTGTGGATGCTTATATAGCGCAATTTCATACTGCATATGCTCAATGTGCATGAGACCCCTGCGCTCCGGGTACCTGTCGCCACTGTACGGCACCAGTTGTTGCGTTGTTCTATCCCTTTGATGATGAGCGCCAAGCAGGAAGCAACAACTCCCAAATTTTAACGTCTCATGGTATGACGTGGCCGAATTCGAACTCCGACCTTCCGGAGGATAAAGCGGACGCGCTACCAACTGAGCTAAATCCCCGGTTTACGTGTTCACGTGTATACGTGTTGGCCCTTTGATAGTATGGCCAGTTATTCAGAGTGTAACCAGCTCATTATTTTTACTCAGCTGTAAATTTATTACGAGGCCTTCTATATCCAACAGACCGTTAATATGTTGATCAGCTTTTTGTGATGTAACACTCATGGAAAACCCACCTAAGCAGAATGTTCATGTTTACTGAAACAATTAGTACTTTCTCCACCACTGTGTGCAATATTATTATACCAGAGTGGAAAAAAACCTGTGGATCAAAGAGCACTTTCCACAGTGAGATCAAGTCTCAGAACTGAACAAGAAGTTGAATTAGTGTTTTATGGTACTGACTGACAATCATGAGAATCACACTTATAAAAAATTAAGGTTTATAATTATTGTTGAGCTCAGACAATAAAAAGGAAAGGAGCAGATGTACTGGAATAGATGGACTTGAAAGTTTTTGTTTAGCTTCTGCAGGTAGCACTTAGCACTATGTTCAATAAATAAATAAACAATTAAACATACAATGTAGGTATAAAACATACGTAAAGATTTTTTTAATGTTATTATACTGTTTGAACACAAATGTTTTCAGAACTTCTCAGAGTTTAATGCTGATAACCACTAGAGGGAAGCAAAGTCAAATAGTAACTAGAACCTGCTGAAGAAACTTCTTCTTCACTTATCCCTTAATATCTGAGGATGTTGTTGGGGCGCCTTCATGGCGAGACTTGGGCTGATTTGGCCTGGCGGAGCCCATCCCTCTCCAGGTCGTGGAAACACGATGACGGCTTTGCAGCCTACTCTTTACGAAAGTCAGCAATGGTTCTTTTACATGCCTTTCACCATAGACAGTGAGAGACATGGCCTGCCTTTGATAACCCAGTTAGCTGCACTGGGGGGACGGTGACAACCCTGTGTGGACCCGAACCCCCAACCCTAGGATCAGCGATCCTGCACCATAACCACTAGACCACCACCACCGCCACTGCTGAAGAAACATCATCTCCTAAAATTGACATTTTTATTCTTATCAGTGTTTTAGTTCTCCAGAATGGGTGTGGATGAGGGACTAAATTTTGAAATTTTGTTCCCCTATTCATGATTCCTAATCTCTGGCCTGGTGGGAAGCTGTTTGTACATGGAAATAAATAATGAAACCAAATACAGTACTTTGAACATACTGTCAGAACCTTCGATTGAGCATGGACACCCTGCATGTATTTAAATTTAGGGCATTTAGCAAACACCCTTATCCAGAATGAGTTACATTTATATTTTTTATACATCTGTACTATTGAAGGTTAAGGGCCTCGCTCAAGGGCTCAACAGTGGAAACTTGGGGGAACTGGGGCTTGAACCTCTGACTTTCAGATTAGCAATCCAGAGCCTTCATACTAATCCACTTCTGTCTGTTGATGTATTTACGAGTTTCTGCAGATGTTTAACTGTGTTTGTCTTCAAAGTCTAGAAGGCACTGAAAGATGATTACAATGAGAGATATATTTTGAAGAAGATAAGCTGGATCAGTGTTGGGCGGCACAATGGCTTAGTAGGTTGCTGGTCTGCCTCACAGCAAGAAGCTCTTGGGTCTGAAGGCCGTGATTGAAGTGCAGTGGCCGGTTGATTGGGATATGCAGTGTTTTAAACCTGATTTTACCTGATAAATTTTGACTTGGGTGGCCTGGTGTGCTTGTGGTTAGCACATAGTCCGCCTTTGGTTTTGTGTTCGAGTCTGGGCTTTTACATGTGCAGTTTCCATGTTCTCCCTGTGTTCGTATGGGTTTCCTTCAGGTACTCTGGTTTCCTCCCACAACATGCATATTAGGCTCATTGGCTAGATTGGTGCACAATTTAAAATAATGGAAAATACAGTGTAAACAGCAACCAACATGGTTTATAAATGAAAACTTTTGAGGTGGCCTGAACGTTCTTCCCCACTGTCTAATACCCCCTTCCCCCCCAAAAAACAGAAGAACGTTGTGACCTGAATAAGAGAGAAGTTCAGATTGGTGGTTGGAGACTGATACAGATATGAATTGGCACAGAAATGTCTCAGTCAAAATCAGTGTGTGATGAAATGATGAGGCAGACGTGCTCACCACAAATGAGCATTACAAAGTAGATTTTATTTCCAAGACACTTAAAGATCACTGTCGAATTTACAATATATAAGACCTCTTCCTCCTCCTCCTCCTCCTCCTTCTTCTTTGGCCATACAAACTCAGACCATTGTGATTGCGTTGGCTTCCTCCAGGTACTTTGGTTTTCTCTGACAGTCCAAAGGCATGTACAGTCGGCTAATTTGTCCGTTTCAAATCACCAGTAGATGTGAGTGTGAATAGTATATGTGTGTTGGAACTGCAATGACCTGGCAAGCTGTTCGGAATGTAACCCACCTTCACCCGGAGTCCGCTGAGAAGGGCGGCAGCCTCCCCGTGACCCTAATAAGTATTAGGAGGCTCAGAAAATGAATGAATGAATGAATAAATAATTTAATACATAATCCACAAATGATTATTATTCGCCAATAGTCAGTGTTTATCACTGATGGTTCCTTTTACAGATAAATTATTGGTTTGTCATTCTGTGCTTCATTTCAATCACTGTGGACAAAGTTGTGTAAATGAACTTGTGGAACCTGAATGTGTTGTCTACTGCTCGATATCTTGTACTGTCATGATGAGTTTGTCTCCAGGACTGTATTAAGAAATGTATGTGAATACCAACAGAAGAAATAGATTTGCTACATGTATTTTCACCAAAACTTTAATAGCATCTCCAAACAAATAAAACACGTTTTATGATGAATTGGGTTTTTATTTTCATTCATGTTATTCTTTCATTTCTTCAGGAGTATGAGCTCTCTTAGCAGGTATTTCCCACCAGCTTCAAGTGGTCATACCAAGGTTGCTTCTGGACCACAAGTTTGCATTTATAGGGCTGAAAAGATGTGATAAAGAAGCATGGCAGTCACTATTCATACGAAAACAGTTCGATATGAACATAAATAAATGCACACATGGATCAGAGAGCTTTGTTTTACTAACATGTGTAGTGATTGGGTCCACAGTGGTAGCACACTGATATTCAGTATTCACGTCTTTGTAGTAGTAAGTCTTGGCCATTATGACGATGAAGACGTACTGCAAACAAGGATACTTCTAAACACAAGAAAAAACAAACAAACTTTAAATTAGAAATTCAGACTTTTTTTATCGGCT
Source organism: Plotosus lineatus (assembly GCA_024760905.1). Taxonomy (NCBI): domain Eukaryota; kingdom Metazoa; phylum Chordata; class Actinopteri; order Siluriformes; family Plotosidae; genus Plotosus; species Plotosus lineatus. Next base: position 9,326,210 of record CM045736.1, on the reverse strand, counting down.
GAGACCCAGTAACACACTCGTTCATATTTCTACTGCTGGCATTTTCTTGTTTTCAGGGTTTTGGTGGACTCCGAGCTGATCCACACAAGAAAGGAACACACCAAGTATGATCAGACATCCAGCTTGGGATAAAAGTTTGTCTTTTATTTATCATTTATCCATTTTCTAAGCCGCTTAACCCTAATTAAGGTCATGGAGAGGCTGGTGCCCATCTCAGCCGACTGTTGGTGAGGGCAGAGCACAGCCTGGACAGCTTCCCGGGTGATCGCAGGACCAATGCTCACACAACCACTCATGGTCACATTCACACCAAGGCGTGATTTGGAACAGCCACTTAGTTGACTGTGCATGGTTTTGGATTGTGGGAGGAAACTGGAGAACCTGGAGGAAACCCACACACGCACAGGGAGAACATGCAAACTCCACACAAAAACGCCCAAGAATGAAATCAAACCCAGGCCTTTTTGCTGTGAGGTGGACGTGCTAACCGCTATGCCTCTGTGCTGCTGGGCCAAAGGTACGTATATCAAACGTTTGTCTAGTATTAGAATATCGAAGTAAATTACTCATCACTCACTCATTTGCGCAGAACCTTTTTTCTATTAGGGTCGTAGGGATCTGTCTCAGCTGACTAGAGACGAAGGCTTGATTCACCTTGAACTGCAGGATGATATACATACAGTCATTTACACTCACATCTAGGGCAAACTTGGAACATCCCATCAACTTAATGTGTATGTCTTTGAACTGTGGCGGGAAACTGGAGTCTCCAGAGAAAACCCATGCAAACACAAGGAAAAAAAATGGAACCGCCACACCAATATGTCCTCACTGAACCCGGGACATGAACCCAGCTGTTATGAGGATGTGCTCACACCGACGCCACCATACTGTCCTGAATGCCATATTTGGTGTATATATATATATATATATATATATATATATATATATATATATATAAATAACTGGTCATCGGTTCATCACTATCTTTATAAAAATCAGACGAGGCCACAGTGTACCGTATGTTTAATCCTCTATGCTAAGAGGAAGTGCACACATAGGATTTGACTTGAATTTACAAGCAAATGTGGTACATGATACTTGTGTCAGGAGATCGATTCAGAAAAATTATTTTTTGATTGGAGGGATTCTGAACCAATTGAGGTTTGGAGACAGCAGGCTCACCAGGACCTGCACTGATGGAGGAGACATTTTTACTTAAAACAACTACAAGTCTGATAAGGACCCCTTCTGTCCTTCTCTCTCTCTGTCTCTCTCTCTTTCTCACGCTCTCTCTCTCTCTCTCTCTCTCTCTCTCTCTTCACACACACACACACACATTAGAAATGCTTTTAGACCAACTTCAACATATGACTGTTCACCTCCTGCCTGATACGTCCCACTTTTTGGCAGGTTCCACGAACAAAATATCACTGATATTCATTGGTTCATATACATATCTATATTCTGTATATGTGACATCTGAAAGAGAAAAGTTTTTTCGACACTGGGTTGAGGTTATACTGTGTTTAGGATTTGAGTCGGTGTCACATTAATTTTCTGCATTAACAATGATGTCATTGGATGATTATCCATGTAAACTTACAAAATGAGTAAAACTTCTTACCTGCACATCAACCTTGATCACTTTAATGACGTGAATCTTGTATTTACTGTGACTCTGAGCATTGCACTGATCAACTGCAAACTTCAGAACGTCATGGATCTTTGGCTGGTGTATACCATATGAATGTTTCTCTCCGATGTAGGCAGTGCCCGCCACAGCCAAGAAGACTGCTAGAAGTAAACATTCAACTTTCCCAAACATGATTACAAACCTGGAGCCTTATCTCTGATATAAAGTGCCGTTCTCTTGGGATCGTGTGAATATTTATAGGATCATTCCGATAGTGGGAGGAGCGTGTCTGGAAAACAATGAGGAAAAGGGGTGGACCGAAATGATGAACGGTACCCAGGTTTTCTTGCACAGTCCAAAGACATACACATTAGGCTAACTGGCTGTTGTTCCAGTTGTGAATGGGGCAATGTATGTGTGTGGACATGTAGGTATATGTGTTGGCCTGAACTGGTCTGAGAAGCAGTTCAGGGTGTACCATGTCTTCATGCTGTGTCGGGCGAGATATTTTGTTGCCTCCCCATGACCGTAATAAGATTCAGTTCAGTTCATTTTCTGTCACCGCTTCATCCTAATTAGGGTCGCGGGGAGGCTGGTGCCCATCCCAGCCAACTCAGGGTGAGGGCAGAGTACACCCTGGACAGCTCGCCAGGCCATCGCAGGGTGGAAACACGCTGACAGCTTTGCAGCCTACTCTTTACGAAAGTCAGCAATGGTTCTTTTACATGCCTCACACCATAGACAGTGAGAGACATGGCCGGCCTTTGATCACCCAGTAAGCTGCACTGGGGGGGACAATGACCACCTTGTGGAGAGTGGGACTCGAACCCCCAACCTTTGGATCAGAGATCTGGCGCCTTATCCCGCTGGACCACCACTGCCCCTCGTAATAAGATTCAATGTTTCGGCAAATGAGTGAATGTATGAGTGTATCTCAAGAAATTTGGGGCCCTGTGATGATCTGGCAAGCTGTTCAGAATGTACCCTGTCTTTATCCAGAGTTGGCCGAAATAGGCTCCATGCCTTCGCTGATACAAGATTGGTCAGCTGTAAGTGATGCATATCCAATTTGTTTCTAATCAACAACCACAGGACACAGCTGCAACAAAGAAATACGAAAGATTTATCGAACTTCCAGTATTTTATTTGTGATAAATCATTTTTTTTGTAATGTGTAAATTAATTGAAAAAGGACATTTAATCCACTTTAAATAATAATGATAATAGTAATATGGACAAAACTGAGATGGTCTGAATGCTGTCCAGATCCAGTGTGTGAATCAGTGAAAGATAAGTACTGCAATCACATGAAGTGCTACCTAATCAGAGTTCTGCCCTTGGTAAGTACGTACATGGCCTCAGTACATCATGTGATATATCATATCAGCAGACATGAACTGGAGTCACACTGACCAGGCGTCAGATCATCTCTGTTGTAAACATTTCTTTTAATCTCATTCTTTATAAATGTCTGTATACAGTCAAGTCCATAAGTATTGAGACAGTGATGCATGTTTTATAGTTTTCCACTGTATGCCATCACAATAGATTTCAATAGAAGCGATCAAATGTGACTGAGGTGTCGACTTTTCATTTTAATTTAAAAGTAACGGCCATGAGCCCTGTATGTTTAGAGATTTAAAGGTAATTCGATAAACTAGCTGTCATAACAGGCAGCATGGTTAAGTAATGGTTAGCACGTCTGCCTCACAGCCGGAAGGTGCTGGTTTCAAGTCCCAGACTTTGCTCATGCTTCTGCGTATTTCTTCTGGGTAGCCCGGTGTCCTCCCACAGTCCAAAAACATGAACATTTGGCTCATTGGCTGTTCTAAATTACCTTTAGTTTTTGTATGTGTGTGTCTGTGTGTGTGTGTGTGTGTGTGTGTGTGTGTGTCTGTGTGTGTGTGTGTGTGTGTTTGAATAGTTGTACGTTATTTTGCATTGGACCTGAGAGCTGTTCAGGCTGTAGCCCGCCCTCACTCAGAGCCGGCAGAGATAGGCTCCAGGCAGGCCTGAAGAAATGTAGAGTGTGTTTAGATTCATGATCTCTGTCTGCACTCTGAATCCCCATTCTTATCAGTTTTTGTTTACTTTTACTAAAATAGCTGCTTTAGTCATAACAAATGCAGCACAGTATCGCTGTTGTCTCTGTATCCTCACAGCAAAAAGCTACTGTCCTTGTGACGGAAGACTGATAGTCGATCTGTTTAATCTTTGTTATTTTGAACAATATTAAATGACTAAAGCACTACAGTCATATCTTATAAGGCATCAAAATGTCTTCTTCTCCTCCTCGACCTTCAACTTGTATTCCCATAGTTTTATATTCTGGTCCTGTGGTTTTGAGCTCGATCCTGTGCATCGGTGGAGACGAAGCGTTGCGTGCTGTGGTATTTGTGGTAGACAGGCTCCATCAACCCAAATATACTGTTCCATTGCAAGCAAATTAAACAGCTTGGTATCATCAAATAAAAATAAAGTGTCTGCATCACACTGAAGCATTTACTTCCAGTGATTATACTTTTATGTTTTTTAAGTGTATTATACTTTTAATGTTAAAATGAAGCTAATGTCGGGGGGATTTCAACTGAAACAGTGTACATATAACACAATACACAGTGCATAATATGTTAATATTTCCATTTCGATGTGTCGTGGCACAGTGTTGCAGTGGTTAGCACGGCCGCCTCACAGCAAGAAGGCCTCGGTTCCATTCTCAGGATCGTCCTCCAATAACCTCTATGAACTTTTCCAATCTGGCTTCCGTCCCCTCCATAGCACTGAAACAGCTCTTCTCAAAATCACAAATGACCTTCTCCTCGCTGCTGACTCCGGTTCATTATCCATCCTCCTCCTGCTTGACCTCAGCTCTGCATTTGACACCATCTCACATTCCATCCTCCTCAATAGACTCTCTAGTATTGGTATTTCTGGCTCTGTTCTTTCTTGGTTTCATTCTTATCTTTCCAACCGCACTCAGTTTGTCCAACTTAAATCTTTCTCCTCCGATCCTGTCCCCATCACCACCGGTGTTCCTCAGGGTTCTGTCCTAGGTCCCCTCCTTTTCATCATCTATCTCCTTCCCCTCGGTCACATTTTTCGAAAACATCACATCCATTTTCACTGCTACGCGGATGACACCCAGCTCTACCTCTCCAGCAAACCCAGCACCACATTCCCTCCCTCCTCCCTTCTCCTCTGCATCCATGAAATAAAGTCCTGGTTCACCTCAAATTTCCTCAAACTTAACAGCAATAAAACTGAACTCCTCCTCACTGGCACCAAATCCACCCTAAGTAAAATCAATAATTTCTCTATTCTCATCGACGGTTCCTCCATCTCTCCCTCCCGGCAGGTCAAGAGTCTGGGTGTCATCCTCGATGGCACCCTTTCCTTCACCTCCCAAATCAACTCTGTCACCCGCTCAGCATACTTTCACCTCCGTAACATCCACCGCCTCCGTCCCTCCCTCACTCCTCAGTCCACCGCCATCCTGGTCCACAGCCTCGTCACTTCAGGTCTGGACTATTGTAACTCTCTCTTCTTCGGCCTTCCCCATAAAACTCTCCATAAACTACAACTGGTACAGAACTCGGCAGCCCGAATCATCACACGCACCCCCTCCACCCACCATATCACTCCCATCCTACAACAGCTACACTGGCTCCCCATTACATACCGTATTCAATACAAAATCCTGCTCCACACATTCAAAGCTATTCATGACCTTGCTCCTCCATATCTCTCTGACCTCCTCCACATTGCCACTTCTGCTCGCTCTCTTCGCTCCTCTTCTTCGCTCCATCTCTCTGTCCCTTCAGCCCGCCTTGTCACTGTGGGGAGCAGAGCTATCAGCTGCTCTGCTCCCCAGCTCTGGAATTCTCTTCCTCCCGATCTCCGCAATATAGACACATTCCCACTCTTCAAATCCAGACTCAAAACTCACCTGTTCAAACTTGCATACTCACTATAACCACAACTGCACTGTCCTGTAAATATTTTAACTGTATTTAACTGTCTGTTTATATTGAATATGTTGATTTGTATTTTATTTGAATGTTTTCTACTGTTTTTATGATGTGAGGCGACCTTGAGTGCTGAGAAAGGCGCCATATAAATAAAATGTATTATTATTATTATTATTATTATTATCGACCATTTGTGTGTGTGTGTGTGTGTGTGTGTGTGTGTGTGTCTAGTTTGCATGTTCTCCCTGTGCTTTCGTGGGTTTCCTCCATGTACTCCTGTTTCCTCCCACAGTCCAAAAAAATGCACAGTAGGCTGATTGGCAGTTTGGAATTGCCCCATTTGTGATTGTGAGCCCTACGATATGATATGAGCCGACCATGAATTGGCCAGTTTGATGGCATTACTGTAGTCATACCTGACGCCACGTCTCAGCGTACCCAGTTATTTCCTTCTCTGCACTGTGGACTCCATTAATATGGTGTTCTTCCTCTAAATTTGGACACATAGATTTCAACTGTGCCTTTTTTTTCATCAATGCAGTACAGTACAACCATTCTGTTTCAGGATTTTGCACCTTATACTTCATGTTTGATGTGTCTGGAATGGATTTTATGGCCTTTTTCTTCTGCATTATATTAAGTGTTTCATGAGTCTTTATTGTTTAATAAATTCCTTCAGCCCTGTGATGGCCTGGCAAACTGTCCATGGTGGGCGCCAGCCTTCACATGACCCTAATTAGGATGAAGGGGTTCAGAAAATGAATGGATGGATTGGTACATTGCTTAACAGGTTTGAAGCTGTCGTGAACTTTCAAGATGAGTTTAAAAGAAAAGAATTATGGAAGGAAATGAGAAGGTCTTATTTCCAAACCGAAAGGAAGACAGACAGACTTTGCACAATTCTTCTGGTTCAAGTTTATCTTGTAAGTTTGCTTGAGGTTCAAACCCTTTGTGCAATATATTCAATACTGAAGGAATTTGGCATCCTTGAGATGTCGTATCTACTTGGTGGTTTTTAGCTATTGGTGTTCTTGACTCTGAGCTTCACCTTGGCGATCACGAGTTGGTGATCTGGATTAAATTCCACCTATACACATTTTTTGATATGAGTCTTCCACTACTTCTTGATCATAACATAATAAATCTGACTCCTTGTTGCTCGAATATTGTGTTCATTTTGCAAAGGGTGTTTTCTTGGCAAAATTCAATATGGCTGATCGTTTGCCTTTCCAAGATCATTGATCATGTTATTTCTTATGCTCTCATGTTATTTCTTTAGAAAAGAGACATATTACCAAGTTTTCACCAGTAACCTGGTATGGGAGGGTGACCGGTTCTAGACCTTTCCTAAGGAACCCCTGGGAGTATCGGTGAAGGTTAAGAGGCAATCCAACCTCCTCATAGTGAATGAGCAATCATAGCTGGCCTGTTGGGTGTAAGCCTCATGTTGCTTCGCCACTAGCTGACTGTCCAGTGTTTACCTCGCACAGCTCAGCTGTTGGCCAACAGCCAGCCTGTTTGGTGTTAGAACTGTCATTTACAGAACCCCTTAATAGTCACAAGCGTTTGAAGCCATATATAATTATCCAAGTCTGCCATGTTTGTATTTCTGTGAATACTTCCAGAAGCGACGCTGGCCAGCAAGATCACCTGTCTCTTGACCCTTGTGGGAATTCTGAAGTTGAGCTTCGACTTAAACCATGCAACACCACAGTCCCGATGGGCGAGCGCCATGACTGTGCTGCCCACAAGACGCACTGGCTTCACATCAGAAAGCAAATCCGGCACGAAAAGTGTGCAAAACAGCTGCTTCAAACACACTGAAGTTCCCAACTCCTGTCACTGTCTCCCTGCACCAGAGCCTCCATGTTGATCTCTTACAAATCAGTGGGAACAATCCCAGAGCTTCCTAGCATGCAGGTAATGTAACTCGGGGATAAGTGGTTCTCCAGGTGGTCCAACACCTCATCCAGCTCTCACAGTGTCCGCTTGCAACGCTGCCAAGTTCAGTCTCCTGATGACTTGAAGGGTTTCTTTAAATACTCCTTCCTGCACCTGAACTTGAACATAAACATGAAACAGAATATTTCAGACCATTTAAAGGGAGATAAAACAATTATGCACCAAATCTTGCGACTGAGTGCCTACAATTTATAAGTATTATTAATGATAATTTTGATGTGCTCTTTCTCTCTGTCCTGTGTGGTTGGAAGCTGCTGAATTTGGATGGAAACCATCTCGACATAGGTCATGGGCAGCTGTTGCCTCTGGTACGTTACACTCTTGAAGTTCACAGACAAATGTGCCACAGCTGTACTGCATCACACTTTATGGAAACACTATCTCTACACGCCCATCCGCTTGGGTGATCTCCTTATTATCATCGTGCTGTACAGACACTTGGCTGTAGTTGGACTCCTTTTGTCTGGTCATGTGTCCAGGAGAGAAACCTACAAATCACAATTTTTACTTTATTGAGTTAGCACAACTGGAGGTTCGACCCCTCTGGGGTAATCATCAAGTGTTTCTGGGGCAGACACAGAGCCAGGAAAATCTACTTTTGCTCACACCAGAGTCCAGGTGTAGTTCATTTCTTCTTCCGCTTAATCCGGAGTCGGGTCACGAGGGCAGAAACCAAAGCACAGTGGTCCAGACATCCCTCTCCCTAGCCACTTTCTCCAGCTCTTCTGGGGGAACACCGAGGTGTTCCCAGACAAGCCGAGAGACATTGTTCCTCCAGTGTGTTCTATGTCGACCCCGGGGCCTCTTCCCGTTTGGAAAAGCACGAAACACCACACCAGGGAGGTATTCGGGAGGCGTCCTCACCAAATGCGCGAGCCACCTCAACTGACTCCTCTCAATGCAGAGGAGCAGCGGCGCTACTCTGAGCCCTCTCTGGATGGTAGAGCTTCTCACCTTCTCTCTAAGAGAGAGCCTCGCCATCCAGCGAAGGAAGTTCATTTCAGCCGATTGTATCCGTGATCTTGTTCTTTTGGTCACTACCCAAAGCTTGTAACCATTGGTTTGGGTTGGAACGTAGATCGACTGTTAAATTGAGAGCTTTGCCTTGCGGCTCAGCTCCTTCTTCATCACGATGGACCGGCACAGGCTCTGTTTAACATCAGAGGCTTCAGCTCTCCATCTGTCAACCCCGCTCCATCCTTCCCTCACTCGTGAACAAGACCCCAAGATACTTATACTCCTCTCCACTTGGGGCAGGACCTCATTCCCGACCCGGAGGGTGCATTCGACCCTTGTCCGACTGAGAACCATGGCCTCGGACTTGGAGGTCACTTTGCACTCAACTGCTAATCACCCCAATGAGAGATGGGGGTCCTGGCTTGATGAAGCCAAAAGGACAACATCATCTGCAAAAAGCAGAGATGAGATCTGATGGCCACCAAACCAGAACCCCTCAACACCTCGGCTGCAGCTAGAAAGTCTGTCCATAAAAATTAGGAACAGAATCTGTGAAAAAGGACAGCCTTGGTGGACTCCAGCCCTGACCGGAAGCGAATTCGACCTGTTGTTACCAATACGGACCAAACTATGGCTTCAGTAATACAGAAATTGAATGGGCCGTAGCAACGGGTCATGAACGCCATGCTCCTGGAGCACGCCCCACAATATAGTCTGAGGGACACGGTCGAAAGCCCTCTCCAAATTCACAAAACACATGTGAACAGATTGGGCAAACTCCCATGCCCCCTCCAAGATCCTGTGGAGCATATAGAGTTGGTTAAGAGTGCTACGGCCAGGATGAAAACCACATTGTTCCTCCTGAATCCGAGGTTCAATTCCCGGTCGGATCCTGTTTTCCAGTACCCCTGCATAGACTTTCTCAGGTCGGCTGAGGAGTGTGATTTCCAGATAATTTGAGCACACCCTCCGGTTTGCCAATCCAGAGGTACAGCCCCTGATAACCACGCAATGTTGCAGAGACATGTCAGCCAAGACAGTCCTACAGCATCCCGAGCTTGTGGATCTCATCCAACCCCGGAGCCCGACCACGGAGGAGCATTTTGACTATCTCAGTGACCTCCACTTCAGTGATGGGCAGACCCCCGCCCAAACCCCCAGGGTTTTCCACGGAGGGAGTGTTGGCAGGATTGAGGAGGTCCTCAAAGTATTTCCTCCACCTCCTGACGACATCCCCAGTCGAGGTGAGTCGCTCCCCACCTCCACTGTAGACAGTGTTTTTGGAGAACTGCTTCCCCCTCCTGAGGCGTCGGATGGTGGTCCAGAACCTTTTTGAGGCCAACCGATAATCACTCTTCAGGCCCTCACTGAACTCCTCCCACGCCCGAGATTTTGCATCTGCGACAGCTTCGGCTGCAGCATGTTTGGCCTGCTGGTACCTGTCTGCTGCCTCGGGAGTCCCACAGGCCAATAAGACCCGATTGGCCTCCTTTTTCAGCTGGATAGCCCCCATCACCACAGGTGTCCACCATCGGGTTCGGGGGTTACTGCCACAACAAGCACCGACGACCTTCTGGCCACAGCTATGGGCTGCCGCCTCAGCAATGGAGGCATGAAACATGGCACATTTGAATTCCATGTCACCTGCCTCCTCCGGGACGTGGTTGTAGCTCTGCCGGCGGTGGGAGTTAAAGGCCTCTCGGACAGGGGACTCCCCCAAACGTTCCCAGCAGACCCTAATTACACGCTTGGGCCTGCAAGGTCTGGAAGGCAGCCTCCCCCACCATCGAAGCCAGCACACCACGAGGTGGTGATTAGTTGACAGGTCAGCTCCCCTCTTCACCCGAGTGTCCAGAACATGCAACCACAAGTCCAGTGAGATGACTGCAAAGTTGATCATGGAACTGTGACCTAGGGTGTCCTGGTGCCAAGTGCACTTATGGGCACCCTTATGTTCGTACATGGTGTTCGTGATAGACAAACTGTGACTAGCACAGAAGTCCAACAATGAAACACCATTTGGATTCACACTGGAGAGGCCGTGCCTCCCGATCACACCCTCCCAGGTCACACTATCGTTGCCCACATGGGCGTTGAAGTCTTCCAAGACAATGGGAGCATTCTTCAACACAACCACTAAATACTACAAAAAGGGTGAGTACTCTGAACAGTCATTTGGTGCATAAGCACAAATGACAGTCAGGACCCATCCCCTTGCCCGAAAGCGGAGGGAAGCTACCCTTTCGTCAACCTGGGAGAACCCCAATGTTTGGGCACCGAGATTGGGGGGGGGCAACAAGGATGCCCACACCTGTTCGCCGCCTCTCCTCATGAGCAACTCCAGAATGAAATAAGGTCCAGCCTCTGGAGATGGGCGGTTCCAGAGCCCAAGCTGTGCGTTGAGGTGAGCCCGACTATATCTAGTTGGTATCTCTCTACCTCATGCACCAGCTCAGGCTCCTTCTTCGCCTCCAGAGAGGTGACATTCCATGTTCCAACAGTCAGAGTCAGTAACCAAGGATCAGTCTGACAGAACCCATGCCTTCGGCTGCCACCCAAGTCACATTGCACCTGACCCATATAGCCCCTCCCACAGGTGGTGGGTCCATGGGAGGGCGAACCCATGTCTCTTTTTTTGGGCTAGGCCCGGCCGGGCTCCATAGGCAGAAGCCCGATTACCAGGCGCTCGCCTTCGACCCCTTCCCCCAGGCCTGGCTCCACGGTGACCCACCGTGGTCTGGGCAAGGGAAACTGTGTCCCTTTTTTTTTTTTTTATTATTTTGCATAGAGGTTTTCTGAATTGCACTTCGTCTGGACCTTCACCCAGGACCTGTTTGCCTTAGGTGACCCTACCAGGGGCATTATGCCCCCGACAACATACAGCATTCCGCCATAAGTATTCGGAAAAACAACATGGCGTCAGCAGTGTGAGTATTTTTCCTCACAGACCGTTTATGAAATCCCAGAGAATGCAATTTTCTCTCAACAGTTCTCTTAGAGAAAGTTCTGTCTCTGTTGTTGTTGAAAATGTTTGTTATCTCTGATAATGATTGACGACGATGCAAGTCGTCTGCTGTCACGAGCCTTGAACAAACGAGGCCGTCCAGTTCTTGGCTTGTTTTCCGAATTTCTCTGCTCAAAATATCTATCTAAGAAACTATAAACTGTGCTAGAAGGTAATCCGACAATTCTCACTATTTCAGACCGTTTAACTCCACCTTCAAATAGTTTGATGATCAATTCTTTGTTGCACTGTGATAATTCTTTCGATCTCCAACCCATGTTGTTTACGGTCTAAATTTAGCAGAAGCAGACGACTGATGACGTCACGCATTTCGCCACGTGATCATCATGTGATCAGTTGGACGCTGTCAAATTTTCAAGTCGATCTATCGCGTATCAAATGCACTGCACACAAAATCATAGCGGTTTGATTGAACTGCATTTTTCCATTAAACGGTTTTTCCGAATACGTATGGCGGAATGCTGTAGCTCCGAGGATCATTAGGTCCCGTAAACCACTCCACTACGATAAGGTGGAGATTCAGGGAGGTCAAGGTGTAGTTACTAAATAAAATGTTTTTTTCTACTGTATTCAGTAAAGTCATCAGTAAAAAGCATTCAACAGTCCAGGAATACTTTTACGGACTTCACACTCTAGCTAACTACAAATTAATTACGAGCCACAGAGGAAACGGACAGAAAATGTCTTTGTTCATTGACATGAAACATTTCATAATAAATATGTAGCACATTTGATCATTCTTGTATAAAAAGTTTTTAACTTTTAAAAATAATTAGTACTGTACTTTAGGGAATGTCGAAAAACAAATAAATAAACTGTGAACAATGAAAAACATTAATATCATGATGCTTACCAACTGTGTAATGTTAAATTTCTTATTTTTTTTCTTTTAAATTTTAATCTTAGTTTTTTCATTTCCCTCTTCATTTTATCAATTTCTATCAAGAGTTTTACGTGCTTCTTTCTCAAAAGAAAAGGAGCTACAGCATTCCGCTGTAAGTATTCGGGAAAAAAAAAACGTTTAACGGAAAAATGCAGTTCAATCAAACCGCTATGATTTTGTTCACAGTGCATTTGATATGTTATAGATCGACTTGCATATATGACAGCGTCCAACTGATCACATGACGATCACGTGGCGAAATGCATGACGTCATCGGTCGTCTGCTTCTGCTAAATTAAGACCGTAAACAACATGGATCGGAGATCGAAAGAATTATCACAGTGTGACAAAGAATTGATCATCAAACTATTTGAAGGTGGAGTTAAACGGTCTGAAATAGTGAGAATTGTCGGATTACCTTCTAGCACCGTTAATAGTTTCTTAGATAGATATTTTGAGCGGAGAAATTCGGAAAACAAGCCAAGACGTGGACGGCCTCGTTTGTTCAAGGCTCGTGACAACAGACGACTTGCATCGTCGTCAATCATTATCAGAGATAATAAACATTTTCAACAACAACAGAGACAGAACTTTCTCTAAGAGGACTGTTGAGAGAAAATTGCATTCTCTGGGATTTCATAAACGGTCTGTGAGGGAAAATACTCACACTGCTGACGCCATGTTGTTTTTCCGAATACTTATGGCGGAATGCTACTCGGTAACTCATATGGTATCCGATCTGATCGACCTCTTGTTGGACCTCTTGCTGTTGTTGCTGTTGCTGCATTTGGTCAGGGCTAAAGTCTCAGGTCTAAAGTGTCAGGTCTAAAGTCTGCAGTATAAAGAGAAATTGAAATCTCAGGCTTGTGACTTCAAAAACGACACATTTATATGCTTCAAAAATACACAAACTTTTTTTCAATTTGAAACTGAAATATTGCGAAGCGTTTGTAATGCTTCCGTGGAGAATGAGTCGTCTCGAGGAAACGTCTCTAAGAGCTTATAAGAGACTCTCTTAAGTGATAAATGTGAACCGGTCTAAGTGTCCAATTCTTTCCATTTTTAAGTAATTAACTCATAATTGTTCAATAATTAGGTACAGTAAAACCTCCGCTGACGAACGCTTAAGCTCACGAACTTTTCGCCGGACGAATCAAACCACGCGGTCGAACAGCGCCACGGTGGCGGCCACGAGAAGCTGACGCACGCTCACGGCGTCCCAGTTCGTCACCCCCTTTCTTTGAGTGCGGAAGTGGTTTGTGTTTGATAGACATTCTGGACCATATTGAGTGTACTTTTGCTATTATGGGACCGAAAAAGACCCCACCACAGGCGGAGATCATTGAAAAACACGAACGAGGTGTGCGTTTGTGTGACTCAGCGTCCCAGTACCAGTACGCTAAGTCTACCACCATCCTTAAGAACAAGGAAGCTATTAAGGGTGCGTGTGTGGCTAAGGGTGTTTCCAAACAGTAGGCGTTTCCAAACACTCCTGCCAAACAGTAAGTCCCTCCCTCCCTCCTCCTCCCATTCCATTCCATCAAGCCATCAACTACCATCACAAAGGTAAATAAAACCACTTTATTATACAGTACAGTTTATTTCTTTAATTACAATACAATAGCACATTTATTATACATAAAATAAGGTATATTTTTGTGTAGTTTTAAGGCTTATTTAGTAGAAAATTATGTTTTATGGGGACCTGGGAACGGATTATTCTCATTTTAATGGTTTCTTATGGGAAATAAATGTTCGGAAGACGAACTTTTCGCCTTACACACACTTTCTGGGAACCAATTATGTTCGTGAGCTGAGGTATCACTGTATAAAAAAAATAGATAACATAAATTCTAAATTCTAAAGTCAGGGCAGTGGTGGCCTAGTGGTATGGATCGCTGATTCTAAGGTTGGGGGTTCGAGTCTCACTCTCCACAAGGTTCTCACTGTCCCCCCCAGTGCAGCTAAGTGGGTTATCAATGGCCGGCCATGTCTCTCACTGTCTATGGTGTGAAGCTGTAAAAGAACCATTGGTGACTTTTGACAAGCATAGGCTGCAAAGCTGTCAGCGTGTTTCCGCCCTGCGATGGCCTGGCGAACTGTCCAGGGTGTACTCTGCCCTTGCCCGGAGTCGGCTGGGATGGGCACCAGCCTTCCCGCGACCCTAATTAGGATTAAGCGGTTACAGAAATGAACTGATGATAAACTGAAATTCTAAAGTTTCCCCAAGCCTTTGAAACACGGCAGTGCTGAACGATTCGACTCTGAGATCTGAGAATCGACTCTTAAGTAGAGGATGTTGGCCTTCACTGAGTGCCCATTTCTTTTCCAACCAATAACTACTAATATTATTTACGATTGAATCAATAAAGAATGATGTCACATAGAGTTTTAAACCAAAACAGAATGACGCATCCACTTAAGAGAATTGAATCAGTGAGTCAATTCTCTTTGGTGAGCGGCTGAAGGATGTGAGGTGGCCTGAGAGTCCATTTCTTTTCTTTTTTTGACGTTTACGATTTAACTTTACCATTCATTGTGTAATTTTCAATGAAACAACATAAATTAACCTTTAAATTATATTTGAATATGTTCAATGCAATTCATTTATGAATTAGACAAATCTCCATTACTTAATTATATTATTAATACAGTATTTATTCAGTGCTTAACATAATAATATCAATTAATATTATAAAGTATGAATTATAAACCATTTCTGTGTATCAATGCCAATTCACCATCAAGACAATCTTGCAACATGTCAGTAAACAATTTGATTTCTTATATGGCATTTATTTGGAATGGTGTGTGTGTGTACAGTGTGTGTGTGTGTGTGTGTCCAACAAAATATGAATGTGGCACAATTGCCAAATACTATTTGAATAAACATCATTCAGAGCATCTTCCTGGACAAGGCAGCACTCAAATGTAAGTGTTGCCCTGTCCAAGAAGATGGTCTGAATGATATTAATTCAGTTAGTATTGTGTAGCAAAAAAATGTTAGCAGCTTGTGTATACGGTGTAAATATGTGACTATATGTATCATCTGTGTGAATATGTGAATAGATATAGGTGTATATAGGATATATGTATGTACTATATATGTGTTTTTTACATATCGGTATGTGTATACTATCTGGATAACATGTTTCATGTATTCATTTTCTTAACCGACTAATCCTAATTAGGGTCATGGCCGACTCTAGGCGAGGGCTCGGTACACTCTGAATAGCTTGTCAGGCCATCGCAGAGCCAACGTCAAAAGGAGCCAAAGTCCTTCACACTTACACCTTGGGGGGATTTGGAACAGCCAATTAACCTACTGTGCATGTCTTTGGACTGTGGGAAGAAACCACAGTACGCGGAGGAAACCCACGCAAGCACAGAGAGAACATGTAATGTCCACACAGAAACGCACACGCTGGGAACTGAATGCAAGCCTTCTAAGTGTGAGGCGGACGTCATACTCACGACGCTATGGTGCTGCTGTGTGTATAATATGTGTACGTAGGTATATGGACATGTATAGGTTCGTGTCTTTTGTGCACTTTCTTTTTATAATTGCTGCGAGAAAAGAGCTGCTATACTGTACTGATTTTTATGGTTCGTGCAACAGTTGACAAAAAAAAATCTTTTTATCTTGAAAGTAGTTCATTAAAATAAAATATTTATGCGCATCTCATTCTCGTGTCAATTAAGATATTTTCTCAAAAAAAAAAAAAAAAAAAAAAAAAAACATTTTCCCCCACAAATGTGTATGTTGCTCATGCCTGAATCATATGAAGCATGCGACACCTCCTGGGGGAGAAGCGCAATGACGTGGAAGAAAAACACGTCATTGGAGAGGAGTACTAATATGGCGGCCTTCACTTTTTTTTCTTTCCGGTCAAATCACTTCCGGGTTCTCCCTTCCCATGATGCATCAGCGGCGGAAAATTCTATTTAAAATTTCGGAGAAATGGGCGAGGAGCAACTTAGAAAGAAAGGCGAATTTAATCAAATAATGACTGTTATCACGAGCTCTGAGCCTGTGGTCGACAGTGGCGGTGGGATTCAGGGGGAACAGTCCGGAGAAAATAATGAAGTGAACGAGAGTGAACGAGAGACGGGGAGCTCGAGCGGTTTGTGCTCCATCGTCCCGGTCAACACAGCGACTTATCTCGGAGTCCAGCCAGCTGCTGGGTCCCAAAATAGAGAGGGCACAGAGGAGAGCAGAACCAGCACCACAGCACCAGAGAACCAGCAGGACAAAAGTGAGTGTCGATCAACTCGGAACGACTTAATTTCGACATAACGGCACATTACTCTTCGCTCAGGGAATCGAACTCATTTGGTCACGTGAACCAAAAAAACAACAACAACACACCAATATCTTATTTTTTAAAAAACCGGTTTATCAGAATTTATTTGAAAGATGTATATTGGATATTTAAAACGTACAAACAGATGATCACTGGTTTATTATTTAAACAATAGTGAACTTTGTGCTGATGGGATAGATCGAATCCCCCTGGAGAATTTAATCTCCATGTTTTGTTTACATATAGATATCAAGCATTCTCCCTGTCATTTTTTTAATTGTTATTTGTGGAATATACTTGGTGTATTCTGTATGATATGGTGAGTTAAGATATTCATGGGTTCGAATCCCAGAAGGCACAGTTTACCATGTCTGTTGGCATGTCACATGACGTAGGATGGGACGGCCTTTTCAATAAAGAAATAATCAATCATATGCTGAACCGCTTAATCTTAAAACTAGGGTTACTGGGCGGCTGTGCCTATCTCCGCCAACATTCTAAAGGCAGCATACACCCTGGTCAACTTGCCAGATCGTCTCATGGCAACACAGCCAAAAAAAGCCAGTCAGTTTAATATGCACATCTTTCTACTTTGGGGGGAAAACAGATTACCCGGAGAATTCCCAGGCATGACACCACAGAGGGAACTCGTGAGCTTGGTATTCGAACCTTGGAACCGTATTGACGTGGATGTGCTCACCAGTACGCCACCATGACACCCTATAAACATCAAATAGTGTTGGTTTGTCATGGTCGTGTAATCATTAAATCTTATCTTAAACTACAAAAAAAAGAGAAAAAAAAAATCAAATGGTTATTTGCAGGTTTAATGACGGGACGCATGACCAGACAGCAGGAGTCTATAACCGACTATAACAGAGCGCAGCCCTTCTGTCATGAAGATGATGAGGAGATTGCCAGGAGAGCTCGAGAGGAGGGGCGTGTGGATGTGACGTTTCCAGGGAACGTAACACAGGATGCTTGCTGCAGATTTGTCTGTGAGCTTCTAAAGTGTGTCCTATACCAGAGACAGCAGCTGCCCATGACATATGACCAGATGGTTTCCTTCCAAAAGCAGCAGCTTTCAACTGCACAGGTGAGAGACACAGAGAGAGAGAGAGAACATACAAAAAATGCAAATACTCAAAATAGAACAAGTGAAACAGTGCCGTCATATATTTTGTCCTATTGACATTTATCGTTTTGACAAGAGTGAGATGTTCATAATAAAATAAAGTCCATTCAGCAGGACTGACTACAATCAAGCCTGGTCAATTTTATTGTTCATGAATAACAGAAATAGATGTGAGTGTTGGCCCTGCAATGGCCTGGCGAGCTGTCCAGGGTGTACTCTGCCCTCGCCGAAGATGTGCACCTGTGTCCCTGTGACCCGAATTAGGACTAAGTGGTTCAGAAAATGAATGAATGAATAACAGAAGATTTTCAGCTACTACTGTTTGGGAGCTATAGGAAGTGGTTTAGTCTGTCCATCACGCTTTAATTTATGGAAATTTACTTGTATAATTTACTTGCCTGAAGCGAGGACTTTCAAACTTGGCATGCTGGTTCACAACTGTGACCTTGACCTTCTGTTCAAGGTCACAGAGGTAAACTTTCAAACTTGCTGTGCGCATTTTCTATATTGGTTTATTACGAAACGGTTCGTTTGTTGTTGACTTCTGGACCCCTGAAGTATTTATCTACTTATTTATTTGTTTTTAAACATGAGTGCAGTGCTGCCTGGTAACACCTTCCATTACATAATGAAACCAGAAGCACTGAGTATGTGCTAACCACAAAGAAACCTTGTTGCCGTGCAAGACATCCGATGAATGAAATGGAATATGCTTGTAGAAAAGCCAAAGTAAACCACCAAAAAAAAAAAAAATAAAGATGACCGTGAGCTGAAGAGAAGCCAACATGAAGTGTGTGATAATGATTCTCGAACTTTGCAGTGTATAAGATGAATGTTTGTAGGATTGTGTCTGGTGGAACATAACGCTGACTCTTTTTAATATGGGGTTAGATGCCGGGTAAAGGACGAGGGGAAAGGGTTAATCATTACCTAGTCAGTGCTGATTTCTTTTTTTTCCTCACTCCATCATAGATTTTAAAATGGTTGATGGTCTGAAATATACCCTTTTGAACAAGTTCAGGTTAATATACAGTCTCCACGCTCTTGTGACTGTGACTCTCTGCCCACAGGTGCAGGAAGGGACATTCAGGAAACCCATCAAGTCATCAGGAGACTCAACTTGGCAGCGTTGCGAGCGGGCATTGAGAGAGCTGAATGAGGTGCTGGACCACCTGGAGGACCTCTTCTCCATGAGTTACGTCCCCTGCGTGCTGTTTATGCTGGGAAGCTCTGGGATTGTTCCCACAGAGTTGTATGAGATCAACATGGAGGCTCTGGTGCGGGGAGGCAGTGACAGGAGTTTGAGAACTTCAGTGTGTTTGAGGCAGCTGTTTCGCACGCTTTTCGTGGCGGATTTGCTTTCCGACGTGAAGCCAGTTCGTCTCATGGGGAGCACAGTCATGGCGCTCGCCCATCGGGACTGTGGTGTTGGATGGTTTAAGCCGAAGGTCAACTTCAGAATTCCCACAAGAGCCAAGAGACGGGTGATCTCGCTGGCCAGCGGCGTTTCTGAAAGTGTTCATAGAAATACGAACATGGCAGACTTGGATAATTATATATGGTTTCAAACGCCTGTGACTATTAAGGGGTTCTGTAAATGACGGCAAGGAGCAGAGCTGTGTAGGAAAATCAGTGCGTCCATTTTTATATTTGGTTCACGGGTTGATTTTTAATGAAAAGCCATGAATTTTAAGATTGTTTAGCTGCAAGTGTGAACATCATTGATGTGCCTCCCTTCCAGAACTCTGGTTACATTTTATTATAGAGAATGACGGGAAAAACACTTTCAACATGCAGGCGACTTGTGTGATCATCTGAGCGAGCCTAAATTATTTCATCATCGAGTTTTACTTTTATATCATATATTATATAAATGCTGTGATATGCCAATGTCATGTTGCAGTATTTTCATAAAATATTGTAGTCTATCTCTACATGTTGTAAATTGGTAGTACTTTTAATGGAAATGGAAAATGGAATAAAAAAAGAGAACCAATGAACTGGTCTTGAAATTTTAATCATTACCAGGTGATTTTTGGGTCACGTTTTTTAAACACTGCGTGCAAAAGCAGTTTACAAAGCCAGGCTTTTTATTTGTACATTGCTCCCTATTCTAAGTGGTACGACTTGCATTCTCTAGGGCACAGGTGTCAAACTCGAGGCCTGGGGGGTCAAATCTGGCTTTATTTTAAAGCTTATTTAATGTGGTCTGTGAGAGCTTTTGAAAAATATGATCTAACCGACATTATTTGCATCAACCATTCCTATGAAATGTAATGCATCATCCTTCCACTAGGGGCACGACCTCATTTCAAAATCTCTCATTCATCACTCATGATTAATTGTGTGCTCTCAGATTAGGAGCCCAGAACAAACTTGCAATCGAATCGTTTTACCATGCATAGTTTGTTTCGGGCCCTTTTTTTGATATGGATGTTCAATGACTGTTCGACTCTTGGTGATGTGGCCCTCAGTGAAAATGAGTTTGACACCCGTGCGCTAAGGCATTAGGATTCACCGGTTATTTCGTGGTTTTCTCGACTTTCTTCACAAATTGCATCAAGTCTTGTGCAAGCAGTTCTGGTTCCTCAAAAGCAGCGAAGTGCCCCCCTCTGGCCATGTAGCTGTAAGAGCGAATATCTCTGAACCTTGAGGTTGCCCAGGCCCAAGGACAGTGGATCAGCTCATTAGGAAATGCTGCCAGTCCAGTCGGTACATAAATGTGTATCCTGGGGACAAAATGGAGACGTCACGTTTATAATTCTCTGTACGAGTCAAACCAAGCAAAAGAAATCACAACACCTCACTTCACTATTCTGGGACTTCACCTTACCCTTGGTCCACTCTTTTTTGAAAGTTTTTGCCAAGGTTCTCTTTGTAGAAGCGCATTGATGGGACAATGGTGCCAGTAGTCCAGTAGATCATGACGTTGGTAAGGAGATCATCCAGACTGAACGTCCTACAGCAGAGCAAAGGTTCAGAACCTCATACGAGTATTATTTTGTTATAAAGCATGGCATGAATATTAACAAATTCATGGTGAGACAAAAATAGTGAATTTTTTTCAAATATTAATATCAGGTGGTGTATTGACCTGAATTAGCTATGATTATTTCCAATCAGGACCCTGTCTTGTCTGTGGGTGGCGCTATGTACAATCCACTTGAGTATAACTGTAGCAGTAGTGGCTCAGGGGTTTAGGCTCCAGTTGACTGATCTGAAGGTCAGGAGTTCAAGCCCGAGTACCACTCAAGTGCCACTATCGTACCCTTGAGCATGATCCTTACTCATTAATTAGTTTTATAAGTAAAATTATACGCAAGTCACTGAATAAGGGTGTCTGGCAAAAAAAAACTATCACAGATTTGAAAGAATACAATTTATTTTCAAAGTTGCCCCTTTGACAACTACAAAAACCCTGATCTGCTTTCATGCCCTTTAAAAGTGAAGCACAGATAGAATTACAGTCGGCCCCCAACTTACGAAACTAATCCGTTCCAGAGCCCTTTTCGTATTGCGGGGATTTCGTAAGTAGGGGTTGGATCTTACATGTTAAATGCCTAATTCGTTCCAAGGCTTTCGTCTTTGGACTGGATAAACCCCATAAACCCTTTAAAAATGATAAAAGTACACCAATTTTGTATGAAATGTGTTAAAAGTAATTTTTTTTTAAAATTAAACCATTTAAACATATTAAACCATTTTATTAACATAAGATAAGATACAGCTTTATTAATCTCACAATGGAGAAATTCACTGTTACAGGCTCGAGGTACCATCAGTAGGGGGTGCAAAAATAGATATATAATATATATGTATGTACGTTTGTATATGTAAGTAAATAAATAAATAGATACATAAATAGTATAAATTAATAAACAATAAAAGAAAAGAAGGGAACGACTTTGTAGACTGGCCTATATTAAAGTGTAATGTATCTGAGTGCAGAGTAGATGGGTTGATATGGTTCACAGTCAGTGGGGTAGATGTGGTTGATTAAAGTGCACGGGGTTTTTATTGCACATAACCGGTATTTTCACAGACAGTTGCAAAGTGGCGTTGTACAGTCTGATAGCGGTGGGAATGAAAGACCTGCGGTAGCGCTCCTTCCTGCACTGAGGATGTCTCAGTCGTCCACTGAAGGAGCTGCTCAGCTCCTCGACAGTCTGGTGCAGTGGGTGAGAGCTGTTGAACAGGATGGATGTGAGCTTTGCTACCATCCTCCTCTCACTCACCTCCTCCACAGAGTCCAGTGGGCAGCCGAGGACAGAGCTGGCCCTCCTGACCAGCTTGTTCAGTCTCTTTCTGTCCCGCTCTGTGCTGCCCGGGGCCCAGCAGATGGCAGCGTAGAGGATTGCAGAGGCTACCACAGAGTCATAAAAAGTCCTGAGCAGAGGTCTGCATACGCCGAAGGACCTGAGTCTCCCCAGAAGGTGGAGGCGACTCTGGCCCTTCTTGTACAGGGCGTTGGTGTTGTGGGACCAGTCCAGTTTATTGTTAAGGTGAACGCCCAGGTATTTGAAACTGTTCACTATCTCAATGTCCTGTCCCTGGACGTTCACTGGTGAGTGTGTGTGTTAGTGTGCTTCTTCTGAAGTCGACCACCATCTCCTTCGTCTTCCTAGTGTTCAAGCACAGGTGGTTGCGCTCACACCAGTCCACGAAGTCAACGATGAATATTATATTAATTAAACCATTATTAAACATTTTTAATTAACACACACACACACACCTCTCTCTCTCTCGCACGCGTGTGCTGCAGGCCACACCCACAAGACGTGGAATTCAAAGCGCATTCCCTGCTTGACAAACTCAACTTTAATTTGATTCCTTGAGGGATCGGAATTCCAGATGAGCTCAAATGCTCCCACATTTATTAAACATTTACTGAAATAAAACAACTTAAAAAACTAAACTAAAGAGTGAAGCAGGATGTTGAGAGACAGCCAATGAGAGAGCAACTCGCGTGTCGTGTGAAATTTTGATTGATGCGTTTTAATTTGTTTTCGTAGGGGGGGGGGGGGGTTGTTTTGTATCTCATGGATGGAAACTCAGGAAAATGTTTTTTTGTAACCCGGGGATTTCGTACACAGGGGTCTTTGTAAGTTGGGGGCCGACTGTACTTCTCTATCTTTCAGTCCAGATTCCTCCTCACTCACCATCTTGCTTCTGACGTCATTTAGCATTTAAGATGTCTTGCAAAGTAGTGACCTCTAGTGTTCAAAACTTCCTGTTCTCAATGACTGGGTGTTTGCATGGAATGCAATCTCCACGATTAATAAAAGTACAAAAAAATTTTTTTTTTTTTTACCTCTCCAATCCCCCATCCTGAAGGTCCCTGTTCTTATTATTGGTCCAGGTGCTGAACTTCTCCAAAATATATGCAGCCAAACCAACTGGAGAATCATTCAACGCACAGCCTGGAGAGCGGGAGACAAACGCCACCAAATTAATGTTCGCAAGGACAGTATGGGACATTAACCAACTCAAACATGCTCCGTTCTCATCCGTCACCTTTATACAGTGTTCAGAAGTCACAGTGAGATACCTGCAGTGTCAGGTTTAGTAGCCTGAATGTGGAGGTAACCGGTTTCTTTCAGAATTTCATACACGTTCTTTTGCATGTAAGGATACATGCGGCGTACGTCTTCTCTGGTGAAGCCTACCAGGAAAGGCAGGAAACGGCCAATCATGGCAGTCAGGATGTTCATGATTCCTAGTTTCGCGTTGATCATGTTGAGGTGCAAGCCCTTCACGCATCTATTGTCAAAAGAAACGGGTCAAAATTAAATCAGGTGTAATGGAGGCAAATATAATTCAATTTTATATTTAATATTCTGAGTAAATAATGACTTTCTGATCAGGATTGAGTTCAAATCTTCAAATTTTTTCGTGGTTCAAAATTTTTTTTTTGAAAGCTGATGCCTGAATTTCCGCCTGTTTTTGGCTTCACACTGCGATAAGCTATGATGTGAAATAATGTGTGTGCGGATCGACACGCTTCAGCTGAATTTAGTATCTCACTCAGGTTTCATCTGGGCCATGTTGGTGGCGATTAATGAACCCCAGTCTCCTCCTTGTAGGTAATACTCGTTAAACTCCAGTCTCTCCATCAGCTTGTGGAAAATACGGGCGGCATCCATGCTATTAAAACCTGTGATATTGAAAGTGAGAATGTAGGCGACATGAAAGGAAACAGGTTTATTCAAATGAGATTCAGGCGGATACAAACAGGTGCCCCTCATGCTTATTACTGTGCTTTTTACATTATACAACTTATAAGGAAATGTGCAACAGTATGTTTTTATAAAGCTTCTCAGTAAAATAAAGGGATGCTGTTTATCTAGTTTGGATCCCTTTTTGATCTAACACTGTTATAACGTGACCTTTCAGGGTTCAAGATTTACAATCCTACAGTGTTCTAGAGTGAACCTTATGTAGTGTTTGACTGTTGCCTCATAGTGATCGAGAAGAAATTAAACAGGCTGTGCCTTGATTTTTACCCAAATTTAGTTGCCCAATATAGATCAGACTGAAATTGATTGACAGAGTTAATGAAACCCAATTCATGTCCAGTATTATTAATAAGCCAAATATCCATCAATATCAATTAGTTTTGTTTGACACCATTCATGATATTTATTATATTATCTTCATCATCTTAAATTACTGTGACACTGCCCTTTTAAAGAGAGAAAAGATATTGATTTCATATTAAAGTTCTACCGTACAAGTCCAGTCTTACCTTGAACTTGTGGGGCTTCAGAGTATCCATAGCCTGGGATGGAGGGGCAGATGACTTCAAAAACAACATCTTCCTCAGTCTGAGTGAGCATGGGCAAGATCCTGTAGAACTCAAAGAAGGAACCAGGCCAGCCATGGACCATCATGAGACGAAGAACTTTCTGCCCAGCACGCTGGATGGGTTTCACGTGAATGAAATGCACATCTATACCTAAAGTGATGAATGTGGGGCCAGAAGTGTTACTCGTTGAAATATATATCACAAATAGCAATACCGTCCTAAATGGAAAATCCTCTCGTGTGTGGGTGTGTATGTAGGGATACAACGTTTTTTTGCAACTTCATAGTTCTGTATCATTTTTTTTTTTTTTTAATTTCCCACATTTTCTCCCTAATTTAGCCGTTTTCAATTCCCACCCATCAGGTATCACCTTCCCTATTACACAACCATTCCTGACCATGGACGGTAAAAAGCATACACACGCCCCCTCCATGACACAAAGTACTAGCCTGGTGCCTCTTTTCAAACTATGGAATATATTCACCATGCATATTTGGGGGCGGTCTAACACACTCGGAGGGAAACCGCTATCCGCCGCATCGTACAAAGTAGCCCACAGATGCCAGTCGTTGGCTGGCGATCGCTGTGACAGAGGAGTGAATGTATGCAGTCCCTCGATCCCATGAGAGTTAGGCCAATTACAAACTGAATTCCAAAAAGTTGGGACACGATACAAATTGTGAATAAAAACTGAATGCAGTGATGTGGACGTGCCAAATTTCAATATTTTATTCCAAATAGAATATAGATGACAGGGTCAAAAGTTTAAACTGGAAAAAAAAAAACCTGTATAATTTTCTGGGGAAAATATGTTTTTAAATTTCATGGTGTCAACAAATCTCAAAAAAGTTGGGACAGGTTGCAATAAGAGAGTGGAAAAGTCAACAGCTGGAAGACCAATTACCACGAATGAGGTCCATTGGCAACACGACTGAGTATAAAAAGAGCTTCTCAGAGTGGCAGTGTCTCTCAGAAGCGAAAATGGGTAGAGGATCACCAATTCCTCAAACGTTGCACAGCAAGATAGTGGAGCAATATCAGAAAGGTGTCTTCCAGCAAAAAAAATTGCAAAGAGTTTAAAGTTATGATCATTTACATTGCATAACATCATCCAAAGATTCAGAGAATCTGGAACAATCTCTGTGTGTACGGGTCAAGGACTGAAAAACCATACTGGATGCCCGTGATTTTCGGGCCCTTAAATGGCCCTACACCACAAACAGGAATGCTACTGTAAGGGAAATCACAGAATGGGCTCTTCATGAGTGAACTTTTTTAAAGACAGTTCAAAGTGAGTTCATTTTAGTTACTTGTGTATGAAAGCTCATCTAAAAATGACACAGGTAAATGTTTTTGAGTAAAAAAATTAAAGTCGCATCCCTTATTTTTATTTACATAAATATGAATGAGCTCACCCTCGATGTTGGTTTTGAAGTGTGGGTATTTGTTGAGCACCTTCACCTGTCTCTCCCAGTTGAATTCATGCCTCCAATATGAAACAACTTTTCTTAGATAGGTGGAGTTAAAGCCATAGTTAAATCTGCAGTCTTGCAAACAGTCTGAGTATCGTGTCTGGTCAATGCGCTGGTAAAGATCCTGAGGTAAAGGAAAAAAAAATACCATGGTTAATCTGAAGCCGAAGATATATAACCGTTATTCCCAGAAGACGAGATGGGTATCTGCGAATATGAAGAACAAAAGGACTGTTCAGCGATATCCACTGAACCCGAAGGAAATAATTGCTCTAGTATATACTACATGGAAACATAACATGGCAAACTAAAATGAGATTTTAATTTTTTTCTTCCGTTTTTTTTTACAGTATGGACATACAGGCTTGAACATTGAGGCAAGCCTCCGACAGTCAAATACAGCCCTTCGAGAGAACCCCTGTGCTGCAAAGCCCTGTTTGGTGGTTTTTATGTTCCTGAGACTGCTGCAGGTTGCTCTTTTTTCTAAACTTAATACCCCCGTTTCATTGGAGCATGGCAGACTTATGGAGGCAAAAATGTGCGATTCCGTATTTATTCCTTAAGTCTTCCTCCACTTCCGTAAGGACAAAATATTCCATGAACGTGCTTTTGAACATGTTGAAAAGCACGTTCACGGAAAAAATCCGTCGTTATTTGTACTTGTTCCGCAGTTCATCCATGGGCTTTTCCGTAGTTATTCCGAAATTGTACCGTATTTTTTGCGGTACTTTGCCGTGCCTGTTCTGGACATGCCGTGAACATTCCGAAAGTATTCCGAATTTCCACTTTTCCGTAGGATTTTAACCCATTTTCCATGAAAAATGCCAAAGCTGTTCCGTAGACTGTGTTCCACGAATTTTCCGCCTCGATCATTGTATGCTGTGCTCCAGTGAAATGGGGGTATAAAGTACTTTTCACCAGCCACAGGGTTTTACACACCATGACAAATCACCAGCTTTGTATCAGCTTTCCATAACTTTGCAGGTCAGGGGATTTTATTGAGTTTCAGACAGACTTACTTTAAAAATGGGTTTAGCTTTATTGGGTTCAGATAATTCTGAACTGACTGATATAAATGGACTTGTTTTGTTTGTCCCGAAGCTCACTTTACTGTCAGCGATGCGGTGGCTTCTTACACAAAAGTAACATTTCCAAAGGCACTTTTTTAACCTTTTTTCCGCCCTTCCACATCTTGGATTTCTGGTTGAAATTCTATGTAAAGTATTCAGCAAATAGAAACATTTGATCTGGACAAAAGTGTATCTAGTTAACATTTGTAGGAGTTTGTCACTGGCACCTTTCAATAATCATTTCAAAGTGTGTGTGGTTTTGTAAGCTTAAAAAAACAAGGCTATATTTTTGCAGCTTTCCTTTGTATTTGGGGGGGAATGGCAGTATGTGGAATTTCTAACATTTCAGAAATCATGACCATTGCAGTCTGTGAATCACTGCTATTACCTGTGAAACATTATCTACTCGGAATAATAACTTTCAGTCATGAGATACTGGACCAATTATAATACACTGTTCCGCTGTAGTACATACTTTGTTGTTTCAAAATCAAACATTTTAAAAATCCTTTAAATTTACTATCAAGCCCTATTTTCTTGTACCGTTTTCATTTCTTCAGATGTCTCCACAACGAACGGGCGTATAGTCATGTCCTCTGTGAGAGGCTTCTCTCCTACCCTCCACCATCCATCACCAACTGGGATCTTCTTCGACTTCTTCCGACTTGCAAGGTAGAATAAAAGGCCCCCAATCCCAGCAGCACAGATGGCCAGAATGTAAGGTTTCTCATGGTCAAGGCTGGTGATGGCCTGTCTATGAAAGACCAGAGAGAGAGAGAGAGAGAGAGAGAGGGAAAAAATATTCCAAATATTTGGGAGGTAAGAATAGAATAAACATTCATATTTAAATACCTAGTTGTGATAAAGTATGAATAGGACATGTATTTATGATGAACATATGGTAAAGAGTACCCTTTTAAATCTATTTTTGGGTAGTTGTGGACTTGTTTTGATGAAATTCGTTTGAATGAACAAAGAAACACATTGCTTGGGTATTATGTAAGATAAGAATTACTTTACTACCGGTCTGTCTGTCTGTCTTCCTTTCGGCTTTTTCCCTTTTACTCGGGAGTCGCCACAGCGAATCATCTGATTCGCACGTTTGATTTGGCAGAGGTTTTTACGTCGGATGCCCTTCCTGTCACAACCCTTTTTTAGCAAGGGACAGAAACACGCTGACGGCTTTGCAGCCTACTCTTTACGAAAGTCAGCAATGGTTCTTTTATATGCCTCACACCATAGACAGTGAGAGACATGGCCCGCCTTTGATAACCCAGTTAGCCGCACTGGGGGGACAGTGACAACCCTGTGGAGAGTGGGTCTCGAACCCCCAACCTTTGGATCAGCGATCCAGCGCCCTATACCACTAGGCCACCACTGCCCCAATTACTTTACTACCTATCCTTGCACAATCTCTCTAAATTATGATAATGATCACACCAAAGAGACTTGTTGACTCATGAATAATACTTTATATACCAAGCTGCAAACACTACATGCCTTTTATGAACATTAGAAGCGTAATATGAACTAAATCAGCAGAACAAAAGGAATAACTATGTTCAGCAACAAAAAGTTAATACAGTACGTATAATGTTCATGGGTGAAAGATTACTTAGTGCGCGTATATACTGGATTTTACGGTAAAGGACCAGGCGCTGAAGAAAAAAAAATCCTTGATGAATTACTATTGTGAAAACGTTACCATGTTCTTTAAACAACATACAAAAAGAATCTACATAACACATACTGTAATTAAGAAATAAAAACGAAAATATTTCTGTTGCTCACCGACACTGTATTCGGCGAATGTAGTGCTTTCCGTATAACCCGATATATACGCGCATTTTCGATTTATCGAGTTTTAGCACGTTTTTCTCTTAAAAATAAGTTAATTCCACTCACTGAATATTTTCGAAAGCCTGGATCATGTTGCTCTCGGCCACCGTTCGTAGTGTGAACTCAAGAAACAACGTCGGCAGAAGAGCAGCGACAGTCTTATCTAAAAATGGTACAAAGTCCCAGAACGTCGTGTTATATAACCGTGTTTCAAATTTTAAATATATATAATTGTGTTACTGGTTTGTCACGTTAGGTTTCCAAAATATTAATACAATCCACGGTCAGATTTCTCAGTCAAAGTTGTTGAAGTTATCTTATCTTGTGCTGGGTTATTTTGATTTTTTTCACCACCCAGTGAATCGATTTTTGAGAGTCGACTCATTCATTTGACTCATTGATTCCCAAAATCCACAAGATTTCGTACTTCATTTTCGTCCCCTCCCCCCACTCAGTCCAGTTCAGGCTGTGAGGTAAAGAAAATATTTTTTTTAAATGACTTGAATTTCATGATTTAACACATGTAAATTCAGATAAATATTATTTTCGATATATTATAAATATTCATCCAGTCAGAAAACCATCCCGCAAACTTAGTCTGGGGGAAAAAAAAGAAAAAAAATCTTTGATGTTACAGTATAATTATATTCGGATGATCATTGTTGTTGTGGGCGTCGTGATTCGCACGTCCGCCTCACAGCAAGAAGGTCCTGGGTTCGAGTCCCAGCCTGGGCCTTTCTGTATGAAGTTTGCATGTTCTTCTAGTGCTTTGCGTGGGGTTCATCCGGGTATTCCGGTTTACTCAAACAATTCAAAAACATGCACAATAGGTTAATTGGCGGTTCCAAAGCTCCCCATTGGTTGTGTGAGTGTTGTTGACCCTGCGATGGCCTGGGCCCCAGCCTGCCCGCGACCCTAATTTAGAATTGAGGGGTTCAGAAAATGAATGAATGAGTGTTGTCGTCATCACTAATATCGTTGTTGTTTTCACTTTTTTTTGAGATAGTCCTCACCATTCTTGTTTTTCCTCTTGAAAAGACAACCAGGAAATACAGTAAAAAGAACTTGGCCCCTTATGTTTCAGGCGCTTTCTGGTCCCCTCCGCATCCTAATTGCTCACCTAGTGCGCTAGGTAGGGTTCAGCAGCCCGCCGTTCCTTCCCTTTGTAGTGCATAGTGCACCTGGTTGCTAGCCGACCACATCACGACGCTCGCGGAAGCCGCAACCAAACCCTTGTCGGCTTCCGCGAGCGGAGGCGGAACCCAATCTGTCCAATCAGAATTCTGCTTCCTGGTCCGACGCAGCCAATCACGACGGGCACGCGACGCAAGGCACAATCAAGGCAGGTTGAGCGCGCGCGCGCACTCAGGCTTCACTCAGGCTTCACTCTCTATATTTTGACAGCTTCGCCAGAGAGGAGGCATCTCGCTCAGGAGCGCTTTCACTTTCTCTTGCGTTTCCGAGCACAATCGCTGTGAGCCTGGGGTTGTCTCACGCCAAAGCTTTCAACCAGAAGCCCCTGCAGCACGGCAGTATGAGCAAAAAGAAAAAGGAGTGGAGAGCTGAGAAAGGTGAGCGTCTTGTCCGGGTTCAGTACACTTCAACAAGCTAGCTAACACGTTGCTGCACCTGAAAGAGCACACACACACACACACACACACGCACACACGGCTGGTTTGCAGTAACGTTTCCGAGCTCACATACTTACTTCAGGAATTCACATTCCTGTCAGATAATGTGTGTGTGTGGAGGTGCTGACACCGTGTGAGGAGAAACCTGACAGCTGCTAGCTCGTGATATGGACAGGTGGACCCTGTCAGATACTCCATTTCACCTCCTTCTGTTGACTTGTTCTACGTGTATGTTGTGTTAATAACAACAATAAAAAGCATGCTTCTCCTCCTCAGACACTTCTGCTCGATAAAACAAAAAGCAAACGTATGTTTTCGAGAAGCATTCTCTGTGTTTTCATCTACTCATGGTCATCACTGACAACTTTTATGTTGCTCTAAACTTTTATATATGGAGAAATATTAAAAAGTAAATAATTACCTAACCAGAAAACTAATAAACAAGGTTCACATTCAGTGAATTATTACACATGGAAAACCTTTAGACTAAATAAACCACGTGGTACTCGAATTAATACCCATTCTGTTGTTGTTGTTTTTTTTCTTCTTTTGATCCACCTTACTCTTACTAGAGTTGTGATGAGGTTGGAGCCCATCTCAGCCAACACGCTGTGAACGCAGGGTACGCCCTGAAGCCTGAACAGCTAACACTCACACTTTCACCAAGATTCGGTGTAGAACAGCCAGTTAGCCTAATGTGCAATCAGACTGTAGGAGGAAACCCACGCAAGCGTAGGGCGAACATGCAGATCCTACACAGAAACGCCCTCGCAGAGGCCAGAACCTTCCAACCCTGGTGCCACCTGATGTTAATGTCACTGCCAGTCTGTACCTTTATGTTGCTGCTTTTGAAGGTTGCTCCTGAGCAGAACTTGCAGATGAGGTGGTGAATGTGTTGATTAAAGTGTTGCTGCATCAATCCTATTTTGACCTGGTCAGAGCAGGCTTGTATTCATGTGCTTGGTATGGAATGTTTGCGTTTCTATATTACCAGCCTGCAACTGGGATTTGAATTGAAGCTTGAAGTGAAGGGTTTTATTTATATGAAAAAAAAACCCTCTGTGCCTCTTTTTTTTGTGTGTGTGTGTGTGTGAGATGTTTCACAGTTGCTTTCTCCCAGTGTTGGCTGAGATGAGCGTCAGCCTCCCTGTTACCCTAAGTAGGACTAAGTGGCTCAGACAATGAATGAATGAATGAATGAATGTTTCACATTTTTATGCCCACTCTCCACAAGGTTGTCACTGTCCCCCCAGTGGCGCTAACTGGGTTATCAAAGGCCGGCCATGTCTCTCACTGTCTATGGTGTGAGGCATGTAAAAGAACCATTGCTGATTTTCGACAAGAGTAGGCTGCAAAGCCGTCAGCGTGTTTCCGCCCTGCGATGGCCTGGCGAGCTGTCCAGGGTGTACTCAGCCCTCGCCCTGAGTTGGCTGGGATGGGCACCAGCCTCCCCGCGACCCTAATTAGGATGAAGCGGTTACAGAAAATGAACTGAACATTTTTATGCAACCAGGTTCCAGTTTCAGTGCTTGAAAAAGATTAGAGGTTTAAACCTATAACGTTGTTTTCAGTGACTGGAAAGTCCTTTGAACTGAAGAGTTGTGGTTTCCTAATATGACAAACATTTTGTTTATTGATCTGTGCAACATCATAAACGATATGAGAACTTGTTTTTCTGCCATTTAAAGCACATTATCTGCAACTGTATCCTCACTCTCCTGAGTTGTGTCTTGGCTAATTCTGCCCACATTCTATTAGGTGTCTTTGATCGTGCAACCTCTGAAGGTTATGTCCCAGACGCATGAAGCTGGCAAGCTTTACGCTTTCCCAAGTGCTCATGCCACATCTGAAGAATGTGCTTGCCATCCCTTTCTGCTTACATGAGAAGCTGACGTTATTGTGATTCGCAGGAGATAGTGTGAGTCCTTCCCACTGCGACAGGCTTTTTCCCCAGCCATTCAGAGTTGCATTCTGTTTGTGCCACTCAGGACATGCCAAACTGTGAACGGTCGTCATTACGTCACAAGAGGCCATGTTTGGTTTGATGAGCCAGCTCGTTATATTTTGTTACTGACTTGATCTAGAAAAAGAAAGAAGGCGATGTTGTAAAATATAGTGGAACATGATTAAAATTGCACAGTACACAGACCCACTCCCCCCTTCAACCTGGGCTAGATGAGTTGACTCTAACCACAAGGTTTTTCAATTAATTTGAAAAAATAAATATCGTCACCCTGGTCATCTTCCTCCACCTGCCTGTCCCTTGTACAGCAGTATCCCCACACATTTTGGTCTGCCTCCTCATGCACTCATAATCAGGTGGGGTGGGGAAAGCAGCTTCCTGAAGACCTGTGGAGTCTTTTGGATTTGGAATCGTACTGTAGTGCGCCATTGGTGTGCGCAAATGGATATAATGCTTTATCCTTTTTTTTTAAGAATCCGTAAATTCTGGATGCTGAATTTGTTCTGACTCATCTCCAAAACCTAACAGCATCTTCCTTATCCAAAGCCCGAGTTCTGGTAGAAAATCTTTAAAATATTTTCACATTACTTTTTTGTGCAGTCCTACTGACAAATAAACTGAAGCTTAAACTTGACCTTCTTGCCATGGATGCTTGGAAATGCTGATATTTTATATTTAAAAAATAATTTCACAGTGGCACAGTAATTATGATGTCTGCCTTGAAGCAAGAAAGTCCTGAGTTTGATTCACAGGTCAGGGTTTAACTGTGTGGAGTTGACATGTTCTCCGTATGCTTCTGTGGTTTTCTTCCGGGTACTGGACTCCAGTTTCCTCCCAATGTCCAAAGGATGTGTATGTTACCCAAAATGGATGTTCCAAATTGCCCTTTGGTGTGAGTGTAAGTGTGAATGGTTGTCTGTGTATTGGCCCTGCGATGGACTGGTCAGCTGTTCAGGTTGTACCTTGTCTTTGTTCAGAGTAGGCTTCCCTGCGGTCCTAATAGGATTAAGTGGTTCGGGAGGGCGTCGGTGATGCCCTCATTTCGTGATTGTTGTAAGTGGTTAATTATAGGAGCGTTCACCAATCATTCTCCACAATTATTATTATTTTTATTATTATTTATTTATTTATTTTTTTGAAGCAATGAAACAGCTCTTATTGATGGTACGAATTTAGGTTTCCTCTAAAACGAGCTTGTGGCTCCCAAGTGGCACATCGACAAGGTGCGTACGGACTATTAACTTGTAGATTGCAAGTTTGAATCTGGTTTAATGTCACAACCATCTGTGACATTGACTCCATGGGAGCTAATTGGCCGAGTTCTCACAGGAGGGAGGGATGGCATACACTCACTTTCCTGTCATTCACAGTGATCACCAACCAATCATGGGTGTCTGTGAGCTCATTTGTAAGAGGTGGCCGATAACACTTTCCCTCCGTTCGTGTTAGGGCGCCACAGTTCTTCCAAAATCAAAAAAAGACTGTTGGCTAACATTGTCTGTCACGGAAGGGGTGTTTTGCATGCTTTCGCCCCTCCCTGGTTGGTGGTGGTGGTCATGTGACAGGGAAGGCAATATTTGATGGGTAGAAAATTGGTTGACAAAAATCCAAAGAAAAGAGATTGTTTGTTTGTTTCCTGACTCCGTTTCTACAAGCTGATGAGTAGTTTTAAACCTGTGGAGTATTGAAAATTAAAATATCTCATAAATTAGTTGTTCAGAGTCATTATGTTGTCACTCTGGAAATGTATCCAACAAGAAATGTTAATGGCTCTGTCACTGTGCAGCTGCAATGGTTATAAATGCATTCAGGCCAGTTCTGTCCTGTTTATACAACGCTTTTCAATGCACGGATGATGAAGCCGAAATTACAGTTTGTTCACTAGAGTCATTTTCACATCACTCTTTCGCTTGCTCCTGGTTTCTTCTGAATTTTTCTTTTAGATCTACTGTCCTCCATTATCGGCATCCTGGGGGAAAAAATAAAGTTCCCCAAAGAGAAGTTGTTGTTGTTATAACATCAAGGTAATTGTCACCTTTCGGTCCACGTTGTGTTCTGCCTTGCATGTGCCAACGCAAAGTCTTTTTCCTCTTCATGGTGGAAGAGAGAAAAATATAGAGGGAAGAATCTCAGACCACTCCTTGATACAAGATCGTCCAGGCTTCTACTGTGGACTTTGGTCTTCTGCTCATTTCACAGGTGGACTGGAATGGACATGTCCATTTTCCAGGTGTACCATCTCAGAAGAGGTCTCCAGTTTCTGGTACTTCAATTAATTCATGATGTCAAGGTTTCCATTCTTTGGGTATTCTGAATAACCATCATCCTTTTTTACCTGAGCCTTTTTGTTTCTGCTTGATGGCAAGAAGGTCCTGAGCTTATGTGTTTCTGTGTGAAGATTGTGTGCTCTCCCTGTGCTCAAGTAGGTTTCATCTGGGATCTCGGGTCTTCTTCCACAATCCAAAAAATATGTACGTTAGGCTAATCGGCTGTTCCAAAGTGTGTGTGTGTGTGTGTGTGTGTGTGTGTGGGCCCTGCAATGATCAGGCAAGCTATTCAGGATCTTCCCACCTTTTTGTCCAGTGTCGGCTGAGAGTCTTTTGTCCGAGTCGGAGTTTGATGAATGAGTGAGTGATGTCAGAACCTTGATTTATTTTAAGTCCTGGTTACGTCTTTGCTTTAATTAGTTTGTCAATCCATGTTCACAAACAGGCGATTCTGATTTATTTTCTCTCCTCGATGAGCTCGCCTTTCAGTTTGCTATTTATATGGCTTTATTTCCTACTGTGTGTGTGTATGTGTGTGTGTGTGTGTACAATTTTAAATTTGGGGATTTATAAACAGATCATGAGTGGGCAGGACATATAGTCAATGCTAAAATTATTGGCACTCTTTCAGAGAACACTGCTCTTATATTATCAGCACTCCTAGATAACAGTACTTGTTTATTTTTGGCACTGTTTCAGTCCGGTATGTTTGAGTCTTGCTCAAAAATCATATAAAAAAATCAACGCTCAGACACTTTTACCAAGGTAATGACATCCGGTTTATTGTGGGGGAACCCAAGCCATGTTTTGCAAACTTCAGTTTGCAGCCACAGAAACCTGTGATCCAATGTGAAGAACATGAGGTGGTTGAGCACCGTTACTTTTTATGCGAATACTGAAGGCAGGTCAGAACAGTGTACCGATATGACTGGTTTAGTTAAATGCTTCCCTTCCCTCTCTCACACTGCAGTGCTTGGACTCGCAGTGAACTCCAGGAACAACAAAAAAGGTCACGAAATTCAGTTCCTGTGCTTGCCAGCCATGCCACCGGCCCAGGGATGCATTCATTCAGAGCATTTCTTTTAAGCATTGTGAAGACTGATAAAAGCACAGACATTTGTAAACCTTTTACCAAGAGTGAACTGTGGCCATGTTCGAAGTTTGCTTTTACTTTGAACTTGAGTACCTTGCAGAAGTAGTCATTTATTTGCTTTCTAAAAAAAACTTTCTACTTGGTAAAAAA
Organism: Plotosus lineatus; assembly: GCA_024760905.1. Lineage (NCBI taxonomy): Eukaryota > Metazoa > Chordata > Actinopteri > Siluriformes > Plotosidae > Plotosus > Plotosus lineatus. Next base: position 9,290,050 of record CM045736.1, on the reverse strand, counting down.
AAAGTGTTGTGGACAGCACAGTGTCCTCCTCACATCAAGATGGCCCTGGGTTCAAACATTTTCTGTGTGTGGGTTTGTTTTGGTTTTTTAAATCTAGGTGCTTGTTGTTTCCTCCCATAGTCCGAAGACAAACCCATTGGTTTAATTGGCTGTGCCAAATTTGACCCCATGTGTGAATATTTAAGTTTGTGTGTGTGTGCGTGTGTGTGTTGCCTTCCAAATGTACATAAACTCTGCTTTTATTTGTTAATTTATAAATTCGTTTCCATCTTAACTTTTGCAGACCGCTTGCTCAACCTTGGACAAGAAGAAAGACGTAAGGAGTATGGGGACAACTATGTGGCTTTGGACAAGATCCCCACCTGGAGACATCATCACAGTAGAGGTAAAGTAGCAGCCAAAAGCTCCAGATCAAGGTCTCAGTCAGCACGAATGAACAGGGGTTTCCAAATAGTGGGAACAATTGGATAAATGAACTGGGAATACAAATTGAATACTCGGTATCATTTCATATACTACTGTGCTTAACCCGTGTAATTATATTCACAAAGATTTTAATAAAGAAACAGTTGCTGCTGATTTGTGCCATGGTATTTTAAAAGTTGTATACAACACAGCTTTCTGTAACTGCGTTAGCAGTTTATATTGCATTCTCTGGGCATTTGTACCTTCATTTCCAACTGCTTTTAATTAGAGGTTGTAAAAATGGGCTTATTCACCTTATATAACAGAGTCAATGTATATTTAATGTAAATTTTGGCCTTGCAATGGATAGGTGAGCTATTTAGGGTGTACTTCTCCTTGGCATAGAGTTCATTCAGATACGCTTCTACCTTCCTGTGACCCCAAATAAGTAGGTTATCAAATGCATGAATAAAAAAAAATTCTACATTTTTTCATTCATGCATTTGATAACCTACTTATTCGAGTCAATGATTCGAGCTCTTGGTATTCTTCCATGTGGCATTGATGTTGAATGAGTTGATTCCTGCATGATTGGCACATGCAAAGCTTATTCCATCCATCCATCTTCTGCCTTTCTGAAGATGGACCACAGAGGCAACAAATCTAGGAAGGGAAACTGGGCATCCCTTTTCCCAGTGACTCCCTCTGGTTACTTCTGGTGATCGCAAGTTAATCCCAGGCCACAAGGGATGTATTATCCCTCTGATAAGTTCTGAATATGGCACGTCCAGCTGAAAGGAGGCTCCGAGTCTGCCTCAGGGCATCTACACCAATATTCCTGCTCATAGATATTGTATAAGAGGCTATGCCCTGCAGCAGACAATGGAAGCACTGCATCTCTGAGTTGTAAAGTTCAATATTTATGCTGACGTAAACATAGAGAGAGAGATGGTGGATAAATGGCCTAATATTGAGAAAATTAAATGAAATTTACAGCTTAGGGCTGTCGGGCCACGTATCATAGATTGTATCCATCTGCTTTGATATTGACGCATCTCTGTTTCCCTGAGAAACCTCGGGAGAAAAATCGCTGCCTGCTGTCAAGATTTCCTGTCTTTTCAGTTAGTGTGACGACTGCATTAGCTCTACTTCCTCTCTGCTCTCTACGGGTATCTCAGCTAGGTATACTCTCCTCTTTGAAGTACAGGACAGTACTTGGCTTCACCTAGTGGCTAAGATAATTATCACATATTCCACATTGTCTGTTGTCTGAAAATATATTGTATGATTATTAAAATGATTCTAAAGTTCAGCTTCCGTATGCTATAGTTAGTAGGTCTCTGAGGGTGTTCGGCAGATAAAAACCCCTTGATTAAATCATACTGTTAGACTTCACCTCTTTCAATAACTGATTATTTTCCTGAATGGATACTGCTCGAATGGACACGAGTATGGCTTGTCACGGTTACCAATTCGAAAATTCTATGAATTGAACAAAAATGCAAAGAAAGCTGAAAATATAGCTCTTGTTTTTAAACGTAAACTTTTATTCAAACTTCGGCTGAGTTTCAAAAGATTCAGTCACGAAGCATGTGTCAGCTTCAATTTTGAAAAATGTAAAAATAACCTGAAAAAAAATCATGTTTTAGTTAGGTTTCTGTGAACTATGTACTAAAAGTGTTAATGGCCTTCGGCTTGGAAAATATCTCTCAATAAGACCCCTTGACTTATCCACTAAGCCTGAGGTAAATAATTAATTATTTACAATCCACATTCACTTTTTTTTTTTTGACACAGCCTACAATCTTTTGCCAAAATTAAAAAGCAAATGCTCCTTTTGACTTTTTTTTTTTTTTTTTTTTTTTTTTTGGAAAAAGAAGAAGCATGTATTTATTTTATACCTTCCAAGACATGGAAATTATTTTCTTTTCCTGTTACATCAGCCATGATAAAGTGGCCCTAGAACTGAGAGGATTAAGACTCAGCAGTGACAGTTTAGCAGTGCATGATCTTGAACCCCTAACCTTTTTGATCGTTAACCCTAAGCCTGATAACTGTGCCACAACTTTCCTGGTTTTAGCGCAATTTAGTTGTCTTAAAGTTCGATTTAAAATGCACCCCCCAAAAAAACATTTCAGTAAATTGCTCTGCCATGACGGGTCCTTATTCTTTCCCTATGTGTTTTATTGTGGCAAGTCCACAGAGGCCAAAAAGTAAACCATTGTATTTTGTCTATAAATGAGCTGATGGAACACTCAATGTTCTTTAGATAATTTATGCTGCAGGAGTGTGCTATTTAGTGTTTTAGAACCAGCTGGGGGTTGAATAAATGCCATGTTGAGCAGAGGATGGAGCTCCAAGGGTATGTCAGGAGGCCATTGCAGTGAGATGCTGTCAGGTTGCTAATGATGGTGTTGTCTGCTTTTCTCACAGCAAAGGGCGGTCAGTTTCAGTTGATAATTTGTGAGAAAACTGGTTGAGAAGTCAACTGTCTTGAATATTTTGAAGGGGATCATTTTCTCTAGCCAGTTCATTTCATCAGTTTCTTTATATGTTTTGTTGCTTTCCAGCATGCACTGAAGAAGCAGAAATATTCTTCCTGTTGTAATTATTCGATACAGCTCCTAACAACCAAGTGAATTCTATAGTAGCATTTTGTAGTCCATAGAATCTCTGAGATAATTCAAGGTTGCTAACATGTCGAACCGCCTTATGTTTTAATTATAGCAATGAATCTGTTGGAATATCACTCTACCATATTCACACACATAGCTCAGCCAGATGAGATGATTGTTGGTGGACTGCAGTGTTCAAGTGATTTTCACAGATTTTCAGGAGTGTTTTTGAGTTTTTATGATGCCACACAAGGCCCTTCACCTTTTTATCCTTCAACTGCGGGTCATTGTCATGTTTTAAAGGTGAACCTTCTTCCATTGGTAACTTCCCTAGTGGATAGCGGCAGGTTTTCCTGAAGAATTTAACAGGATCTTGCCACAACTATTTTCCATTCTATCTTAAGTGCCCTAGTCTCGGCTGCAGAGAAACCCCTCTCAACAGTGCTACCTCCACCATGCTTTGCTTTACTGTACAGGCCTGAGAATTTTCTGCGGATTTCTAAATTTTTCATTCTTGATATTTGCGGAAATCCGTTAAGAAAATTTTAGGGGGGGGTGTGAGACAAGGCTGTGTGCACCTCATTTCCTGGAAATTAACAGTCAGTCGGTGCACTGCTTGACTTGTTTGATAGTGCGTAAATGCACTATGCAGAACATGCTGGCTCTGCACAGATGACCAGAGTCAGGTTACACCATAACATGCAAAAATGCCTCAGTTTGTTGTTTGCATAGTTTTATGGCATTAGGCTACTAGTATGAGATACATTTAGTTTATGGTAATATTTTATGACATGGTTTTGACTCATTTGCCAGTTGATAAGTAAACGTGTGGTATACTAACTAATATCTTGAGTGAATACAACCTGAGGTGGCAAAAAGGCTTAAAAGTGATGGGGATTGTGCCAGGTAAATCGAGAGAGGAAGTGGTTTGAAGACTTTCTTTAGATGGGCGTGGATGGAGAGAAATGTCACTATGAAGTTGCTGGGATCAGATCAGTAGGTAACCTCTCTTTAGTTGAATTGTCTATTGCAAACACTGACCAGTCACATAAATTGCACGTTTGTATTCTGAGTCATTGATGTAGTTATATTTAAGAATGAATAGTGCATGAAGAGGGAACAAACGATTTATTTATTTTATATTATCCATATTTTCCTTTAAGGAAAAGGCCACTTTGAGGTAAAAAAAAAAACATGAAATTTCTTCAATCAGGATGACAGTGCCATGGTCTTAAAAATGCCAAAATCTAGATTTTCCTGAAAGGAAAAGGGCAATTTCAGGTTAAAAGAAGCTTATTTTCAGTTTTTCAGCAATCTCATTTCTCAGACCTGACTGAAGTTGGAATCATCTGCAGCTTAAAGGGTACCTGTAGTGAAAACACTCATATACCTAATTTGATTTATTGTGTATAGCTAGTGACAATACACCTATAAGGCGTTTATTATATTCTCTCACAAACCAGCTCTAAGCGATTTAAGGGCTTCACTAACGTCAAGTTTCAGAGCGCAGGAGTTTTGCAGCGTCGCATTTCCTGTGACGTCACATCGTTGACAAAGCCTCTACCGGAACTGCGAGATTGCAATGTAAACATAAGCCTATATACCTGACACACAACACAAGTCTGTCTTCCTTTCGGCTTTTTCCCTTTTTCTCGGGAGTCGCCACAGCGAATCATCTGATTCGCACGTTTGATTTGGCAGAGGTTTTTACGTCGGATGCCCTTCCTGACACAACCCTTTTTAGCAAGGGATAGAAACACGCTGACGACTTTGCAGCCTACTCTTTACGAAAGTCAGCAATGGTTCTTTTACATGCCTCTCACCATAGACAGTAAGAGACATGGCCCGCCTTTGATAACCCAGTTAGCTGCACTGGGGGTGACACACAACACAAGGTCACGGAAAATTGGAAAAAACAGACGTTATAGTAGTGTTTTTTTTTTTTTTTTTTTTTTTTTTAACCATGGACGAAGACAACGCCGTAGAAGGCTATTTATATGAACCACTGAAGAAAGACTATCCACATTTAGTGAAATCGGACTAGGAAAGTGACGACTCGGAGGACAATATTGGAGAGTCGGCAGAAGCTCTTTCACGGGAAAATCATAGCAAACAACCAGCAAATATTTGGTGCTGTTGTGGAAAATGCATGCATCAAAAAAACCGATCAGGAGTGCTATTGTTGTAAAGAACATGAATTGCTTGAGGAAAATATACTGACATTCTGCAATTGGGGATACGACTGGCAACGATGTTGTGTAAGACTGACCTTTGACCCTGGTGGAAAAAAAAGCCAACATGTCTGTGCGCTGAACCTTCGTGAGCAAGGAATGTCACCATCTTCTTCCGCTTAGTCCAGGGTCGGGTAGCGGGGGCAGCAACCTTAGCAAAAAGGTCCAGACATCCCTCTCCCGAGCTACTTCCTCCAACTCTCCCGGGGGGACACCGAGGCGGTCCCAGACAAGCCGAGAGACATAGTCCCTCCAGCGTGTTCTAGGTCGACCCCGGGGTCTCTTCCCGGTTGGACATGTCCGAAACACCACACCAGGGAGGCGTCCGGGGGGCATTCTGACCAGATGCCCGAGCCACCTCAACTGGCCCCTCTCAATGCGGAGGAGCAGCGGATCTACTCCGAGCTCTCCCCGGATGGCGGAGCTTCTCACCCTATCTCTAAGGGAGAACCCTGCCACCCGGCGAAGAAAGCTCATTTCAGCCGCTTGTATCCGTGATCTTGTTCTTTCGGTCATTACCCAAAGCTCGTGACCATAGGTGAGGGTTGGAACGTAGATCGACTGGTAAATTGAGAGCTTTGCCCTGCGGCTCAGCTCCTTTTTCACCACAACGGACCGGTACAGGCACCGCTTAACAGCAGAGGCTGCAGCGATCCGTCTGTCGATCTCTCGCTCCATCCTTCCCTCACTCGTAAACAAGACCCCAAGATACTTAAACTCCTCCACTTGGGGCAGGACCTCATTCCCGACCCGGAGTCACACAGAAGAAAATAACATGTGGACTTGTACATAACCCACCAGCGTCACTCGATGTTTAAAAGTTAATAATAAGGTATGGTGGATCTTTTTTTTAATGCTGTCAATTTTGGGTACAGGTACCCTTTAATGAGACAAATACCAAGGAACAGCTTATGGATTTTAGGAGATCCAAAACGTTAGCAACTTCTGTTTCCATTCAGAGTGACCATGTGGAAATGGTGGAGGATTAGAAATACCTTGGAGTTAATGTTGACAATGAACTGGACCAAACTAAGAACACTACTACACTTTACAAGAAGGGTCAGAGTCGTCTCGATTATTTTGAGGAGGTTAAGTTTGTTTAACATCTGTCAGACACTACACAGGATATTTTGAGTCTGTTTTTGCCAGCACTATCCTTGATGCTGTTGCATGCTGGGGCAACAGGCTGAGTGTCACAGACTATAACAAACTGATCCCCAAGGCCGGTAAAGTGGGGATGGAACTGGACTTTATGATGGTGGTGTCTGAGAGGCGAATGCTGTCCAAAATAAAGACAATATTGAACAATACCTCCCTCCCGCTTCACAACCTGCTCATCAGTCAGAGGAACATGTTCAGTGAGAGACTGATACCACCTAAATACACCACTGACCAACACAGAGCATCATTCCTAGTTGTTGGCATCCTTCTCGAGAGAGAGATAATGGGGTTCGCACCATGGATCATTTCATGCCTCGGTGACTGCGCCTGCTGTGGCTATAGAGTCCAATTCTGGAGCGGCAGAATCTGTTGCAGTAATCACAGATGAAGTCCATGCCTGGCTGTGTGGGGTCTCTGCCGTCGGCGCTCTCCTTTTCCCACTGATCCTCTCTCTTCTTCTCACTGGTTTGGATGCCTGCCTTGACAGCTTGCCTCCGGCTACTGTGGTCAGCGGCCACTGCCTCCCAGCCTGTTCGATTGATATCGCCTGCCTTCAAATTGCATTTAAGAATGTCCTTGTAGCGGAGGATGGGCCTTCCTTCAATTCTGGAGCCAGTGCCAAGCTCTCCATCCAGCATGTCAGTCGTTATTTGACCATCATCCATTCGGCTAACATGACTGAGCTGTTTTAGTCACCTCTGGATGAGCAAGGTGAACATGCTGAGAATTACCGCCTGTGTCAGAACATCCTTGCAAGAGACACAATCTTGCTAGCTGATGCCCAGGATTCTTCTGAGACAGCGCATGTGAAAGGTGTTGAGTCAGTGTTCTTGGCGGGGGTACAGGGTCCAGGCTTCGCAGCTATGCAAGTGCGTGCTGAGTATACAAGAATGGTATACCGCTATCTTGGTGTTAGTAGTCAGCATGTGTTGCTGCTTTGCAGATACACTGATTTAGCTCTGCATCCAGGGACAGATTGCTTGAAATGGTGGAACCCTGGTATATGAACTTATCCACCACTTCGAGGATGTGATCCTCAATAGAGATGCTGGGAATGCTGCAAACTTCCTGGCCCATGATGTGGGTTTTCTTGATGCTGATTGTAAGGCAAACTCTTTGCCTGCATGAGTGAAGCAGTTGATGAGTCGCTATAAGGCCTCCTCTGTAAGTGCAGCCAAGGTGGCGTCATCAGCAAACAATATCTCTCTAATCAGGACTTTTCGTACCTTGGTTTTTGCTCGGAGACGTGTAAGGATGAAGAAACTTACGTCACTTCTGATGTGGAGATAGACTCCGTCTCCTGACTGGTTGAAGGCATAGGACAGCAGCAGGGAGAAGATGCCGAAAAGCGTCGGAACAAGCATACATCCTTGTTTCACACCACTTCTGCTTGGGATGGGGTCCGAGGATGAACCGTCGTACTGGATGATGCCGTGCATGTCTTCATGGAATGACGAAATCATCCTCAGGAGCTTAAGAGGGACATCCAATTCTCAGTAGCAGGGTAAAAAGTTCTTGCCTGTTGACCAAGTCAAAGGCCTTCATCAGGTTAATGAAGGCAATGTAGAGTACAGTGGATGCCTCTGTTTTTGACACTTCTCTTGCAGTTGTCTTAGTGAAAAGACCATATCAATAGTTGATTTTCCTACTCGGGTGAAAGTTTTTCCAACAGCACTGAGAGGAGGTATTCCACGATAGTTGTTGCAGTCACTGTGGTCTCCTTTTGTTCTTGTAGAGCATGATGATGCTGGTGTTTTGCATGTCTTGTGGAACGGTTCCTTCCTACCAGCACTGGAGTAAATGCTTGTGCAGGTGGTGATGTCGAGCGGTACTCTTGCCTGCTTTGCTGACCTCTGTGGGGATGCCATCATTGCCAGGAGCTTTCCCGCTGGCCAGAGAGTCGATGGCTTTTCTGAGTTCATCAATAGAGGGTAGAGCATGGAGTTCCTCCATGAGTAGTGGGGTGTTTGTGCTCTCAACTGCTGCAGTGCTGACAATGTTCTCTCTTGAGTAAAGGTCTTGATGGTGTTTTGCCCATCTCTCCATTTATTTTCTTCTGGCTGTGATAATGTCACCAGAGGCTGTCTTCAGAGGTGCACTCTCAGTAATGCTTGAACCAAAAGATTTCTTCAGGCCATCGTACATGGTGGGAATTTTGCCACAGAGAGCTCAATGCTCTGGCAGAGTTTTAGCCAGGAGTCGTTGGCGCTGTGCCGAGCTATCCATTGTGTCATTTCTGGCCTTCCTGAGTGCAGCAAGTGTCTTTGAAGGCCCTCTTGTAGTTAAGCAGTGCTTTTCTTTTTGGTGCAATTGCTGGTTTGAGTTTTGTGAGTCCAGCTTAAAATCAGTCTGGAATCTGCCTCTCTCTTGCTGAAGGTGTTCATGGCAGAGTTGTTGATGGCGTCCCGACCGTGATTCCACCTCTCTTCAGCGCTGTTCGCGTGGCAGTCCTGAAGGGCCTCTTCTATGGAATCAGAAAAGCGATTACACAGGTCTGGCATTGATGTCCTTTCTGCTTGGAGTGATAGATCCGTTTGGACTGAAGTCGCACCTTGCTCCCAACCAATAAGTGGTTGATATCACAGTCAGGGCTGTGGTAGCTGCGGGTTGTGAGGACGCAGATCAGCGAGGGTCTTCTGGTGATAATGAGGTTCAGCAGGTGCCAGTGACATGCTCTAGGATGGTGCCAGAATACTCTGTGTTGATGCTTGGTGGCGAAGAATGTGTTGGTTACACAGAGGTCATGGTAGCTTCACATCTCTAGAAGCCTGTGACCATTCTCTTTGACAGGCACAAGATGGATTTCTTTTTCTTTCTAATACTGTGGCTGTTGGGTACTAGGTTTCCATCTTCTTTTTATGTTGGATGAACACTAAACTCCAGGCACCATCTGGAGCAGCAGACATTGGTGGACTGACACCTTATTGGCCAGGGGCTGTCCAGCATGAGTCAGGTGATGGTGGGATGATATGACTTTGATGGTCCCTCCAACCCATGGCGTCCTTCCCACACGCCAATTTGGAAGGGCCCATAAACTGACGACTTCCGATTTGTGTCTACACTTTACAGTGGGTCTGGAGTATCCTCTCCAGGGCGCGAAGAGTGGGCCAGAATATGGAGATCTTGGGTGGCCCAATCGTCAGGATCCCCCTCGAGGCCTTGCTGACAGGGTCCAAAGAAATGCAAAGCATGATGCTTGGCTGCAAGAGATGCTGGAACGGTGTTATTTGTAGCACTGAACCGCCTGCGGATCTCCACTCCACATTTGAAGGTTTACTTCTTCTCCCTCACGTGGTTTGGCCCATCAGCTGAGACAGTTTATCGGGGTGTGGCGCTCGGAGCCAGCACATGGGAGTTTTGGGAATTGGCTGAGAACAGTTGTCCATCCACCCTACGAAAGGGGGTGCAGCTGTGGGCAGACAAGGGTACTATCTCTATCCAGAGCCCCCGACACCTCCAAATCATTCTTACCTGTGAACATTAAACTGTACAAAACTCATCCATATAGCAACGACATCTACATTCTACTGTTTATCACATTGATTATACTGTACATATCCCTCACTGACACCATTCATTCTGGATCTGTTTATGTAGATATTAGTAACTTGTAATTTTGTGTGTATGTATGTATATGTATGTAGGTATGGTATGTGTATATATATGTAGGTATGGTATGTGTGTATATATATATATATATATATATATACACACAGTGATACCTCTGCTCACGAACATAATTGGTTCCCAGAAAGTGTGTGTGAGGCGAAAAGTTCGTCTTCCGAACATTTATTTCCCGTAAGAAACCATTAAAATGAGAATAATCCGTTCCCAGGTCCCCATAAAACATAATTTTCTACTAAATAAGCCTTAAAACTACACAAAAATATACCTTATTTTATGTATAATAAATGTGCTATTGTATTGTAATTAAAGAAATAAACTGTACTGTATAATAAAGTCGTTTAATTTACCTTTGTGATGGTAGTTGATGGCTTGATGGAATGGAGTGGGAGGAGGAGGAGGGAGGGACTTACTGTTTGGAAGGAGTGTTTGGAAACGCCTACTGTTTGGAAACACCCTTAGCCACACACGCACCCTTAATAGCTTCCTTGTTCTTAAGGATGGTGGTAGACTTAGCGTACTGGTACTGGGACGCTGAGTCACACAAACGCACACCTCGTTCGTGTTTTCAATGATCTCCGCCTGTGGTGGGGTCTTTTCGGTCCCATAATAGCAAAAGTACACTCAATATGGTCCAAAATGTCTAGCAAACACAAACCACTTCCGCATTCAAAGAAAGGGGTGTGACGAACTGTGACGCCCGTGGCGTCGTCAGCTCCTCGTGGCCGCCACCGTGGCGCTGTTCGACTGCGTGGTTTGATTCGTCCGCCGAAAACTAGTTCGTCAGCAGAGACTATATGCTCGCAAATTTAATGTTCTTGAGGCGAAAAGTTCGTGAGCTTAAGCGTTCGTCAGCGGAGGTTTTACTGTGTGTATATATATATATATATATATATATATATATATATATATATATACACACACACACACACACACACACACACACACACACAGACGCTCCCTGACTTGCGTTCATCCGTTTTATGGTTTTTGATTTTACTTTTTCAAAAAAAAAAGTAAAATTTTGAGTTTAGACGTACCTACGTAGTACACTGACATAATGAAGCTGCGTCCATTGTTTACAAACGACAGACTGAACGTGCCCCTCCTTCCCATATCATTAATTTCAAATAAATTAAACTCGAGCAAAATAATTTTAAATCGATAAATTTTAATCAGCTTATAGTTGTTTAGAAGTGGGGTTTGGATCCTTTTTGTGACTTCTCTGGTTAGTATGCGCAGTGCTCTTGGAGTAATTTTAGTAGGTCGGACACTCATGCGAAGGGTCACCACTGTGCCATGCCTTCTCCATTTATGGATAATGGCTCTGACAGTGGTCTGCTGGAGTCCAAAGATTTACAAATGACTTGGTATCCTTTCCCAGACTGAGACATCTCGGTAATCTTCTTTCTTGTTTGCTCTTGACGCTCACTGGATCGTGGCATGATGATGCGTGTTCAGTATGGCCTACGTCGCCTTGTCAGACAGGTTTTATGTTAGGGATCTCCTGATTCAAAATGTCTGGCAGCAATCAGGCCTGGGTGTGGCCATGAAATTGAACTCAGTTTTCCCCAATAATAGGATTAATCACAATTACAGTAAATCACATTTTTCTCGTAAGAAATAAAATCACAACAGGAAAACTGAATGTTTGAGTACGTGTTATTTTTGTGTAATGTTTGAATTTGTTTGATCTGAAGATAAGATAAGAGACAGCTTTATTAATCTCACAATGGAGAAATTCACTGTTACAGGCTCTTGAGGTACTATCAGTAGGGGGTGCAAAAATAGATACAAGTACGAACATACACACATACATATATAAGTAAATAAATAAATAGATACATAAATAGTATAAATTACTAAACAATAAAAGAAAAGAATGGAGCAACTTTATAGATTGGCCTATATTAAAGTGTAATGTATCTGAGTGCAGAGTAGATGGGTTGATATGGTTGACAGTCAGTGGGGTAGATGTGGTTGATTAAAGTGCACGGGGGTTTTTATTGCACATAACCGGTATTTTCACAGACAGTTACAAAGTGGCGTTGTACAGTCTGATAGCGGTGGGAATGAACGACCTGCGGTAGCGCTCCTTCCTGCACTGAGGATGCCTCAGTCGTCCACTGAAGGAGCTGCTCAGCTCCTCGACAGTCTGGTGCAGTGGGTGAGAGCTGTTGGACAGGATGGATGTGAGCTTTGCTACCATCCTCCTCTCACTCACCTCCTCCACAGAGTCCAGTGGGCAGCCGAGGACAGAGCTGGCCCTCCTGACCAGCTTGTTCAGTCTCTTTCTGTCCCGCTCTGTGCTGCCCGGGGCCCAGCAGATGGCAGCATAGAGGATTGCAGAGGTTAAGGTTAAATGTGACAAAGGTGCAAAAAAGTGTAAAAAAAAAAAAATCAGTAAAGGGGCAAAAACATTTGCACAGCAGTGTGTGCGTGAGCGTATTTGTCTTAAAGTCTTGATTAAGAAATTTTATCGAGCTCACTCTTACTTGTATGGAGCAACTGTGTGTACACAATTTCCTCCAAGATAATAAAGTATTCTGATTTCTTGATAATGTTCGTTGGATGGTAAATGGATGTGGTGAAGGAGGACATGAAGGTCGTTGGTGTAAGAGAAGAAGATGCAAAGGATAGGGTGAGATGGAGGCAGATGATTCGCTGTGGCGACCCCTGAAGGGAAAAGCCGAAAGGAAAAGAAGTAGTTTGTTGGATGGTCAACTAATTCTGTGGCAGATATTACATTTGGCATAAAGGTTATTTTGAGTATTTTGCTTTCGGAGCTAAATTGCAAAAGCTCACTTGAAAGTTGTTTTTCCTGCAACCCACCCATACAAACCATATTTCTGATATTGTAGTTATGTGCACAGTGACTACTATTTGCCAGACTATTTGTAGACCATCACTATGCCAAGACCCCAGGGTAAGGTCTGAACCAAAAGTGTGCCCCTGGTCACCCAGTAGTATAAATGACTACAAATAAAAATGCTGGGAAGATAACCTGTGAAGCATCTGCATCCCATTCAGGAGGAGTTGAACTCCTCTTAGTTGCTTCACGCTATAGAAAGTGGGATAAGCACTGGCTGTCATTGGCCCCAAGGCTCCAGAATAAAATGCCCAACAAACTTACTTCCAAGTTGTCATAGGCCTCTTAGTAGCCTTAGTGACTCCTCCTTGCTAATCCATACAGTTTGGAAGGCTGGTCTAATCCATGGGGAGTCCTAGTAGTACCAGACACTTTCAACTTTTTGAGTTTCGACCACACTGTGCTCCTAAGAATTGTTAAATAATAAAAAAAACATTTTGGGTCTATCTCTTGACTTGTGTACGTATCCACAATTTTTGAAGTCTTTTGATAGTGCCTTGTCTCCCATTGTTGATCGAATTCATGGCTGGAATACTCCAGGAATAACTGTTGATGAACTGAGCAGGATAATTACAGTTGCTCACAGGTGTGCAGTGAAAGATGATTAGTTACACCTGACTCTGACTGAGGTGTTTTTTTATTAATTTAAATATTTTGGAGGTTGATCCTTTTTATTCATTTATGTAATATGTACAGGTCGTGTCCCCCCCAGAACTCTTGCGATTATATCTTGCATTTGGCTGTTATAAGTTGCATTGGGCTGCTATGAACTGGCGAGCTGTCCAGGGTGTACTCTACCCTCTCCCGAGTAGGCTGAGATGGGCGCAAGCCTCATCGCAACCCTAAGCTGTTCAGAAAATTAATGAATGAAAGTTGGATTGTGGAGTCATGTGTCTTCATGTCAATCTGCAAAGCAGTAAAATGTAAATATTTTGAAGGGAATAATCCTCCACTGTCCTGTATAGGGACTTCAATAACCGACACTTGGAAATAAACAATCCATTTACATATAATGAATCAATCAATTCAGCTAATCACAACTTACTTTTTTCGTACAACATGGTCAAGTTAAAAGAATTTTTTTCCTGTGAATGGGCAGAGTTAAGCACAGGTGGATCAATAGCTGCTCATATAGAAGTACATTACTTCACACTTGGCTCATTTTGCCTGGGTTTACCTGGGTCTGGACCGTTTAACAAGTCCGTAACAGACTTTTCAGGGCCCTTCTTGTCCTTTAGTTGTTCGACTTTTCCTTCAGTCTTTAATGCAATATATGGTGATATTTTTGTGCTTATGTGTGAAGTGCAGCCAATAACAAATTTCTTCTCAAGTAAATGATTCGTAATCTTTGTGCAACTTGATACTATGTATCCACACAGCTATTTAATTTACTTGTGGGCAGCATAAAAAATATAAAATAAAATCCCATCCCCTGTAATCAATATTTGTTTCTGAGACAAAAATTACGTTATCAAAACTGACCGAAATTTCATAAAACTATTGCCAGACTACTATTTTCTTTTCTAACCTGACTCAATTATCTAATATCCCAACCAATTGTCACATACTAATAACAATTTTCTTTATTACAGAACTTTTTTCTCATGTTATGCTCTAGCAATGATCATTAATGTTACTGTATCTAGTGTAGCAGTCCTATAGTGACACAAAGGCCCTGTGCAGCAGCTACTATATTTCTCTAAATTTATCCATACAAGAGGTGTTATCTAACATTGTTGCATAGTGTCCAGATTTCTTTAAATTCTCAAAACCATATCAGAAAATACAACTGGAGAGCCAGATCTATATTAGATTCTTTATTATGAGTATTTTGTAAAATTTTGGCAGTAACAGTTGGGACCGACTGAAGAGGTGTCTTCTAACATGCACTATTTTGTCAGCCAAATTGTTGCATCCAACATGGTAAATTACTATCCTGTAGCCCGCCAGACATATACTTCCAACCATTACCCGAGCAACAATGTTCTCAATACTTGCTCCCGGGCAGGACTGCACACACGTGTCCGTCAGATCACCTACGTATTTCACAATACTATTCCCCCACCAGCAAGCCCGTCCTTGAGCCCAGTCCACCCAGCCAATGACACTCCCAATACACCAATTGACATGAATCTGGCCATTATGGATGTCCTTCATTAAAGTACACATTGTTTGGACACCATGTTCTATGCATTGACATCCTTTGATTTTGCCTGTGATAAGCCATGATTTTGATAATGGATCTAATATCATCCATATACCCCCATTTCACTGGAGCGCGGCAGACTCGCGGAAGAAAAACCTTCGTCATCCTCCAACGTTCCTCAATCATTCCGTCATCTTCCGTACGATCAAGCCAAAATCTTCCGCGAATTTGCATTTGAACATGTTCAAAAGCACGTTGACGGAAAAATTTTCCGAGTGTTTCCTCACTTTCCGCAGTCCTTCCGCAAACATTCAGTGATCATTCCTCTTATTCCGCAAGTCTTCAGTGAACGTTCTGCGAACATTCCCCCCTCTTCCGGATGGTCAAAAGCGGCCACAGAGTTCCCATGGAATACTGACGGAAGGTTTGCAGAATACATGCGGAACGTTTGCGGAATGGTTGCGGATAACACGGAAGACTTGCAGAACACTCAAGGAAGTCACTTCCACTATAAATATTAAATTACTCCAGTTCATTTTTTCTGTTTTCCTGTTCATGTAATAAAGTTTTAAAGTTATAATCACTGTGCTTTGGACTTATGTGCATGGTTTTTAGTCTGGAATGATTTATTGAGGTGCAAATAAAAGGAGCATATTGACATTATTGATTAAACATTTTAACATGTTAAATTTTAAATTGATTGTACATTATAAACATATAGTATGAGTGAGACATTGAGCTTCCTTGGCCATTCCGCGTATTTATAGGCGGAATCAGGAGCAAATCCTTGGATCATTGCTGAATACCCCCCCCTCCCTTCCTCCCCTCCTTTCTCCCTCTTTGAAACTTGGTTACGCCTGGTATTCCTCAATCGTTCCTCGGTCATTCTGTGTTGAACGTGAACATTCTGCCTTCATTCCGCCTGTTCCGCGATCATTCTGTGGGTCTTCCTTCTAAAAATGAGTTAGTTCTGCGGTCGAGCCGCAAACGTTCCGTCCTTTCCGTGAACATTCCGTGACTTATCCGAAGGTCTTCCTTTGCTGTCCGCACTGCTTCCCAAGGTGATCTGAGCGCTTTTACGAATGCATTCCGACATTGATCCACGGTCTTTCCGTGTCCTTTCCACACATTCCGTGATCGTTCTGAAGGTGCAATTTTCCATAGGTTTTTGACCCATTTTCCGTGTAAAAATGCCGAAGCTCCTCCGTAGAGTGCGTTCTGCGCCTTTCCGCCATGATCCTTGCATTCCGCACTCCAGTGAAATAAGGGTAATAATAGTGTTGAACTGTGAGTAAACTGTATGGTAGCTGAAGGTACACTGATTGGGTTACCCCATTTTCTCTCACTGCAGTCTGAAAATCAAGTATTAAGGTAAGTTGAGTTGCTTGGATGAGGAAATTGTGTCGATTTTAAGACTACCGTACTCACTATTTCAGCTACATTTGATTTCAGCTGAGAATATTAAATAAAATACTTCAGGTCACTTTTTAATGTGTTTTATCTTCTACGATAATATCTGCCAGCATGAACTGTTAGGGCAAAATATAATTAAAGTGATTTGTACTTTTAAAGTGCTCTCTTATCCTCCTTTTCTCTCTTATTTGCTGACTTTTTGAGCTGAAGTGAAATCAATACGGTTTATTGATTTTTGTGTATATGTGCAATATTTAAGGAGCAGAGTATGGTTTTGTATTCAATTTGGTCAAGAGAATTTATTGACAAAATAATGAATAATATTATATGGACAGACATTTAATAGCTTTTAACAGAAAGCATAGCAAATCCATAGTCGTGTTGTGTGTTTTTTTTTTTTTTTTTCTTTGAATTTGCCTTAATACACCATGATAAGACACAGGAATCGATAAAGACCTGTTTTAACTGTTGTTTTCTCAACCATACAGAAAACAGAATTACATGTGTTCACCTTGCCTTTCTCAGAGCCAGAGGAAGAGGAGGAAAGCCCTGCCTCTTTGTGCGACAAAGTCTCTCTGTACAAAGGTGACATTACCATCCTGGAAGTGGACGCCATTGTGAATGCTGGTAAGAAATTTGAACCTGTGCCTCATGTTTAGATTTCAGTGAAAATTCCCAGCTTTACTAGCAGTCTCACTGTGTGGACCTCATGGTGCACAGATTTATTGTGCTTGCCTGCCCCCTAGTGTCCGAACACATTTTGTGTGTGTGTGTGTGTGTGTGTGTGTGTGTGTGTGTGTGTGTGTGTGTGCGCGCGCGTGTGCGCGCGTGTGTGAACTCTGGATGAAAGTAGAAAAATATTGAGAATGGAAACATTTTCCAAATCCATACAAATGTGCAAAGAATAATAGTGTGGAGTAGCACTAGACTGTGACAAGTGACACCTGCGCAGGTTAAATGGTCCCAAATGTAATGGAAAACGATTTGCTATTTCCTGTCACAGGATTGGAGAGCATGAGATTGGAGATGATTAAAACTGGTTCTAGATTGAAACCAACTATTTCTGAGGATTTTTTTTAAGTCAAATGTACTGCCCATGCAGCAAGACTGGTATGAAGTCACTTTCTCCTCAAGCTCAGTATTGTGTGTCTGTCTGTCTTTTTTGACAAACTTATGTGGTGTAGCACATATCTGTCAGACACACTATCCACTATGTAATATTAATTTAGTTAACTCCATCTTGCTAAATGTTAACTTTTACGTCAGCTACCCCTCACACTACGTGTCTTGCATGTTCACTTATTCACAAACGTGGTTGATGCAGGCAGCACACAAAAGAGCTTGTAATAAGAATCACCCCATCTGTCCGTCCGTGGAAGTTTGTAAGCATCAGTCCGACTTAACTGCTTACAGGACTTGGATGAATTTTTTTACACTAATATGCTGTAGTACCCAAAGATTTACATGAAGTAAAATAACTCGGCTTAGATACTTCGAAAGGGAAAATTCTTCAGTTGGATCATGTTGCAGGTGGGATGTATTCTGTGAGCTTACTCACAGTTTTAGCTTCATCAGTCCGTCCAATGATTTTTCGAAATTTGAGATTCTTTTGTGATCTCATGACTCCTGTTCAGCCTCATCAGATAAAGCTTCTTTCTTAAAACATGATGAGAGGAATTGGATTTTCTTCCTGCAGCTTGTGGTGTGATAATGTACAAGATTTCTGAGTAAGGTTTTTATCACGTTGACTCTCAGCCACCCGAGCACCACCACATTTTAAACATATATATATGCAGACGCTTCCCGATTTACGTTTTTAATTGGTTCCGGATGGCCGAACGTAAGTTGAAAGTGAACGTAATTTGTTACAGTGACGTGACCTATGACGCTCATACTGTACTATACATCCATAAATACCATTACCGTATCTCATAAAACACCCCTAAATCAATTATTATAAACATAACATTTGTAAAATTATATCAACCCCCCCCCGGTGCGGCTAACTGGTTTATCAGGGGCAGGCCATGTCTCTCACTGTCTATGGTGAGAGGCATTTAAAAGAATCATTGCTGATTTTCATAAAGTGTAGGCTGCAAAGTGCAAAGCCGTCAGCGTGTTTCTGTCCATTGCTAAAGGGTTGTGACAAGAAGGGCATCCGATGTAAAAACTATGCCAAATCAAATGTGCGAATCAGATGATTCGCTGTGGCAACTCCCGAGAAAAGGGAAAAAGCCGAAAGGAAGAAAGAAAGAAATCAAATAATATCAACATTAATTTCAAATAAGTCACTTATTTATACCAAGTCACTTTACATGAAACTTAGGGTGACAAAAGTCCGCAAAACGGTGTAAACACAAAGATCACAGAGATGACGTCTTAATACAAGGGTAACACGCTATATAACTGATATATATATATATATATATATATATATATATATATATATATATATAAAAACTGGGAAGAAGGAGGGGCACGTTCAGTCTGTTGTTTGTAAACAATGGACGCAGCGTCATTGCATCATTACATCAGCGTACTACGTTGGTACGTCGTCTTCTTTTCCTTTCGGCTTTTCCCTTCAGGGGTCGCCACAGCGAATCATCTGCCTCCATCTCACCATATCCTCTGCATCTTTTTCTCTTACACCAACTGCCTTCATGTCCTTCTTCACCACATCCATGAATCGTCTCTTTTGGTCTTCCTCTAGGCCTTCTGCCAGGTAGTTCCAACCTCAGCATCCTACTACCAATATACTCCCTATCCCTCCTCTGTCCATGTCCAAACCATCTCAATCTAGCCTCTCTGACTTTGTCTCCAAAACATCTTACATGTGCTGTCCCTCTGATGTACTCATTCTTGATCCTATCCATCCTTGTTACTCCCAGAGAGAACCTCAACATTTTCATCTCTGCTACCTCCAGCTCTGCCTCCTGTCTTTTCCCCAGGGCCACTGTTTCTAAACCATACAACATCGCTGGCCTCATCACAGTCTTGTACACTTTTCCTTTCATTCTTGCCGATACCTTCCTATCACACATCACACCGGACACTTTTCTCCAACCATTCCAACCAGCATACACATGCTTCACCTCTTTTCCACACTCTCCATTGCTCTGGATTGTTGAGCCAAAGTACTTAATCCTCCACCTTCCTTATCTCTGCTCCCTGTAACCTCACCGTTCCTGTTGGATCCTTGGCATTCATACACATGTATTCTATCTTACTGAGGCTAATTTTTATTCTGCTCCTTTCCAGGGCATACCTCCACCTCGCTAGATTTTCCTGCACTTGTTCTCTGCTCTCACTGCAGATCACAATGTCATCTGCAAACATCATAGTCCATGGAGATTCTTGTCTAACCTCGTCTGTCAGCCTGTCCATCACTATAGCAAACAAGAAGGGGCTCAGAGCTGACCCTTGATGCAGTCCCACCTCCACCTTGAACTCTTCTGTCACACCGACAGCACACCACCACTGTCTTACATCTCTTATTCATTTCCTGCACCACTCTAACATGCGTCTCTGCCACTCCAGACCTTCTCTGTACTTCTCTATAAACATCCTCAAGGCAAACACTGCATCTGTGGTGCTGTTTCTTGGCATGAAACCAAACTGTTGTTCACAAATGCTGACCTCTGCCCTTAATCCAGCTTCCACTATTCTTTCCCATAACTTCATCGTATGGCTCATTAACTTTATCCCTCTGTAATTGCCACAACTCTGCGCGTCTCCCTTGTTCTTAAAAATGGACACCAGCACACTTCTCCTCCATTCCTCTGGCATCCTCTCACTCTCTAAGACCTTGTTGAATGTTCTTGTCAGAAAATCTACTGCTTCCTCTCCTAGACACTTCCATACCTCCGCAGGTATGTCATCAGGACCAACTGCCTTTCCATTCTTCATCCTCTTCAATGCCCTGCTCACTTCACCCTTACTAATCTTTGCTACTTCCTGGTCCTCAACAGTCACCTCTTCTACTTTTTTTTTTTTTTTTTTTCCTCTCTCTCATTTTCCTCATTCATCAGCTCTTCAAAGTACTCTTTCCATCTTCCCAGCACACTCCTTTCATCAGTCAATACATTTCCCTCTCTGTTCTTAATCACTCTAACTTGCTGCACAGCCTTCCCATCTCTACTTCTCTGCTGTGCCAACCTGTATCAATCATTTTCTCCCTCTTTACTTTCCAACCGAGCATACAAGTCATCGTATGCCCTCTGTTTGGCCTTTGACACCGCTACCTTCGCCTTACGCTGTGTCTCCATGTACTCCTGTTTACTCTCTTCGGTCCTCTCGATGTCCCACTTCTTATTAGCTAACCTCTTCCTTTGTACACACTCCTGCACTTCCTCATTCCACCACCAAGTCTCCTTATCTAGTCTCCTTCCAGATGACACACCAAGTATTCTCCTACCTGTCTCCCTGATCACATTAGCTGTAGTTGTCCACTCATCTGGAAGCACGTCCTGACCACCCAAAACCATTTTCAACTCCTCCTTGAAGACAACCCGACACTCTTCCTTTTTCAGCTTCCACCACTTTGTCTTCTGCTCTGCGTTTGCCTTCTTCACCTTCCTCATCATCAGAGTCATCCTACACACCACCATCCTATGCTGTTTGCAGAGTAGTAGCGGGTGAGAGTGTTGCCAGTCACTGACTTCCTTCAAACTACATCGCCTACACAAGATGTAGTCGACCTGTGTGCTCTTACCTCGGCTTTTATAAGTCACCCTATGCTCCTGTTTCTTTTGGAAAAAAGTATTCACCACAGCCATTTCCATCCTTTTTGCAAAATCGATCAACATCTGTCCTTCTGCGTTCCTGTCCTGGATACCAAACCTGCACATCACTTCCTCGTCCCCTGTGTTTCCTGCACCAACATGTCCATTGAAGTCTGCCCCAATGACCACTCTTTCATCTTTGGGGGTATTCTGTATCGCTTCATCTAACTCGCTCCAGAATCTCTCCTTCTTTTCTAGCTCACATCCTGCCTGTGGGGCATAAGCACTAACAGCATTGAACATCACGCCTTCAATTTCTAACTTGAGACTCATCACTCTGTCTGACACTCTTTTCACTTTTAGAACATTCCTGACAAACTCCTCCTTCAAGATGACTCCTACTCCATTTCTCTTCCCATCCACACCATGAAAAAACAGCTTAAACCCTGCTCCTAAGCTTCTAGCCTTGCTACCTTTCCACCTGGTTTCCTGAACACACAGTATGTCCACATTCCTCCTCTGCATCATGTCAGCAAGCCCTCTACCTTTTTCTGTCATAGTTCCAACATTCAAAGTCCCTACTTTCAGTCTTAGACTCCTGCCTTTCCTCTTCTCTCTCTGCCTACGGACACGCCCCCCGCCTCTCCTTCTTCGACGTCTGCGACCAACAGTAGTCCAATTTCCACCAGCACCCTGTTGGTTAACAGCACTGATGGCGGTCGTTGTTAACCCAGGCCCTCGACCGATCCGGTATGAATGTTTTTGATATGACTCGCATATTTTATTTGGCATTTGTTTTACGCCAGATGCCCTTCCTGACGCAACCCTCTGCATTTATCCGGGCTTGGGACCGGCGTGAGGGAGAGACACAGGCTTGTGCGTCGGTACGTCTGAACTCAAAATTTGACTTTTTTTTTTTTTTTTTTGAAAAAAAAAAACAAACGTAAGACGGCTGAACGTAAGTCGGGGAGCATCTGTATATAATTTTTTTTTTTTCTCTACTTCCACAAAACAGTTCATACTTGACACCAATAAAAAAAACTAAAGGAAATACATAGGAAGAATATACCAAGGGCGAAAATTTTCTTTTTCTTTCTTTCCCTTTTTTTGCTTTTCATGAACTTCCTCGAGCTTGTTTCCGAGAACAGTAGGCTGTAATCGCCAGATCTTGTTTCTAATTTAAAGATAGCCGTCTCATCTGTTCATATTTCGAAGGCAATTCCATCATGAAAAATTATTTGTATTCGAGGCTTTGTTTGTGCTGAAAGCACATCGGAATAATGGATACCAGCCTTGACAAGCATTCATCGCGTTTCCTCCTCCCTCATCCTAGACGGCTGATGACTTGTTTTGGATGTGGATAAGCTTGTTATTTGCATATGCTGACTAAAGGAGTATGATCAATTTCCGACATGGGTTATTGTCTCCCGTGAGGCTTCACATTATGTGAAGAATAACAACGCTTCATTATTTACTCAGTACACATCAAGAAAATATTAAACAACAGACAGGTGAAGGAAATGGATGACTGTGTTTGTCTTGCATTTGGCTGCAAGTCCGAGTGGGTAACACTTGGGGAAAAAAAAAAAAAAATCAGTGCTTTTGTATTACCTTTAATATTGCCTCATGAAACATAATCATATGTTAAGTACTTTTTAAAAGACTAAGTTATTTTGCAAATGAAATTTGAAACGTCTTTCTTGTTGAAAAAAAAAGGCAGGCACATTATTGAAGTTGGCATCAAGTGAAATGTATGGAAATGTATTAATGTAACTAAGAAAAAGTTGTTGATGGGTTTAAAGGTTCCTACTGATCTTTATGACTGGCTCTGACAAAAGCTTTATTGAGCATCATTAAATGTTTCGAATACTGTGAAGTGCTTTTAGCATTTGCTAATGGGATGGTTATCTTGGCTTAAGTTGGAAGTCGCCTTATTTTGTGAGTTGCGGAAGCACATTATTGCTTTATATTGCATTGGGAACATTTTCTTTAGAAATAATTGTAATGACTCCAATATTGCCAAAGTCTCACCTGGAAAAGGAAGACGTGTCCAATCCAAAAGGCCCACAGTGTTTTCCTGTACTGTAATTGTTTGATGTATGCAATGTTTTGAACAGAGTACTGTTGATTTTCTTGAATATGAGATGGTCAAACTATGTTATGTTTTCAGAGCAGAACCACAGCAGGCATTATGGTCAGTACTGAAGAGAATATTTTAATTACTTTTTATGATGAAAGTTCTCGGGGGGTATTTGTTTAGTATTTTTGGAAAACGTCTCAAGTGTTAGAATTTAGGTTGTCTGCCATGGGTGAGCGTTCATGACCGAGGGGTTTATGACTTCTTTGGAAGAGGACACATTGTTGTTGTTGTTGTTGTTATCAGGAGTTGGAATTACCAGGGACCAGCCCCATACGATATTGCAGTAACTAGATGCCAGTTCAGTTTATACTGCGATTCTACAAACATCCTATTTTATATTACAGATTTGTGTGAAATTTTTATTTCTTTATTTAATTTTAACCCTTTGGATCTTTATATTAAAAAGGTTGAGTCGTACCTAAAGCATTAAATCTTGAAAGCCTCATTCAATAACTGTGCAATTATGTGCATTAGAAAATAAAGATATCTACTAAAAAAGTAAAAACTATTCCTCAAAATGTAATCTATCTGTTGGGGAAAAAAATCCACAAGGCCAGCATTTTAATAATAAAATGAGTTCGATTCCCCTCCAAAAAAATTGTCATAAACTTTGGGGTCAGTGTGGTGCTGTGTAAAATAATAGTGATTTTTATTTATTTAATCCATTTCACTGCCCCAATGTACAAGCTGTATGTCAATTTTCATTCATAGGTGTTGAGTTTTTGTCTGGATTTTTACTTTAAGTTTAATGTGTATATAATTGCTTGTATTTCTTCTGCTCATGACGGTGTTAGTTACGTTGTGTCTTATTTGCACTTTTTAAACTTGTTTGTACGTTTTTAAGGCTGAGAGTCTCGTAACGATTTTATGTGAACATAATAACAAAAACTTTTGAATCTACACAATTAAGTCAATTATTTACATCACCCAGATCTGTGTTTTTAATTATTTACTTGACCATAGAGAAAGAGAGAAGTTGGTGAGGGGAAAGCTCTGATAGGAAAAGAATATACAGCATACAGGAAAAGGAACAATTCTTGGACTGTGATTGCTATGTGCTTGGCGTCATTGATTTACATTAAACTGCACATCTCATCAGGTTTTATTACTGCCATAATTATTACCTACATAACTCCATGTATTAGTGTATGAAGGGATGAAATTATTTCCTTTTAAAAAAAGTACTTGTCCTCATATTTATTTTATTTTTGTCCTGTTCGTATTGGTGTTGATGGAAGGCTGTATCTAATGAGGTTGGAGCTCAATAGGGGACAGATGGCTGAGATAAATACGAAATACTTTTTCCCTTCAACCCCTTTTTGAGGTTTCCACATCAATCTGGCAATTTGCTTGCTTGCTAATCCATAGCTCATATGAAGAATTTTACTGGTCTTTGACTGATTTAATTTTTATACAGTGGTACCCCACCTTATAAAAGTCCCAACAAACGAAAAATCCAGGTTACGAAACGCATTTACCTAAAATTTCTGTCTCTGGATACGAAACCAATTCACGTTATGAAAGCACCATCTCAATAATTCAAACAATGCACGAGTTGCTCTCCCATTGGCTATCTCCCAATATCCCGCCCTGTTGGCCTCCCATTGGCTGGGAGGGATGATGCAGCTCCCTCCCATTGGCTATTATGGAGCTGTATCTCCATAATACCCATGATGCTTTTCGTGTAAAGGACAGAGTTACTGTTGCTTCGTGAGTTTTTTGAGTGTACTCATTGCAACTTTATTTTTTGGCTCAGGCTTTTAACCTTGCATAAACATTTGTATGATTATAACTACTAAGAAGACATGGTCAACACATGTGCGCGAACACACACACACACACACACACACACACACACACACACACACACGCGCGTGCGCGCATGTGATTCCCGGTGTGAGTGAAAAGATGAAGCGGGCTCGTGGCATGCGGTTGAGTGATATCGCAAAGGAATAGTTCTAAACCAGTCTACCATCGGGACGATATTGAAGCAGGAGGCCTTAAAAGGTATACTTTTATAATTTTTAAATGGTTTAAGGGGTAGTATTGGGGGCCTTGGAACAAATCATGCGTTTTACATGTAAAATGCGGTTCAACTTACGAAAAATCAAGGTTACGAAACCACTTCCAGAACGGATTAATTTCGTAAGGTGGGGTACCACTTGATGTCCTTTTCCCGATGTATAGTACCTGCTAATAATCCCGATGCTGCTTGTTTTACTTATGAATCCCGCCATTGTGTTTTTTTTTTTTTTTCCATACCCACTGTGATTTGTGTGCATGTGAGCAGGATTATGCAAAAAAGGTGTGTATTTTTATGAAACTTCTACCAGTGGTGGGGCTTGGACAAGGATGATGCCATTTAGATTTCTAAGATGATCCAGGATTTTGTTCTTTAAAGATTCTTTTATATAATAGAGGGTACTTTTTGAGCAATCTCATGTTGGTTCATATGGGAGATTGCTGCACTTGGTGGAGGATTTAACTGTGGTTAGACGAGTAATTGTGTTCTCGGATTGAGGGAAGTCATGGGACACAGATGGCTGGATGTCTCTACCAATGACGAGCCAGAGGAGATCAGAGAAGTAATTATACTAAAGAAGCAAGACATTGGGGTCTAAAATGACCTTTAAGTTTAGGTTTATAGTTTGTTACTCTTCAAGTCCTGTATTCTTGACATAATTGGCAGCTTAGCTTTTAATGAGATGCGATGGAAACAGCGGACAACTTGCACCCCGAAGTGTTCTGTGTTAGGTCTGTATGGGAGAGCACTTATTCTACATTCACATCATCAGTGAGAAAGCAATCAGAAGCCAATCATTTTCAGTGGCTCAGCTGTTCAGTATGAGAAAGTCTACTTCAACTTCACACAGTTGAAAAGGTTTCCACAGGATCGAAGTCTTTCATGTCCCCAAATTAGAACAACACTTTTTTTTTTTTTTTTTTTTTTTTGACGGTGTACAATGTATGTATATATTCCCAAGTGATCTCTCCATCGAACTGGCATTTCAGCAGTCACACGCAATTCGCAAGCAACACTTCATCTGACTGCTTGACAGAAATTGCACAGTTGAGAACCATACGTGTGTGTGTGCGTGTGTGTGTGGTGGGGTTCCCCCCCCTCTCTCCCCTTTGACAACTGTTGTAAAATTGTGGCAACCATATTTATTGATCTGATAACAGGTTGTGAGAAAACACCATCTAATTGCCGTTACTTATTCAGAATGTTTTTGTGGTATCAGGATTTTAAACACAGCCTGTACGAAATGCAAATTATTTAAAACATCCTTAGTAACTGCCTGGTCATAGTCACAGTAAAATCCTCCACTGTTGCTTTCTTGATTTTGATTGTTGACCTTAAGATGTGCCATTAAAAAGCTGGGTGAAGTTGTGTGCAGAGGGCATTGTGTGATGTCACCATGAAGTTTTATAGGAAATGTATTTTAAAAAAAAAAGCACTGCCAGGTCCCCACTAAAATAGTATTTGAACATGGGCTCTTATGCCCATATATTGGAAAATGGACCCATAGATTCATTGCAGGTTGGTAGTGGGTGCAATGGTCAGCTCATTTCTTTAAAGTTAAAACCTCATTGATTTTTAGATTTAGAGTTGTGGGTGTGTGTGAGTTAGGATTGTAATATGATTAGAAAATATTTGGAAACATTTAATGTTTCTTTATTTTTTTAGCAAGTGGAGATAAATTTATTTAATTTACTTTTGTCATTATGCTAGTTTCATTGTAATAAACAGTGGTTCCCGGAAATTGCTATTCAGTATCTTTTAATGTTTGAAAAAAATGTAAGTATGTAATCATGCTTGGCAGCTGGTTAATTTCATGTAAACCTCCAGTGAAGGCCTGGAGCAGTCATCACAATGCAAATCACGGTCTCAAACAATATTGTTTTTCCCTCCAAAAATGATTTCTAATCTTCCAATCTGGAATTTATTCAGAATGCACACAGCACTCAATAAAACCTCGAGTGATTTGTTTTAGGGCACTATTGCAGTAATGATTCATAAATAGTTTATTATGCAGCCCTAAAGGGACAGAATTTTATTTATTAATTCGAAACAGCAGTAAGTGGGACGGCGTAGGGTTTTTTTTTTTTTTTTTGCATCATTACACGCTGTGTAGACATGCTTTTTATTGTTAATTTTCTTTTATTTCCATTATTTTGAGAGCAATTAATCAGCAAGTTTCAATTCTTTTCTTTTTTTTTTTTTTTTTAATGAAACCGAAACTTTCACTGCAAAGTTTACCTCTCGATTTTGTCATGCTTTAGATAAATGTTAGATTTTTGTGAAAGGATTTTATTGAATGGAAAATGTGTGGTGTTGTTGGGGTTTTTTTTTGTTTTTTTTTTTGTTTTGTTTTTTAATTATTTTTTTTTTTTATTGCATTTCACTTAGCAAAAGTGCAATTTTACTGTCTGAAGTATTATTTGAACTTAGGACTATTTGTCACCTATTTCAAATCTAATTCTGACCAAAGACTGGGGATTGAACATCGCAAGAAATGTTCTTTATTCATTAATGTAATAAAATTGAAAACTTTGAAAGTTTATTTTTTTTATTGGCAGTTGGGAGTAATTTCACTA
Source organism: Plotosus lineatus (assembly GCA_024760905.1). NCBI lineage: Eukaryota > Metazoa > Chordata > Actinopteri > Siluriformes > Plotosidae > Plotosus > Plotosus lineatus. The sequence continues at coordinate 9,262,126 of CM045736.1, read as the reverse complement.
CATGGCTCATCTGAAAAGGAGTAATAATTATAATTGTTATTTGTACTGCACTTGTCAAGCCATGTGGTGCAAAATCCCTGGCATCATGAAAAATACAAGTATAGTAAAAGCCTTCCAGGAAAGTGTGAGAATTGGGGAACTCGGCGAAGATAAAATGAAGTCATGAAGAAACAAAATCAACACATGCAAAATGGCATTACAGGGAAAATGTTCAAATGAAAGGGAAAGATAAACTATATTTAACAAGAGCCAAGAGGATCCAGGGGAAAAATTAACTATTAAAAATCCATTTTCAAGCACAACTTTTGAAATGTCTTCAGGGGTAACAGGGGCCGATGTCTGGACATACAGAATTTGAAGATTCAGGAACCTTCAGTTCAGCTTCATTGCCTTTTTATCTTTAGTGTGGACTTGATGATCTATCAGTTGAGGCCTAGCTGCTTGATGGGATACTAATAATTCAGATGGATCCTCTGGAACCCAACAATGTAAAGCTTTGAAATTTGAAAAAATAAATCGAGTGAACAAGGAGACAGTGAAGTCAAATCGTACCATGAGTCATATTCGCCCTGCTTCTCATTATTGGGTATAAAAATTAAACTTTTTTTTTTTATTTTTTCACATTACCCACGTTTCAATTACTTACAAATAGACCCTGGAATCCAAAGCTCCCGCCGCCGTCCAGGAACGTGTATTTTAAAAGTTGATCTATGTCTTTCCTAAACAAGAATCGCAACTGTTGTATCAAAGAAATTATGTCCAGCTGACTCATTATGCGTGGATTTGGCTGTGCTCCAATCCCAGGCGAGCTACATGTAAGACAAATCCGCACACCATGTTTTATCAGAATTCGAGTGCGTTCCTAAATTATCTTCCGGAAACTAAAATGGGATAAACAGACGGCACCCATTCCAATAGGTTCCGCCATACATGGTGGTAACTTGGCAGTTCTACTCCATACAGTTGGTGTTTCATTTTCTACTGTTCCACAGAAGCTGAGAGGAGAATGTAGGGAACAGGGACCAGAAGACCCATTTAATGCAAACACAAATTTTCAAATCTGTACACATCTGCTGCAAACAGCTTTCTACATTTTCATATTTGAAATTTTGACTTTGTGGAGCCTGATTCGAATTTTTCCCAGAGTAGTTTTGAGTTTGAGGATAAAGTGATTCCTAATTATGAGTGAATAAATGTTCTGTGTAACTTTCACATCAGTGATAAAATTCCACCTTTTCAGTTTGTCTTGTTGGTGCCAAAAGTGTGAACATTAACGTTACTATGTCATTGTTGTGACATACGTAAGTAAGGTGTTTTTTTTTTTTTTTTTTTTTTTTTGTTTTTTTTCTCTTTCCCCCTCCCTAGATTACAGGATGTGTGCTAAACCAATATTGTTTTTGGTTTGAGTGATATGTTTTGGGAAAAGTTTATTAGATTTGGCGCTATGGCAAGAAACTTAATAAGCACGTGCCGAAAATGCCTTTGCTGGGTGGCCATTTTGGGTGAAAATTAAACATGCAAGTCAACAGTTGCCTGTTTTAAAATTTTAAATGTCAAAAACCATTGTGCAGTGCATTGCATTTTGTTTCTAGCTGTGCTGCATCAGCAATGTGTTTTTACATGTGTTGGAGCCTTTAGAAATCCTTCAGTCTCCCAGTATCTGTAGATTTCAATTTTTTTTTTTTTTACACCACCCATAGTGGCTGGTATTTGTACTCTGATGCCGTATCCTTCATGCCGGAGAAATGCTAGGCAGCATGAAATTAAATGGCAAATTAATTCTGGGCTACTTCCCTTCACATGCTGGGGTACGTGAGGATGTAGGCATGAAGAACTGGCTTTTAAATCACTCTCTGGACGGCCAATTATTTTTGCATGAAAATAAATTTCTTGTCAGTCTCACTAATTGAAATAGCAAGTGAAGTTGAAGCCGTTTTAGGTGTGGAAATTTTTAATTGCTCTCCCTTGCATGTTTTCACACAAGACTGGCACTGTGTAATGTAAACAGAATAGGTGGAAAATATTTCAGTTTCCCTGACATGCCAGGTATGCCAAGCAAGCTTGTTTTTAATTGTCAGAGTTTTTAATTTAATTTTAACAACATTAAATAAAATGTCTGATTAAACATAAATTTGTTTTGCCTATACACTCACTTTTCATTGCTATAAACTTGCACTGTATAATCCACTCAATTTGGGAAAATTCTTAACCGATGTAAATGGAAAGGTTTTTTCCTCTTCTTGCCTCTCAGTGACAACACAGGCGGCACATGATGGTGTAATATAAAGGTGTCTAATGCACAATTCATGAATATTAATGGGTAGCACTTAGAATCCTTCTTTAAACAATGATCAATGAATTCACTCTGCTCGTTGGCAGGTGGGGGATACGCCCTTTAATGAAACATACCACTCGGTCATATTACTAAAACTGTTATGACTAATGGTGATGTGAAATAAGACTGATTTATCTCTTGACAGTGGCACCTGCCATAGAGAAAGATGTATTAAGCAGACGATGGATAGTCGGCTCTCAATGATGTGCTTCAGATTATTGACAAATGAACGCACATTCTTGGTTCGTACTTTTTTTGATGGAGCACTGAATTCAGCCTTTTCTCAAATCTTACAAGCTTCCCAGTCAATGAACCAGTGAATCATTCCCACACCATCATACTACCACCGCATTTGATTGGATAGACTGTTATTACAGTGATCTCTCGCTACTTTGTGCTTCAGTTTCTGTGGCTTCAGGGCATTGTGGGTTTTTCAAAAATATTCACCGAAAAATGGGGAAAAGGCAAGGAAAATCTCGTGAGGTAGCTACCTACTCGGGTTTGGTACTCAGGTTGACTCAGGCTCTGAAATCTCGTAAGCTAAGACCGAATTTCCCAGCATCTGGGCATCCCAGCATCCCTTCTTATGGAACGCTGCTAGTGTTCAGACGTACCAATTATCTCTGTGTTGTTTATTACAGTGATATCTGTTTGTGCGAAAAAAAGTGTTTGTGACGCCCTTGAAAATGGCTCCTATACGTCCTCCACATTCTGAATCTTCTTAGCGGAAGAAGACGACAGCGGAAGAGAAAGTGAAACATGATTAAGGAAGGCCGTAACTACGCGGCGGTAGCACGTCATTATGGAATTTCATTAACTGAGTAGAACTTAAGTAAAATTACGTTAAAAGTTCTAAAAACACATTTCTTACATTTGATTTACATCTATGTACAATTACACGTATGTATTTTATATTATTTATATTTTATTTACATCTTATGCATTATTTTTGAATATTTAATTATTATAAGCATTTATAGCATTGAATATGTATTTATTTATCTTATATACACATACATGTAAGTATATGTCAGTCGGGGGGGGGGGGATCCTACTTCGTAAAAATTCGGCATTCGTGGAGGGTCTCGGTCCCCATTAACCGCAAAAAGTGAGGGATCACTTGAATTCTGAAAAGCTGGATACTATTTTTGGCAAATGCATTACAAATACTGTCAGGGTTCAACAGTCCATGATCTATTATCTACAAAATTTGATGTTAATTCAATTTATTTATTTATTTTTATCTTTATTTTTGAGTTTGTTTTTTTTTTTTAATTTTTTCTGTATTTATTTATTTATTTTTTTTAGAGTACTTTGAAGAGCTGATGAATGAGGAAAATGAGAGAGAAAAAAGAGTAGAAGAGGTTACTGTTGAGGACCAGGAAGTAGCAAAGATTAGTAAGGGTGAAGTGAGGAGGGGATTGAAGAGGATGAAGAATGGAAAGGCAGTTGGTCCTGATGACATACCGGTGGAGGTATGGAAGTGTCTAGGAGAGGGAGCAGTAGATTTTCTGACAAGAACATTTAAAAGGGTCTTAGAAATTGAGCAGATGCCGGAGGAATGGAGGAGAAGTGTGCTGGTGCCCATTTTTAAGAACAAGGGAGACGTGCAGAGTTGTGGCAACTACAGAGGGATAAAGTTGATGAGCCATACGATGAAGTTATGGGAAAGAATAGTGGAAGCTAGACTAAGGGCAGAAGTCAGCATTTGTGAACAACAGTTTGGTTTCATGCCAAGAAAGAGCACCACAGATGCAGTGTTTGCCTTGAGGGATGTTAATGGAGAAGTACAGAGAAGGTCATAGGGAGCTGCATTGTGCCTTTGTGGATCTGGAGAAAGCATATGACAGGGTGCCGAGAGAAGAACTGTGGTATTGCATGAGGAAGTCTGGAGTGGCAGAGAAGTATGTTAGAGTGGTGTAGGACATGTATGAGAGATGTAAGACAGTGGTGAGGTGTGCTGTCGGTGTGACACAAGAGTTCAAGGTGGAGGTGGGACTGCATCAAGGGTCAGCTCTCAGCCCCTTCTTGTTTGCTATGGTGATGGACAGGCTGACAGACGAGGTTAGACAAGATTCCCCATGGACTATGATGTTTGCAGATGACATTGTGATCTGTAGTGAGAGCAGAGAACAAGTGCAGGAAAATCTAGAGAGGTGGAGGTATGCCCTGGAAAGGAGGGGAATGAAGATTAGCCTCAGTAAGACAGAATACATGTGCATGAATGACAAGGACCAAAGAGGAACGGTGAGATTACAGGGAGCAGAGATAACGAAGGTGGAGGATTTTAAGTACTTAGGCTCAACAATCCAGAGCAATGGAGAGTGTGGAAAAGAGGTCAAGAAGCGTGTGCAGGCCGGTTGGAATGGTTGGAGAACAGTGTCCGGTGTGATGTGTGATAGGAGGGTATCGGCAAGAATGAAAGGAAAAGTGTACAAGACGGTGTTGATGTTGTATGGGTTAGAAACAGTGGCCCTGGGGAAAAGACAGGAGGCAGAGTTGGAGGTAGCAGAGATGAAAATGTTGAGGTTCTCTTTGGGAGAAACGAGGATGGATAGGATTAGGAATGAGCACATCAGAGGGACAGCACATGTAAGCCGTTTTGGAGACAAAGTCAGAGAGGCTAAATTGAGATGGTTTGGACATGTACAGAGGAGGGATAGTGAGTATATTGGTAATAGGATGCTGAGGCTGGAACTACCAGGCAGAAGGCCCAGAGGAAGACCAAAGAGACGATTCATGGATGTGTTGAAGGAGGACATGAAGGTCGTTGGTGTATGAGAAGAAGATGCAAAGGATCGGGTGAGATGGAGGCAGATGATTCGCTGTGGCGACCCCTGAAGGGAAAAGCCGAAAGGAAAAGAAGAAGAAGAAGAAGATGTATTTATTTATTTTTAAATTTGCTTGGTTGGACACTCCTGTGAAGATTTACCCTCCCCCCCCCTCATTTGCATGTGATGGCTCTCACAGTGGTTCCCTGAAGGACCAGAGGTTAGGTGATTGATTTGTACCCATTTCTACATAATTCAGTAACTTTCTTCACAAACTTCACATTGCTGTTACAGTTGTATATACAGACACTCCCCGACTTACGTTTTTAATTGGTTCCGGACGGCCGAACGTAAGTTGAAAGTGAACGCAAGTTGTTACATTGACGTATGACGCTCATACTGTACTATACATCCATAAATACCATTACCGTATCGCATAAAACACCTCTTAATCAATTATTGTAAACATAACATTGTAAAATAATATCAATCTTAATTTCAAGTAAGTCACTTATTTATCCCGAGTCACTTTACATGAAGCTTAAATCAGCCAATCAACGCTGACAATCTGTGAGGCGCTCAATACCGAAAGTAGTATACTTGCTGTGGGTTATACAGACTTCCGGTCTTTCAAGTGCACAACGGTGCTGTTGAACTCGTTTAGAACACAGCCTGCACTTATGTGAATCCCAGCAAAGCGGATAGTTCTTTCTTTTGTGTAAGTAAGTAAACTTTATTCAAGAGATGCATACAAAGAACAAGTACAAATCCTAATGAATATTAACATAAAAATAAGTATGCACTCTTATGATTTTGCTAAAAGATAATAAATATCTGTAATTGTTCTGTAATTTGTGGATTCGTGTTTTCATTCATTTTACAACTCTTTGCTTAACTGAGTATGCATGGTAGATTGTGCCGATCTGAGCAGATAGTTAATTCATCTATGAGACTTGCACCCATGCTAGTAGGCTTACACTTCTGACCAACCATATTTGCTTCGAATTACAAAAGTCCACAAAACAGTGTAAACACAAAGATCACAGAGACGACGTCTTAACACAAGGGTAACGCACTATATAACTTTATATATGTACACACATTCAGTCTGTTGTTTGTAAACAATGAATGCAGCGTCATTGCGTCATTACTTCAGCGTAAAAGGGAAAAAGCCGAAAGGAAGACAGACAGACAGACTATGTAGGTACATCTAAACTCAAAATTTGACTTTTTTGAAAAAAACCCCACAAAATCGAAAAAAAATAAAATGGATGAACGTAAGTCAGGGAGTGTCTGTATTGTGATCTCCAAAATCAACAGAGCTGGCAACAATACATCTTGTGCACGACGATTGTAATTTGTCATATTATACATAAAAAATGATCTTTTGTTCACTCGTTCAGCGGGAAAGTAGGCGTTTACTTTTTCTCGTGAGTGTGAAGGATGGTGATCAATTAATCGCAAAATTATTTGAAGACGGAGCATACTGTTAACCCCAAGAGTTGTTTTTGATACTAGGTTTGATCAGAGATCAGAAACAATGAATTGTCCTGAATATGTAATGTTGGAGGGAGTCGGAGTACTTTTTTCAGTGCACTGTTTATCCTTATCTAATTACACATTTTATTTGTGTATTGCTGTTCACGGGAGTATCAGCAAAAAAAAAAAAAAAAAAAAATTATATATATATATATATATATATATCAAATTCTATGTGCAGTTATTCTGTACCATAAAATGCCAGACGCATCTTGGGGGGGGTGGAAACAATGTGATGAGAGTTGTCTATGGATTTTTGCGTTAATTGTTGCGCTCTTCGAGATTTGAGATCTAACTGTAAATGTGGAAGTATACCAGGTGATGATAATCATGTTAGGCCTCATGCAGAGTCCTCCTCGGTTTCTCTCCCGTCCTAAAAACTGCACAGTTGTGGGTTAAGCAAATCGACTTGAACAGTTACGAAGAAATGATCTGCTTGCTTCTATTGTATGAGAATCAATCTTACGAGATTGGCATGGAAAACTATGAGCGTGTTCGATCCAAATGTGATTACCAGCTTTGAATAAGTCAATGAGCACTGTTGTGCTCGCCAAAAAGTATTAGCTAATTTGCTAGTTTGGCAGCGATTCTTCATATTATGAGTGCACACCAAGCTGGAAATTAGACTTGAGTCATTTGTTGCTCTACTTTTTGGGGAATTTAATAAACCTCGCCGTAAATCTTCACATCTCCGGATGAGCAATAAACCTGAGCAGGCTTTTTGGGAATCTGGTAACGACTGCGTGGTAACAAATCAATCCGTCAAATAAAATACTGCCTGTCCTCTTCATGCCCAGTATCCTCCCACTGTACTTTTGTGGTCTTCTCTTTCAGCTCAGGTCTTTACCATTTTCCTGATCTCCCTCTTCATGGTCTTTCTAAAAATTTCTCTTGGTTTTCCTTTTTATCTTCAGCTCATGTCTGTTTCAGAGATGGTTTATGCCCTGTCTTGTCATATCACTGGATATTTTGCTGGGCAAATCAATTTTTGTAGCTTTTTCTGAAGGTGTTTTGTGTGCAAGTCTGATCATATCATTTCTGGTTGTCCTTCTGTGCCCATGAGACTTTTTTTTTTTTTTTTTTTTTTTTACATCGTTGTCATGTTCTAAAATGCCAAAATTTTCTGCAGATTTTCAAAAACTTCATTTCAGAAATCAGGAAATTTCAGAATTGTATTGAAATTGCAAAAATAGTTTCTGCAGGTTAAGAGAAAATACCACCTACCCTCCACACACACATTTTTAATGTATTCAGCTAATATGCATTGGTAGATGCAGGATATGATTCCTTGGAGAAGAAGCAGCAGCATCTAATTACCAGTCGGACGACTCAAAAAGTCAGTAAGTAACATGGACAGAATCAACAGCCTTCTATCCACTAATAATGGCTTTAGATAATAATTGAGTAATTTGTTACACTGATGGTTTTTGACATGTTAAACTTTTCTTTATTTTTCACTATCTAAAGTTAATAAATGCCAATCCATCAGTGATTGGTGGGAGCACAAGATACACTGTGTAACATGGACAGGAAAAGTTAGGTTTGTGATCGATCCCGTTTTAAGTCTGGTGATTATTTACCAATTTTGTCATGCAGATGTAAACTCTGTGGTTCATCGTGTGTGCACCTGTGTTCTGATTCATGTGGTTATTGGACCCGTGGAGACCTTGGTAAAGGCTCCGAAGGACATGAAAACAATGAGGTCTTTCCCTTGTTACAACATTGATCTTGAAAAAGGTGTAAACTAGGAAGCGTTTGATTTATTTCAGAACCTGTATTCACCATATGGACATATTTTGCTATGATATTATCTCCTCGGCAGGCACCACAGATTTTGATACATTGATTCACAAATAAACTTGTGCGTGGGAATATTTATTCACGTTTGAAGTTGGATTGTTGGTAAATGTACCAGTTTCATGATCAGTCCCGTATATCCTTGTAAGATCCTCATTTGAGGCCCTTTGGGTACTATGCTTTTGCCAAGCTTCTTGTCGGAAGACCTCAAGTTCAATAGTTCCCGGGTGAGGAGGCTTTGAGAAACGAAGACCCAGAACATTAGGTTTTGTGTCTTGGGGAGATAATACAGTGATTTGACTCAAGTTTCAAGATTGGGTTGTCTCGAATGTATGAGGATTGGTTTTGCATGAATTGATGCAGTAAGTACATAACAAACTCCTGTAAAGACTGTCGGTATAACAGCCAGTCTTTTTGGAGTCTTTTTTGATGTAGCACGTTTCTTGTTTATAATGCTGTCTAAGTATGTAAATAAATTAGTAAACATGGTTCAAAGAAATGGTAAAGAATGCTTAACATTTTTTAGGGTGGGTAACGTTGTTGTTGTTGTTATTATTTTTTTTCCCATTGACAACAGAATTTCCTTGAAGACTAGTCCAGCAAACTATATACACCCCCCCCCCCTCCCAATATCGCTGTGGTGACCCCTGAAAAAGGCAAAAAGCCGAAAGGAAATCATAATCATTGTACCTCGACTTGAAGAGAATAGTGCTTTTGAGGGTTTTTTGTTTTGTTTTGTTTTTTTTCTCCCCCCTTCATGTTTGTTAATGGTGATATGTCTGTACCTTCATACTATAATAGTGAGCATGGGGCACTGGGGGATTAAGCTTTTAAAGGTAATCTGTGAAGGGATGTTGTTTTTATGTTTTAACTTGACTCAAATTTAAAATAAATAAACACATAAAAATTACTAAAGAACTAGTGTGTCTTTTTCACCATTTAAAAGAAACCGTAGACATGAAGTAGTAGTGGCTGGTGTATTTAAAAAAAAAAAAAAAAAAAAAAAGCTTTGATCTGTTTGCACGCCAGTCAATAGCGATTTTTATAAGCAAGCTGTTTTTATAACTCGGTCTTGAGAAACTTGCACCGTAGGCAAGTTCATTCAACATTAATTTCAACATTTATTTTCCCCTTGTGAATGAAGCAGCTGTTTGTCAATTACATCTGGCGCATGACCTAGCCATGTGACATGTGATAGCTGATTCTCATTCACTCGCTCACGTAATCCTGTTTGGGTCGTGGGGAAGCCGGCACCTATTTCAACTGACACAGGGCAAAACAGCAGGGTACACCCTGAACAGCTCGTGGGACCAATTCCATGGTCAACACACACGCACACACCCATTTACACTTATGGGCAACTTGATATCAGACAGTTATCCTAATGTACTTTTTTTTTTTTTTTTTTGGGAGTGTGAGTGGACACCAGAGGGTAGAAGAAAATGACAACATGCCCGTACTGTCTCAAATTAATGTGTGGATTAAAAGAATAATGAGTCACATTTTAGATACTTGTGTGAGCATCTCTTTCACAGTTCTGTGCATGCCACCCAAATGTTCCGGTCTGGTTTGTGACCTCAAGGAGGCAGTGTGCATCCATGGCAAATGTTTCTCTGAGACACAAACATCCTCTTTCTCTTTCAAGCTGTTCGGGCCATTGGAAGTGTCTGTCATGTTGCTATCACTGTTAATTTTTGTTTTTAATTTCTTTCCTTTTTTTTTTTTTTTTGCTCAAGATGACACTTGAAGAGCTGTTTGAAATGCACAGGATGTACTGATGGTCTTACATGTTTCTCATCTGGCTCCCAAAGGAAGCTGTACATGTTCTGTTTGGGTGTAATGGATCAAAAGTAACTTTGTGGATAGGAGGAGGATTTTTTTGAAAGGAAGTGTTCCTGGATTTGAAGTTTGAAAGGGGGAGAAATCAGGAGCAAAATAAAGAATGTGTGTGGGGAGGTGGGAGGTGGGGGGTGGGGGTGGGGGTGGCAGTGTATCCCTCTGTGTTGCAAAATTACCTATAAGTGAGAGCCTATACCTGATCTCTACAGGCAATAGCTATAGAGAGGGCCATCTGGTATTTTAATAGATTTTAAATCAGGACTTTTATTTTGGCTCGGAGACCAGCTTTAGATTAGTCTTTCTTCAATAAATTTCATGACATGAAGGTTACTCTTCTCTGGCATTGTTCACCTGCTACAACTCGGTGCATTTAATTTTTTGTAGTGTAAAAACCGCTTTTAAAGAACGGATCTCCGGTCTTCTTGAAAATAGTGGTTTTGGTGGTGCTGGTTGCTGTGATCACATGGAGGACATGGAACACTAAGTGGAGTACTAGAATTGGCTCACTTGTTGTTTTGTGAGTGCTTTCATGGACTTTATCATGAAAGACATGGGTGTATCTTAATGCTGACATGAAATGCATCTAAAAATACCGAACTTCACTGCTTGAGCGTGGGTAGGAATGGAAAGTCAGAGTAAATTGCAAATAGGTGACTCTCTTGTGCCAAACAGGTGCAAACCTGCATGCCCTAGTGATTGATGGGTGGATGTGAAGGACGTTTGATGTCAAAAGCAAATGTACCACAGTATGCTCCACCCCAGTTGAGTCAGAAGGCATTTTGGGTTGGAATACAGGTATGGACAAAGTAGCATATGAAGCCTACTTCCTGTCCTTCTTTTATACTTTTCAAGATCCTTGAATTTTGGTCTTAAAAGAGAAAATGTATTTTTATTTTTAAAAAATACCCCAAATTAAATTGTCAAAAAAGTAATCGAAATGTGTTGTGAATGTGTACAACATTTGTTTATTTTAATGTATGAGTCTTTCAGCAAACTGATAAAAAGGAAACTACATTTTTAAGTCACGGATGGAAACAAATTGAAACATGGACTTTTCTTCTTGGAAAATCTTTTTAGATCTAGCAGTTTTTAATTATTGAGATTAGGTTGAAATTCCTGAACCAACTTGATGCAATGAATCCAAAATCTCCCGTAAAACAAATTTCCATCTATGTGAATGATTTTATGTCTCGAATAACTTCAACTGATTTAGGCTGTTTTCCTTAAACAGCCCATGCACTGCCTCTTTTGAAATGGTTTCACCACCTGAAATGTTCATCAGTTGACCATGAAGCAATGGGCCAATCTGATCAAATGTGACCCATCACAGCAAAGTTGGAAATTATGAAATACTTTAAACTTTAAATGTGATTTTCTCCAAAGTTGCATGCTTAGAATTCTGAGGATTTTTATTGAATTACCCCAAAATTAGAAACATATGTTAAAGTTGTCTCATCTTCGAGCTCACGATATCGGTTACAAAATCGTACCAATAACTCGAAATTAATAACTTCCCAATTAATACCCACTTTGCTCAGATGGGTCACAGATATTGTTTATTTTTCAGCTCGGTCTCCCCTGCGATCTACCAGGTTGATCCATCTGTGTTTCAGTGACAGGATTCCCTTTGTATTGAAGATCTCATCCTGATAGTTACATGGATTACGATGAACTTCTCATCCCACCCTTGTAAACATGCTCTTTAACTTTCCTTATCTGTGGACAGATCCGTTTAAGTGTCCGAGCAATAATTCTTTCTCGTTGCGAGGTTGCACATCTGTACCAGCACTCTTTCATATCGACTTGTGAGCATTCTGATTGCAGACAACAAGCACTCCAGGTGGATGGAATTTTGAAAGCCCTGCACTTTTCCCGAGGAAGGTCAGATTCTTGGTAGAGGGCAGTTTACTTTCTCTTTACAAAAAAAAAAAAAAAAAAAAACTCCTAATGGACTCCGATGGGAAATGTCGGGTATGTCTTCCGGTGATGCTGTTGAGCATAGGACAAAATTGATTTTTCTTTAAAGTGGACTTTATTCAGATATTAGCACATTGTGACACAGATGCAGACGTTCATAGGGTATTCATGTCTAACCTTGCCTTTTTTTTAATGGCTTAGTTAGGAGTCTTTTTGAATAAAAAAAAAAAAGCCTTTCTGTGGCTTTAAATGTTTTTTTTTTTTGTTGTTTTTTTTTTTTCCCTGACAAAAAGAGCCCTTTAACGCTGAAGCCCTACAGGCAATAAATAAAAGTGGAGTGTTTTTGAAGTGAACTTTAATTAGCACTACATAATTATAAAACTTTCACTTTGTTTAAGCAGCTCATTATTGAAATGTAGAAGTGTTATTTAAACTGAAACGTAGAATAGATTGTGCATGCTCTTTTTAAAACGTAATCTCGGAATCTAATGTGTAATTACTCACAAGATGGTTGCCTAAGCAAATTGCTGTTCCTTTTATTCCCGTGGTGTCTTTTGATTATGCACAGAAACCAGTGTTTAACTGTAAGTATGTAATAGACCTGATTTACCAGAAGGAAGTTTTTAATTGTAATTGTATGTTGATGTCATTTGACTTGAGATCTGTTTCATTGGCCGCCGAATTAACGCGATCTCCAGGTCAGCACATTTTTACTGCCATTTATTTTAATGAAAAGCTCTCACTCAAGTGGTTGAGGTTCACGATGTAATGAGGCCTTCGAAACGCTGTGTAAAAGCATGTTTGAGAACATGCGCCGCTCTGAGCTAAACAGTAACATATGTCTTTGAGGCTACATTGGCTTTGCAGAACAAACTGCTGACATTGTTGGTTTCGAGAGCGGAGAGGCGTATAGGGTTTTTGAGCTAGTACTGTTCATAAGAAGTACAAGGTAGCCTGCCGTATTGACAGGCTCACAGTGTGTGAAAATGAAGCTTCACATCAGCAAATTGCTGTATCCCAGAGAGCAAAGGACGTGGATGGAGGTATAGACTTGAACTCCCGTTGCGCAAAAACAAACAAAAAGAACCAAGAACTTTTGTAGAAGAGAAAAAGAAGAAAACATGAACCCTCTTCCCCCCGGTTTTTGAATGATAAACATTTGTAGTATAGGGATCCCTCAGTTTCCGCTGTTCAGTGGGACCGAGATCCCCCCGCGATAACGGAAATCCGCGAAGTAGGATCAACTGACTGACGTATACGTAAATGTATATGTGTATATAATATCAATAAATACATATTCAATGCTTATAATAACAATTAAACACTTAAAAATAATGTATAAGATGTAAATAAAATATTAATACACACACTCAGATGCGCACCTCACAAAAATGTAGTTGTGATGGGAGGTTTTGGGTTGTTTTTTTGTTGTTTGTTTCGGGGGTTTTTTTGTTTTTGTTTTTTTTTGGATAATTAGGCCTTGTTTCTGTGGCATTTTCCTTTACCTTTCCTCCTATTCCTCCTTAATTTCCTTATTTTTTTATTTCAATGAATATTAAAAAAACCGCAATGCACTGAAGCTGCATAAATTGAAGCACGAAGTAGCGAAGGATCCTTGTATTGTATCTTGAGAACGTTTTTGATGATCGTAGGGCAATGGTGTCTGAGTGGATAGGGCAAAGGTTGCGAATCTGAAGATCTGCGGTTCAGTCCCCACTATCTCACCACTGTTGGGTCCTTGAACAAGGCCCTCAACCTTCAAATGCTCAGTTGTATAAAAACATGACAATTGTAAGTCACTCTGGAGAACAGCATCTCCAAATGATATAAATGTATGATCTATTAAGACGAACATAATGTATTTTCCATGAAGGCTTACGCATGCATGTTCTTAGGGTCTGTACCAGTCATGAAAATTGTTTGCAGTTACAGCTTAATGGTCCCTTGAAACTTGTATAATATTTGTACTACTGTTAAACCCAGTTTGAGTTGATGGCACAGAGGCACAACGCTGCACTCTAACACAATACTGGAGCCATTCAGCAAAGTATTTTTAGTGCTGTGTTTATTTGATTTGTTAACTCCTCGGTAAAGTAACTAGAAATCAAAATAATATAGTTCTCCATCACCACACCATGACCAACCTGACATTTTGACACACGACAGCTCCGATCCATGAATTGACCTGGCTGAGAGTACAACAACTTTATTGGACTGCAATAGCCTTGCAATCGAATATCAATATCATGTTTGCTATATATATATATATATATATATATATATATATATATATATATATATATACAGCATTCACTTTAGAGCTAAACTTTTGGATACTTTTGCAAGCTACAGCCTTTAGTACACCAGATTTAAGACCTTCAGGCTTTGTGGTTAATTTGCATGACTCTTGCCAACACGAAATACGTAGTTGAATAAATAACTTTTTTTTTTTTTTTTTTTTTTTAAAAAAGAAAAACCTCCTGCAGCTCAATACTGTGAATGTATCAGATCGATTTAATAGATATTAAAGTTGCTTATTTTGAAGAAGAAAGAATATGATTTCTTGCTTCACTGCAAGGAAAAGAAGACATGACCTGATTGGTCCACTATCTGGGAATTAAGACTTTTTTCCAGTTGTACCCACTGGATATGAGCAATCATGCATTCTCATTGGTTAATTTACTACTTGAGTAGCACTGCTCCTATTAGATGTGTCACCACCAAAAAAAGAAAGAAAATATGGTTGTGATGTGTGCTAAACTCATGCTAGCAAGATAGCATTTCTGTCCCTTTTTTTAGATTTATTCCATGAAAAGTAACAATTTATATGTTTTCAATATCCCCTCCCCACACCCCATCACCACCTGCTGCTCGGAACAGGCCTCCAGTCATTGGCGTCAATCACCTGATGCTACTGAGTGGGGGTGAGGATATCATGTATTTGCCATGAGTGGATGTGTGTTGAGTTGTCCATCTTGACCACTTTTCTTCTTCTTCTTCACTTATCCCTTAACATCTGGGGATGTCGTTGGGATGCCTTCATGGCGGGACTTGGACTTACTTTGGCCTGGCGGCAGCCATCACTCTCCAGGTCGTAGAAACACACTGACGGCTTTGCAGCCTACTCTTTACGAAAGTCAGCAATGGTTCTTTTACATGCCTCTCGCCATAGACTGTGAGAGACATGGCCTGCCTTTGATAACCCAGTTAGCTGCACTGGGCGGGACAGTGGCAACCTTGTGGAGAGTGGGACTCGAACCTCCAACCTTTGGATCAGCGATCCAGCGCCCTATACCACTAGACCACCACTGAAGTTTTATAGGAAATGTATTTAAAAAAAAAAAAGCACTGCCAGGTCCCCACTAGAATAGTATTTGAACATGGGCTCTTATGCCCATATATTGGAAAATGGACCCATAGATGGGGGGGGGGGGGGGACGACAGTGACAACCTTGTGGGGACTCGAACCTCCAACCTTAAGATCAACGATCCTGCACCCGAACCACTAGACCACCACTGCCATACAGTATTAATGGTAGGAGCACATCACCCCCCCCCCCTGACTTGAGTTTGAAAAAACTAAAATTCTGTTTCTTAAAATCCAAAGAATATAATAAAAATATGGCTCATTTGACCTGCCATTTTAGAAGACAGTTCTATCATATTCAGCAACATCCACCTTGCCTTTGGCGTGTAATTGTGAATTATTCGTTCTGAGTATTGGGGGATAGCAAAGGTGAAAATATTCTGAACCCGAGGTTGTTCATGAGAAATGGACACACCGTAACAATATTAATTTGCAATATGACATGAAGCAGGGAGTCATTTGCTGGGGATGTGTAATAATAAAAAGAAGCATTAATAAATTGGACTTGTTCGCAACCTCATCAGACAAAATAAATTCCTCTAATGGCCACTGCTGTCGGAGTCATGCTCATTTTGTCTTTGTTTACTGTGCAAATCAGGTGGAACATTTAAAATTCTAATGAAAGTCCGTGCTTGATTAAAGTCGCCTCCAGCCCAAGGTAGCATGAAACAAACTCTGAGCTATGCCATATGCTGTTATTCAAAATGCTGTGAACTCTCCGACAACTGATTTTTACCCCATAGTGTGTCTTGAACTGATTTTAATCAACTCTGAATGTTATGAATACTTGGTTGCATTTAAAACGACTTCTTTAAGTGACTCTTGCCTGTAATTTGGAATTATTTTTGGAACCGTGCCCTCATAATGCCCTCACTAACTTTCTCTCTCAGGCAAACAGTCAAAGCTCTCCGTTTCTTCTTTTCCAGTTTTTCTTGAGTCCAGTGAGCAGGTGCTGAATTGAATTGAAAGGGTGCCACTTAACCTGTGCAAGGGGAAACAGACACAAAATTGGCGCTGATCATGCGACTCTTGCGAACAGGAACACTTGGAGGTTCCTGCGCCTTGTAGGAGTGTTTTTATAAAGTGTATTTATAGCGCTGTTTTCATAACTGCGCCAAGACTAGCAAAAAGTAAGAGGCACAGTAATGATGGCGAAGGGAGTCATGCTCGGTTTCAGTCTTCCTTCAGGACGCGTTAATTGCACTTCTTGTACAGTCAACTGAGAACGAAATGTTGGCAATTATGGCACTTGCATACCGCAAAAAAAAAAAGAATCCCAGGAGATCACATGAGTTAGTTCAGATTTGTGTAATGTTGTTTCAAGGAAGGCTGCCTACAACGACGCTAAAATAAAATGTACTTCTGATGATGCGCCTGCCTCCGCGTGACCCAAATTAGGCTTTAAGCGGTTCAGAAATGAATGAATGAAAGAAAAGAATTACTCTAAAATACAATAGACTAATACAGATCATCACCTTTCCCTACATGGTACAAGTTCTCGGCTGATGGGGAATCGTGTCCTTTTTCATTCTCATGGTTTTAAGGCTCAGTAGTGTGCCAAAGAGGTGCTTGAAGCACCATCCTCCAACATGAATGGGAAACTTTCTGCAGCATTGGTTTCTGACATTTGTTTTGGCTTTGTGTTTTTACAAGGTAAGCTATAAACGCATTGGAAGACTTGTTTCTTGCTCCATTTAACCCGCCTTCCATCCATGACCATGTAAATAAACATGCTCGTCCCTATTTCATGTTGTTTTACCGGCCAAATTATGACATGTTAACTTATTGATGTGTTGAAGCATCACTGGCTAGTTGTGCCTAAATTAAGCTCCAATCTTCCAATGCTTGAACATATTTTAGTTAATACAGTTTTATCAAACTATTAGCAAAGTATGTGAAAAAATGTCAGCCATTTCGTACACTGCGTTCACTATATAAATCATCATTTACTGAACTATTTGATCCTGCTTTCAGGCAACACTGGGCAAATGCGAGGTACAACACTGAACAGATTGCCAGACCATTGCAGATAAAATACACACAATCTTTTCACACCATAGAGCAATTGGAAACGGTGAATTAGCTAAATGTGCATGTCTATGAACTGTGGGAGGAAGCTAGAGGAGACCAATATAAACCCAGGGAGAACAGGCGAACTCCAGAGAAACACCTGAGGCCGGGACTTGAACCCTGGACCTACTTGCGATTAAATGGGATCTGTTCACCACTACACCATAGGTAGGTAGGTAGGTAGGTAAAGTCCGTTGGGCTTTTTACACCCGAGCAATAGTGGGCCATCGGACTGGTGCTTATCCTCGGTTTCCATAGCGTGGAGAGACTGAGTGCAACTCCTGGATGGGACGCTAGTCCACCGCAGGTTACCTTCCTAGTATATTATTTTTACTGGTACCCATTTACACTGCTGGTTGAACAGAGGCACACTTGTGGTTAAGACCGTGCCCAGGGCTCTTAGCACAGTGTGGGCCTAACTGGGATTTGAACACACAACCTCCCGATCATGAGTGCAGCACCCTAACCACTACGCCACCAGCCCCACACTACACCATAGGACCACCCCCCATTTCACCGGGCTTACATTTCAAAATGGTTTCATCATATTCTAGTACAACATGAAATTGAGCAGTGCACCGTTAAACTAAATGTCATTAAGCACGGTGTGTTGCCTTCTTTCTTGGTGACTTGAGGCTATTTATGATGATGTATATGAAACCAACAGATAAACTGTAGTAGCGTCTCATCGTACGAGACTGGGAACCCTTCATGTTTCAGGAAGTGTTTTTGTGATTACTGCTGAGAAATATAACGCGATTGAATCTTCGAGTTTTATAAATCTTATGAACCAGCTTCTCATTTTTGGACATGGTCCTCTGGGGTGGGACCCCCTATGATTTTGATTCAGGCTTTTGAATACAAGTATCATGTGGAAAATGGTCTCGAAGTGTGAAAGAGTTAAAATATCTATCTATCTAGTGCCTGAGTCGTAGGACAACCATTGGCGACCCACCATGAAGGATAACGCCCTGGTTATCATCATCTTCATGGAGGTTTTCTTGGCAGGATTATTGCAGTGGTTTGCCATTGCCTTCTGCACGATGCGAACCTTCGGGCAATTTAGAACGGTCAATTAACCTACTGTGCATGTCTCTGGATTGTGGGAGGAAACCGGAGCACCCGGAGGAAACCCACGCAAGCATGGAGAGAACATGCAAACTCCACACACAAATACCCAGGCTGAGAATCGAACCCAGGTCTTCTTGCTGTGAGGCAAACGTGCTAACCACTACGCCACCGTGCCGCCAGTTAAAATATTAAAGCCCTTATCACCAAGATGATTTCACACACACACACACACACACACACACACACACACACACACCCCCCACCGTATCAGTGCAATATAGAGAGTTCAGGCTCGAAGCAAGGCATAATGCCAAGTTCAGTCTGTGTTTATTTTTAAAAGACTAATTCTTTAAATCTGTGTGCCACTCTTTTCTGACATTTAACAGCAGCCACAAAAAAAGAGAATAAGTAGTTGAACATGTGATCAGCAAACAGATGTTTTTCTAATTGTGTCCCAAATGCTGCTGATTACAGTTGGACCTTATGAAAGTGATGGAGCATCGACGTGTTGTGCTCTGACTTGGAAACACGCTGCATGGAAACCAGATGTGCTTTTTTTTTTTTTTTTTTTTTTTTTTTTAAATCTGTAATTAATTTGTCATTTAATACATATGAATTATTGACCTTTTTCCTCAGTCCCAATTCCAGTACTGAAAAGAAGCAGATCATCTTTCTAGTGTTAAACATGCCTACCGTACACTTCATACCTGAATAATTTTATAAGATTTGATGACTGTTCTCTTTGTGCAAAGATGTGCTATGAATCTGCAGAATGATTCTAACAGACCTTTAGTATGAAGTGCAATACTGTACATTAGAATGCCTTTATTACCTTTGCCAAGGAAGGCTTTATTTTACCCGTGTGTGTGTGTGTGTGTGTGTGTGTGTGTGTGTGTGTGTGTGAGCAGAATCATTCAAATTGTTGTGTGGATTTTTCATGAAATTT
This sequence comes from Plotosus lineatus, assembly GCA_024760905.1. Taxonomy (NCBI): domain Eukaryota; kingdom Metazoa; phylum Chordata; class Actinopteri; order Siluriformes; family Plotosidae; genus Plotosus; species Plotosus lineatus. The sequence goes on along the minus strand of CM045736.1, from coordinate 9,242,474 downwards.
CTACCAAAAGTACGGCTTTGATCAAGGAAGACTCCAGTATATTTTGGAGATGATCTGGTTCAGATTTTGAATCCAGGAAATTTTTTTTAAGTATTCTTTAACATGAGAAAGTAGATGTCTGTATATTTTATATACAGGGATCCCTCGCTACTTCCACTTCATTTCATGCGGTTTCAGTGCATCGCGGATTAAAAAAAAAAAAAAATAGATATTCATCGAATTAAAAAAATAAGGAAATTAAGGAAGAATAGGGGAATAGTTAAGGAAAATGCCACAAAAACAAGGCCAATTATGCAAAAAAAACAAAACAAAAAACTGCCCAAGATCTCCCATCAAAACTACTTATATTGTTGCACCTGTGTGCACGCGCATTTACGTGCGCTTGTGTATGTACGTGTCGTCTTCTCATGCAATACCATCTGTATATGTGTATTTATATTTTATTTACATCTTGTTATTTTTTAAAATTATTATAAGCATTTATAGCATTGAAAATGTATTTATTTATATTATATACACATACATGTACTTTTACATCAGTTGGGGGGGGTGATCCTACTTCACGGATTTCGATGGTCACGTGGGGATCTCGGTCCCAATTAACCGCGGAAAGTGAGGGATCCCTGTATATATTTTTTGGTTGCAAAAATATGCAGGATTGCTGGGCTTCGTGGAGGTTTGCACTCCAAGTACGTGTTTAGTAAACATTTTTGAAATTTCTTTTATCTGGTCTGTACAGGACATTGGTCAGATGCCTTGATGTTGGTTTTACACACCTATTTCTAGGCCTGTGATTTTAACTGTGGAATAAAACATATCTCGTGGAGGTGGGACCCGACATGATGTATGTCTGTCTCTGAAATTCAGAATTAGTCTGAGTTGCATCATGTTGATGAATGAATACATAAAGATTTACATCACAAAGGGATTGACAAAGAAGCATCTTGTGTTGTATATTTATGTGACAGCACAGGCTGTTACTTTGAATGGGACACAGTCAAGAAAATAACATGAGGCAGTTTGGTGTCACTAACTGTGAATCAAGTCTGTTGTCTGAAATATAGCATTTGTGATCATCTATATGACTAGCATTAAATTGTCATTGTCTCTGCAACACGAGTTGGTCATAAACCCCTGGACATCGTCAATTTATAGGGATTGGTTGAGAAATGTTAACATTACATGGTTTTCTAACCTAAGACGCCCACAAATCCCTGTTGCCTTGCCTTTAGTTTATATTCCAGTTTTGCCTTGATGAGGATGGTGGACATGCTAAGATATTTCACTCAAGCCTATGTATCAGGCAGGGCCGAACGTGTGTGAGTGCGGTTTAATTAATTTTTTAAACTTTCACATGTCTAATGTGAAAGTGGGTAAAAATTGTAATTTTGTTTGTGATATTCGTTTTTTTATTTGAAACAACTCGGTAACTATTTTGTTTATTACCTGATAAAGGGAAAAAGCCGAAAGGAAATCTATCAATCTCACTACTGAATCAAACAAACAAGTCTTGATGCGACTCTTCGGTCTTTTGATCAACTTGTTTAATTGTCTTAAATTAAAACAGTTTTGTTTTTCTTTGCCTCGTGTTTTGGCTGCTTGTCCAGACCTCTGTTAGCTTTGGCGTTTGTGCTGTGTTCTTTCCTCCTAGTTGATTTTTTGCAGTGTTATGACAGCGGATGGGATTTAAATCAAGCTCAAGGACGAGCCCACTAAGGGATCTCGGTTTTTCTATTTTAAAGAAGCAGCATTACGTAACTGATGATGTGATTCTCTGAAACCTCCTCACTCCCTCACACCTGAGGTTTCTGGTAGGTTTTTATCAAGCACGATTTGGTTTCGCCTATCATTTTTATTTTCCAATCAATTGTGATATGTCCCGGAAACTGAAATGTATCCCCATGGCTACAGGAAGCATACTTTATGCAGATGCTGTGATCTCATTAGTGTCCAGTGGTTGATTTGTTTTAATGTGATGTGCTGTTTAGTCACAAGGCTTAATGACTTTAACACCATCAGATGGTAAGACTGAATTTGATGAATACTTTGGCTAGAATGATTATGTAAGTCATGAGAATCATATCAGTTACAATCAAATGCATTCAATGATGACCGTATATTAGCACTGTGGTGAAATTATTTTCCTACCGACAATATCAATGGCCAGCAATAATGAAATAATAGTAAACAGAAAACTGCATGTGCAATATTTTTTCTAGATTTTATGCTGTGTACTACATCTGGTGGAATCCAATAATTACTCTGAGAGCACAAATGTTTAAGAATCTGAAAGATTGGCAAAATATACATCACCCCCTGCTGGGCTTGCTGTAATACAACACTTCCAAAAAATCGTCCAATCTCACAATGTTAAAGAATCTTTTAATACTTCCCTTAATTGCCACAAAAATCTATTTCATGGGGTAGTAATCCCCCTAAACTTTGAAGAAGCGTGGTGCCAGAAGCTCACTGCTGCCAGAGACAAGCAGCACAGAACTGCATCAGCAGTATTCACTAGAACGGACTTCCAATGCCCCTACTGTTCAAGACTCTGTGCCTCCAGGCTGGGACTGCAGAGCCACCTTCGCATTCATCAATGAGCCACAAAATGCCATCATTGGATCCGATGGACAACCAAGAAGAATCCCCTTAAAAAAGAAACTTCCTAAAGTTACAACAAAACAAACCAATGCTGACAGAAGCACAACATCCTTGGCGGAGGCATAAAAACCTTGGACCAGTAACACTACAGTGCAAGTCTTCTTTTGAGTATCACCAACAGGCTTGACTGGTTTGTCTTTGGAGGGGTCACATGCCATGTAAGACAGAGTAAAGCTAACCAATCTGAAGCAGTGCTGGTAGTACCATGTCTAAATGCAGGCAAGTCTTCTGGGAAACAAATTTTGTGGAGAGTAGAAACATTCCAGACCAGTTTATCAAGAACAAGCTACTTTGCATTGACAAGATCATATAGAAAAGCTGGTGTGTGTGTGTATGTGTGTGAGAGGGGCTTGGTGTTGACAGTGGGAATCATGCTGGAGGTTTGGCTACAGAACTGCATCTGGTGTCGAGATGCATTAGATTCAAATGGGAAGCAACTAAATTTCAGTGGGATAGAAGCTCAAATAAATGTACCTCGGTCGAGTGCAGGCACAGCCAGATGGTTGTCGCATCACTCTTTCTCCAAATTTACAGAATGCTGGCTTGCAGTAGTTTTTTTTTTTTTTTTTTTTTTTTTTTTTAAACTTTTTATTAATTGTTTGGCATGGACAACACAAGTTCTCGATTTTGTCGGTAGAATTTTAAACCTGTAAACCCCTTAAAAGTTCAAGGAGATATTCACACTTGAATACTTGTTTGTTGAAACTGTTCTCGCCTTTTGTGAAAGAACCGTTTGCATATGGAGAACCTAATGATGTCAGAACCTCTGAAGTTATACAAATTTACAAGATCTACTTTAATTTCATAATTTGGAACGCTCCGGAAAGACGAGAAATTTGCAGTGGCATACTTGGAATATAAAACCCAAAGGTGGGACGCGATGCTGGTCATCTGCATGGAGTGAGCAGTTGTTTATTTATTACTGATATAAATATCTTGGGCTGACGAGAGCATCTTTGCGTTTGCATGTTCTTTCTATACTTGTGTGGGTTTCCTCCAGATGCACTGGTTTCCTCCCACAACCCAACAACATGCCCATTTAAACTAATTGGATGTGATTGATTGCCTGTATTTGTGAAACAGTATGTGTGTGTGTTGCCCTGTGATGGCCTGGAGAACTGTTCAGGGTGTACTCTGGCAAAAGGATAAAGCAGATTTAAAAATGAAAATAAACACGAAGACCGAATTATTTATTTATTTATTATTTTTTTTTTACAAAACTGTAATCTTATTGCCTTTAAACACAATTTAAACATTTTGTCCCTTTAGCGGCTGGACGTACAATTGTCCGTCTGCCTTTATTGCCGTCTCAGAAGCACAGGCTACACAATATGCCATTTTAAGTCCGCAAGCACACAATTGTACATGTGTTGACCGTGCATGAAAATAGGTGAGACTTCCGGTGGTTGATATTGGAATAATTGGTGTTGTCTCTTTGCAACATGGCTGCCTACATGCTTTCAGCACATGACGGTAAAGAGCAAATTATCAAATTACAGCAAGACATGAAGCAATCATTAATAAAGTTCATATGGTAGTCATGATCATAGTTTACATCCAGCAAATTTTTGGGCCTGAACTACAGACAGGTTCGTAGAGGTGAAAATGTTTTTTTTTTTTTTTTTCCTTTAAAAACATCAAGATGATTCGCATGGCGACCCCTGAAGGGAACAGCCGAAAGGAAAAGAAGAAGAACAACGTCATGTACAATTGTACATTGTGTGTTTTCAAACCATGAGTGGGGCAGGGTTTATTTTCTGAGCTAGGTGCCCAATGATGTTCAAGGAAAAATAATATTTATATATTTTTTCATTTAGTATTACACTGCTGGTCGTCTGAGCATGGAGCAGTGACTTTATAAATAAAAGTGTATTTTTCTAGTTTAAGACATAATTTCTCCAGAGATGTTGGAAATCTGGTTTTACCATCTCACCCATTTTCGACAACTGACCTGTAAATAGTTTATTGCTTTTACTGAATGGAACTTATTCTGCAGAAGTTTGGAGTATTTTCAATGGGACCTGTTAAAAAAAAAACACTCATTATTCTCTCTCTCTCTCTCCTGAGGCTCATCAGTGTTTGAGGTGAGAGCTGCAGAGTGAAACCTGCTGTCTTTGTCAATATGGTGGCTGTCATGGCTGTGGATCTCAGCGTGTCGCTTGACCTGCTGCTCACACACGTGTGTGTGTGTGTGTGTGTGTGTGTGTGTGTGTGTGTGTGTGTGGTGTTTAAAAAAAAAAAAAACCCTCAGTGCAAATCACACTGAAATAAGATAGATGTAGGGCAGAGAATAAAAGAGGAGGAGCATTTCATATCCTAAAACATTAATCACAGATTGCTTGAACATGTTCTTGTATGCATCCTTTATGCGATTAATCCTGATGAGATGATCTGCATTCATAGCCTCCTTTTTCCCTTCGCCCTGCAAAAATAAAGAAACATGTGTATGAGTCATTTACCATATAGAGAAGAGTGTCTGACCTTGGATGAGAGGGTGGGGCACAATGTGTGGTTTCTATTGGAGGTCGATGTAGGTTAGTGTGTGCTGTGTTCCACTAAGGCGTGGCTTGGTGTGTTTATCACTTTTGCAATGTTAAGGTAACCAAATTTTAAAAGCTGGTTTTCCTTACCTTTCAGACTCGTGTTTTTTTTTTTTTTTTAAAGAAAGAAAATTCAGCAGCATGGTCGATATCACGATAATAATAAGCGGTATGAATTCCATAAAAACTCTGACCATCTTTGAAGTGATGAACAATTTATATTTCTGAAAATTCAATGATTACATTTCTGTCATTTAAATATATTCCATCAAAATATTAGTATTTAATTCAGAAATTAAGATTTTGAAATGTGCAATGTTTTTGGTAAATTTCTGGAAAAAAAAGATTGAAGTGTGGTAACTTGAATTTTGTACTTAGATTTGTTCACTTCTTAAAGTGCATTAAAATTGATTCCACGACCTTTTTGTGCATTGTTTTTATATCTAAATAATCAACCATGACTTTAGTTTTTACTGCATTCATAACACCTTCTTTAACCCTTTAATGCCCAGCAGGACCATATGGTCCTCTTTCAGAAATGCTAACTACTAGACGCTATGATACAACACAGCTTGGTCCCACATGCCTCAGTCAGCTGTGAGACCACTTTGAGTGCGTAGGATTGTGTTGTTCACGAATTTGTCATCGTGTATTTTTATTATGTTTTTCTTTTGGCTTTCCCCCCTTTTTCAGGGGTCGCCGCAGTGAATCATCTAATTTGCATGTTTGATTTGGCATAATTTTTTTTTTCCGTCGGATGCCCTTCCTGACACAACCCTTAAGCGAGAGGACAGAAACATGCTGACGGCTTTGCAGCTACTCTTTACGAAAGTCAGCAATGATTCTTTTACCATAGACAGTGAGTGACATGGCCGGCCTTTGATAACCCAGTTAACTGCATTAGGGGGAACAGTGAGAACCTTGTGGAGAGTGCGAATCGAACCCTCAACCTTAGGATTAGCGATCCAGCGCCCTTTACCATCAGGCCACCACTGCCCCCATTGTTATTATTATTAGTGTTCTTATATAATTTTGTTGAAAGAAATGTGTTCAGGGTTTTTCCTTGGGCCTTTTTGATGAGGAAAAACTAGTGATTTTTTTTAACTGCAAAAAATAGTTCAGGCCTTAAAGGGTTAAAGTACACTTGTATTTTGGACACTTTTCCCCCCCTTTGAAGTAGTTTTTTTGTCTTCAGATGCCATGACTTTATCACTGCATACAACCTTTTTGGAAAATGCCCCCTTCACATATTTCTGACACGCACAGAAGCTAACACAATTTTTTTTTCTCCTTTTTTGGTTGTATGATGGGAACAGTCTGTGTCTTTGAATGCAGCCTTCATTTCACTTAAAGGTATGTAACCTGAAGGCCAAACTTGAAAGATCAAATTTACTTGAATGTATTTGTATTTGAATATTTTTCATCTAATACTCCGTTATATTTTGTGGAAGAACATAGATACTTTACACATACTTTGCACATACACATACTTTCTTACACATAAGATGATTTGCTAATTACTATGATTTATGTGAGACAGTTGATTTTTCTAGTTTAGAGATTGCAGTGTATACATTTTGTGAAAATCTGATTTGGAGATTGGTCATTGTTGGGTTTGTGGAATGGAGGATAGCTTTGCTTGATCTTTCATTTTGCTGAAAAATTCATAAATACTCCTGCTTTTGGCACTGGAAGGTCTTCATAGTTGTTTTGATTTCATTCAAACTTTATAATGAATCATGACAATCTGAGATTTAGCAGTTCTTTCCTCATGAATATTTTTCAATGTTCTGAATGAAGCTCATGTTGGAATTTTGTTGGCGTAATATTTATGCTGATTTTCCCCAGTTCTCAGGATTTATAGGATCTATGGATATTTCAGTCGGTGCTGTGTGTAGCACTCATACCAATAACAGACGGGAAATATATACATACACTTGACATTCTTTTGTTAGCCGACTGCTCAAACTTCCCCCATGGTGCACTTTGACTCGTCTCAGATGCGTCAAGGCTGATGCAACCGTGTGACACAGTCCTGCAGTTCACAATTGCACAGCCTTTGTAAAATCCGTTTGCTGTAATCAATACTTTTTGGTCCGAGCCCGTTTTCAGGTATTAGTTACAAAGATATTGCAATCCTGTAAAATTTACATATATGACAAGCTATCAATCATGATTTTCATAATTCCACCAAAGAAATGTTTGATTCAGCACTAAGCTATTTATGAATTTCCCAGTTCCAGCTCACATCAGTGATGCTTCTTTATACACAAGAACATTACAAGGTGACGTGACAGATGAAAAATACAAGAGCGATGTGGAAGCAAAACCAACGTGACCTGCTTTCAGCCAGATTTCAGGCCAGCTTTCCACTTATCTATTCATATATTCTTTGTCAGAGCTTTAATAAAGGTTGCCTCTCTCACTCTCTCTCTCTCTCTCTCTCTTTTTCTCTTTTTATTTATTTATTTATTTTTTTATGAAACATGGTGCTTTGCTTGTCTGGTGCAAATGACTCCCATTCGGAGAAGAGATGATTAGGTAGGATGAGAGGAAGTGTGTTGGCACACCTTGTGCTTTCAGCCTTGTTCTGCAGTAACTGGGTTTCAGAAAAGCGATAGTGGGTCCTTGAAGAAAATAGACGTGTGGATATTAATCTTCATGAAAAGACAACAGGCCTGTGTCCTGCCTTATTCTAAAAATGGTAGTTGAGGGAACACTGTGGGGTGAAATGTACACTTGGGGCAATGTACATAACATACCATATGTTTGTTCTCAGGCTATAACCAGAGTTAAAAAATTACAAAGGGAAAATTTATTAAGCTTTTGGTGAAATTAAAAAGGACTCGGGTTGACCGGAGGGCAATAAATTTTTTTACACCCCCCCCATTTAATTTTATGTTTGGGGTAAGTGGCGATATTTTAACACGCTCAAAGAAAGAGTTGTATGAGAAAATGTAATCAGTCGTTATTGATTTTTAGACATAAATAGAAGTCGCAATCAGGTTTTTTTAAACAACCTTTTATGCAACTGATTCCAGTAAAAATTGTTTCAGTATCTATTTAGAATTAGCTATTTTCACCCACAAGCATGTACTTCCAACAAAAGTAACTGATTACGAAGCAAAACATTGATTGTTTTTTTTTTTTTTGTTTTTTTTTTGTTTTTTTTTTCCCCTGCCTTTAATGAAAGACATTTTGATGAGGATGTAATTTACTGTCTGGTAGTTTAATTAGCTTCTCATGATGGCACCCAATACATTTTTCCATGCTTTTTTTTTTTTTATTATTTTTTTTATTTTTTATAACGTTTAAATGTCATAGCTATTCTTCTATTGCAATACTATCTTACAGAATGAACATGTAGATGTTGTGAACAGCCCAGACGCAGTGAACAGGCCCGCCTTTGCACTCGGTATTTGGTTAAAATCTTGCTGCAGGTTCCTTCGTTGTAAAAAATTTTCAACACAATGAATGAATAAATGTAATAAAAATAGTATTACAGAAGATAAGCTAATAACAAATAGTGGTAATTGTTCAAGCCTCTGTCGATCATAGTTTGGTGAACCCAGATCTAGACATTCACTGATCATGTGTGGGCTGTAACCTCAATCGGTTTCCTTGGTTAAAACTTTTAAAACGACGCTGTTGATGGTATTAGTGGTGGTTCCAAATGCGCACTTGGACATAGAACCCTTGGTTATTTTGGAACTGGCTTAATATAACTTTGTAAATTGTATAATTTGTCCAGATTCTGACTATGACCGTACTGTACATGATAAATGTGTTTAACAACAACACTCATGATAAGTTGTGGCATTTAAATGAGCCGCTGGTTGCGGTAAAGACCCGGACTTGTGCCAAGAAAACAGAACACATTCCCTACACTGTTTCACCACCACCACCAGCCGGACAGCATGTTGGGTCAGTGGATTCGTGCTGTCTGTCAGATTTTTGCTCTACCCTGTGCATATCACAAAGTAATCCAACGTTCTTCAGTCCTGGTGATGTTTTTTCTTATCTTTAGTTGTGCTGGACCTCAGAGTCCTGGTCTTGGCTGACGGGAGTAAAGCCCACCATGATCTTCTGTTTTTGTATCCCATTTGTCTTGTGGTTTGACGTGCTCTACTTTTGATAAGCTTCTTTTTTGTTGTTTTTAACAGTGGTAAAGAATGATTGTTTGAGTGACCATTGCTTCACCCAGCCTGGTCGTCCGCCCCCCACCCCCCAATCCTTATGCAAATACGTTGAACTGCTTAAAACCACTTGGAGTAACACTACCTTTGCTGTTATGTGATGCTGTGTTAACAGTGAAAATACAAAATAAGTGAATTTCTGTATGTTGCAACCTATCAAACTGTATGATATTGAAAATTACGGTCAGGTTTTATCCAACTATGAGTGTGACGTTGTTCTAAGTGGGGAGAATGTAATTTCAGATAATATATATATATATATATATATATATATATAATATCAAAATTTAACATTTTAGACACATTATGCAGAAACTTTAAGATTGGTTTAGGCTTTCATACATTTCGAACTGATGCCTCAGGCTTCACAAAAATAAAATTTTAAAGGTTGAATTTCTTCTTTGTCCCTCTTGACCTTTTATATGAGTAAACTTGACCTTTTTAAAGAGGGCAAAATAAATCAGCGTTTATAAAAACTGATATGCACCTATTTTCAAGTCATACTTGTAGTTTTTAGACACACATGCACATTCTTCAGGAGGTCAGTTTACATTAGCAGTCTTCTGAGGCAGTTCTTCATATGACTGATCGCTGTCTTTTGCTACAGATGCAGTTTAAATAAATGCAGCCATTTACAGCAGGGGTGTTTCACATGTGCATTTTGGCTGTAAAAGTGAGACCGAAGTACCTTCAGGTCTGTTGTTGGGTCATGACATGATGGGTTTGAGTTTGTGGCCTGATTTTTTAATGTATTTTTTAAGATCAGAATCGTGCAGCTATTGCTTGCACACAGCCAAAACCGAAGCCAGACAGGTGCCATTTTGGTGAGACCGCCTGACTGATGAAAATAAAATGAAAGCTTTGGAAAATTGAACTTATTCTATGTGAGGTGCATATGGTAGGTAGGTAGGTAAAGTCTGTTGGGTTCTTACACCTGAGCCTCGTGGCTCATCAGGCCGGTGCTTATCTTCGGTTTCCATAGCGTGAAGCAACCAGGAGTTTAACTCCCCCTGGATGGAACGCTAGTCCATCGCAGGTTCCCTTCCCAGTATATTTTTACTGGTACCCATTTATACTGCTGGGTGAACAGAGGTACACTTGTGGTTGAGACCTTGCCCAGGGGTCTTAGCACAGTGAGGGTCTCAGTGGGATTCGAACTCACAACCTCCCGACCATGAGCGCAGCACCCTAACTACTACACCACCGGTCCGACAAGGCGCATATACTTATTATATATAAGATCGGAAGCCCGGATAAGCCGCGCTTCGTCTCACATGCACCATACGTCACTTGCGACAAACGCTTACATTTGCTGGAGCGCCTCACAAACAAGATGTGCATGTTGTTCAAATATTATTTTTCATTCATTCATTTTCTGAAGCGTTTAATCCTACTTAGGGTCACAAGGAGAATGGCCCCCATCTCGGCTGACTCTGGGCGAGGGTATACTACACCCTGGATGGGTCACTAGACCATCGCAGGGCAGAAACGTGCTGAAGGCTGTGTAGCTCCTCTTGAGGAAAGTCAGCAGTGGTTCTTTTTATATACTTTTCACCTCAGACATTAAGAGACACTGCCAGCCTTCGATAACTCTGTTAACTGCACTGGGGGGTATTTTTTGTTTTTTTTACTAATTTATTTATTGATCAAATTTCATTTCAGCCAAGTAGAACCGCAAAATATTTTTTCCAAAAATTTCTTTTCCAAATAATTTCAGGTACTGGGTGAAGTTTTCTTGGCTGAAAGTTTCAGACATTTCTGACCTTGAGGAATAAAATCTTCTAGATTTTCAAGTTGTTTTTGCATCCGAACATACTACTGTGTGTTAAGGTCTTCATAGAAAGGTAGCTGCTATCTTGCTTCAAAAATGAGCATGATCCAGGTTTTCCCCTTGAAATCAGTGATTTTGTTCACAGTTAACAGAGCGATATGTAGCGAGTTAGCGGTCACCATAACAGGTACGTTAAATTGGACCGCTTCTCACTCATTACCAATGTGGAAGCAAATCGTGTACAGAGTTCCTGACACATCACCATTTCCTTCAAGTCTACTGCTTGGTGGATGAACTTCAGTCTCTTCAGTCTCAACAAGCAGATTTGACCCACTCTGACAGCCACTAATGATTACAGTCACACTTCAGAAATGGAGGCAGTGTGAATTGCTTTTGCTTATGCTTGACCCGAGGCAGCATGGTGGTGTTGGGGTTAACACGACCTGAGAGTCCTGGGCTCTGGCGTTCTCTCTACGCTTTGGTGGGTTTCCTCCATGCACATTAGGCTAATGTGCTGTTCCGGACTGCTTCTTGGTAGGAGTGTGAACGGTTGTATATTGGCCCTGTGATGGTGTGGTGTGCTGTTCAGGTTATACTTTGCTTTCGCCCAGTGTTGGCTGGGATGGGCTCCAGCCTCAGTGACCCGAGTAGGTTTAAACTGTTTTGCTTTGCAAATTGCTCATGGTGTTTAATCTGATAAGTTTTGAAATTGACTTTTTTTTTTTTTTTAATATGTCAGAAGGTATTCCTGAACTGTCGAGTATTATGTGACTGGAGTATATAAAGCAGCCGTGGCTGTTATTGAGGCATGACTCTGAGGTCTAATAATCCTCGAGCATGCTAACCTGGTTAATTTGTCTGAAAAATTCTTCGGGATTTGAACAGCTTGCTCTTTCAATTTGTAGATGTTCAGTACTTATATTTCTTTATGATATAATTGATGGCTCACATATGTATAAGCTGTGTATTTACGGTTTAATGCATTTATGTAATTGTAGCCCTTGTTCTCTTCTTGCCTCCACCCAAAGGGGAAAAAAAAAGCACCCATACTTGCTGTTTCTAGAAGATTTCCCTTTTAGGCACAAGAGCTTGGCTCTGGCTTTAATTATGAACACGCTCTGATTGTAATTAGCGGTTAACACCAAAACGTTACCTCGTGATTGCATTGTTTTCTTTCTAACAAAATAAAGACTGATGGAATTTCATTTAATACCGTGCAGTTTTTCAATTAGGCCGCTAAGCTCCGGCTCAATGGAGCAAGCCATTGAGACCATTTAGGAGTTGGAACTGTGATACTGTGTAACCTACCATTTAAAAACAACAACAAAACACAGTCTCTAATGAGGTGCCGGGACGAATGTACAACGGCGTGTTCTGTGCATTAGAACATTTTTTTGGGGATTCTTGGTATGTAATTTGACTTTTATTAGTTGAAACAGTGCTGGGAAAAAAAAAAAAAAATCAAAAATTATCTTTGTATTTTTGTTTCTTTTTTTTTTTTTTTTTTTTCTTCTCCCCAGCTCACTAACTTGTGCATTCACTTGGAATGAATAAAATTAATGTGAGGGGGGGGACCACTTGAGGACGTGCTCATCGCAGCGCACAATTGCTATGCAGTGCGTATCTGTTTGACAGTTGCAATTTCTTTTTTAAGATAAAAAGCCATTTGTTGTGTGCGCTCGAGACTGATTTGATGTCTTCATCTATTTATTTATTCATTTATGACTCCAAGGCTTTTCTTCTCAGGGTCTCAGCGAAACTGTCAGGGAGAAGATTGATACCTGATAGGTTTGCTTCCCTGATATTGAGAGGCAAACAAATAGGGAGTTTTCAGGCTCACTACAATCTTCCGATGTGTGTGTCTGTGTGTCTGTATGTGTGTGTATGTGTGTGTGTGTACGTCTGTGTGTATGTGGTGTTTTAAAACCACCCCCTCGCCCAGGCATTTAATGTTAGTCACATTTCGAACAATCCACCCTCATGCTGCCTGTATGGCAGTAATTTTAACTGATAAATTTTGTTCTAGCCCTTTAAAATACAAAAGCCTGTCCAATTAAATAACCTAAACATAGTTTTAAATGTTTCACCCGATGACATGGCTGTTTTTCCCCCTCTTCATTGGTTTTTTTTCTGGTAATTTTTGTGGAGGTGGAGAGTGAAAATGAGTGTTTCGACTACTCCAGCACTTTTAAATGGCAGGAAAATGAGAGTGATTACTCAGAAGGAAAAATGACTTCTTCTCCCCTGGCACTGCTATTTTACTTGAAGCTCCATTTCAAGCAGTGTATACAAGTGTTTTATGTATGGATTTCTATCTTTCTTTTTTCCCCCCCTTTTTTATCATGTATTGGCATCTAAAATAGTGTATTCTGTTCATTTATTTGATTGATGACTCATGTACTTTCCATTATTTTACACATTTCTCTTCCGACTCCATATGTGAACCACAGAGTACTTTTATTTCTCCCTGCTGGAGAACAATGTCTTCAAATAAAACCTGATATGTTCTAGGTCGGGGTGGTTGTATTGGTTGTGTTCGCAGATTCGTGATGTTGATTACCGCAGTCTCTCATGCAGGTGTGATGTGTGCAGGTCACCAGTAAGTCACTCATGCACTGTAAACATGGAGGAAAGGCCAAGCCTCCAGTGGAGCCTCTGGCATAAAATCGGCAGAAGTCTGTGCTTGGCGACTGGCTTGAAACTCGGAACCTCTACACCTTTTTTTCCTGTCTTGTATTCAAGTATTTCCCCAGGATGGTGACCCAAGAGCCCAGATAGTCAATCTCTCATGGGGGGGGGAGATTATATCTGGCCAGACTCTCTTTGCTTTCCTTCTCTGGTTTGTCTCGGTGCTAACTGAGCCATGGCTCCATCTGAAATGTGAGATCATCGATATCATCTACGATGGAATTCTGCAACTTAAGCTCCAATTCTTGAGACTTGGCTCCGTCTGTAACTTTTGGTCTTTTTTTATTTGCCTGTACAACTGATAGTATAAAGTGTCTAGGAGCATGAATTTTTTATTTTTTTTTTCTTTAAATTAACTTTCGTGTTATAGATGTAGTTTTATGGAATTTGTCTGATGCTCCTATACAGAGCGACTTACCTTTCCTATATATCACTTATACAACTGAGCAGTGGGGGGTTAAGGGCTTTGCTCAAGGACTCAACAGTGGCAGCTTGGTGAAACTGGGCTTTGAACCACCACCCTTCTGATCAGTCACCTTGTCCACTGATCCACCACAGCCTCGAAAGGAGAAAATGGGAAAAGCAGCCCGAGGTTGATCTGAGGTGATGTGTTTTGTCTGCTTGATATTTAGATGTGATGTTGGTAATGGTCAACCTGGCTAAGAAGCAGATCCTCAAAAAAAAAAAAAAAAAAAAAAATGGATGGCCGTGATGTTTTAATTTCTTTTTCATGTTCTGATGATAACAAACACAAACATTCAGTCCTGGTTCACATCGGGCAAAAAGATGGTGAAACTGAGCGAATGGACATGTTAAACAGATCAATTGTTTACTAGATACTTTAAACCCCATTTGTCCCACTTGTTTCTGATACTGAGGATTACTGTTTAACACACAGAAACCAGAGCTCAGTTGTATCGACTGCTATGCTATCAAGATTTAATGCATCTGACCCAGATCCTTTTTATTTGCAGTCCTACACATCTAAATTCAGATTTCTTCAAGTCTTGTTTTGATATGTTTTGTTCCTTTGATATCCTCATAAATAAATAATTTAAAAAATGTATTCATAAACCACGATCGTTAAAATTCTGTGGATGTCTGACCACCCCAAGCACACTTGGCCCTTTGGGAAATATTTAGAAACACATGGATTAAGTTGTCCAGAGGGTCAGAGTTGAAGAATGTCAGCAATTTCAAAGGTTCACCTTTTGGGATGAGTTGAACGCCGATTGGCCCTCATGCCCTAATAATGCTCTTTTATTGATGAATGAGCATTTAAATCGCGGGGGCCGTACTTCAAAATCAAGTGGAAAACCACCTCACGAAGAGTGGAGTGCCAATCTGAGTATTCTTGTATATTCATTGGGTCTGGATATAATAATATAGTCTACATATTACAAGTGCATGTGTGTGTGTGTGTGTGTGTGTGTGTGTGTGTGTATAGCACATGAGCATATTTGCTCTACTGTATAGTAATAAACATCTGTATATTGCTCCTCTATAAATTTATGCTTATTTATTCTCACCTTTACGCTGCGCAATATCTGTACATAACTGCTCACACAACCTTTTCGTACATGACTATCCCCACCCATTACACCGCCCTTCTCTGTACATAACTACTTCTAACGGTGCATACTGTTGATATTGCACTTGCTGTTTCTGCATTTCTGGTTCGATGCCAAACTGTATTTTGTTACTCTTTATTTATAAATATGTAATGACAGTTGAATTTAATCGAATATTCCAGTCAGAATGTAAATTATTAAGTTTTTCCCCCCAGTTCTTATTGCACGGTGGCACAGTGGATAGCCTCGCAATGAATGGGGAAAGTCCTGGGTTTAATTCCAAGACGTGGGGCGTTTCTGTGTGGCGTTTGCATGTCCTACTTATGCTGGCATAACTTTCCTCTGGATCACAGGTGTCAAACTCATGCCACAAAGGGCCGTGCAGGTTTTTGTTTCAACCAGGCAGCAGCGGCAGCACACCTGACTTTGCTCATTTAAACAACTGATCTGCGTCTTCGGGCAGTTGATTGGTCCGTCTCTGTACAGAGCACACAGATTGACCAATCCAACTGCCTGACGACTCAATTTTTTTTTTGTTTTAATGTGGAAAGTCAGGTGTGCTGTTGCTTGGTTGAAACAAAAACCTGCAGCCACACAGCCGTTTGTGACATGAGTTTGATACCCTTGCTCTGGATACTCCGGTTTCCTCCCACAGTCCAAAAACATACACAGTAGGCTGATTAGTGGTTTCAAATTGCCCCATGGTGAAAGAGTAAGTGTGTGTATGTGTGTGTGTATGTGTGTGTGTGTGTGCTAGTCCCGGTGATAGCCTGCTGAGCTTTTCAGGGTGTAATGTGCATGTTTTAACAGTGAAATGAGGCTAAATCTGGAATGGATGGTTCTCAAATGCCAAAAGGTGTGTGTTTTTGATTAATCATGATTCATGCTAAATGTCATTTGTAGATGAAAATTGTTACTTTTATTTTTCTCCCCCCAGGATATTTTTTAATGAATGCTTATTTAGCTCTGCTTAGATGTCTTCGGGTCTTGTTTTGCTACAGAAACAGTATTAAATATTTATTGAGAACTCCATCAGCTCCTGTTCCTTGTTATTATTGATCAGTCCTGGCAACGACGGCTCTACTGGCTGATGAGGCGACTGACATCGAACTCCTCGGTGACTGACCAGTCAATAATACCATTGGATCATGAGTATC